>JAABKJ010007545.1:195907458-196094466 GCA_011634705.1 Andricus grossulariae
AAGTGAAAATTTAACTATTCCATGTTTTGTTGAGAATTCAAAATTTATCATTGAAAATTCAACAACTTGGTTGAAAGCAGAACACCTTTCTTAAAAATTTGTTTTCTTTGTTATTGAACTAATTTTTTTAGCTGAAAATTTAAGTATTTCATTTTTGGATGAGAATTCTTTTTTTTTTTGTTTGAATTTAATTTTTTCATATAAAATAAAAAAACTGTGTGATTAAAATATTAACTCTTACATTTTTTGTTGAGAATTCAAAATTTATCATTGAAAACTCAACAACTTGGTTAAAAGTAGACCTCTTTTTTTAAAAATGCATTCTTTTTTTTTGAAGATTCATAATTTTACTTGAAAATTGAGGTCTGTTCTTGAAAATTCCTTTTTTTTTGTTATATATATTAAATTAGTTTTTTAAATTAAAATTTTAACTATTTAATTTTTGGTTGAAAATGTATCTTTATTATTTGTAAATTTAACTATTGCATATATGGGTTGAAAATTAGATTATTTTCTAAAAAAGTCATCTTTTTGGCTTGAAAATTCAACAATTTTTTAGAAACGACAACTACTTTGTTGAAAATTTAACTTTATTGTTAATAATTCATATTTTAGTGTTAAAAATTCAACTTTTTTGTAGAAAATTCGTTTTTACTGGTTGAAAATTCAACAACCTGGTTGAAAGTTGAACTACATTGTTGGAAATTCATGTTTTTTTTTTAGTTTATTCTCTAATTAGAAATTTGTTTTTTTGTTGTTTAAAATTAATTTTTTTTTAACTGAAAATTTAACTATTCCATTTTTGGTTGAAAATTCATCTTATTGGTTAAAGATTCATTTCTTTAGTTGAAAATGTAACTATTTTGTTGAAAATATATTTTTTTTAATACATTTTTAAGCCGAAAATTTAACTGTTTTGTTGAAAATTCGCCTTTTTGGGTTGAAAATTCTGTCATTTCAGTAGAAAATTGAACTATTTGATTGAAAATTAATCTTTTTTGGTCAAAGATTTTATATTTCGGTTTAAAGTTATACATTTATAATTTATAAAGTAGAAATAATGAATTTTCTTTACATTCTATTATCTTTTGAAGAAATACTAAACAAACTTAATTAATAAAAATCATGAAAATATTATAAAAGCAATTCATAATAATACAAATATTCATTAAAATTTGCATCTAAAATACTTTACATAAATAGTTACAAATAAAGTTATAATAATCAATAATAATATTTTTTTAGCAAAATATAATTCTTCAGAAAAAATGGAAAATAAAGACATTTTGCAGGTAAAAGTTTAAGATCGAATCTAACTTTAAAAATAAAAGCCTATTATAGGTATAAACTGGATAAAAATAGTTTATAAATAAAAATACAACCTTGGTATAATCAATTGTAGGGTCAATAATTGGCATATTGTAGTCACCCATTATATATTCTTTTTTTTATATGGTTTCCAAGGATTCTTTCGTTTTCAAAACATACGAATTTGACAACTTTGACATCAGTAAAAAAGAAATTGTGTTGATCATACAGATAGGAAACCATCGGAAAAGATGGTCTACATTAATTTTGATAGGAGACCAAAGATGGCACGCTAACTTCCGCTTCCGTTGAGAAGACCGCGAAATTTGAAAAATGAAAATATTTAATTTCTTACCTTAATTTGTAATTTTTATTATTTTATGATTTTAAATATTATTGAAAAATATATAATAGATATATTATATAATATTGAAAGTAAATAATCAGATAATAGACTTACCCGTTTAAAAAATCAAATAATAAAATGAATTTTATTTTTAATATTAAAACGATTTTTAAATAAAATTTTATGAGCATCTATGATCATCATATTATGATCATTTTTTTGGTGGTTTCAGATTTGTGTCCACCTTTGCTGACACATAACTAAAGTCTGGCAACTTGAAATTTCCTCGTCGACATTTTTCCAAGCGTTGCTTCAAAGACGAACTTGTGTGATCTCTATAAATAATTGCTTTTTTTATATCTATACTGAAAATTATTTAATTTTTTTTTGCAACAGACTTACACTCTTTTCCCCATTCTCCCCTTTTCTCCTCTTTTCCCGGTTTTCAAGAATCTTTCCCTTTCTTAGACCAGTTATATCAACAAAAGTATAAGATCTTTTTAATTAATTTAATTATTTTTGATTGAGGGTCAATTCTTTTTAATCGAAAAGTCTACTATTCGCTTCAAAATTTAATTATCTTGATAAAAATTTAATTATTTGTTTGAAAATATAATTATTTTGTTGAAAATTCAACAATACTACTTGTTTTACAGTTGAACTACATTTTTAAAAATGCATTCTATTGGTCGAAGATTGAACTATTTAGTTGAAAATTTGTTTTTTTGTTTTTGTAAATTAATTTTTTCAACTGAAAATTCTACGATTACATTTTTCGTTAGGAATTCATTTTTTCCTTGAAAATTCAACAAATTGATTGAAGTTTGAACTAATTTGTTAAAAGTTTATTTTTTTTCTTAGAAATTTAACTAATTCTTTGAAAATTTGTTTGCTGAAAATTAATCTTTGGAACTGAAAATTTAACTATTAGATTTTTTTTTTGAAGATTCATCATTTTAGTTGAAAATTAATCTTTGTGGTAGAAAATTGAGGTATTTTGTTGAAAATTCTATTTTTTTGTTATTAAATCTATTTTTTTTAACTGAAAATTTACATAGTTCATTTTTGGATGAGAGTTCTTTTTTTTTTGTTGAATTTAATTTTTTTTATGCAAAATTAAAGAATTGTATTTTTGAAATATCAGCTCTTACATTTTTTTTTTTTTGAGAATTCAAAATTTATCATTGAAAACTCAACAACTTGGTTAGAAGTAGATCTCTTTTGTTAAAGATGCATTCTTTTTTTGTTGAAGATTCATAATTTTAGTTGAAAATTAAGGTATTTTGTTAAAAATTCCTTTTTTTGTTGTTATTAAGTTCCCTTTTTAATTGAAAATTTGTTTGTTGAAAATTAATCTTTTGAACTGAAAATTTAACAACTTGGTTGAAAGTAGAACTCCTTTGTTAAAAACTCATTTTTTTTTTAAGATTCATCATTTTAGTTGAAAATTTATCTTTGTGGTAGAAAATTGAGGTATTTTGTTAAAAATTCTATTTTTTTGTTATCAAAACTATTTTTTTAACTGAAAATTTACATAGTTCATTTTTGGATGAGAATTCTTTTTTTTTTTGTTGAATTGAATTTTTTGTATGCAAAATTAAAAAATTGAAATATAAACTCTTACATTTTTTTGTTGAGAATTCAAAATTTATCATTGAAAACTCAACAACTTGGTTAAAAGTAGATCTCCTTTGGTAAAGATGCATTCTTTTTTGTTGAAGATTCATAATTTTAGTTGAAAATTAAGGTATTTTATTGAAAATTCCTTTTTTTTATTACATAATAAATAAATGTCTTCAATTCAAATTTAAAATATTTCATTTCTTGTTGAAAATTTATCTTTATCATTTGTAAATTCAACTATTTGGTAAAAAATTGAACTATTTCGTTGAAAGTTTTCTTTTTTCCATGAATTCAACTGTTTTTGATTTAAATTAAAAGTCTTTTTTTGGTTTAAATATCAACTATTACATTTTTCGTTGATGGTTCATATTTTTGGTTAAATTTTACTGTTTTGGATTTAAAATTGAAATATTTTTTTGGTTGAAGTATCAACTATCATATTTATTGTTAAAAATTAATCTTTTCTATTAAGAATTCAACTACTTGGTTGAAAAATGAGCTCCTTTATTAAAAATTAATTTTTTGTTTGTTGCATATTCATTATTTAATTTAAAACTTCCTGTCTGGATACAAATTCAAGTGTTTTGTGGAAGTTTAATCTATTTTTTTAATAGTTCAATTATTTGGTTAAAAATCTAACTATTTTTTTTTAATATTATTTTTTTTAAGATTTACCATTTAGTTGGAAATTTATTTTTTTTTATTGAAAATTAATTTCTTTAACTGAACATTTAACTATGCCAGTTTTTTTTAAGTTAATCTTTAGCAGTATATGAAAGTTCAACTATTTAGTAGAAAATTGTTTTTTTTTTTAATTTAAAAATAAACTGTTTGTTTGAAAATTCTTATTTTTTGGTTGAATTCAAGTGTTTTTGATTTAAAATTGAAATATTTTTTTGATTGAAGTATGAACTATAATATTTTTCGTTAAAAATTAATCTTTTTTTGATGAAAATTCTACTACTTGGTTAAAAAATGAACTCCTTTGTTAGGAACTAATTTTGTTGTTGTTGAATTTTTATCATTTTACTTAAAAATTCATCTCTGATTAAAAATTTAAATGTTTTTTGAAGTTTAATCTATTTGGTTTTTAATTCGAGCATTTTTTTGAAAATTCATCTTCATAGGTTGAAAATCCAACTATTTAGTTGAAAAATTAATTTTTTAAATAGAAAATTTCATTATTCCATTTTTTGTTAAAAATTAATCTTTATTATATGAAAATTCAACTATTTCCTTAAAAATGAAACTGTTTTATTAATAATTGGATTTTTTTTTAAATTATCCTTTTTGGTTAAAAATGTAACTGTTTTATTAAAATTCTTTTTTTTTTTCATTCGCCTTTTTGTCTGCAAAATTCAACTATTTCTTTTAAAATTCTTAACTTTTGGTAAAACCTTCAAATATTTGTATGTAAACGTAACTGCTTGGTTGATTATTAAATTTTCTTTGAAATTTATCATTTCCTAAAAAAATGTGTAATTTAATTAGTTGGTAAAAATCCAACTTTTTAAAAAATACTCTTTGTTTTTTGAAGATTCATCATTATAGTTGAAAATTCATCTCTTTGGTTTAAAATTGAACTATTTTGTTGAAAATTCTTTTTTTTATTGAAAATTAATTTTTTAACTGAAAATTTCACTATTCCATTTTTGGTTGAAAACGTATCTTTTCATGTTAGAAATTGAACTATTTGGTTGAAAAATCATATTTTTTTCGTGGAAAATTTAACTGTTTTGTTTAATTGTAGGCTTTTTGTCTGGAAAATTCAACTATTTTGTTGAAAATTTAATTATTTGGTTGAAAATTTAACTATTTAAACAAAATTAATTTCTATCGGTCGAAAATTCAACTGTTTTGTTGAAAATTCCTCCTTTAGGATTGAAAATTCATCTTTTTTGTTGGAAAAGTGAGAGGGGAGAAGTGAGGGGAGGTAGGGGAAACAAGGGTGGGGGAATTATGGGAAATTGGGGGAAATGCGAGGGGTGGAAGTATTGAAGTAGTGGGAAGGGGGAGGGAAAGTAGGAGAACATATTAGAAGAGAGGGGGTAGTAGGAGAGGAAAAGGAGGGGATATTAGAGGAAGGAAAGTATGGAGGGAGAGATTTAAGCGACTTAATTAACGGCATCTAATTATAATTTTTTAGTAGAAAAGTTGGAATTACATTTTTTAAATGTAAATATTAAATAACTTGTCATACCCTAGGATTGAATCAGAAGAAGTTGATGTATCAAAATTGGCATATATTCGACTCATAGTTCTCACCAAAGCCTGACCTTTACTATTCGTAGGTCGCGTGTCAGGGGAAGGTGCTGTTTTTGGAGGTTGTAACCAAATTTTTGGTTTAGCAGATTTTGAAACACTCGATTTAGCGGAACTGTGATCCCAGTCAATTAACATCGAACCTTCCTTGGCACTTGTAGTTTTAATTACTTTTGAACTACCTACATTTGAAGGACCACCTTCCGTTGTGCTTTCCTTTTATAAATTAAAAAATTAAACAAGTCTTTTATTATTTTTTGTATCAGTGTAGCTTTATTTAATTTTATTCTTTGCAATTAAAGGTAAATAAACAGAGAGGGCGATTTACGATTGCTCATTTCTATTACCGACATTTAGCGAAATTAGGGTGGCCCCAAAAAACAAAAGTTTCGACGTTTTTTGCGACACAACCTCATTTTGTTAGAATCCCAAAGAAAGTGGGGAAATGATGGAAGGGGAAATAGGGGGAAGTGTGGGGAGGGAAAGTAGGGGAAATTAGGGGAATGAAAATAGGTTAAGTAAGGGGAAATGAGATGAGGGGAGCTAGGGGAAGTTGGGTATAGAGGGTGGGGAAGAAAGGAAAATGTGGGGAAATTAGGAAGAGGAAGTGAGTTTAAGTGAGGGAAAGTAGGGGAAATGATTATAAATGAAGGTGTGTGGAGGAGAGGATATGAGGGCTTGGAAAGGAGAGTGATAGCTGGGGAAGCGAGAAGAGGGGAAATTAAAGAATGAAGTAGTTTGGGGAAGGGGTGGTGGAAGGGTGAACTTAAGGGTGGGGGGGGTTGAACGACTTAACTTACATACTTACATATTTTCATGATCTCATGAAACTTCAAGAAATACGAATCCATCATTCATTTTTTATTTCAACCCTCCTGAGCCCCTTTAATAGTGCCCCAAAAACCACCCCTTGCAAGTGCCAATAAGGATTTTGCAGAATGGTACCTTAATTATTACTTTTATCTCATTTCTTTCATAGATCCTTATAAATAAATAAATGATCAGATTTTCTATGTTCATTAACTAATTTGTTATTGTTTAAACCATTTGTGTTCATTTGAACAAGTTTCTTAACAAGTTCTTTAACAAGTTTCAAACGTTTAGCCTAAATCTAACATTATTAAAATTACTTGTTATTATTTCAATAATTTTTCTTATGAGGATCCTATCAAGACGTTAATGAAGTCGTTTAAACCTACCCCTCCCATACTTTCCCTCCCCTGCTCCCACTACTTCCTCTCCCCACAATTCAACCTTCGCTTCCTCTCCCTTCCCCAACTTTCTCCTCTACTTCCCCATCCCTTTAATTCCCCAGCTAACACACAACTTCCCCCTACTTCCCTTCCCCAGTCCACACTTCCCTTCCCCTACTCACCTGCACTACCCTACTATCCATTGCCTCACTTCCGCTACTTCCCCTCTTATAATTTTCCCTACTACCCCACTCTACATATACCCTTACTCCCTCACCCTCATGCCACCACTCCCTTTATTTCCCCTACCATCTCCTACTTCCTCTTCCCTCATTTACCATCATTTCTCATACATCCCTCCCCTCAACTCACCTACTCACCCCTGATTTCACCCCATTTCTACTACTTTCCTCCTCACATTCCCCCTCCTTTCCCCTACTTCACCACTCCTAAATTCCGCTACTTCCCATCTCCTTCCTTCCCCACACTTCCTTTCACTTCACCTACTTCCCATCTCCTCATTTCTCCTAATTTTCTCCCCCCACTTCCCCTACCTAAAAAACGAGAAAAAAGTAAATTAGAAGGAATCTGTATTATCATCGGAGTTGGTAACGGTCGATCACATGTAGATAACTTTCACGAACTGTGAAACTGTAAATCAACAATATCGATCTAAGGTAACTGCTTAAATAACAGAAATTCTTAACGTCATTTCAGACTAGATGGACTTTGAAAATTTATAAATTAAAAATGTTTAATTTCTGAAAAAGGTCTTTCTTCTTCGCTCCGGTGGGAATCGAATCTCACGTCTCAAAATCCTTATTGCGCTTGCATGGAGCAGCTTTTGGGGCACCATGAAAGGGGCTCAGGGGGAATTTCACGTTTTGGAGGCTGTACAAAAATTCAAAATTTTTTTTTTTCTTGGCCACCCTAATCGTCATCCACAAATGTCCGTAAACACGTGAGTAATAATTTCTTAACAAATTGAACATTTTCATTTTACGATCCACAAAAAATCACACTGATTTAACAATTAATTAATGTGTAATGTGTAAATTAATTAATGTGTACATAATTATAAACATCTTACCAACATTTCATTTTTCCACATTCGCATCATGTGAAAAACGTTTGATGATTGTGTCTTTAATGTTATGGCAGCACCCTAATTATAAATTTCAAAACAAAAGAATCATTTTTAAGAATTTTTTCGAGACGAGGTTTTAAAAAATTTGATATCTGAATTTTGTTTTACTTGATACAACATTTCTTAATTCAATTTTAGGAAAGGTACTAACCGAAATCCAAGGATGTTGTTCTGTTTCTGCAGCTGTTATCCGAAATGCAGGATTTTTTTCGAACAGTTTACTCAATAAATTGCGAGCTTCTTCAGAGCAAGGTAATTCTTAAACATTGTTCATAAAGTTGATTATTATGATTTTCTAATTAAAAATGTAATAACATTTATTATTGCAAAAAGAACAGTAGCAAAATTCAAACTTTAAATTTCCCGCTAAAATATAGTGATTATTTTGGCGCGAAATACCAAATTTTAACGATTTTATTCATTTCCTTTAAGATTTTTTCAACAAAAATGTACAAATCTGTCTTAAAACTTTTAAGTATTACCAGGGAAATTGATTTCATTCTTGCTAATCAGTTTGCAAAGTTTATGCTCATCATTAGAGAAAAATGGAAAAATTCCAAACAATAAGACGTACATAATAACGCCCATGGACCAAACATCACATTGTTGACTGTACGATTTCGTCGCTATCACTTCAGGAGCTATTTTATAAATATTAAAAAAAAATTATATTAAATTTCAAATGATTTAAGAAAATATATTTTAAGACTATGTGACGAGTGGGTCACGTGACCGACTTCCTACCTTACCGACACTTTTTTTATTTGTAAACTTATTTTCACACTAATAGCCACACCGAGTTGAAAAATTGGGATAATAAATAAGAAGTACCGAGAGACGCGGCTCTGGTCCTAAATTTTTATAAGTATTAAAAAAGTTTTTTTTTTGTAAATAATTTTTTTTGTGCTTTTTTTATAATTATAAGAATTTAGGGCCAGAGCCGCGTTTCTTAGTGCTTCTTATTTATTATCCCAAATTTACAGCTCGATGTAGCTATTCGTGTGAAAATAAGCCTTAATTTCAAAATTTGCAGCAATACCCATATAAACAAGTGTGCCACAAAATTCACGTAACATTTTTTCGTGCCCAGGACCTCCTCTCATGGCACTTAGTCCAAAATCAGAAACTTTAATGTGAATCTTCTCACCAGCTTCTGTCTTATGGGCTATGAGGATATTTTCTAATTTTAGGTCACGATGTACAATATCTACAATTACACATGAAAACAGTATTTATAAGCATAAAAATCGACCAGGAGTCTTCGTGCCATCGAGAAGATTCCAGCTGATAAAAATAATCAAATTTCATAAGTTTCCTGCAGTTTTATTAACGAATAAAATCACGAGGTTATAGCTTCGCGACTTTCTTCTTGTATAACTTTTTAAAAGATAAGAAATTATAAAAAAATTTCAGAACATTGAAATCTTCTCAATGTCAAGCTTTAAATTAATATAGGATTTTTCATTATTTTTCTGTATAAAAGTGATAGGAGTCGTCACCAAATAATATAATGATGAAAGTGAGGTTAGATGCTTACCGTTCTTGTGTAAATAGGCCAATGCGCTGGCCAAACTACGAATAATGTTTACAGTTTCTTCCTCCTCGAATCGTTTATTTTTTCGCTCGAACAATTTTGCTAGAGTGCTCGTACATAAATCGAAGACCAAATAAATAGTCTTAGGTGATTCATAAACGCAGTCAAGATAAATAATATTCGGATGCTTCACCAATCTTAAAATAAGCATTTCACGTTCCACTAACCTGACTCTTGATTCTCCAGCCTTTTATTAAAATACTTATTAATATTTATTTGTGCCACGGAGACGATTATATTGGAAACAAAATTAAAATTAAATTATGCACAGAAAAATTTGAATCGGCAAATAAAAACGCGAGGTGGCATCACCTCGTGATTTTATTCTCAGTTTAAACTTCGAGAATTATTGAAAATTGAGTTTACAAATCGATGGATGAATCCTCTCAGTGGCACAAATTGAAAACAATATTTCTTCATTCTATATTTTTTTTAAATAATTAAAATACCTCTCTCTTGTTAACGATTTTGATAGCCCAAAATACTTGACTCTCTTTATGAAGAGCTTTCACCACAGTTCCAAAATTTCCCTTTCCCAATATTTCTCCGATAGAATAAATTTTCTGAAGGTCAGCGATCCCAGAAATTTGTGCTCGTACTAATCTTCGATCTCTCAATCTTGAAGATCGTGCAGAGCCATTACTATTGCGAATCATAAGATGAAGTTAGAACTTCATGTTCTCTAGATTTAGAATCCATTTGTAACCAATAGTTCGACAAATTGCCGATATTAATTTTTTTTTTGACATTTCTGACGATTTAAAAATAGGGTTATATTAATTTACACCGTTTGACTCTTTTTTTATAAAAGAAAGACTGAAAGAAAGTGAAGTTATATGTGTTTAAAAAACAAACAAAAAATTTGTAAGTCCGTAAAATTTTAATTTCTTACTTTTTGATGCGTCAGAACTAAACATTTTTTTTTTAAGAATTCCTCTTCTTCCCCTTGTTTTCAAGAAACCAATTTCCATGAATTCCATTAGGAATTCATCTTTGTAGGTTGAAAAATAATTTTTCAACTGCAAATTTAACTATTCAATTTTTGATTGAAAATTGATCATTTTTAGTTGAAAATTCATGTATTTTGTTAAAAATTTGTATTTTTTGGTAGAAAATTAATCTCCCTTGTTGGAAATTTATCTTTTTGATTTAAAATTCATAACTATTCCAGTTGAAGATTTATAAGTTTATTTTAAAATCCGTTACATTGGATAAAAATATAACTGTTGGTTGAAAATTCGTTTTTTTTGTGCTAAGAATTCGTTCTTTTGTGCTGAAAATTAATTTTTGAAATGAAAGTTTAACTATTTCATTTTTTGTTGCAAACTCATCTTTTTTGGTAGAAAATCAATTATCCCATTTAAAGAATAATACTTTTAGTTGAAAATGTATCCCTTTTAGTTGAACATTCAACTAGTTGATTAAAAATTCATGTATTTTGTTGAAAACTCATATTTTATTTTATTAATTCATTTACTATTAATTTATTATTAATTTGAACAGCTTTATTAAGATTAGCTTTTTTAACTAATAAAAATTGTATTTTATTTTATTTTATTACAAATAAATTTCAGTTAATAATTAAAAATATTAAATTTGAAAATTTTTGAAAATTAAAAATGTTTGAAATTAATTGAAGTAAAATTGATTATTATTTAATATATCAAAATTATTAAAAATCAACTTTTAGGAATTATATATTATTTATAATAATGATATCTAATTTTTTAATAAACGAATTTCATTCATTAAATAATTTTTATAAAATATTTTTATAAATATATAAATTGAATAATTATTTTAAAATTTTCATTTATACCAGTGAAAGATTAATAGTTGAAAATTAATCATTTTGGTTAAAAACTCAACTATTTCAGTTAAGATTCATCATTTTAGTTGAAAATCCATTTTTTTGGTTAAAACTTTAACTATTTGGTGGAAAATTCGTTTTTTTTTTGTTGAAAATAAATTTGTTTAACTGAATATTTACCTATTACATTTTTAGTTGAAAATTTATCCTTTTTAGTTGAACACTCAACTAGTTGTTTGAAAATTCATGTATTTTGTTGAAAACTCACATTTTATTTTATTAATTAATTTATGATTAATTTATTAATAATTTTAATAGTTTTATTAAGATTAGCTTTTTTACCTACTTAAAATTGAAATTTATTTTATTTTATTTTATCACAAAAAAATTTAAGTTAATAACTAAAAATATTCAATTTGAAAATGTTTAAAAATTTAAAATTTTCGAAATTAATTGAACTAAAATTTAATATTATTTAATATATCAAAATTATTGAAAATTAACTTTCAGAAATGATATATTATTCATAATTAATAATATCTAATTTTTTAATAAACGAATTTCATTCATCAAATAATTTTTTATAAAATATATAAATTAAATAATTATTTAAAATTTTTAATTTATCCCAGTGAAAGATTAATAGTTGAGAATTAATCATTTTGGTTAAAAAGTCCACTATTTAAGTTAAGATTCATCATTTTAGTTGAAAATCCATTTTTTTGGTTAAAATTTTAACTATTTGGTGGAAAATTCGTTTTTTTTTTGTTGAAAATAAATTTGTTTAACTGAATATTTACCTATTACATTCAGGACGCCCTTTCTCAGCCAAATATTGGATGCCTCACTATCCACTTCATTTTGATCTAACGTTTTGGGGTGCTCGCTGTGGATGGCTTTCTGTCTCCATTGCGTTTCTAATTCCTCTATGGTTTCTGCCCTGATATTCAAGGCCTCCTCTAAGGACAAATTCAAGGGCGTGTTGTCAAGACCAGCTTTACAGATGGTTTTGTAAAGCATAACATCTTGCTTGCTGTTAAAATAGTCTCGCAACGGTATAACTTATGACTCACGCAGTTTCCTGACATCTACAGTGCCCCAACCCCCTCTATGTCGTGGTAGAACTACCCTTTCAATCGCAGAATTACTGCGGTGCATTCGGTCCTTCGTCATTTCTACGCGGATGATTCTGTTTAATCGTTCGAGGTCGGTGTTCGACCATTTGTTGAGCCCAAAGGAGTGCGTGGGAACAGGGATGGCATAGGTGTTGTGAAACTCTCTAAATTATTTTGAATTCTGTGAACTCGTTTGAACTCTTTGAATTCTTTTGCGTACTGTGGATTCTTCTGTATTCTCTGAATTCTTCTAAATTCTCTGAATTATTTTGAATTGTCTGAATTCTTTTAAATCTTCTTATCTCTTTTGATTCGTACCCTACTTGTACACGCATGTACGAAAAATTTCCAACTTAATTTTCCTGGGGTGCAATTTTAACTATACACACACTTCTAAACAATATTTTTTGAACGAGTTCCTTACCGATACGTTTTATTTTACTTTAAACAGTTTATACTATTTTCGAACCAAGTTAAAACCGTCGTCAAACGTAGTCGACAAGGATAATAATTCTACCAAAAAAAAGATATTTTGGAAATTTTTCATACAATTTTTGATACGTAACATAAAAAAATATGTTTTTTACATACACAATCGAAGAAACACAGCAAAAAGTTTCATGTTTTACTCGAAGTTTTAATCGCGTCATAGAGTTTAGTTTCTTTCTTCCTAAAATAACTAAAAGTGTGCAACTTATAAGCACCTAGACATTTTTTAAATCCACGCGAGTCTTTACTGCCTGAACTAGATTCACATTCTTGGCTTTGGAAATCAAATAAATACCCCAAACAGTTTAGAAACTTTCACTTCAATCCCGTGGTCGACTCTTTTAAAAGAACTTGAGTATTTAACGTCACAATTAGACTTCCTTTTTGCCTTCTTTGATAGAAAAACTACCCAAAAAATCTTTCAAGCATCTAGTCCAATGCGCCACCGGAAGTAATGTACTATTTTCAGAAAGCCAGGAGAAATTTCATTTATTTTAAACCTTATTAACTTATTATTAACTTAAAATTAACCAAAAAACTTTAAAAATATAAATTTCAAAACTGCGACTGGAAGTGATGCATTATTTTCTGAAAGCGGGGTGTAAGTTTTGATAATTCGCAAATCTACTTTGGCCTTTTCTAAATAATAAATAAGAGTTTGTCGTCAAATCAAAACCTCATCTGTTTGGATTCCTCATCGGCAAATTACCTAAAAAACTTTTAAAACATGAGTTTTAATCATGCGAGATGAAGTGATGCATTATTATTTACACAAAGCGATACGTTTCAATAATTATTAACTTCGCTGATTTTTGTCCTCTTTTCAAGAATAGATAAGAGTTTGACGTAAAAGTAGAAACTTCTCTTCGGTAGTCTACCCTGATTCGAAAAGAACCCAAACAAGTTATAAATATCAATTTCAATCATACCACAAGAAGCAATGCATTATTTTCTGAAAATCATGAGAAGTGTATATAATTTTTAGCTTCGGTGGCATTTGGCATATTTTTAAAAATAGGCAAGTATTTTCCGTCCAAATGAGACTTTGTCTGTTGTTTTCTCTGATGGAAGAATTACAAAAAAAATTATTATACTTAAATGTCAATTACACGACTAAAAGTAATGCATTATTTCATGAAAATAATAGTAAGTTTCAATAATTCCCAGCTTTGCTACCATTTGGTTTCTTTTTTAAAATATATGAGAGTTTGTCTTCAAATTGAGAACCTATCTATTGTCTTCATTGTTCGAAAAAGTGTGCCAAAAAGTTTTGAAACATCAATTCCACACATGTCACCGGAAGCAATACATTATTTTCCGAAAATCATGGGAATTGTAAATAATTTCGAATTTCGGTAGCACTTGGCCTTTTTTTAAAATTGGTAAGAGTTTTTGTTCAAAGTAATACCTTTTTCATTGCATTACCTCACAGAAAAACTACCAAAAATACTTTAGCAACATACATTTCATTCATGTAACTGGATGTGATGCATTATTTTTAGAAAGTGAGAGGTTTAAATAATTCCTATATTTGCTGACATTTGGCCATTTTCTGAAATTCATGTGAATTGTGAATATTTTCGAACTTGGGTGGCATATGGCCTATTTTTGAAAATAGTTAAGTTTTCCTTTAAAATAAGACCTTTTCCGTTGTCTTCTTAGATGGAGAAACTATAAAAAAAATTTTGAACTTAAATTTAAATCGTGCGACTAAAAGTACGTAATGCATTATTTTCTGAAAATCATGAGAATTGGAAATAATTTTAAACTTTGGTGGCGTTTGGCCTATTTTTAAGAATAGGTAACAGTTTTTCGTTTAGATAACGCCTTTTCAGTTTTATTTCTCAATCGTAAAACTATCGAAAAAACATTTAAAACATAAATTTCAATCAAGAGACTGGAAGTGATGCATTATTTTTTAGAAAGCGAGGAGAAGTTTCAATAGTTCCCAATTTTGCTGATGTTTGACATCTTTTAAAAAATGGATAATAGTTTGTCGTCAAAATTTGTTAAAAATCATGAGGAATGTAAATGATTTCCAAGTTTGGCGGCATTTGGCCTATTTACAAAATAGATAAGAGTTTGCGATCAGAATGAGACTTTTTTCAATGTCTTTCCTTATCGAAAAAATAATTGAAAAGAGCTTTAGAACATCAATTCCATGTATACCGCCGGAAGTGATGCATTATTTTCTGAAGATCGTGAGCAGTACAAATAATTTTCAACTTCGATAGCATTTCGCCTATTTTTAAAAATAGGTAAGTGTTTGTCATCAAAATGAGACCTTGTCTTAATGATGGGACATCGATAGCGAAATGTCGGAAATATCGATATTTTGTTTCCAGTATATGGAAATTTTCATATCGATAGTACCCTATTGATATATTGAGTTGCATATCGATATAAATTTTCGATTTCGATATTTCGCTCTCTTTGGGCGCGATTGCTCTTCCTGTTCTTACTTCGCAGTTTCGTGTTTCGTTCATTTTTTGTTGATTTTGCGGATTGAATTAAACATGTTTCCTTTGGAATTTATTTTCCAACAAAAAAAATTTTTGTGTTGATATCCACATTATTTTTAAAATTTATTCCTCGATATTTAGATTAGTTTATTAATGTTACTCAATTAAATTGATAATAAATAAAAATAATAATAAATTTAATCAATTAAATTGGTAATTTAAATTTGGAGATAATCTTGTGCGCATGCGCGATATTTTATTACGATATATCGGTCACTATCTAGTTTATTAATGGTACTTAGTTAAATTATTAATTATTAATAATATTTAATTTAATTGATTAAATTGGTAATTTAAATTTGGAGATAATCTTGTGCGCATGGGCGGTATTTTATTACGATATATCGGTCACTATCGATATTTCTTTTTAAGATCGATATTTCTTAAAGTATCGATATTGTCTTTTCGATACTATCGATATCTGAGATATCGATATTTTTGTTTTGATGTCCCATCACTAGTATAAAAACACACCGAATCTGTGGAGTAGTCAGAATAAATCAGTGACCGACACGCCACTGACCAGGTCAGGGTACTCTGACCAAGCTGGCTAACGACCTACTTTCGGGTCAGCTGCCTGGTGGGTCTGGCTAGACCAACCCTTGCACCAGGGGTCCTTTGTTGGAAAATGTGAAAAAAAAAAAAAATTCCTTATTCTGCCATCAGCGATTTTAAAGTAATTTTAAAGTTCCAATTCGAATAACATGCAGTTTTTCCATAAAGGTTGAAAATTGGAGAAGAATTGAGTATTAAATTTGATATTGAGCTAAAGTTTCTTAAATTGAACTCTTTAAAATTTTTAAGTTTTCAAGGTAAGTAATATGTCATTGGAATCGGAAAAATTCATAAATGCTGATTAGGCAATCTTTAAATCGCTAGGTACGAAGTTAAAAGTTTTTGAATTTCCTTATTTAGACATGCTTATGGACAAAAGATCCCTGCCGGAGTAAGCTCATCCAAACTAAGGTCCGTGAACCGACCGAAAAGTAGTAGAAAAATGAAGCCGGTTCGAGCCTGACCATACTTGGAAAGTCAACAACAGGTTTTCTGACCACTGGTCTAAATTACGACGTCATCTGTTTACGAATACAAGACACCAGACCTTCTTTTTGTGGGCCCATCAACCGTCTTAGTCTTTAGTCAGCAGTTTTCACTATAATATTTTGCCCGTCAACTATCGGTCTCTTCAAGTCAAGTGTAAGTTCCATCGCGTCGACACTCGTTCATGCTGCAACTTTTGAATTATTCTTATGAAGTACTGTAAATTCAAGTAGACTCCGCATCCGCGATAATTAATCTTATACGTCCTTAAATCTATGAAGTGAAACGTATCTTGTCGATAATTCCTGAGAGATTCTCCATTTTGGAATTTTTGATATCAGACTTACCTCTGTGCGTTATAAAGAATAGTTATTGTACCTAGCTTCAAGAAACTCATTGTAATTGTGGATTGTTTACGTTTACTCTGTATCTCCCTTCAGTTATCATTAATCCCGCTTCGGTTTTTTCAGAATTATTTATTATTTTTAATTATTTTGTGTCGCCCAGTAAAACGTGGATCTATCTTTGATTTAAGTAGGTAGGTGACGAATTGAGTTTATTAATTAATCCAGATATCACATATACGTAGAAAGATACTGGGGACACTGGGGAAAATCTGATTTCTGCAGAAGTTGAAAATGTGGACAAAGAAAGTTTGAGGCGGAATTTTTTTCAATCAAATTGTGCAGTAGTTTGGTTTGTTGTGCTTGTAGTGTTTGTTTCTTTGAGCACAATGAAACACAATTTTTATTAAATTCGGGAAATTTACGAATTCTGGGTTGCCTTAGTTTTAGATTTTAAGTTACTTAAGAATCTAATTATTATTTTTACCCGAGTAAAAATATATCGTCTTGGGTACAACTTGGCTTGTCTTGAGTTCGTCTCTAAAACTGCTATGTCTCGCTGAAGGCCAGGGGCTAGACTTAGGAGTCGGAGATGTAAGTCTTGAGTTTATGACTAAGGTTTACGACGGGTTTTGAAGACAAGACGAGGTGGACTTGTTTTAAGACAAGAAGTTTCATTATCAGTCTTAAGATCAGTCGAGGTGAACTTGTCTTAAGACGAGAAGTTTAGGTTTTGAGAAATAAACAGAATTTTTTCTAAAGAAAATTACATTACCATTTTATGGCTTTCATACTTGCCAGAGTCAAAATTACAAACGTTCTCGTTTGTGAATTTTGTAGTCTATTATACTCCGACCTCTAAACTATGGAACTCACCGCCAGGGCCTGCCATTTCCAGTAATCAGGTAGCTAGGCTGGGACCAAACAGTTGACATGTGCTAAGGATTAAAATTTTACAACCGATAAAACTTGTAATTTGGTAATAAATGATTTACTAATTCAAAATTCGGAACCTGCCAGTCTCAAGAACTACAGGCATGTAACATTTTCTGTAGAAAGATTAAAACTGTGATTTTCTAGAAGTATCTAGTGAACTGCTGGCGATAGGAAAAAATGGATAACATTTTATATTGGCCATCCAAAGAACATAATTATCGCAGCTAAGCAAAATTATTGATACATAGAAAATAAATACCATGAAGATGAATAATATAAACATTCTGTAAAATTTGGAGTGGATTAGTGATGACCTTCAGAGGTCTTGGGAGCCTTTTGTTGTCGGTGTCCTTGAGTTCGACCTAAAGACAAAAAATGAAGTCTCGCTCGCGGCCTTGGGCGAGACTTACAAAAACGTCTTCGCTATATCTTAGCTATATCTTAGATCAAGGCTTAGCCAATACAAATTATTATTACTCGGGTAGGCAGACTAATATTTTAAAAAGGAATCATAAAATACTTACGTATTTTTACGAAATAAGGTTCATGGGCGCATCTTAGAGTCCTACAAAATTTCTTATATGCTCATAATTTGTCTTTTTTCTTACGAAAATTATGGAAAAAATTTACAGATATGTGAAAGAACTTAATTTAAGGGTAAGAAAATATTTGCTGGCGAGGAAAAATATTTTTCTATGGATTTAAACATCCGTTTACGAGGTAATGATCCGGGCCAGAGAAATAATGAGTTAGACTCTCTACTCTTAAGGAGGATGGGTAAGTAAGGCACAGTTCTGGAGCTGTTCCCCAAGTGGCGCTTCCGGCACTACCGCAGCTTCTGCTTGCGCTGGTTCGCATCAAGCGAGAAAACTCTGCTCCCGGCATAAGTGCGATTCAACAGGAAGCTATAGAGCGCAGGTTTAGTATTTACAATGAACCGGAATGCGAATCGCACAAAGGTCGGTCTGAATTGCATAAGCAAATTAGTTTTGCCCTTCCAATAAACTCATCCAATCTGTGGATTTATATAGGACCTAAATTAACCTATACTACTGGAAATAATTCATGGCTGACTTCAAATTGCTTATACTACTTGATATCAGTTATAGCTGTCCTAAAATGGAGTATACCAATTGAAATTCCTTATGGCTGTTTGAAAATGTTTTATCCATTCACCGAATAAGTAGTATGTATTTAAGACGTGAAAAGGAAGCAAGTTCAACCCATGAAAATGTGAGCCTAAAAAAATCGATTAATAGAATTCTTTCCTTAAGATGACCTTGCAAGGTCCTACTCATTTTGCTCAATGAATGGACTATACTTCCTATTTATTATGGATGGCTCATAATGGATTTGTATCACTTGGAATCCCTTATAGCAGACTTGAAGTTGACTATGCTACCTGATATGACTTAAGGCTAACTTGATATAAATTATAACTATACAACCTTTTAGCATACTTTAAATGGCTTATACTACTTATTTTCAGTATTGTGACTATGTGTCTTCCGCAGGTATACGGTACTGTCTCACCGTCGGATAAAAATGCACCTTTGGCTTCCAATTTTGACGTTTCCTTGTGTTTTAAGAACTCTAATAAAATTCTAAAGTGAATTGTTGAGTTCAATTTATGAAAAAGTTTTCAGTTTTCAGTTCCTTGCATTTGATAGAGATACAGTACCCGACGATAATTTTCATCATAAAATAAAGAAATAAAAGATTTGAAAGAAATTAATTTGTTAAAAGTGGATTTGATATAATTGTCTCTATTTTGACGTCTTTTTATTATACTACAGTAGTTTGTATCAAAAGATTATTATAAAAAAGAAATGTATCATTATTATCAATTTTGTAAACAAATCTAAGAAAAAAGAGTATAATTTCTGTTATCTCGTCATAATTTAAAAACTACACGTAATTAGCCAATCAATTTCATGATAAGCATTACTCAATTTTATAAACGAATGCAAAATTCATTATTTTTTTAAAGTGTGTATACATACGACATTCGATTAATGGAACATAACACTGTGATTTGAACATTAATATTTCGTACATTAAACTAATATATTCAAACAACTAAGTTTTTAGGTCTTGAAAGCAATTCCCAATCTATATTGTTCTTCAAATTAAAATTGGGGCTAATTTAGTACTTCGCCATTACTATTTGTAAGTTGTAGATCGCCAGTAAGTATCGATTCAGGTGTTTATTCGCAGTTCTACTGAGATGCTCGACTTGGCATTTATCACTGGATTTCGAATCAGCCCATCGATTTGTTTTGTCCAGAGCGAGATATATTTAAAGCCACCACATCGTGGACGAAGCAACAAATCCCGGGCAAGCGATTCGCGCTAGCTGCACTGTAGTTAAGCGCTGTGGTGAACGAGATACGTAATGATGGTTCTTCCAGCGGATCTTACGGACACCTCTAACGCTTTGGTATCCCGTGCCCAATAAAGTAAACCTCATCCCACGATAAGCCATATCTATACGGCGTGGGGATAGAGACTGATATGTACGTAAGCTGAGTACCCTATAAACTTAACGAGTATGCGCGGAATACAACCACCGTCTCGTTGGCCTTATCCGATTTGCGATTTTCTATCCATGTGGATACGTCCTGTGTGGTAATTGACCAGCATGGTCATTTTGGAAAAGTCCGCTTGCAGGAGCATACAGTGGTTGTCCCCCTTGCAGGCGCTGATGCAGAATTAACTAGGGAGGGGGGGGGGCATGGGAGAAGTGTATACACTTAGAGAGCTATGACTAATTAAATTAACTAATTTCTGTATATATCATTTTACACATTCAATATTATTTTATATATTTTACAATATTTCAAACAATAGTACTTTTTATCACTTTTTTCTATTTTCCGGTGCAAAGTAAACATACGTCAGGAAATCCTGGGTGGGGGGCGATCGCCAGTTTGCGACCCTGTAGATCAAAATGCATTAGGTGCGTATTTTTTCTTTCGACCTAATGGGCCTTAGTTTTCGAAATATCGAGGTTTGAGTATTTGCCCGGACCCCGGACTTCGCGCTTGTGTAGGTACTGGCTTATACCGTAAAGAGTCAAGTGCTCGAACGTATTCACAAGAGACCAAGAAAAGTGATTCTTCAAGTTCGAACATAGTTTTTACGAATGCAGTTATTGTTCTAAATATTTTCTAAAATGGGAACAATATGAGTGTCGCAATACAGTCGTGCAGGATGAGCAGCCACTCAAGATGTGTGTAAATGTTCACTTTATTCTTAAAGTTCAGTGAAAATGCTCTACAGAGAGATGAGCTGACATCGGATTATCTATTGTAGAGTATAAACTATTAGAATAATATTATACGTATAAAGATGTAAACCATAATAATAAGAACGATAAGAATAGTAAATTACAGTGCCTCTTTACATTTCGCACAATTTCAAAAATTTGTAAGCAGAAAATAGTTTGTAAGAAGACTTTCTTGATTCTTCGGAACCAACTATAGATAATGAAGAAAAAAAAGTATATAAAAAATGACCATATATTTGTATCGAGTGTTCATGTGTGAAAAATTAATAATAGATCTTTAACGTACGAAATATTATTCGAAATTGGATTAACAATCCTAAAAAATATACAAAGTACTAATTAATTGTAAATAATAATTAATAATAAATATAATTATGTTACAAAATTAAATATGAGGAGGATGGAGTGTGCTTCCTCCGTCGTTACAATGAAAGATGTGCTGATCTAACACAACAATGCTTTACCGCAGGCGCACAAAGTTCATGGGCATAACCATAATATATAATATAACACATGCAGTTTTACATATTAAACTTGCTGTAATTCAACAATAATAATCGAAATGAAATCGATTCGGATGGCAGCCGAATGATAAGACTATGTAATCATTAGGCCGCTTTAAATAATAGGCCATTTCAATTTAATGGAATATGTGCAAAAAAGTCTTAAAGCTTTTGATTATAAAATTCAGTACAAAAATTAGCATAACTAAACAAAGCTTCGTCGATAGATTATGAGTAACAAATGTGTGATGTGAACAAAACTTATTTTCGGTATAAAAATAAAAAAATATACTTATCTTATATGAATAGTTTTTATAGAAATAAAATTTTTCATTGGTAGATTTTTGCATTGTAAGTTGCAATTACATCTACATAGGAAAATAATACTAACAACTGACACTTTTGTTAGATTAGGTTTGGAAAAAATTCTTCTGTATGAACATTTTGTACTCTCCAAGATCAGAAACTGCACAGTAAAAAACTCCTTTTAGAACTTTTCAACAAAATGTATTGGATGCTTATTTCCGAGATGTGAGGTAAAGTACATTTCAATATTGCGATAAATGTATTGCAATATTGCCACACATGGAATGCAATGTTCCGGCAGAAAGTTCAAAAGAAATCCAAATTCGCAGACACGGAGAATCGAACCCTAACCGCCAAGCTCTAAGTCGAGTGTGTTGTCAATAAAATAGCAAAGCTCAATGCTCACCTCACCTAAATAGAGGATCACTCATCCGCTATATAGGCTAAAGTGAGTGTAAGGCAATATTGCAATACCGGTATTGTAAAGTAACATTGCAATACTTGTATGCTAAACGACGCGTATTCTTCGAAACTGCAATACACGTATAGGAATGTCAGCTTTTAATACGGGCATTGCAATTCCGCCTTGCACTCGTAAAGTAAAACTGTGGTAATATTCCAAACATTTTTAACAGTGTGTTAAAAAATCTCGGTCCGATAATTTTTCGAATAGTGCGAAGAGTTCTTTCGTCTTTAATTTGTCACCAGAAGCGATGACCTACTCTTCAATGAGTAGCATAAAAAACCAGCTTTGAAAATGTTTCCTAATCCTTCGAGTACACATCTTCTTTTCAAACATCTCTTACACTCTGGGTCAATCTGACCCTGTTCACTTTTTGATCATCTATAACTTAACAGCTTCTGAACCTTTTTAGTTACCAAAATTTAGAGGTATACTTTCAAGTGTACTAGAGTAATTTATAAGTATTAAAAGTATCTTTGAAGTCTTTAACATACTTAAAACGTTTACGGAAAAAATTTGTTTTCAATGTAATTTTACAAAAAAAAAAATTGTAACTTTTTTAATTCCTAATATTTAAAGCTAAAAATTTATATGGAAACTCTTTCTCGATCACAATTTTTTTGTATTTCAAATTGACCTAGTGTGTACTCGAAGGGTTAAAACATTGAAACCAGGTAGGGGAGATCACATTACAGTAGATAATGATCCTACAGTAGATAAATAATCATTTAAAATACTGATGTATGTAAAATGAGTAATTTAACGTAATTAATGGTTAAGACGTGATACGTGGCGATATATTGAAATTATAATTGATTATTTTGCTTATATTTGTGCCTACAATTATTCTTTATCTACTGTAGGATCATTATCTGCTGTAGGGTGGTCTCCCCTATGCTAACACTTTATAAGCCTATTCAATTAATTCAGGAAATATCTAAAATAAGTTTATAATTAAGAATGTTTACTACTCCTATAAGGTTTGTAATTATTTTGAGAGCTTGTCCCTTATGCTATTGTTCAGCGCGGTCACTTTTATTATTGTCTGTGGGTGGAGACCTTGCGACGACGAGCGTGAAAGGGTTTTGTTTTTGTTGTGGTGGCTCGCTCACCTTGGTTGGGCAGTTTCCAGCTTTCTTTTATTAGTCCCCAATTTTCGTGCTGGACATTTGTTGCCTCTTTTTTGAGACCTGAATCGGTGCGCTACATCTCTTGGGTGAGGTTGATTTTCGGTTTGTATTCCAATCCGTGAATTAAAAAGGCGTAATGCTTTCTCTAAGGTAAAGTGTTCTCAACTGAAGTGAGGTGATAAGTGATCAATGAAAAATGTCCCGTGCCTTTTCTTCCTGGATTCTAGTGTAGTGATTTCCCCAACTCGATCGTCTTCTGGTGTTGTGGGAAGTGACGAGTCGGACGGCATAAACCACTGGTTGCATCGGGATGCGATTTCACTTGCGGTTTGAAATTCGAATCATGTTTAAATTGGATTAAGTCAAGTGATAATCTAAAACCATTAGTAGAATCGCGACCGACAATTTAAAATATCGGTTATTTTTCACCACTGTAATTAAGTATCTCAATGTATAAACATTAACTGACAATACGTTTCTTCCTCGCTGCCCCACGCCAGCCGTCATTAATTTACTTGAAGGTAAATAATTGATTTTATGGCAAGATTACGATATCCGTGGCGACAAAGTTTTAAAGCTGATTCCTGTAGGATTTTTGGCGAGAAACACGAATCTGAAAATTTTAAATCGATATCTCGAATAGTTTTCGAGATATATCGATTTTTAAAACTTTTTTCAAATGTATATAATTTCTTAAAGTTCATTCCGATATGGAATTTTTTTTACGAGAAAAATGAATAAAATACTTTTATATCGATACCTCGCAATTAGGTCTCGACATATTTTTCTGTTTATATTAAATAAAGAACTTACTTGTTGAAAAATATGAATTATAGACATTTATTTTTCTTTCTGGGCGATTCTTTTAAATGGACATAACCTCGCTTTTCTTACGTATGCTCCTTTTGATCTTACGAGTAATGTATGCCAAATGATTTATTATCTTCTTGACTTTCTTTCCTGCTTTATCCATCCACTAGTTAAAATTACTGTTAATAATTTGGAACAGCATGCTATAGCAGAAGATTAGGAATGGGGTTGTAAAACGGACTGAGAAAATATTCTCACAGCAGGGATTTTGAGTTGAAGCCATTGAAGGATATTGATATTTACAATTTATGGGTATTATCTGTTTCGTTTTTACCGGCGGAGTCGATACCTCTAGTGGTAGGTAAAAGAACTGTGATGTCAATTTTTGAATTTAAATCAAATTAAACGATCTCAAGTTCAATGCAGAGACGCTCTGGCAATAATTTTGTAGTGTATTTCAATTTAATTATAGTTGTTGATATTATGGGATCCGAACACCCTTTAAAACTTTCTATACTTTTGTTCCTTCAATGATCTTATTAGAACCGATGATTGAGCAATTCTTTTCTTGGAAGAAGTAGGTTTAATCCCATCCGAATCGTCAACACCTCCAACATACTGCGATTTGCCAATAAAGGTTGAACTAAATAAAGAGAAAAAGCTGGGATGGCTTTGGCGATGTTCTTCAAAAGGCTCCGAAAAGAAAAATTCTAAACAGTGCCGGCGGGTACAAAACCCATCAATAGGTACTTTTTTCAATAGATCATGTTGCCGAATTCAAATTCGTGAAGTTCTTGCTATAATTATAGTTTTTATCGGAAAAATGAAAGTGACAGAAGTCTAGCATCAATTACTTGGATGGCGTCGATATGAAGATGATGAGGAGTTAAGTAAATCTACTGTAGATGACTATTACAGCTATTGTCGCGAGATAGCTGAAGTTGTTGCATCTCATTGCGAAATTCGTCTTGGAGGTAATGGGAAAACTGTGCAAGCCGATGTAACGTTTCTGACGAAACGTAAGTATCACAGGGGAAGACTTACTGAGCATATGACAATTACTGTCTTTGGATTGTACTGCAAGGAACATAAAGAGGGAATTTTTTCAAAAGTAAATTCTAAAATTAGGGCAAGCTTGTGGCTATATATAAAGAAATATGTCCACGAGGGAACAAGTCGGATATGTACTGAGGGAGGAACGCAGTATATTGGTGTGGAGAAGATTCTTGGTGCAAGCACAATTCACTCAAAGACCAATCATAGTATTGGACGGTATGTTGATAGCTCCAATCCAATCAACACTATTAATGATTTAGAAAATCAAAATAAATTTTTTAAGCGTGCTATTGTATGTCGTACAAGACCCAAATTACTACAACAATATATGGCTTCATTTTACTACCGACGAAATGTTCTTGAGAAGATTTACAAGAACGATTTAGGTTCCCAAATTCAGCATTTTCTGGAAGACATAAAAAAGTCTATCCTGGAATAGTTGATGGTGAAAGACGCCAAGGATTGGAATTAAAAGAAATTGATCCATCAACTGTCGAATCCAAAGATTTAGAAGAACATGTACCAGTAAAACATTCGCGGCTTACGACCATTGAAAAATATATAGAAAACGCCAGCGATGAAGATGATGAAGAAGGACTTGATTCTGAACTTAATCCTGATAATAATTTTTAAAGATTTCAGATACTAGTGAGGTAAATTCAGCAAAACATATGAATTATTTCAATGTAAAATTAAAAATGATTGAGATACCTATTTTCAAGTTTCACATTCTTTTTTTCGCAAACAATCTTATGTAAAGCCGTATTAACAATTTGTATAATTTTTGTTGAAATTCAATAATTTTATTATATCAAACAACCTAAACTATTACTGCCATCGGTCACAGGGGTAAAGGGATAGGGGTAAGACCTGTGATATTCGATTATTCAATTTAACACAAATAAGTCAAAAAACGAAAGTCAATAATGGAAGGGAATCGATTTCCAGAACTCGCATTAGACAGAATGAAATTTTGTCAGAAGAACGCTAATTTCACAGCGTGTAACTGCGGGCAGACAATTTATAAATACCAGAGCGATGTTTCTTTGTGAAATAGCGCCAAGATCGGTAAAGGGAGGTAGTTTCTTTACATAATGAAGCAACAGATGGCGATATGCGTATATTATTATTGAGGATGGGGGTTGTTTTCTACCTGCTGCTGCCCTCTGCTGGACCCCACTGGGCTCCTCATTACAAACATGCTGGCCTAGTGCCCACCTTACCTATCTGCTGTCCTCGATCTTCCCACTCTCTTTTTCGTCCTCGGCAATTAACCTCCAGATTAGCACTTTCAACTTTCCTCTTAACTTGTTCAACCTTACAAAAAAGCTCCCCCACACTACCACACACACCCTTCACTAAACTCACCTCCCTTACCACCTTTCACCTAAATCGCACCTCCACGCCCGTCGCCAAAACCAAAAAAGATAGCACAGAAAAAAGATGATATTCGGTACCGGAAACGGAAGCCAAATAAGATTAATTGTCGACTAAAAAGGATTATTTCTCAACCGAACACATAAAGTTTTAAGTCAATAGTTTACATGAATTTACTTCCAAAGAGTTGAATTTTCAACTTATAAAGGAACATTTTTTTAATCAAAAGTATAATTTTTTTTAATATACATTTTTAGGTAAAAAGATTGATTTTCAACAAAAGAAAAAAATTTCGAACAAAATGAGTGAATTTTAAAATAAATAGGTGGATTTTGAACCAAAAAATTTTAATTTTCTAGCAAAGTAGTGTTTTTAAATTTTCAACTATAATGTGAATTTGCAACAAAAAGTTAACGTTTAACCGTTTCGAATTTTCAAGCAAAGGACAAATTTTCTAAAAAAACGGATACATTTTTTTACCCGAAAATATAAACTTTCAACAATAAAGGCTTATTACGACCAAATAGTGAGGTTTTCTACTGAAATGATGAATTTTGCAAAAAAAAATTTTTTTTTTTTTTACTAAGTAGTTAAACTTTAAACCAAGTAGTTGAGATTTAAACCATAAAAAGGTAATTCTCAAATAATCATATAATAGTTAGTATTTTAACAAAATATCAATTTTCAAGAAAATAGTGGTATCTTTAAGCAAAACAGATTAATTTTCAACTAAGCAGTTGCAGTTTTAACCATTTTAAATTAATTTTCGATGAAAAAGTAATTTTCTATCAAAAAGACAAACTATCGACAAAAAAAAGATTACATTTCTATCAAAGAAGATAAAATTTCAAACCCAAAAAGAGAAGTTTTGTTTTAAAAAAATGCTAAATTTTCAACCAATCAGATTCATTTCCTACCAAAAGAATTTCCACCAAAAATGAACTAATTAAATTTTCAGTAAAAGTAATAAATTTTCAAGGACCGTAAAGAGAACGTTCCCTCATTGCCTCCTATCCCGGTTTAGCGGAATTATACTTTTCCCGGACAGGTAACGAAAGTGACGTTGTTTTCTTGTCCTATCCGGCCTGCTTAAAACAAAATTAGGTTAGCCTAGAAAATTTTACTGTTTCTCGAACCTCAAAACGAGACAGAGTAATTTTCTCGGAAAGCTGAAATTCTCCTTTATGAGGAATAGAAACATTGTCTACTTCTCATAACAGTGAATTCATAGAAGTGGCAGGTGCTTTTGTGTTGTGTGGCTCTCGAGAGCGCCTAAGAAAAGGATGTATCGTTCTTTTTTTTCTCTGATACTCTTCTTCTTCCTTTAAATATCTGACACGTTCTACCTATTGTAGGACGTGCTCTTGATAACCTGTGATTTTTATGTGTTCGCAATAATGTCATTGTTCGGGAAAATTTCGTGGTAACAATTTATTATCAATACGACTAGTTTCGCGAAACCCCTTTTGTAGAATAATGGACAAGAACTCTCAGTCCGAGAGTAGGGGTACCAACCCACAATGAAAATAAAATATAGGAAAGAGGAGTCTTTCGCCCTTCCTTCAGTTTAGAGAAAGCCTGCCCCCACGAGCAACCAAAGATACCAGAATTTTCTAATTCTTATTTTCTCGGAAATTTAGGCAGCTTTTTACCGGGGATTATGTGCAGGAAATAAAAGTGTTTTTATCGTACGTGACAATTACGGTCCAGTCTTAGATTGTCGAATTAGCGAACACTATTCATCTGGTGTACAGACTGCTTCTTTCCAGTTAAGTCTGCTTAAGTCTGTTAAGTCTATATTCTTTCTTCATATAATAATATTATAAATAATGTACAATGTTTCAATTAAAATAACGAAATTCTTCATCAAAACAATAAAGATACGTTTTTGAAAATGTTGTGCACTCTCTTATTGGTATTATAAATAATTTAAACTATAATATTTTCGTTAAGCAAAAGAATGGTTCAGCTTGAGTCAACAACAAAAATTCTTAACTTCTGCTTGTAGCGATTAAAAATTTAGTTAATTAAGAATATCTTCCAGGTTATACGTTTCCATTTCCAAATTTTTAAATGCGAATTCTAGTAAAATCGGTAAATATTTTAATTTTTTAACGAATGAAAAATTGCAAAATAATTCATTTATAACGAAGGCAGTAAAATTTCAGTGTGGAAATGTTTTTTAAAATATTTAAACTTGATTGCAATTGAGTTATAAAGTGCTAAACTTTAGAGCTAGAATATTTCACCTGTATCGGAGATAAGAAGTTCGCATTTAAGATACCTTATAACTTATTATTGTAATGATATAATTATGAGTAACATATAAATATTAATTGTTATATAATATTTATTAACAGTTTTTTTTCGTGCATAATATTATTTTAAAATAGAATGTCCTTTTAAAATGTTTCAAAGCTAGTACACTGGAACTTGGATTTACCATCGGTTTCGGGGATAGCTTCAGTGGCCTTCAGTGGTAAAACCAGACCGTCCAAACGTAAACATTCAGTGGCGTGTGAACCATTTCCAATTGGAATACATAATATTACCGCGCACTGCGTCTTTTTCCGACACGGGACCACAGACACCAATCGCCGCGTCTCTTTAATATAAAAAACAATTCCTACGTCTTTCTCACGCTAAAAATTGGCGATGCGTCTTTTTAATGCAGAAATCTGTTGATACGTCTATCTGACCATTTCACTCGTGAGTGACGTCTTTTCTATCAAGGACCCGCCTTATTCCACGGCACTTAACCTATCCCATGAAACCGCCAATAAATAGAGCTTGTTGATGTTTTGACCACTGTGCGTCCCTCTCATCACTATAAGCGTTTCATAATTTTCTAACGGCCCCGTGGAAAGTGCGACTGCTGGACATGCTCATATAAAAATATATGGTAACGCCAGCCCCGTAACTAACTGATTTTTTTTTTACTTTTTTAAGCAATGGATAGTGAACAAGCAAATGCAATTAGAGGGTGGATTTCAAGGTAGGACCAATAAATTAGTGGATGGATGTTACTCTTTTTGGCAAGGAGGTGCCTTTCCATTGATACATGCAATCTTTGCGAAGGAAAACAAAATTCTTGAGCCAAAAGTTTGGTTATTCGACCAAGCAGCATTGCAGGAATATTTACTAGTTTGCTGTCAGCATACTCATGGAGGATTTTTAGATAAGCCGGGAAAGTAAGTATAAAGTTTACATATACAACTATTACAATTAATAGGCTGCATTGTGAATCAGTCTACTCTATTAAGATTTTTTAAATTTGTTTTTTACTAGACACCCGTGCAATATGTTTTTTTGAAATACCCACGAAAGTTGTCCTTAAATTGAATGTAATTTTCACAAAATATATTTCCAATTGGGAATGGGAAAAGTACTATTGAGATTGAAAAACAGATATTCCTTGTTCTGTATTTATACATGCGAATTAAAACCTTTAATATAAGTTATAACATATTTATAAACTTTAAAATATTATTTTATAATATTGAGAACCTACAAAAATTATTTCTTAGGGACCTCACTTAAATTTCGTAACAGCTCTAGGGGGGTGGGGGGGGGGCAGGCCGTGAGATTTTGTTAAGATTTGTGACGGAAGGGGCCCTTCATTGATGTACATACTTTTTGTAAAGTCGCAAATGAAACAAATAACTCGCAGTAATTATACAGAAAGTTGATATGAATTTAACTTTACGTGCCAAAGAAACCTGATGAGTGAAAAACGAACCTACAGCCAACAAGAATCGAACTACTATCTCCGCAAGTATGGTGACTGTACGGGGAAGTTCTCGGTCATTTGATGCACCGACCACGTGCGAACACGCTTTTTCGTTTACACATTATATAAAAGGCAAAAATTGCTTCTTTTATCACAATGCCGGCTGATATTGGTGATGCGAACAAAAGAATATTCGGCGCAAATAAAAAAGTCATCCTAAATTGTCACCACAGCAGGCATAGGTAAGGCTGAATGATATTTGGAAGAAATTAAAATATGAAAACAAGTCACCAGATGAGCTCGCTGCAGCTGCTGAAAATTTAAGAAATTTAATAATTCATTAATTTAGTATTAATTAATTATATATCAATATTATTAATTAATTTAATTTTGAGAAAATTTCGTAAGAAAGGTAATTTTTAATTAAATTTACTTATTATTTTTATTACTTATTTAGTGTTGATGAATTCATCAACACAAAATAAGTCTCAAATTATACTTGCAAAGAATGAAAAGGAGGAGAGGTATCGAGAACTTAGAAGGGAACTGCCACGACTGTTCCCAATATATTCAGTTAAAGTGATTGTTCTTGTGATCGGTGCTCTCGGAGGTGCGAAGCTATCGCTGGCTCGTAACCTTAAGCCATACCCGCGTGCCAAGAACAAGTCAAGGCACTTTCGAGGTGGATGCAGAGAGCTATCATCCTTGGGCCGCTCCGTGTTCTCAAGAAACACGAGGGTTTCGCCGGCCTATCGTTGTCATTTCGCCTTGCCCCTAGGCCGCGAAGCTCCCAGTCGTGGGACGTGGAAGTAGATGGGATATACCGCGGTTCCTGACCCTCCGTAGAGGGTCAGGAATTTTTATCTCTTTTACATTTCTTTTTCTACATTTATGCATGTAAATTAAAACCTTAAAAATAAATTATTACTCATTTCTGCATTTCGCAGTTTCTCTTTCAATATCTTATAAATATATATAATGTATTTAGCAATAACTTTACTAGAAAATTCACATCAATAATAAGAGTGATTAAATTTATTGAAATTTGAAAAAATGATATCGATTTGTATATGTGAGTTATTATTATTATTATTTCAGCCATAACAAAAATTAGTAAGCTCATTTTTCTCTCAAGCTTAAGATGGTTACAGCCCAATATGTCAAAAATATTTTTGGTACAGTTGTATTTTTAAGTAGTGAACACGGTGCTGTCCCGGTATACATCATCACACAAGGACTGGGTTGTAACCAAGCCCGGCCTTTCGTAATCAGCAACGGACTAAGTGAAGTACCTGAGAATATCAGGATGTTATAAATTTATTTAGTACAATGTTTAAAAATTTGTTATGATGAGGTTGTAGTGGGTAGAAAATTAGGAGCATGATGTAGTTTGGAGTTCGTCTTTTACCGCTGTTATCCTTATAGAGTGGCCGCGAGCATGGAAGGTTACAATAGTCTTCTCTGGATCGCTTCCTGATGGTCTAGTAAGTTTCTAACAATGCAACAGGTCTTTAATAGAACCAACTTCTGAGCTGCTGCCAGTACCCTACTGACTCCTAAATGTTCAAGATGTTCACTGCATCCTGCGTGCACATTGCCTGTAGCCGAAATCACAATAGGATGAATAGATGCATGCTTCACATTCCTCCATATTGTCTTTACTTCATGCCTTAGCTCGCTATACTTGTGAATCTTGGTTGTATAGGTTACCTGCAAATTTCGGTTGAGTGGACAAGCAATGTCAATGATGTAGACTCTTGCACCTTTTTGTTCTGGCATTACGCTGTCCGGTCGATTGGCTCGGATGCAATGATCCGTCTGGATAGTAACATCACAATATCAGATGTAATCTTCGTTTTCTAAAACGGGCATTGGAATCCATCTATATAAAGGCATCCATTCTGTTAGGAGTTTTCGGTTTAGGGCAAGCTGTTAATGTATAATTCCCGCCATATCATTAAGCCTGTGCGTATATTCTCTTTCAGCCATTACGCGACAACCATCAATAATATGCTGGATGGATTCGTGTCTATCTCCACACAATCCGCACTGGTCATCTGTTATATATTATTATTATATTTGTATTATTATAATTATTATAATTAAATAAAAATCAAATTGAAATAAAAAATTATGATTTTATTATTACTATTATTTATATCATTATATATTGTATGATTATTTTATTTTAGTGAAAATACTTGAAATTAGGAGTAATAAAGGTTTCTTTTAATTTCTTCGAATTATTTCGAATTCCTTTATATTCCTTTAAATTATTTTGAATCTTCAGGGATCTATTTATTAATCAAAAGTAGGTCATAGCAATTGAACACGTAAAGAGTAGAGATGTTTAGTAAAAGTACAGTGTATACGAACATATTAAGCATTTTTGACACAATAATCTCAAACTGTGCACTGGAAAGACGAGAGTTATATACACAACTTATCCACTTCACCTTTCTTTATTCACCTTAAAAAAAATTCCTTCAATGCTTGGGCACTTACACAAACACATAGATAGAATGTCGTTGAAACACAATATTAAATTAATTGATTTTTCATAAAGAGTTGCGAATCTGATTCAAGTGATAAATTTCCAACCATACGAGATATTAATTTTGAATAGCAAACAGTTAAATTTAACAAAAAGACGAATCTTCAACAAAATAGTTGGGTAATCAATTAAAAAAAGATTAATTTTCAACAAAACAGTTGCGTTTTCAACCAAAAGAGATGAACCGTTCAACAAAAGAGATGAATTTGCAAAATAAAAAGACAAATTTGTATCAAAAGAATAGAGGTTTCATTTAGGAATTTATTGACTTCAATGTTTTTTAACACTAGCAATTGATTTTCAGCGTCAACATCCTGTATCACAATATTAATCTTCAGATGACAAAAAATTTTCTGTGCGAAAATTGTACTTTATTGAATAAGACGTCAGTTTTTCCATTTACTTGTTTATAAGAATTAGGGCAATGTGCGAATTTAATCCAAAATAGGGTTGAAAAAACCTGCCCGCTGCGCGAGAACATCCCCATCGTGCGTTGCGTGACCGGCTCGCAACTTTGAGCGTGCGTCTGTTAGATCACGCGCTTCGCGCTCAGTTTCCTCTATACGCTTGCATTTGTGAATATAACTTTTTAAATCAAAGGAATAAGCACTGAAAACTGTTATTTGATAACTTCGATTTCCCTTCTATTAAAGCTTATTCCGGTTTTACGAATACATTTCCATCAAGTTTCTCGCGCTTCGCTCTCGATTAAAATTTGTCTCAATTTGGACTGTCTTTTTAAACCACATGAGAGTGCACCACAGAAGACTTTGTTAAACGAATTTCTTCGAAAGTTATCGCATCGCCAGACTTCACATTGCCAGGCAGAGAGACCGTAAGAGAAACTTGTTCGTTGAAATCCTTTTTTTTTTTAACTCAGGGGTCTCAAGACGTCGAGAATTCAGAAAAGCTCGAAAGGTCCAAATTACAAATCTTTCATCTTAAAGGATAAGAATGTAAAAATTGTAATTTAACAGGAAAAATATGGGCACTATAAAAAACATTTGAGGAAATTACTTTTCTTATTAAGGCCAGCACCTGTGCTGTTGGAGCTCTCATCGTATTTCGCATTCTTGAGATATGCATTACAATTTTTTATTTTCTGATGGCATTTTCCAAGTCTTGGATGAAAACCATTTCTCTGATAAAAAACGGTTGAAGAGAATTTTGTAGAGCGTCCTAAGAGTAATAATTTTATTCCTGGACTATTTATCTATCTAGTGCGGTTTCATGGGAATGTTGAGTATTTAGTTTACTGCTTTTTGTTTTTCATGGTTGAAACCATAATATGAACTGTGAAATGCTGGCTAGTGAACCTGACCTGTAATTTTTAACCATGAGAAAGTAGACCAAGGAATATTTTATTTGAAAATCTCTAAGAAAGTAAATTTTGCGACTCAGAAGGTTGCAAAAGGTCCAGAATTCAACTAAAGATGGATTCTCATTCCTTAAAGAGTTTTCATGCGATCACCAAGGTGTCCCCTACGCATCAATATACATTTTTATGTCATGGACGGAATATACAAAAATGTGTTTTTTCTCCATGTTATTCTTTTGGGAGCATCCTTTTTGTAATGCTCCAAAGAATTTGAATTGAAGGCCTTGGCATGTCGATGCTTAAAGGAAAATAAAATTTGGTATGATAGAGCTAACATCGGCAATTAGTATTTTTGGTGAATCAGAAAAGACTTCAAAGATTCACAAATTTCATTAATATAATGTCATGTTAGCATCTTATAAAAAAAATTGGTATTTTAAAACATGAACTATCATAGTTCGAACAACAATCGTGAAGCCCGCGTTTACGTGGCCGGTTTTTTATAGATAAAAAGTTTTTTACGTATCTGGAAATCTTATCACTCTTCACAATTTTCCACACAATTTCATTTGCTGATCCTTAGGAGATAAATCTCATCTAACAGGCGCTTGTTAGTAAAATATGGGTACTCAAAGTCTGTTATATTTTCATTAGTATTATTTCTCAAATCTTAAATTCAATATTGTTCATATGTGAGAAACTTATATGTACAACTGATAATTTATAAATTGTTCGATTTTGAACGTTTAGAGATGGTCTAATCTTACGAAACCATAACTGATGATTTTCAAGCACTATACATTTGAAATTGCCTGAGGACTAAAAACAGTAGCAACCTATTCATATTGGGCATTTTTAAATTGAACCCTATGGTATAAAACACTTTTAGAATAAAAATAGAAGTTTTTGTGAAAAAAAATTGTTAATAAAATACAGAACATTGTTGTTTGAGATTCTGATTTTTATCGTAGCTCTATAAAGATATCGCTTTATTTTTCTTCAATCAGCCTAGGTTGTGATTACCTAATTTCTTACCTTGTATTGACTTACGAAATATAAGTATAATTATTATTATCTCAGAAGAACAACCTGGACGTTTCAAATTTATGACCTGACGATTAGGATACCAGGTATATATATTTCAACGAAACACCAGAATATTCACTAAATACAGTGTTGAACAAGTTCTTTTCTTCATTATTCATTAACGCAATAATCAGTTATTTCCCTACTTGCAAAAAATGGAGATCGTGTATACTCTGTTATTTACCTTCATGGTCATCCTTAATTCTATTGGTGAATATAATACAATAACACATCTATAATTTTTTAATATTGTATATTATCATTAGAATTTTATCAGATTTTTCCAGAACAAGACTTGTATGAGATCCTATGTTTCGGAGTCCCGGTAATTCCTATCGAACTGCATCTTTCGAAAAATCTTATTCGTTCCTATCAACATGTTTTCTTTTCATAAGATTTAGTAGAGTTTCATCACAAAATATTTTTAGAAAAGTATAAGATTTATTAACGAGTAACATTCAATGAGAAATTTCAAAATTCTGGTAAATCGGATTATTTATCAGAAATAGAATTGTGTCTATAACCTCGAAGAATTTGAGTTTACACACGTAACTTCAAAGTCTTTTATAGTTTGATGATTTACATGACTTTTCCGTTAGTCGAAAGAGTTCATCAAAACGAAAAATTCCTATCCACGTTTGCATGAATGAAATTGATTTGCTGTACTAATATTTTTGAATATTAAATTACTATCGAAACGTCAACATGACATCAAATGTGACTTTCTGATAGAATATCAGCATAAAAATAAAGTAATGGAAAAACAAATGCATCACTTCGTGTTAACTTCATGCAGCAAACAGAATGTGTTAGATGGGTTCACTTGTACATTAATATTAGTAATGTAAAGTCCTTTATTCTTAAAAAAAATGTAATCGTCTGTACTTTCTTGCAGAGTTAAGTTCACAGTCGGAATCTTTTGCTACGAGATCCTCTATTCCTGAAGTTCCTCGTGGCGATCCATCTTCTTCTTCTTTTTCTTCTTCTTCTTCTTCTGCTTCTTCTGGCAGGCAACATCCTTCTGCTAGTTCTCTTCCTCCTGCCACGGTTCATTCTCCGACAAGGCCTTCTTCTTCTGCCACACCTCATTCTGCGACCAGGTCTTCTCCTGCCAGGCCTCCTATTCGTGCAAGATCCCGGTCTCCTCCTGGCAATTATATAGTTCCTGTAACTATTCTTCCTTCTACTGACACACATGGATATGGACTGGACACACTTGAATTTATTCGATTCACTTCCTACAGAGATCCATACTATCGATACAAACTTCAAAAATACACATTTCCTGAAGATAGAACAGTTAAAATACAACCAAGCCGGCGTGTCTTTCGACCTTTGCCAACTGGAGAACAAATTGTATTAACATACAATGGTGACGTACTTGCAATCTTGGAGAGTACTCATTTTCTTGCTGGAATATATAAAGACAATGGTATCTATCGCCGCAATTGGCGGGGAAAAGTCAACATTGCAAGCGGCGAGAGTACCTTAATGCCACTAATTCAAGTCTCAGCAACACCAGTAGGCAGCTCACGCCCAATCTTAGATAATTATAAAGTAGAGCTTGTAGAACAAGGTGAGGAGTAGGTTACTCATTAAAAGAAACTGGCTATCCGTATATCTTATTGTTAACATTTGTTTTCAGTTTTTTTTTCTAATTCACTGTTACAAATTACTTGTAATTGCAGATAATAATGATACTCAATGTACTATGGTTCTCAAGGCTTCAATATTTCTTCAAAGTCCCGGTAATTCTTTTCTCGTAAACAGATAACAAAATGTTCTGTTTCCTTCCCGCATACCATTTTTTGTTTTGTTTTTCTTTCAAGAAGTTATTAAAGATATAATTATTCACGTATAATAATAAAAATTCAGGGATATATACACATTTTCTCATCTATTGTTGAACTGAAGAAGTAAAGTAATATGAACATTTTATGAAATCTTTTTAAATAAATAAAATAACTTTATGAAAAAAGTTGATGAAAATAAAAAATATATATTATTTTTGAGCATAGCATTAATCATATAACAGGGTTTCTTCTTTGCCCGGAAAACGTGAAATTGTCAGGGAATTTTGATATACCTAGAAAACCTGGAAATGTCAGGAAATTGTTTTTGAATTCAGAGAATTTTTTCGCAAGGTTCCTTCATTTGTTTTAAATTGCAATATAGAATTGGATAAAAATTATTTTTGATTTGTACAAGTAGCTTTATATTACTGTGTTTAATGAATTTGTTAGAAATTCATTTTTTTCTTCAAATAATTCTCTAAACGAAAAATTCGACTATTCTATTTTTTGTTGAAAACTGATCATTTCTATTTAAAAATTAAAGTACATTGTTGAAACTGCATACATTTTATTGAAAAGTCAACAGTCTTGTTTCCAGAAAAAGTTTTGAGAGAAAGATCTTTCATAGTTGAAAATACAACTTTTGTCGAAAAGTCTTCCTTTTTGGTTGAATTAAACGGTTTTTGTTGGAAAATTGATATCTTTTTTTATTAAAATATTAACTACCAGACTTTTCGTTTAAAATTAATATTTTTTAGAATGAAAATTTTATTGCTTGGTTGAAAGATAAAACCTTTTGTCAAAAAAAATGTTTGCAATTTAAAGGGTTGGAAGTGGCAACGACCATAGAATTGATACATCATCTTTTTTGGTAATTTCAAGAGGCTGGGAATGGCGAAGACCATATAATTGACCGAAAATCATTTCCCCTTTTTTTAGTGCCATAATTTTCAAATTTGAAGGCTCCATAATTTACATGTACAAAATGGAGGCTCTTAACACTTCTGAGTGAACAGATTCAAATTTAATACCTTTCAATTTTGAAAATGCAAAATTTAAATTTTTATAAATTGAACCGTTTGGCTTTCTGACAATGGAAACTTTCTTTGACTCAAATAGATTTCTTTGGTTTAATAAAAACGTGCTTTTATTGCGATGCAAAATTTTAGTTGTTAAATGTATTTTCTAGAATTATTGTTTGAATTTTGAGTAATAATTATTCTAAAAAATACTATGTACTTTTAAGATTAAACAATAATTTTAAAAACTACATTGAACTTAAAAAAAGCTTCGTTCATCAAAGTATTTAATTATGGTATTTTTAGTCACTAAATAATATTGAGTAAACAAGTTTTGTTTATTGCTTCAATTCGGGAATTTTTGACATTGACGGATATTTTATGATTGGACCATTTTCCATCGCGAATTTTATAACGTGGGCACTTTCAGTTTTTAAAAAATTGATTAATAATAAAATAATTAGTTGATGAAATCAATTAAATACAAAAAAGCAAATATTCAAGATATGAAATTCCCACAGTTATAAAATTACCGAAAAATCTAAATTCCCCGATAGCGTAATTCGTGAATAATAAAACTCCTAAAAATGTATGAGTTTACGGAATTTGGGAATTACCGATCATAGAAAACTCTGGAAGTAAAATTGTCGACAGAGGAAAATGTTCGAATAAAAAAATTCCCGAATCTGAGAAATGAAAAAAATTGGTGAATTATAAAATGAAAAATAATAAATGAAAGTTACTTTCATTCATTAAAAATATTAAGTATTTATATTTATTTAATGTATTCAAAGAAATATTCAATATGGAAACCGGTCATTCTTTATTGTCGTACTTCAAAGTAATTCAGTTTCGATGATAACACATTTTCGTGAATAAATGCCACATTTTAGGAAACAACGGCATATTTTCAGAAAGCGAAGGTGAAATCATTTCTTATCATTCAGTTTTATCTTATCGTAATTTTCGATATCTTTAGTTTATTAAATAATTAAAATTATAATAATTATTATAATAATCCATTATATAATGAGTATATCATTCATATGTTAACATAATCATTATAGTTACTTCAATTATTTTAATTATTTTGAACTTGGATTTTAGATTCGCCAGGGAATAATAAATATTTTTCTTGGAGAAGAAAATGTTTAATTTCTTCTCATTAAAAATCAAATTGTGTAATTTCCTACAAAATAGAGACCAGATAGGAATAATGTCAGCAGAGCCGAGTTGTTCCTCTCAAAAAGCTAAGAGCAAATCTCTTGTCGCTTTCCTTTATGTTGCCTTTATTTTATTTAGAAAATCACATTATTCTTTTTTGAACATTCGAAATATTTCATATTGGTTCAAGGATTATGAATTCTTTCAAATTTATAGATTTTGGTATGGCGAAACAGTAAAAAATTAGAAATTCCATTAATTTTTGTTGCAGAATTGATAATTTTTTGAATTGCCTGATATTCACACTTTTTTGTAACGAAATGAATTTTCAACTAGAATGCGATAGTGAAACTTACAGTTGAAATATTTAATATGAATAAGAAACGAATCTTTAACATACAAGTTATATTTTAAAACAAGAAAATAAATTTTCAGCTAAAATGTTGAATTTTGAACTAAAATAATGAATCATAAACTAAAAAAATTAATTTTCTCTCAAACATATAAATTTTATACAAAGCACTTTAATTTTTAACCAAATAGTTCACTTCTTCAGTAGAAAATAAAAAGATTTTAAAAGATTGATAACGAAATGCAGATTTTTTAAGACTTTAAACAAAAAAATTAGAAGATTTTTAAGAATGTTGAAAAATATGAAGAGGATGAAATTCTTTCAAGATTCCTGGGAAAATTTGAAATGATTTTCTATTTGAAAAAAATTAGTCGAGAAGATTTTAAGGCAATTTTTTTGGTGTTGGAAGATTTTGAAAAATTTTTAGGAATAATTCGAATCAGTTTAAAAGATATTCAGGAATTCAATAGGCCGGGGCTAGAAGTACTGAAATGACAGTACAAATAGCCAAATTTTTTCGGTACGTGTAGAACCTTCGTGTTGATGAGATTACAAATATTTTTAAACTGTGAAAGATTTTCGAAAATTGATCAGATTTTTTTTTAGTTTCTTCTTTCAAATTTGCTCAAGAAGCTTGGCTAAATTAAATTTATATATCCGTAAAAAGAGATTAACAAATCAACTTAATAAATAAATCGCTATTCGGAATTTTCATATTGTATGAAATATTATTTTCTTCGTTAAATCATAATTTTGTTGAATTTTTCTTTCTTTTTTTACTGATGAATCTGCTTGGGTTGAAGATTCAACTATTTTGTTGCAAATTTCTGTTTCTTAGATGAACTTGACTCTTTTTGATTCAAAATTAAAAACTGTTTCAGTTGAAATATTGAATTTCTGCTTAATTTTCAGTTAATTTGTGATTTTTAAAAATCTGTTTTTAAGGACAAATTTTGCTTACGTAAGATATTCAGTTTTTCTACCCCCTCATGTGGGTCAGTACTTTATTATTATTATTATTATATCATTAAGCCGTTTCCCTTTCGGGGTAGGCGTGAATTGCTCGGTGGTAAAGTACGCTACGATGAATAATCTTCTGATTCCTACCTTCATCCTAGCCCACAACAATCTGGGAGATACAAAATCATGATCTTAGAGATGTTGCCTTGCTTTTTCATTCAAAATTAAGCCGACCCCTTGACTACCATGTGATTCACTACCTACTCCCGACTAGATTTCAAAACCGCCTTTCAACACCCCATTCTCTATGTTTCTATATTCGCGACCCTTTTTTTTCGTTTCAGGTAGGCATAAAATATCTAGTTTCCTTGAGTGCATAGCTTCTCGTAGTTCTCTTACCTTAAGATTATTCACTCCTCTAGCATTCCAAACACCCAGTCTCCATTCATCATCTGAAACTCGACCTTTACGTTTACCGTGTTTATGCATTTCGTCAATCAGTTTCAGTCCATTCCGAGGCTATTTGATTGTTTATATTATTCATTTTTTAAATTGTACACCCAACTACCACCGTTATGCGTGAAATTTGTTTTGCGAGCCGAAAATCATGTCCGAGTTAAGAAGTGATTCGTCGTACGGTGGAGTCTTGTTGTAACGTCAGTCCCATCAAAACTTCTGTTACTGGGGGAGGGGGAGGGGGAGGGAAGGAAACCGAGAGTCGCAATTGGTTGATGTTCTCTGCTGAGAAAGTCACCAGCCTTCAGCAGCGTTGTATCAGATAGGAGTTCAAATGTTCACATCTGTGATCGAATTATTTGAAAAAGCGTTAAAATATTATTATAAAATTCAGTCAAAAATCATTATAATTAATCCCTGTAATCTTTCAAGACAAAAAACCTTGAATGTCAAGAATCTTTAGTGAAAATGAAATTTTTGTTTGTTTGTTCTTTGAACTTCCCTTCAAAACCACCAAAATTAATCAGAAATTCCTCTGAATGCCTCAAAAATAATTCAGAATCATAAGAATTAAAAGGGGGATTCAGGCTTCAGGATTTTTCTATTTTCTTCCCGATCTCCAAATTGGACTTGATAAACGCAATTAGCAATCGTTTATAAAAATGTCTGTATATAGAAACACAGTTTAAACGAAAACTAGTCAAATTTTATAATTTTATTTTTGGTTTCTTTCACAGTTCAAATACCGACCGACTCGTCCAAACTCTGATGCAAGACTAATTTTTTTTTTTAAGGACAAAGCATTTCCATATGCAGCGAGTTCGTTTCAAATTTCTTCGCCTTTCGACTTTAAGTTAATAACTTTTAATGAATGATTAATGATTCATTCATCATTCATGAAAAGTTATTATTTTCTGGAATTATCTATTATAACGCTGCTGAAGACTGGTGACCTTCTCAGCATTTTGCAATTTGTGTTTCAAAAAAACACCAGTTTTTTCTGTAAACCTCTAGAAATGTTAATTTATTTAATTAATTAAATTTTCTTTCTTCAAATTCTGACGAGGTTTATCGTCTTCTTCTGAAATTCATTGCAAAATTTCAAAAAGATTTAAAATTAACACAATGGATTCGATTTTTCCGAAAATATAAAGAATCCATTTTTACAAGAAGACCACCTTTTTATTTTTTTGCTATTTTCTTGTTAAAATGTTTATGAGGAAGAGATCTAATGAGTCTTGTTCCGGAAAAACCATTTTTGTGGCCACGAGAATTTTTTTTCTCGAAAAATAGGTTTTTCTATCAAATCAACTTTCTATGTTTACTGAAATTTACCTGGGAATATAATGTGGAATTGAATCGAAAAGCCAATTTTTTGTATCAAATATTTTTAAAAAATTAGTGCGTTTATTTAAGAAGATATTCTGTAAGTTTTATGCGGGTTAAAACATTTTTGTGACTACGAGAATTTTTCTTTTGAAAAATTGAATTTTCGAATTTTTTTACGAAATATAAGAAACATGTTTGTTTATTTTAAAAAGTTTTAGAAAAAATGCCTTTTACTCTTTTGTAATATCTTGCATCTTTCACGATAAAACTGGTGTAATGTCTTTTTCTTTTTTATTTTATCCAATGCTTTTTAAAACTTCGTGCTTATATAAAAAAGGCATACTGTAAGTTTATTTATGCAAGCTAAATTATTGTTGTGGCCACGAGAATACAAAAACTCAATTTTTCAAATCAAAAAAATGGTCGCGGCCACAAAAATGTTTATCCTGTATAAAACTCACAGGATATTTTCCTTATAGAAGTACAAATTTATCTAAAAAGTAGCAAAACATAAAAAGGTAGCGGTTTTGTGAAAATAGGTTTTTTACGTTTACAAAAAAATCGGATTTCAAAAGAGGATGATAAACCTCACCAGAATATGGAAAAGGAAATAAATATTTCAATTAAGTCAGAAGTTATAAAGGCTTAAAGATAGAATTATGAGTACCTAGAAAGAAATTGAAATCAGATTTTTTATCAGATAATGTTCAAAAATATAAGAATGGGGTTTTTATATTCCAAATATTCAAAGTTGAGAAATATTTACGGTTTTTTCTCTACGATTTTTGGTGAAGAATTATTCTATTATCAGGAAATTCTGAATGTTTCGAAGGGTTCGATTCTACGATTGACGCTTGCAAGACCCATACAATAGAGATACAGTTCGAATCCAAAAGCAGGAAATTGGTAGGCGGATTTCGCACATGGACCATTACTGAATGTCTAACTTCACAGATTTATTGGCAGATGTTTAAGAAATTTCCTAATTTATTACAATTGTTCTTTTTCTGAAACATCTTTGCAGTGAAAACAAATACTTAACATTTCTAGGGATGTAAAATTTCCAAAATTATGGAATACCCTCAACAATTTCTAATATTTGCTTGTAATTATAAAAATTGGTGGAAATTATGGTACTTAACAAAATGTTTAGAAATTTGAAATATTTCACGATTAAACGAAATAAAATTATTCACAAAAACGTTACAATTAAATCAAAAATTAATCTTCTGTTTCTTTTCACAAAATAATCTTCATCGTATACTCGTAATTAATTTTCACATTTCGAAATGAATTCACATGAGGTTAGTTAACATTAAAAATAAAGGAAAAATTTGATTATTTTGTTAAAAGTTTATCTTTCTTGGTCAAAAATTAAACAATTTCATTGAAACTTGAATTTCTTTGTTAAAAATTCATTTTTTTGGTTGAAGATTTCATCTCTCTGGTTGAAAATTTAAGTATTCCATTTTTAAATAATTTGATGCTAATTATTTTTTGTCTACTGGTCTGAAATCAATATTTTTTTAATATTGATTTTTATTTCTAAATTGTGAGCAAATTGCTCTCAAGCTCCGCTCGGATCCGAACCCAGGTTTTTCAGATTGCTGGTCGAAAGACCGACCATCTAAAAAAAATAAAAATAAAAATCAATATTCAAACAATATAGATTTTAGACCAGTAGACAAAAAACAAGTAACATCAAATTATTTAAATCATTTTATCTGGTCAAAATCATAACATAAAAAAACATACAAACAAATATATATATTTCATTTTTGGTTGAAAAATGATTTTATTTATTTGAAAATTCGTGCATTTTGTTGAAAAGTTGTCTTTTTGGTAGAATCTTATTCTTCTTGGTTTAAAATTCATCTTCAACGTTAAAAACTCAACCACTGAGTTGAATGTTGAACTCTTTTGTTCAAAATTAATTTTTTTATGATTTATTATTTTAGTTGAAAATTTATATCTTTAGTTGAGAATTTAACTATTTTGTTGAAGATTCGTATTTTTAGGCTAAATTCAACAGTTATTTATTCAAATTAAAATATTTCTTGGTTGACATATCAACTACTACATATTTTGTTGAAAATTCATCCTTTTTGGTTAAAATCATCGCATCTCCTTAAAAAATTTAAAACAAAAAATTTAAAGTGAAACTACTTTGTGAAAAATTAATTTTTTGGTTGAAGATTTATTATTATTTTAGTGGGCAATTCCTCTTTTCAGTTGAAAATTAAACCATTTTATTGAAAATTAGATTTTATTGATTGAAAATTAATTTTTTAACTGAAACTGTAACTATTCCATTTTTGGTTGGAAATTGATATTTTTAATTGAACATTGAACTTGAAAATTGAACCATTTGGTTAAAAGAAAACTATTTATTTGAAAATTCAACTATCTGGTAAAAAATTAAATTTGTTGTTGAAAATCAATATTTTTGGGTAGAAAGTTCAACTGTTTGGTAGAAAATTCATGTATTTTCTTGAAAATTCGTCTGTTTTAGTAGATGATGAATCTTCTTGGTTAGAAATTTATTTTTTGTTTAGTTGTGGATTCAACTATTTTTTTAGAAATGCTTTTTTTTTGTTTGAAATCAATTAATTAAAAAGTCGTTCTTTTGGTTAAAAATTAATTTTTTAAATTGAAAATTTAACTATCCTATTTAACTATTTTTTTAGTTAAACCTTTTGCTATTTGGTTGAAAATTTATATTAATTGATCGAAAATCAACTTTTTTGTTAAAAATTCATCTTTTCACGTATAAAGGTCAACTATTTTTGACAAAATTTAATTTTTTAGATTGAAAACTTTACTATTTTTTTCTGTAGAAAATTATTCTTCGTTAAAAATCCATCTTTGTAGGTTAAAAAATCAGCTGTTTGTTTAAAACTTCAACTATTTTTTGAAAAGTTGATTTTTTTGTTTAAAATTCAACTATTTTGTTTAAAAAGTAACTATCTTGTTATAAAATCATCTGTTTTTGTCGAAAATGAAACTGTTTTGTTGAAAATTCGACCTTTTGGATTCAAAATTCATCCTTTAAAGTAGAAAAGTTATCTTTCTCTCTTTTTGATTTAAAATAAAATCTTGTTCAGTTGAAATATCGACTATTATATTTTTCGTACAAAATTCTTTGTTTTTTTTTTGTAAAAAATTAATCTTCTTGTTTGAAAATTTATATTTTTTGTTGTTGAAAATTAATTTTTCTAATGAAACATTTAACTATTCTATCTTTAGTTGAAATTTAATCTTTTTAAGTGCTGAAAATTCAACTATTTGGTGGAAAATTAAACTATTTTTTAAAAATCTTCTTTCTTGTTTAAAAATGTAACTGTTTTGTTTAAGATTCGTCCTCTTGGGTTAAAAATGCATCATTTATGGTATAGATGTAATCTTTTTTGGTTGCAAATTCATCTCTCTTAGTTCAAAATGAACTTTTTTTTGTTGGAAATCCAACTGTCTTTCAACTATAGTAGAATATATTTTCAAAACGTTTATATCAATGAATGGGCTGATCTTTTCTGAATGCGAAACGCATATTAAAATTTGAATTTAGTCTAAGAAAAGGTATTATATTTATGAAAAAGCGGAACGACCTATATGTAGGAGTACCTTTTATGAAACAAATTTTGGACTCTTGTACCGATGTTCCATAATACATGTCCCTATTATGGAACAGCAAAAAATGTGTTTTTTTATATAATTATGGCTTTTGTTTATTATTTTCTATATTGAATCGAACCAAATAGTACAATGATCTTTTATTTTAATTGTTCATAGAGATAAATAAATTGAATGAATGTCGTTAAAATTGAAAGACCAAACCAATAAGGGGTTGGTTTTCGTGAAAGAGGTGGATTACATTTTTTTTTTGCTCAAAAATGTTTGTTTAGGGAATAAATTTTTATTTAGTTGAATGAAAAAGAAGAAAAAACCATGAAGGATGAAATCAAAAATTAAGAAACTTGGTTAAAGTGAAGTGTAAATGAAATATTAGGCTAAGTACCATTTTCGTTTTTTTTTTCTTTTCTTTCATTGCACTTAATAATAATTTATTATTTTATTATTTATCATTATATTATATATTATATTATTATATTAATAATATATAATAGTTTATATTCGTCCTTTTTGGTAGAAAATTAATCTTCTTAGTTGAAAATTCATATTTTTCCTTGACAATATAACAGTTTGTTTTAAATTTGTTTTCTCTGTTGACTGAAAAGTATGTTTAATTAAAAACTCAACAGCTATTCTTGGAAATTTGTCTTTTTTGTGTCTGATTAATAAATTTAACTAGCTTGTCGAAAATCAATTTTTCTAGCTGAAAATTTAACCATTCCAGTTGAAAATTTAACTACTTTGTTAAAAAATTCGTTTTTTTGTTGTTAGAAATGTATATTTTTTGGATGGAAATGTAACTATTTGGTTGATAATTGATCTTTTTTATTTAAAAATTGAACTATTTGGTGGAAAATTTGTGAACCTTTTTGGTATAAAATTCAACTATTCCAGTTGAAGATTCATAATTTTAGTTGAAAATTCATCAATTTGGTTGAAAATTGAACTGCTTGGTTAAAAATCCGTTTATTTTTGTTGAAGATAACTTGTTTAATTTATAATTTAAATATTCCATTTTTTTTAAGTTCATTTCTTTTTTTTCTATCATTCAACTATTGATTAAAAATTTATAATTTTCAGTCGCAAATTCAATAACTTTTTTGCAAATTCATATATTGTGTTAAAAATTCGTATTTTTTGTAGAAAATTATTCTTAATGGTTGAATATCAATCTTTTTGACTGGAAATTCAACCATTCCAGTTGAAGATTCATGACTTTATTTGAAAATTTATCACTTTGGTTGAAAATTGAACTATATAATATATATAACTATAATTCTCCGTTTCATAAATACAAATAATAATCATAATAATTATCAAAAAAGGTGTACGAATTATAAAACAACTAATTAATAAATAAAGTTGTATCCAAATAAAGAAAAAGTGCAGTCATCTCAAATCTATAAACCTTAAGCTGTCATTTAATCTATTACACATGTGAAATAATCGAAATTTGTGAAAACACGAGATAAAATAAATTATAGGTATCAAGCCTTCTGACTTGATATTTATATAGATGAAAAGCCGAAGTTTTATTCTTATTAATATAATAATTCGTACTCAAAAATATACTTTTAAATTATTTATAATTCGAATTATTTTAAAAACTGTTTCATATTTGGGACATGTTTCATGATTTACATTTACCTTATTCTCCTTTGCTTGAAAGTTTAACGATTTGGTAGAAATCCGTGTTTAGCCAATGGCTATGTTACTTTGGGGGGGGGGGGATAACACAAAATTGCGATTCTCAACGAGTAACGTAGTTTATGGACGGCACCTTAAACTCGCTCCTGAAAACAATCGATTGTGTTGGTAATTGTCTATCATTTCCCGTAATTTCCAACATTTCCGACATTTATACGTCATTAATGTCGAAATCGCGAACTTTGTACCCCTACAAATTTTCGCTGACTGATTCGGTAAAATTTGTCTGGATTTAAGTAAAATTAATCTGACTTTAAGTACACTATGTCTTAATTTAAGACTGGATTTTGAAATTGCATAAACAATCTATAACCATTCATTTATTCTGTTTATAGTTCACATAGGTTCACTTCAGATTTACATGATTGGATTTTGAAAATCGTATTGTACAATTTGAAAATTAATCATTTTTAACGACTTAGTTTTTAAGATTGCAATTAAAGAATGTTTCAATTCTTAAATGAAGTTTGGAAGTGTTTAATTTTTAACGTTTCCAGTTTGAATTCATTAATTTTTCAAATTCCCTACTAGAATGCATACATTTTAAAAAGTTTTTAGAATAATTAACCTTTAAAGGTTCACAATATTCGAAATTTTTTAATTTTGAACGGTGGAAATTACAGCGTTTTTTTTAAAACAGAAATCACATTTTTTCAGTAAAAAAATCGATTCAATCACTTTAAATCACCTTTGATACTACATTATATGATTCCTAATAATATTTATTATCTTTAAAATTTTTGTGAAGTTATTTTGCTTCAAAAGCATCAATTTGAAAATATTTTGTTTGAAATTTCTTAATTTTTTGGTTTCCAATTACAAATTTCACAATGTGGTGAAGTCAAATTCAAATAATAAAAATGTGAGGACAATTTCACAAATAAATGTTTCAAAATTTTCAAATTCCATTTCGAAATCCTTGACAGTCAATTTTAAATTTAATAATTTTAGATTCAGGTAATCTAAATTGTGCGGTATCAATTTGAGTCAGTTTTAAATTTAATAATTTTCGATTTAAATATTTTAAATTGCTCAGTTTCAATGTAAAATGTGCAAAATTTTCTAGTTTTTTAAATTCTTTGGAATCGTAGAATATCAAATTAAGACTTGATAGGTGCACAATTTTCAGTTTAAAGAATTTGTCATCAAACCATGTTGAATTAAATTCCTCTAGAATAAATACAAAAAAATAATAAACTCAGAAATTTTTTTTTCAAATTCAAGTCCTAAAAGATTTTAGCACTGAGCATTGAACATTGAATTATTTTCTATTTTAAAATGTTCCAAAATATTGAATATTTTTAATTCTACTTTTAAAAAAATTTCGAATTGAAAGGCCTAAAAAGTGTGCAATTTGCAATATTGAAATCATATCTTGCAATCTTGCTTTGTATTATTTTATAAATTTATAATTTGAAAATTGAAGATTTAAAATAATGTATCATTTAAAATTAAAAAAATTTTATTTTTAAAATGTGTAACAATGAAAAATAATTCTAAATAAAGTGTTAAAAATTAAACGATTTGAAATAAAAAATGGAAAATTCTCTTGTTTAAAATAAAAATATATAAGAATTGAAATATCTGAAAATTAATACCTCAGTAATTGAATAATTTCTTTAATTTTTTAAGTGTTACAATTTCAGAGTTCTGAATTTTCGTGTCGAACACTAATTTTTCCATTTTTTAACTATTCTGTTGGAATGTCTTGAGTTTTGGTTAAAAATTGATTTTTTATCTGAAAATGTAACTATTCCATTTTTGTTTGAAAAGTTGTCCCTTATAAGTTGAAAATTTAAATATTTGGTATAAAATTCATGTATTTTGTTGAAAATTCATTTATTTGGATAGAAAATTAATCTTGTATGATGAAAGTCCATTATTTTATTTTAGGATTAAACTATTTTCTTAAAATTGTTTTTTTTTTTGTACTTGAATTCAACTGGTTGATGATTCATTTTTTTTCTAGGAAATTAGTTTTTAACTGAAAATTCAAAGATTCCATTTTTGATAAAATTCTTTTTTTTAGATGTCACTTCATATTTTTTTTATTGAAAATTAACTTTCTTCTTGAAAATTTTTCTTTTCCTGTTTAAAGTCAACTGTTTTCCAAACAAAATTTTACTTTTCAGCTACAAAACTTAACTGTTCTGTTGAAAATTTTATTTGCGTAGAATATCAATCTTGTTCATTGATTTTGTGTATTTGATTAAAAACCTATTTTTTTAGTTCAAAGTTCCACTATTTGGGAAAAAATTAATGTATTTTTTCGAAAATTCGTCTTTTTGTAGAAAAATCTTCTGGGTAGAAAATAATTCTTCTTGGTTCAAAATACATCTTTGTAGGTTAAAGGTTCAGCTCTTCAGTAAAAAGTTCAACTATTGTATTGAGAGTTAATTAGTTTTTGAAAATTCAACTATATCGTTAGTCATCTTTTTTGGTCGAAAATTTAACTATTTTGTGGAAAATTCGTCTTTTTTAGTTGAATTCAACTTTCTTGATTTGAAATTAAAATTATTATTGTTGAAATATTTACTATTATTATTAACAATTATTATTAAACTCTAGTTGAAAATTCCACTATTTAGTCGTAAATTAACTTTTTTTTTTGGAAAATCATATTTTCGGGTTGAAAATTCAACCGTTTTGTAGAAAAAATTTTTTTTCGGCTTAAACATTCCAAAATTGGGACGAAAATTAAGTTGATTGGTTGAAAATTAACTTTTTTTTTATTGAAAATTAATATTTTTGATTGAAAATTCAACTACTTTGGTAGAAAATCGAACCATTTTGTAGAAAATTAGTTTTTTTTAAAAATTAATTTAGCAAACTTAAAATGTAGCTATTCCATTTTTGGTTAAAATTTGGTTTTTGTTAAAGATTCATCACTTCAGTTAAAAATTTTTTCACTATTTGGTCGTACATTAACTTTTTTGTTGTATATTCCACTATTTCATAGAAAATATGTCTTTTTTTGCTTAAAGTTCAAGAATTTTGTAGAAAATTAAACTATTTATTTAAAAATTAATCTATTTTGTGAAAAATGCCTTTTTTTTGGTTAAAAATGATCTTTTAAAACTTGAAATGTAACTATTTCATTTTTTTCTCAAAATGTTTCTTTTATAAGTTGAAAATTCAACTATTTCGTGGAAAATTTGTCTTTTTTAGTTGGATTCAACTGATCTTGATTTGAAATTAAAATCCTTATTGTTTAAATATTAACTATTATTATTAACAGTTATTAATAGCTTTAGTTGAAAATTCCACTATTTAGTCGCAAATAAACTTTTTTGATGAAAAATCATATTTTTGGGTTGAAAATTCAACTGTTTAGTAGAAAATTCATTTTTTTGGCTTACAAATTTAAAAATTGGGTAGAAAATTAGGCTAAATGGTTGAAAATTGATTATTTTGTATTGAAAATTAATATTTTTGATTGAAAATTCAACTACTTTGGTAGAAAATTAAACCATTGAGAAATTTTACTAATTTGTAGAAGATTCGTTTTTTTGTATAAAAATTAATTTTTTAAACTTAAATTGTAGACATTTTATTTTTTATTAAAAATTTCTTGTTTTTAAAGATTCATCACTTCAGTTGAAAATTCCACTTTTTGGTCGTAAATTAACTTTTTTGTTAAAAATTCCACTGTTTTATAGAAAATTCGTCTTTTTTGTTTAAAAATTTGGTGGAAAATTAAAGTATTTATTTAAAAATTAAACTATTTTGTGAAAAATTCCTTTTTTTGGTTAAAAATTATCCTTTAAAACTTAAAAGGTAACTATTCCATTTTCGGCTCAAAATTTTTCCTTTATAAGTTGAAAATTCAACTATTTTGTGGGAAATTCGTATTTTCAAGCTGCATTTAACTGATATTAATTTAAAATTACGATCCTCATTGTTGAAATAATAACTATTATTATTAACAATTATTATTAAATTTAGTTGAAAATTTCACTATTTAGTCGTAAATCAACTTTTTTGTTGAAAAATCATATTTTCGGGTTCAAAATTCAACTGTTACGTAGAAAATCCATTTTTTTGGCTTAAAAATTCAAAAATTGGATAGGAAATTAAGCTAATTGGTTTTGCAAACTTAAAATGTGGCTATTCCATTCATGGCTAACAATTTGTTGTTGTTAAAGATTCATCACTTCAGTTGAAAATTCTACTATTTAGTCGTAAATTAACTTTTTTGTTGAAAATTCCACTATTTTATGAAAAATTCGTCTTTTTTGCTTAAAAATTCAAGAATTGGTAGAAAATGAAACTACATATTGCCAAATCAAACTATTTGGTAAAAAAATCCTTTTTTTGTGTTAAAAATTACCTTTTCAAACCTAATATGTAGCTATTCCATTTTTGGCTTAAAATGTTTCCTTTATAAGTTGAAAATTCAACTATTTGGTGAAAAATTCATATATTCTATAAAAAATGTATCTGTTTCGGTTCAGGATGCAACTATTTTATTAAAAGTTAGTCTTTTTTAGTTGAATTCAACTGGTTGAATATTCATCTTTCTTGATGGAAGTTTAACTTTGTTATTGAAAATTCTTATTTTCCGGTTTAAAAGTCAAATATTTTCTAAAAAATTCGACTTTTTAGCTTCAACCATTCTGTTAATGCCATCTTTTTTGGTCGAAAATAAAACTGTTTTTTTTTTTAATTCACCTTTACGGGTTGAAAACTTAACTGTTTCAGAAATCTGATTTTTGGTACGAAAACTACCTCAAGTTTGCTATTTGGTCATTTTACCTTTAAAAAAGATTCTTTTTTTGTGTAGGTTCGAGGGGAGTTTTAAAATGTTTTTTAGTGTTATTTTGAAATGGAAGAGTAATTAATTTATTGGGAGAGGTTCATGAAACGTTTTTTGTATTTTTGTCCAACGTCGCGTCGCTTTGATTTGATTGAATTGGTTGGCTCAATTGGCGATGAGTAGACAAACTGCTCTCAGTGCCGGTAAACTCGATTGAAAATCGACTTTTAAAAACATCAACTCGTCAAGTCGAGGGTGTCCTTTGGGGAAACTAAAGTGCCCTCATACCAAGTACAAGTTGCATATGGTCCGCGGAGTTTGCAGAAAGCGCTGTTCTATCCGTCGAATCTAATCTACCCTGCGATCTACCCTTTGGCGAATTAGATCAGAGATCGAGCTAGAATCATCTACAGATACAAATAGTGGTTTGACATTACCGACGAGTGGCTCACAATATCAATCCTGATCTCAATTTCATATTCCAAAATCTCTCTGTTATCTTTAACAAATTCATTTCAAACAAAAAATAACAAATTACCTATTTTTCTTTCTAAATGGAAAAACTAAATTTACGCTTGACAAATTAAATGAACAGGTACCTCCTTATGTCATTCAAGAGCGTATTATTAAGGACAATGAATTGAACCAGAGAATTACTCAGAATAATAAAAAACTGGACAGAAAGTTTATGCATTTAATTCAAAACCAAGGTGATATTTAAAAATTAAGTATAAATATTCATTATGCGCTTTAACGTGAACAATCGGACCCATCATTTCTGTATCTTTCGAAAATTAATATACCTTTCCAAGTGAACAATATTTTGAACCTAGGAGAAGGTTTTAGTAAAAAATTTGGGGGAAAAAAGTTTGTCCAATTATTAGAAGTTCTAAAAAATGTAGAGATAAATATTCACAAAATTTCAAGTAATAAATTACAAGAATTCAGATCCAAACTATCAGGATTATCTAAAGATTTTATTGCAAATAACAAATTATTCTCAATTATGGATCAATCCTCATCTCTTGATAACATGTGCAGATAAGGGTAATATTACAACAGCAATTTTGAAAAGCGAATATAACAAAAAAATGATGACAATTCTTGAGGATAGAAATAGTTTTGAAGTGATTGAAAACAACTCTCTCAAAAAATTACAAAAATCTACTTGCAAGATTTTAAATAAATTTAGAGTGCATGGATATCTTCGAAACACAAATAAAAGTGATATAGATACTGTAAATTCAGTTCTCTTCTTATCTATGGTCTGATTAAAGCACACCAACTTAATTATCCATTAGGACCTGTAATATCAACAATAGGTTCTCCGACAAGAAAATTAGAAGACTTACTTAGTAACATAATTAAAAAATAAATTGCAATTTCAAAATCCTAGCCTCTTTTGATGTAATTTCTATGTTCCCTAACATTCCTATAGATAAAGTAAAAGAATCGATTGAAAAAAGATGGGAATGCATAAAGCAACACACACAAAAATTCAATTTAAAAAGTTCATTGAAGCAAATGATTTTGTTTTTGATTCGATTTATTTTCAATTTGATGGCCAATTTTATAAACAAAAATTTGGAACACCAATAGGATCTGTTCTCTCACCTATTTTGGCAGAAATAGTCATGAAAGATTTAGAAAATACAGTTTTCAACAAAATGGAAAATTTAGTTAACGACAAATTAGAAAAAGTAGGATTTCAATGCCTTTTCTATGCGAGATATGTTGATGATTCTGCTCTTTGTGTAGAAGCAAGTAAAATCAATATACTTTTAGATGCCTTTAATAGTATACATCCTAGATCACAATTCACTTTAAAATTAGCAAAAGAAAATGAGATAAATTTTTTAGATCTAACTCTGATTAAAACAGATGATGGTAAAATTATAACGGATTGGTACAGAAAACCATCATTTACAGGACGAACTTTGAGTTTTCTGTCAAATCACCCAATACAAATGAAAATTGCGATTATTAAAAATATTGTTGATAGGGCTATAGAATTAGCACATCAAAGTTTCCATGGAAAAATATTGAATTATGCGAACAGATCCTTTTTTTTAAATCATTATCCACCCTTGTTCATTGAAAAACATATAAACAACAGAATTCATCAGATAAATCAAAAAGAAAACACTTTAATTAACACAGAGATAAGAGAATTTGATAAATATAACACGGTTGTTGTACCTTATTTTGATAAAATTTCAAAGTCCTTAAGATCTTTACTATACTCTGTTCCACGAGAGAACGAATTTGGTCGCGCAAGTTTTTTTGATAGAAGGTGTCGACAAATTTTTTTTCGTTTGGTAGACAGCCAATCGCTGTTAAAAGAGGACAACATTTTTTGCAAATAGACCAACCCAAGTGTTTTCCTAAATTTTGTGTAGCCTCACTGAGGGCCAAATGAGCGGATCGAACATGACAGTTACAATAAGCCATAAATATTAAAGGACTTTCCAGACAAATACTCACGCCTACGATCCCCCTTCTTTGACAAGCTGCGCGCAGAGAACGAAATTTCGTCGTTTCAGAAATTCGTTCTCTCGTGGAACAGAGTATCAAGAGCAAAGTTACTACTAGCGCCACCGCATGGCCGTTTTCAACACATGGACCATTTTCAACTCTCGGAGACAGGACCAATACTAACAATTCTGTATCAATCGGAGTGGGCAGTCTCAAAAATTCAGGAGCGTACATATTAAAAATCGAATAGGAATACAATTAAAATTAAAATAATAAATATTATTGAACTAAATTTGTTCGTATGAGAATTCAAAAGACAATTGTAAAATATTACTAGATCATTAAGGAATTTGCAATAGCAAAACGATCATGAACAAACTAGCATAATTGATCAATAACCATCATATAAGATTCGTTGAAAGTATTCAAATCCGAACAAATTATTCCACATTTTTAAACTTCATCTTTCATTCCATCAGATTCTGATTCAATTTTGCTTTTAAAAAAATATTGACAAGATTTGTATCAGTCACGTTTGGAGGTTAGGTTTTATTTTCTAAATCACTCAACGTTCATGAAAAGTTCCTTTAATGGTAATTTCCTCACATTAATTCAGCACATCACGAGAATAAAACTATTTAGTTTTCCCTGAAACCTTTTACAAACGTGAGTATCTTATATTTGATTAATTTTATTATCTTGAATATAATATTAAATCTTTTTTTCTCAATCTATTTTAGAAATATAATGAGTTTTTTTGAATCCATTATAAATTTGTCATTCACTTATTTATTTATCTTCAATTTATACTTAAAATATTATATTTAAATAATTAGAATCGATGTATCGAAATCGAACTGCCAAACCAATACTACAAGAGTCATTATAATTGAATATTTTATTTGTAATTTTTACAAACTGCAGTATCAAATTATTGAATATTATTTGTTTCAATTATCTTGCGACGCAAAAATATTATTTTCTGACTTTTTACTGAGTAAAATCATAGTAAAAATGGGAATTAAATAAAGCAAATTTAAATGTAACGGTAGTCACTCGCTTGACTTATCAGTAGCCAATGTTCACGTTTTTCATTTGGCGCAAAATAGACGGGCCGGCGAGTCGTGTGCTGTATTTCGTTACAAATAAACACTTGACTGTCAAAAATTTCTGAAAATTTTCGCTAAAAAAAGGTCAATCATTCGTAAAAAATTAATATTCCGGGCGTAATCTAGTGTCCCTGACGACAATTGTTTGTAGATTTCATTATTACTTTTTTCCATCCTAACTTGGATTTTTTCGTTCATTTTCGTAAAATTAAAGCCTAATTTGTTTGCTGCTTGCTCCAATAATAGATGTAAGTACTTATGATTGAAAATTCTATTCCAAACAATTGAAAAACTATCGTCATTTTATATTGCTGTAAACCTAACCTCAAGTATTTATAAAAAATTTTGTTTCGGGTTTCAGGCAGGATGTGCGGGTTAGGTTAATAATTATTGATTTGGATTTTAATCGTGAGTGTTTCGCGTTAAAAAATAATAGATTAGTTTTTATTATTATTATTTTTTTTTTTTAAATCAAGATTTTTGGATTGCGTAATCCCTGGCAAATTCGTGAAAAAAGTGTTTGTGATCCTACGGAAAAAATATTTTAATAAAGGTAAAAAATTATTTACAACATTTATTTCGTTAATTGACTATACAATTTTCGTATGATTAGGGCGACCAGACATCGTTCATAATCTTCCACAGGTCGTATTTCTTAACCGTTTACAATTTTTTGTTATAAATGCTCAATATTAAATTTTTCAGAGAACTGTGATTTGCGATTTCTTAATTTTTTTACAGAGCAACAATATATAAATAAATAAAGTGAAACAATTGGCCATTTCAGCCTTGCGAATTTTTATCTCAAGAAAAAATACGTATACAAACTTATTATTAGCTGAAATTATTACATTTGCACTCATAGAACAGAAATAATTGTAATAATATTCAACTTAATCATTATAAACAATTTTTATAAACAAATTCTCACTAGTGTTTTTTCTCATAGAAATTTTTTTTTTTGCCACTCTAGTTGCTGATATTTTTAATAAGAGCCATAATTCATAACGAAAAATTAGCATGAGTTAACATTTACTGTTTTCATAAACATTTTTATCAACAAATTCTTGATAAATAAGTTTTTCTCGTAGGTAAATTAATTTTTTTGACCAAACATGATTCACGATTGTCTTCAAAGGCATTTGTACACTTCGAGCTTTATCCAATGTAAATAATATATATTGTTAATAACAATTTCTTTAAACAATTTTCCAACTGGTCGTTTCCTCGTGGAAAAAATGATTTTTTCTTAAATTATTGTTGGAATGACATTTCTTGCGATAATTAACCAACGAATTAAATCTAAAAATCATTTATGTTATTGTTATAAACCTTTAAAGAAAGAAACCTAAAATTCACCATTTTTACATATAAAAAACATTTTTTTTTACTGAAGTTATCCGACTAGAAACTAACAGCGATTCAAAAACCGGAGATGAGAAATTAATAACAATTTGCGTAACTGTTAATAACAATTTCTATGAAAAATGTCACAATCTGCCGTTTTATTGTAGAAAAAGTTATTTTTTCTTTAATCATTTTTGTGATGAGCTTAATTATTGTGATATTGAACCAACTAAATTGATGAGTAATTGATATATCTGTTTCTCATAAATAATATTGTAGACAAAAACTATATGCTTGTTATTTTCACACAGACAGAAGATTAGCAAAGTGGAGTAACAATCGATATTTATAATGATAATAAGATTATTATAAAAAATGTCGAATAAATTAATTAAGTTTCAGCGCTCGAATCAATATGTGATTCTAATTATTCTATTATTTCTTCGATTTCTTGATCAAGTTTGTTCTATATCGCATTTAAGCTCACCACAAAAAAGATTGAAGACAAAACAACTTTTTTCTGCGACCAAACGGTAGATTCTGATATTTTTAAATAGAAATTGTTATTAAAAATTACGCAAATTGTTATGTAGTATCTCATATCCAGTTTCTGAATCACCGTTAGATTATTGTCAGCTAATTTAAGTAAAAAACGTCTCTTTTGTATGTAGAAATGATAAATCTTAGTGTTTATTTTAATGTTTAAAAAAATTAAGTAAATTATTTGAAGATAATCGTGAATCACTTTTGGTCAGAAAAATCCATTTAGCTATAAGAAAAGATCATTTATTGAGAATTTGTTTATAATAATGCTTATAAAAACAGTAAATGTTAACTTTACCAATTTTTTTGTTACAAATTATGAGTTTTAAATTATCTTATCAAAGTGTGTGAAACAAACAATTTTTTTATCAGAAAAAAACACTAGTAAGAATTTGTTCATAAAAATTGTTTGTAATGGTTAAGTTAAATATTATTAGAATTATCTTTATTCTTTGCGTGCAAGTACCAATTTTTTGACTTTATTTGTTTGCATATTCTTACTCTATAAGAAAATTAACAAGTCTCAAGCGACAATTCTTTTAAAAATGTAATACTGAGCATTTCTAAAAGAAAACTTTTAAATTGGTTAAGAAATACGACCTGTGGACGATTATGAACAGTGAATTCTTATTTTAGACCACTGTCATGCCTGAAAACGAAAATTCGCAATTTTTATTGCGCGTACCTAAATTTTGTACAAAATTTCTGAAGCCGCGTTCTCATTGTGGCTCTTCAATTTAATAAAGGAAAATACGGAATTGCCTCAAAAAATTGGAAGTTCTGAAAAGTATTAAAAATAATTAACATATTGTACAGATTGTACTGAATATTTGAATAAAAATTTAGAAATCTAAAAAGTTATTTGCATAGTTTTCAATCTTAGGGAATGAACATACAATTTTATTATTTTGTTCAAAATTCAACAAGTAGGTTGAAGATAAATGTCAATATTTTGGTTTCTTAACTAATATTTAATTATTTCGTGTTTGGTTAAAAAGTTATCTTCTTTAGTTGATAATTCAACTATTTGGTTTAAAATTCATGTATTTTGTTGAAAATTGAACTATTTTGTTGATAATTCGGGTTTTTATAGTTAAGCATTCATTTTTTCAACTGTAAATATGACAATTTCATTTTGGGTTAAAAATTCATGTATTTTGTTGAAAATTCGTATTTTTTGGTAGAAAATTAATCTTCTTGGTTGAAAATTCATTTTTTTGGTTTAAGATTCCTCATTGTAGTTGATAATTAATTACTTCAGTTAAAAGTTTAACTATTTTGGTCCTGGTCAGGAAAAGTCCGTAAATGTCAGGGAATTTTTGATAAACTGAAGATGGAGTTATTTTTATTATTTTGTTGAAAACTCAAAGATTCGTTTAAAAAGTCCATCCTTTTCGTTGAAAATTCGTCTTTTTCGTTTGAAAATTCATCTACTTTGGTAGAAATTGCATTTTCTTGCGTTAAAAATATTTTTTTTTGGTTGACAATTATTATGTTTTGGTCGAATTAAACTACTCTTGGTTTAAAATTAATTTTTTTTTAAAATGTTGACTATAACATTTTTCCGTTGAGAAATTATCTTTTATATTGAAAATTCAACTACTTGCTTGAAAGTGGAACTACTTTGTTAAAAGTGCTTTTTTGTTGTTGTTGATGATTCATCATTTTATTTTAAAATCTTAACTATTTGCTTGGAAATTCATGTATTTTGTTGAAAATTTAACTATTAGATTGAAAATTCCTTCAAGAGTTTAAATTTTTGGTTGAACATCCATGTATTTTGTTTAAATTTATCTTTTTTGGCAGAAAATTAATCTTATTGTTTGAAAATTAATCTTTTTGGTGAAACAATAATTTCTCTGACTGAAAATTTATCCTGAAAGAAAAATTTATATCTGTCTCGAAATTGGTATTTTGTATCAACCCTGTTTTTTTAAATAACACGCCTTAAGTTAAATTGTATTAGGGGTGCTTGAAATTAGTGGTTAAAGAAGGTGAGAAGTGGGATAATGTGCTGATTTTCCGATGAAGGCATCTGGTCACCCTACGAATTATGATTTTCGAATATTCTTTATCATAAATTTGTTTCACTTGCAGCCTATCAGGATGAAGAGAGAACAGCAACAAAGTAAGCCCAATTTTATTAGTCATTTTACGATTTTATATTCATCATTTTTTCAAAGGGAATATCGAACAATAATTGAACAATAATCAGTGATTACAAAGATTGATTATAAAAATTGTACGCGAAATGACGAGAAATTAATAATTTACACTGATAATGATAATTCATTTAAAAAACGTAAGACTTTACTTGGTGGCAAGGGGTCTAAAAAATCTTGCGATTCCTCACTTGTAGAGGGGATTGAGTCCAAAGCATTATTATGTTCGTCACACATTATATTATTATTGGTTATATTTCTTTTTTACTGTATAATATTTCATATTACATATGTCCTAGGATGATCTGAAAAAATTAAAATTTTAAAAATTGAAGGTGCTCTCAAAAAAATGTGTTACTTTTGAAAAAAAAATTATGTATTATTAATGTGAGCTGAAACCAACAATACCTAATACTCACTTAACGGCCTTAAAGCTTTTAAATCTTAATACCTTCCTCAATTTCGAATTTACAACAAAAAATATCAAAGGGATTACTTTCTTCAATTTTTACCGCGAATTCAGAAGTAAAATTGGATTTTTAGACAAAGTAATCATAGTGCGTATTTTTAGTAATAATATAATTTTTTATACATTAATCAATGCATTTAAGTCTTCCTTTAGATGGAGAATTTCTATACGAATTCATTTACCTACAATAAATCACCGTATGATTAATATATTACATACATTGATTAATTTATAAAAAATCATATTATTGCGAAAAAAACCCATTAAGATTGATTTCTCCAAAAATTGAATTTCATGGTTGGATTTGCGGTAAAAATTCAAGAAAATAATCCTCGCGATATTTTCATGCAAAGCCGAAAATAAGGAAGATATTAACCTTTAAAGGCTTTAATGCCGATGAGGGAGTACTAGGTATTATTGGTTTTAGCTCAAATTTATACTGCATCATTTTTTCTTCAAAAGGAACAAATATTTTTGAGAGCACTTCAATTTTTTTAATTTTATGTTTTTGCTGTTATTTATATAGAGTCGAGGAGTTAACCATTCCGGAAATCTGGTGTACACCCTTATGAAATCTCGTTGAATCCCTTGAAATAGGTGCAATCCTTTGCAATTTAGAGAATTCTTTTTAAAATGTTGTAAATCCCTTAAAATTTATTCAATAAGTTGAAAATTCCTTGAAATCTTCGAAAGTTTCGTTTAATATTGGGAAATTTTACAAAATCCTCTAAACTCTGTGGGTATACTTTGGAATGCTTTGAAATCTCTTTAAATTCTTTGAAGTTCCGTGAAATCATCGAAATCGCTTTCAATCTCTTAAAATCTTTTGAAATTTCATGAAATTCCTTCAAATCCCTTAAATCCTGCGAAATTTGTGAAAATACTTTTGTATCGCTCGAAATCTTTTAAAATCTTTGCAACTCTTTTGAAATGCATTTAAAACTTTTGAGATCCCTGGAAATCCCATAAAATCCTCTAAACACTGTGGCAATCTTTTGAAATCCCCTGATATTCTGCAAAATTTGTAAAAATATTTTTTCATCTCTTGAAATCCTTTGAAATCTTCGCAACTCTTTTTATGTAAATTCCCTTGAAGTAATTGAAATCCCTGGAAATCCCTTAAAATTTTCTAAAAACTGTGGAAATATCTTGAAATTCTTTCAGATTCCGTGAAATCTTTCGAAACCCTTGAACCTGCAAAATTTGTAAAAATACTTTTGTATCTCTTGAAATCCTTTGAAATCTTTGCAGCTTTTTTCAATCCCCTTGAAGCAATTTAAATCCCTTGAAATCCCTTGAAATTGTATGAAAACTATGGAATTCTCTTAAAATTCTTTCAGATTTCGTGAAATCTTTTGAAACACTTGACATTTTTTAAAATCTGAAAAATCCATCGAAATCCTTGAAATTCCTTGAAATATTACGAGATCCATTAAAATCTTGAAATCTATTTAAAATTAATTAAAACCTTCCAAATCCGTGGAAATCTTTCCGAATCTCTTGAAATCCCGTAAAATATTTTTAATTTATAAAAATTCCTGGAAATTCCATAAAGTCCTTTATTATTATTATTTTTTTATTATACCATTAAGCCGTTTCCCTTTCAGGGTAGGCGTAAATTGCTCGGTTGGAAAGTAGTAATGAGTGGATGGGTATATAGGTATAGGGTATATAGGTATATAGGTGTAAGGTATAGATATTTTAGATTGCTCTAGAATTCTCGTGTTATTTATTTAAATAACAGGTTCATTCCGCAACACTGCTTCGACTCAGGTTGCTGATCAATCTCTCTAGCGATCAGCCCACGTGGAGAGCCTCACCAAATTGATATGTGTGCTTTCCCACACTTGGGTCCATTAGTATCCAAGGTCTTTGTTTCAGGCGTCATTCACTCTGCTCACATTCTTTTTATAAACTATTTGTCGCCAAACTTTTCTGTCCTGGCATACTACTCTAGCTTCCTTCACGTCCATGCATTTTTTCATGCAAGCTCTCGCGTTTCTATGGCTTCTTATGTCTCTTCGGATTAATGTCTCATTCACAGATTCTAACCATTCTTTCCGCGGTCTACCTCTGTGCATTCTGCCATTTACTTTACCTTTATACACCTGTTTGGAAAATGCAGACGCTTCCGAAATTCCAAAGCGTTTCTGCGGAAAAAGGCAGTAAGTTAAATTATAATGGATTTTGGTGGTAGTTGCTACCTTTTTCCATAGAACTAAAAGCCGGGAAACTCGCCGCGCCGAGATCTACGGCAGAAGGCAGCAAGTGGTAAGATGCTGCCTTCTGGCGTATAGAATTCGGCCTCGAATTCAGGTGCTACATTTCCAGACTGCAGTTACTCCCGATTTTTTTCAGAAGTTTCCTTTTCCCGTAGAAATAATGTTTAGGGCTTGTAGTTGCTGTCTTTCAAGCTGATGGTGTAATAATTGATTCGAATAATATTAACAATTCAAACGAAAGATTTAGACGATTTCAGTAAAATAGAAAACTCATTTTTCGATTTTTTGTAGTTACCAGCTTTTTCCGTAGAAAGGCAGACATAAAATATGACACCATGTATTCAATTTCATAGTCAAATATAAGGGCGATGATGAAGAAGAGTATTCGTGTTGAACGGAATTCTGCGTTTGCCAGAATTAACCAATGAGTCAGCCATCCAAACATAAACGTTACAAGTGAACGAGTTCGGCTGCAGATCCATAGATCCATTCTGCAATCAAATTCTCCTTCCTACCTCGCTTCTATTACACCTTTCGACAGTACAAGTGACGACTTCAATGAGCTCTGCTCAATTGCAATTCACGCCGCAATCGACTGTAAACGTACCCTCTACCTCCACTCGACCTATAAAATCTAGCATTGGAAATATGATTCCACTTCAATACGGTTATTCACGACGTTTTTTTTTTTTTTGCTTTCTCGTGGAAAGTGGTTTGTAATGACCGTATGTGTGTGAAACTACTTTCTGGTCACCATATCACGAATATATATCATTAAATTTGTACGAATTGTAGCTCCGACTGATATCCAGCTATGCTAAGATTTTGGGCTAGATCAGCCATTTAGAAGTACTTTTTTGTTTTAGTTTAGAGATTAAAAAAAAATTACCGTGTTTATATGAGAGAAACCTTTTTTTATATTTAAAATTCAATAATAAGATATCAGTGTATTTGATCGCGTCTTCGAGACGCATCGATAGACCTACTGTTTAAATTTTGTATGACTCATCAATACCGATTTATAAAGTTAAAAAAAAAGTTTATTCTGTTTATATGAGTATAACTATTTGATATTCAAAATACGAAAATACTATATATAGTGTATTTGTTCACGTCCTTGAGACGCATCGATTGACCTACTGCTGAACCGTCTATGACCCACCAGTACCGATTTATGAAGGTTCAAACAAATTTGTGTAATCTGTTTATATGAGAAAAACTTTCTTCATATTAGGAATACTACGGTACTGTATCTGACATGTTTTTTTGCGTCTTATAGACACGTTGAATGACCCATTGACAAACCTTCTATCACCTCTTATGATTTAGCAATACTGATTTATAAATTTGAAAATATATTGTTCATCTCGCTGATATGAGGAACACTTTTTTAATATTAGTAATACAATAGTGATGTATGTGATATATTCGTTCGCGTCTTCAAGACGCATCGATTGCCTAAATTAAGAAGCTTTCATGACCTACCATAACCTGATAATATCGTTTTGAAATTTCTTAACAACAGTATTTTTCTTGTTCATAAGAGGATTTTTTATATTGGGAATATGACAGTACTGTATTTGATGTACTTGTTCGGGTCATCGAGACGCGTGGATTGATCTATTGACGAACACAAAACATAAGTTGACATTTTAGCGGGCTCTCTGATTTTTTGAAAATAAGATTTTCGGTAAGACAGATACATAAGCTTCAAAAATACTGAAAGTGTCCATTTTTTTCCTTTGTTATGGAAAAATCTCTCTCTATGAGGAAGCAAATTCATCTGAAACCTATGAGGAAGCAAAATGCTTATGAAATGAGCATGAAACATTCTTCAAAAATTAAATACACCTTCTGATGAAAGTTTTTTTTTTCAAAATATCATATTATGTTACAATAATTTTAAATAATGTATTTAAAATCATCATTTTTAATGACAAAAATTTCTTTTTTCTTTAGAGTTTTAGCAAAAAAATGTTTGCCACACTGTGATATCACGACCATCAGATTTGATTTGCATAGAACAGAATAATTTTTTTAACCAAACGTCTCCTATTCTCATTCAGAATCTTCATATCTCAAGAGTAATATTTTATTTTTGCAAAAAATTGAAAATTCGTTTTTTAATCTCTATCAAAGCCGATTTCAAAGACCCATAGAATTTTAATCTCAAAATTCTCAATGGATTTTCTCGGATTCAGCCATCTTTTTTACATCAAACTTTATTTATCCTTATTTAGAAACTTAACATCTCGAAAGAATAATTTTATTTTATTTTAAAACTGAAAATTGAATTTTTTATCGCAATTTGCAGCCGAGTCTACTCCAATTTTTCGTCAGTGTCACTTTGAGTATGTCAACTCCCACTTTCATGTATTTGAACCTGGATAACTTTTTTTTTATCAAATTTTTTCCGTATCAATTCCGCAACACTTCGGCTCGGAAGTGGGCATTTGTTTTATCTTTGAATAGTGATTTTGATTTTACCGAATGTTTTTTCGCTGTTTTGAAGAATTCCTATTTTGCTGTTTATCTAGTTCTGTACTGCCACCATTGAATTGAGAAAAAAAATTATTTTTATTTGAAAAATAAAATGTATATCCTTTTCTAATTTGTATTTCTGCCGCGCCATGCCCCTACCTAGATGTGACGACACATGCTTTCAATATTCTCTAAACAAGCTTTTTCTTTAAAAAAAAATATAAATAAATCAATTCTAAGATTGGCGTTTTAAGCCTATATATAAAAATGCCAGTGTTAAACAAATTATTTTAATATCTCTTAAGATTTTTTGAAATCTTCAAAATCTTGAAATATTTGAAATTTCAATTTTTTAGACGGCGGATAAGTTATTTCAGCCAATTTAGTGAAGAAGTTTAAAAACATGTTTGAAGGCAAAGTGAAAAAATAGCAGCATTAGTGTCATTTTTTTTCAAAAAAGTAGGAAAATAGTTGCATCGTTAAAAAAAAAGTGTCGTGGAGAATTAAAAAGAATAGAACAAATTAATTTTTTTTAAGATTTCAAGCGATCTCGAAAGAATTCAATCAAATTAAAAAAAATATCAAAGGAATTAAAGATTAATTCAAGAAAATGCAAGGGAATTTGAGGCGGATTCAAGGCGAATTCAAGAGAATTCAAACGAATTCAAAAAGATTCAAAATAATACAGAAGCATGTGTTAATCTGAATTTCTCAGTGGTTAACCCCTCCTAAAAAACCGTAAAAAATATACAATTTCGTGGTACTATCAGGACAAAAGAATCGATCCTAAATAATTTACTTTTCCCTTTGAAATATAATAAATTAAATTTACTCCATAAAGTTCTCGATAAATCCGTTAAAATCTCTTGAAATTAATACTCAGTGGGAAAGCCAAAATTAACATCCAATATTATAAACAAGCATTCTCTTGGAATTCGTGAAATTCCTAAAATCTTCAAAATACTTGGAGGTCATATAAAATTCCTTCAATCTTGTCGAATTCTTTGAAATTCCTTGAAATTCTACAAACTCCTTGAAGATATTCAATAAACTCCTTTAAATCTTGTGAAATTCGTCGAAATCCCTCGAAATCCTTGAAATCGCTAGAAATCCCTTGGAATTTTATTCAATTTAATTTATTTTCCGAAGTTCTCTAAAAATACCTTGAAATGTTTGGAATTCCTACAAAATTCTGTGAAATCAATTGCTCAAAATCCCTGGAAAGGTTTGGAAATATTTAAAATCCTCTAAAACCCTTTAAAATGTTTCGAAATCTTACAAAATTCTTAAAAATTCGTTTAAATATTTTTAAATCTCTGGTAGATCGTTGAAATCCTTTAAAATTAGTTAAACTTTTGAAAACCCCATAAAATCATTTAAAATATGTTATTGAAATTTTTAAATCTTACGTTCAAAAAATGGATCAATCGGTTGTACTTTCTTTATTTTTTGCATCAATGATTTCAATATTCCAACATTATTTATTTCTATACTGATTTTCTTATAATGATTTTCAATAATTATTTTTCTAGAATCACGAAAAATTTTTAATAAATGTATTGTACAAAAATCATTATAGAGCTATTTTAAATTTATATATATATATATTTCAGGAATTGGCCGACTTCCTCGCATATATGTATATTTCTGCTCATTACTGCAAAAAAAAATTATTTACAATTCTCAATTTTAATTTATTATTCCTCCTTGTTGGTAAAATATTTATTTGTTTTTATTGAATCTCGTAAAACGAGCCAGAGTGGAAGGTCTGATGAATCTTAAACAGGTTCTACCTTTGCAAAAAAAGGAACATCTATATTGGTTGGAAACTTAATTTTAGAACTTTATATATATATTCGACTACAAAATTTAATCAAATTTAGATATATACTTTAGATTATTAGATAAGTAGGAAGGATATATTGAAAAGCATAACCTCTGCCTTTTATGTTCCTATTGTTCATCTTATTTTGTGTATTAAATTGTATGTAGATTGGGTTCATAATACAGATCTATTATTATTGTTATTATTATATCATTATTACTGCAAGATCATATTATCTACATAATTATACATCAAAGCGCATAATAAGAGGGTTGATATTACTTCAATTCTTCAATTAACTCTTACCTGTTACTATTCATACAAGCGACTATTATGCATTATTAAATTACAAGCTTTTTTTAACGTCTAAGAGTAAAGGAGACAATTATTGTTTGTTCACTCAATGAAAAATTATTGTCTCTTGCGTCGTTTTGGAGAATCGCTTCTCTACATGCGCCGTCGCCTCCAGCCAGTGGAAATTTCCGCTCTATCGGGGAATGCCAACAAACCCGAGCAAGACGGCATTTCCAATTGAATTCTGCCTTTTTCAAAACTCAGTAAATAGCGGAAAAAAATTCTGTCACGCGAAATACTATTCATCTGATATATGACCGTTCACTCAAGAGCTTTATTGTTTTGCGAAATGGAAATGAATTTCAAAATAGAACGTTAATTTTCCCTTTAAATAGATTGACATTCTCAACTCTTACATAACGATGTGAGATTCCTTGGGAACTGGAAAATAAAGCTTGACCGTTACGTTATGTTTTAACAGAAACTTCTTTAATTATCTTCAATCATCTGTTTATTAATAGTTTCAGATCGAGTTTCACACTCCATTCCCTTGATAGTTTTCTGCAGAGTGTACTAAAACTTTTCCACTGCGAGCGATTTAAATATTTATTTCTTAAATGGAACGTAACCCTTAATCATTTTCAAAAATTGATAAGGGAGCTAACACAGCGTTATTAAAAATTGCAAACCCTTTTTCCATCTAGATAAAAACTCACTTATCCTTAGCTCATACTTCCATTAACTTATTGCATTTTTATGATTCGAGAAACGAGCAGAATCTAACGATTTCCAAGAAAGAACCCTGGAACATGCAGTAAGAGTATAACAAAGAATGGTAAAAAAGTACATAATCAATATATTTCCAAGCAATCTCTAAGAATAAAAATTACAGTAATTGAATACCCATATTGTACATTGCGCGATTACTAAAGGCAATACATATTGCATATTGTGCGTGGAGGTCATGTGGTTTGCAATATTTCAAAATTTGTGAATGCCACTATTGCAATCACTGTTGCAAAAATCAATTGCTTATTACTTTCTTATACTCGTAAATTCCATTTTTCATGATTTACTCATATAACAAATGGAATTATAGTTTTTTCCTCAAATTCGGCACTAAAATAAGGGACCGTCCATACACTAAGTTACCAATTTGAGGGTCACGCCAAAATTTACAATTAATAACAGGGGCTGCGGTGTCATTAAAATTAAGTTTACCAACTTGGATAAAGTTTCATATGTTTCCAAATATTACATTTGAACCAAAAGTTTTTGAATTTTGCGAAAGATGGCCCTGCAACGGTGCAGTTCAATAATAACTTGATAAGTTTCAAAATCACTTTCATATTTCAGACTCCAGACATTTTCTCCTATTCCCCTCTTTTCTTCTTTTTTAAATAATTCTTCTTTTTCCCGCTGTTTTCAAGATACTTTCACTTTTTCACCCTCTTTTTAAGTTTTTTTCGCTTGGATGCGAATTAAATTAATAGATCCCAGTATGAAAATCCAACTATTTTTGGTGAAGTGAATTATTTTTGGTTGAAAAGTCTATTATATTTTTAGTTGGGAATTCATATCGTTTGATTAAAAATTCTACCGTCTGGGTAACTGAATTATCTTCTTTAAAGTGCAACTTCTTTTTTAAAAACTCATGTTTTTGGTCAAAATTCCACTACTGGGTTGAAAGTTGAACTTCATTGATAAAACTCAATTTTTTTGATTGGCGATTCATTTCTTTCGTTGAAAATTCCACTATTTTCTTAAAAATACCTATCATTTTTTGTTGAAAATTAATTTTTCTACCGAAAATTTACCTATTCCATTTTTTAATGAAAATCCATGTTTTTTTTTGTTTTTTTTAAATCGTTCTTTATGGTAGTGAACTAATATTCTTGTTTGGGGAGTCATCGTGGCTCAGATGGTATAGTGATTGTCCAATGTTTCAATACTGCAGCCTTGGCAGCCACGCTGGCTGGGATTAGCAGTATAAACTCTCCAATCTCGTTCTGTGCTGGCACCTAACGCCGCTACGCGTACATGGCGCTACGAGCCAGCACAAAATGATATTGGAGAGTTTAAAAAATAAAAATTTTTGCAAATTTTCAATCGACTTGCCCAATGGTGAGAAATTTTTTAAAAATTACAAAAAAAATTTGTAATGCCACAAAGAAACTGTTTAGTGCTATTATTAAAGAATCTAATCATTTTGAGTTTTTTCTTGAGTCGGGTGACAATGAAAACTCTTAATATTGTGTTTTAACTCCGCCCCTTTAAATATTTACTGCTGGCAAATAAATGAATACGTGCGATTTTTTACTTTTAAATAAGAAAATTCTGACCGATCCCTCAAGAAATTTTTAATTATACAATCTTAAGAATATTTTGCATGGAAGATAAAAAAAATAAGTGAGTGAAACTAATAAAAATTTAAAATTTAAAGAAATTTTTACAATTAAAATTTTTTAAATCGATTCACTTAAATTAATAAATTATTATTATTTTTAAATTTGATTACATTATTTTTTATTAATTTCAATTTATTATAAAATTATTATTTTTGAAGTCAAAAATCTGTGGAAGATAATAAGTGAAAAACGCTTAGCAAGATGAGTGTATAAACGTTGCGCCCCTATCGGACCAAATTAATGACATAAGTTGGTGACAATTTGACATAAAATTTCCCAAGACATTAAGTTTGAAATTTCATTTTTTTTAAATTATACAGGGGGAAGGAAAATAAAAAAGTAGTTTTTCTCGTAAACGGCTTGACCGATTTTATTGAACAAAATATATGTTTTATGAAAGCCAATGGGGAAACTTTCGAGAAAAATTTGAAAAGAATTCTGACCCAAAAAACATGTGAAAATATAATATTGAATTAAAAAAAAGTTTACCATGACCTACCACTCCGATTAAATTTAGGAAAAAATAGGTTGAATTAAACAATTTCAGGATATTTTTTGAAAATAGAGATGTCACTCTTAAACATATAATAACATAAGAAAAAAATTCCTTGAATCCATATTTTTGGTCAGAATTTTTTTAAATTTCTTATTTTTATTAGGATCACTGACCTTTATAACATACATTTTTTCATTCAAATCGGTGTATCCGTTTACGAGGAAGATTTCTTTTTAAAATTTTCTTCCCCCTTTCATAACTCCAAAAAAGAATTAAATTTTAAGTTGTTTAACATTTGCAGGATTTTTTATTTACATAGAAGCCAATATATGGTGCCCATATAGGCTTGATTCGTGCGGGTATTTTTATATACGAAAAACTAACCCCCTGGGAAAAAAAGTTTTCTCGTATTTTTTTTTGATGATCTTATTTTTGGAACTCGCTCAAGGCTTAAAAAGAAAGAATTCACCTTTAAAGCATGAATAATTAAAAAAAATTTAAAAACAAATTTTGGGCTAAGTTTCTTTTTCATGAGCTACAATTATACGAGGTGAGATTTTGAATGTACCCAAATTTACGTTATTTAGAAAATGTAACCTGTAAAATATTATTATATTCTGAGGTACCACCCCTTCAAATTATACCTTTTTGGCAAAAAGTTTTCCCCCATTTGTTCTTTTTTTATACAATTATTTTTGGCCTCCCCGCAAGACTTAAAAGAGAAAGAATTGTCTTTGGAAGCATGGAGAATTATTTGTATGGAAAAATAAAAATTACGGTGTATTTTCCCGCCAAAGATATAGTGGTATAAGGTAAGATATTTTATAAACAATTAATTTGAGATACCTTAAGAACCAGAAATTTTAAATATACCTGCTGAAAACTTTATATTCACATTGATTCATATTTACATTAACCATAATTTTTCTTTTTCAATTAGAAAATAATCTTTGCTTTAAAAGATAGTTTTTTTTTCTTCTAAGGCTTGAGGGAAGGATAACAATAATATTATAAGAATAAAGAACAAATGGGGTATAAATTTTTGTAAAAAAGGTATCATTTTAAGGGGTGGTACTTTAGAATGTAATAATATTGTAACCCTACTAAAAAAAAGTCAGGAATCATCAGAAAAAATGTTCTTCAAACAAATGTACCTGCTTTAAATATCAATTATATCTTTCTCAAGCCTTCAGCTTTTATTAGATTTTTTTAGTAGTTCAGTCAACCTGTAGCCTATAATATTTAACAGAGTCGTTTAAAAATTCTTGGATAAATTTATTAGCTGCAGAATTAGATCTGTTTTTTTAGGAAATTTTGATTCGTTAATTATTTCTAAAATTATTTCACTTTCTATGCACAAAATTATATTTTTAACATTTCAGTCGACCTGTAGCTTACAATATTCAATCAGTTCGTCTAAATATTTTAGTATAGATTGACTAGTTGAAGATCTAGTGCAGCTTTTTAGGAAATTTTGATTCGGTAATTATTTCTAAAATGATTTCACTTTTATGCCCAAAATTAGATTTTTTTAGCAGTTCAGTCGACATGAAGCCTACAATATTCAACCGATACGTCTAAAATTTTTAGGATAAATTGAGTAGATGCTGTTGTAGAGCTGTTTTTTTATGAAATTTTAATTCTTCAATTATTCTTGAAGTTATTTCACCTTTAATGCACAAAATGAGATTTTTTAGAAGTTCAGTCGACCTGTAGCACACAATATTTAAGCGATTCATCTAAATATTTTAGTATAGATTGGCTAGTTGAAGACCTAGTGCAGTCTTTTAGGAAATTTGGATTCGTTTGTTATTTCTAAAGTTATTTCACTTTTTATACACAAAATTAGATTTTTCAGCAGTTCAGTCGACCTGTAGCCTACAATATTCAATCGATTCGTCTAAAAATGTTAGGGTAAATTAAGTAGATGCAGGTCTAGAGCTGTTTTTGTGTGAAATTTTAATTTTTTAATTATTCCTGAAGTTATTTCACCTCTTATGCACAAAATGAGATTTGTTAGTAGTTCAGTTGACCTGTGACCTGCAATATTTATCCGATAATTCTAAAAATTTTGGGATACATTGACTTGATGCAGATGTAGAACTGATTTCTAAGGAAATTTTAGTATTAAATTATTTCTGAAGTTATTTCACTTTTTATGCACAAAATTAGATTTTTTCAGCAGTTGAGTCGACCTGTGACCTACAATATTTAACCGATTCGTCTAAATATTCTAGTATAGATTGGCTAGTTGAAGATCTAGTGCGGTTTTTAAGGAAATTTGGATTCGTTAATTACTTCTCAAGTTATTTCACTTTTTATGCACAAAGTAAGATTTGTTAGCAGTTGATTCGACCTGTAGCCTACAATATTCGACCGATTTATCTAAAAATTCAAAAATGAATTGACTCGGTCAAGATCTAAAACCCTTTTTCAGGAAATTTTGATTCGTTAATTATTTCTCAAGTTATTTCACTTGTATACCCGAAATTAGATTTTTAAAGCTCAGTCGACCTGTAGCTTACAATATTTAACCGAGCCGTCTAAATATTTTAGTATAGATTGACTGATTGAAGATCTAGTGCAGTCTCTTAGGAATTTTGGATTCGTTAGTTATTTCTGAAGTTATTTCACTTTTTATGCACAAAATGAGATTTGTTAGCGGTTCTGTCGATCTGTAGCCTACAATATTCAACCGATTAGTCTATCAATTCCAAAGTGAATTTACTAGCTCAAGATGTAGTGCCCTTTTTCAGGAAATTTTGATTCGTTAATTATTTCTCAAGTTATTTCTCTTTTTATGCAAATATTTAACCGATTTGAATCAAATCTTTTAAAATCAATAAAATATCACTAAAAATAACTTCTGTAGATATATATTATCCATATTTTATGAAGTGAATTTAGCAGATACAGAAAACATGCAAAATGTAATATTTTTAGTAATTCAGTCTACCTAAAGCTTACACTATTGAACCAAATTGTAAAACATTTTCAAAAGTACTACATTAGGTAAATATCAAAGAAAATATAAAATGCAATAAATTATTTATAATTATATCTTTAATTATAATATCAATACCAATTATATGCATTATATTGTATTAAGTATTAAATATTGTTATTACTTTGAAACGAGTATTTTATTTCATAAAAGTTTTATTAAAAAAGAAAGGAAACCTCACCGAAAACATCTGCGATGCGAAAAACCCCGTTAAGTAATTCTAAAAGATATCTAAATATTAAAATTAATTAAATTGAAACATTTACAGAAATTTTGGGAATGTATTAAAAAGGAAGTTTTTTTAGTAATAATAATGCCGCCAAGTTTTCAAAATTTTAGTGAATTTTTCAATTTAATAAATATTAATATTAAGATATATTTTAGGAGTACTTGACAAGCTTCTATATTTCCACAAGAAATGTTGATTATACTAAGATTTTTTTTACTTCGCAGGATTTTTCGCGTTGTAGATGTTTTTGTTGAGATTTCAATTCATTAAGGGAAAAATGACTTAAAATATTTTTAAAAAGTGCATAATATTTTGCAGTAAGAACTGAAAAATTTCTATTTTTGTCTCACCTTTGTCGAATTCTCGAAGACATCCCACACAGACAGGTAAAGGGGCAACTTTTGGTCCCAAAATAAAGGGTGATTCTTTTAATATTAAATCGCCCGGATAAATATTCCTTGTAGCTACCAAATGTCGACCAATTTTTTTGCAAAAAGCAATCTTCACTGGACTACATTGTATTTTATGTTTGGGCCAATGAGCTGCTTGATGTTCTCGATTACAATATAATACAGTTCCACATCCACCACATTTTTGGGAAGCACTGGCAGAGCAAACTTCGCATTTACCTAAGTCTGTCATCCTGTTTGAAGAAAAAAATTATTCAAGGGTGGCCGTAGGTGAGGGAAAAACTTAAAATCAGGGAAAGTCAGGAGACGGTCAGAAATTAAAAAAAAAGTCAAAAGTCAGGCAATTAGTGTAAGAAGCACTTTAAGGCCATGTGACGACAGGGTCACGTGACCGGCTTCCTACCTTACCGACACTTTTTTTATTTGTATACTTATTTTCACACGAATAGCTACATCGAGTTGAAAAAATTGGGATAATAAATAAGAAGCACTAAGAAACGCAGCTCTGGTCCTAAATTTTTATAATAATGAAAAAAGCAAACAAAAAATTATTTACAAATTTTTTTTTTCATATTTATAAAAATTGAGGACCAGAGCCGCGTTTTTTAGTGCTTCTTATTTATTGTCCCAAATTTTCAACTCGATGTGGCTATTCGTGTGAAAATAAGTTTATAAATAAAAAAAGTGTCGGTAAGGTAGGAAGCCGGTCACGTGATCCACTCGTCACATGGCCTTAAGCCAATTGAAAAAAAATTTCGAAATTCACAACTTTTTGGTAACTATTTCCAATGTTATAGATAGTAAAGAAAAATAATTGAAATTTTTTCACAGAGCACATTTATTTAAAAGCTTTTTTTTATTTAATAACAAAAATTGAAAAACAATTTTTTCTTCTTTTGAAGAATATTTTTTTTAGAAATACTTCGGGATTGGCTGCAATTTTTCACTTGATTCACACTGCAGTAGAAGAATTTATAGACAAAAAAAGTTTTTCTATTGAGTTAATGAAGCATATGAAAATAATTTTTTATTTAATAAACTACTTTTGTAAACAATTATCCACATCGGGTATTTGTGATGGAATGAATAAGTTTTTGCTACGAGATCGATCAAAAATCACTCAAAAATGTGATTTAGTTATCATATTTAATTATCGAATAACAATTTATGTTTGTTTAAACAAACTTAATTAACAAATGCACTATTACGATATTTTGCGACGTACAAACGTGGTTCTTTCGACGTAATGAAATGTGAATAACTAATTTCCAAACTTTAATGGACACCCAATAACAATTTATGATTGTTTAAACAAAATAATAAAATACTTTCTCTTTATGACATTGTTAATAACAATAAAAATAGTTGATCGTTATCGAAGTGTCTAAACAAAAGTTTCAAAATGAATTATTAACAATTGCTTACGTTGAAAGAACAATGTCTGAAATTTTAAAAATAGTCAAATAGTGCATTTGTTATTTAATTTTGTATAAGCACTCATAAATTGTTATGGGATGACTAAATATGATAACAAGATATCATTGCCGACTAATTTGTAGTCAATTCCGTAGAAAAAACTTTATTTATATCATCTTAAATACCTGCTGTGATTAATTGTTTATAACATTTATTTATAAAACAACAAATTATTCAATAACTTTTATTAACACATAATATAAAAACTCTTTTGGTCTATAAATTGTTCAAATTCAGTGCGAAACAAGTGAAGAACCATAGACAATCTCCATAAAACCATTTTTATTCACTTATTTGTTTATAACAAATTCAACGAATTTTTAAAAATCTGCCTTGCAACTAGAAAACTTTTTTGTAAAGTTGTTTCACTGATTCTACATATCCTGGAATGAATAAAAAAAAATGAAAAACTTTTTTAAAAATCTGTTACGTGAAATTAATAAACAAATAATATAAACAATTATTTGGATGCCGTGATCAACCGCAGACAAAAATTTTAAAAAGTAAAATTGCATGAATATCCCACAGATATAATATTCAGAATAAAAATAACCATAAATTAACAATGACGATTTTATAAACTTTTTAATAAACAAATTGTAAATTTGTGGATTTTGTCGATCCCACGTGTTTTTTCCCCCATCACACTACTTTTGAATCAATTGTCAATTAAAATTTGTAAACGTAGAAAAATGTAAACGTTAAATATTGTTATTGTTAATAACTATATTATAAAAAAATACTAAATATAGCATTTTTTAATGGAAAAAATTTACTTTCAAGTGTTTTTGAAGTAGTTTGAAAGCATGATATTGACAAAATTAAAAAAATTTTAATTTGTTTATTAAAATGTTTATAAAAATTTCCATTGTCAATTTATGGTTATTTTTTATTCTGAACGTTACTTCTGCTGGAGATTTAGGCATTTTTACTTTAAAAAAAAAAATTTTCTGCTATCGAGTACAGCATCCAAGCAAATGTTTATATAATTTGTTTATAAGAATTGAATTGAATCGAAAACTAAATTTTTATCTTTCTGAAGTATATGTTCTCTCATTCTGATACAAAATAATTTTATTTCGCTTTTTACTTTAAAAAAATAATAATATTGGTAAAATGTCCAATTTTGACGTTTTATTTGTTTAAGGTAGTTGTGCCAAAAATCAGGTATTTCGGAAAAAAAGTTTTCTATGATTTTAGGAATTGAAATTTTATCATCAGTAATTTTTTATGAAAGAAAAAAACATAATTTTTATTTAAAATGTTTAAAACCTGCGAATGATAATTATTTAAACAATATTTTTTGTGATTGCATTTTTTCTTAGTATCGCTTCTTACCAATTTTTTAAAAATGATTGAATTTCTAATCAATCCATTTTTTTAAAAATTAGTAAGATGTGACAGTAAGATAAAATTTAATTGCAAAAAAACATTTTGTTGAAATAAATTTTGTTTGCAAATTTTTAAATTTTGTTCCTAAAAATAATGTTTTTTATTTGAAATGACATAATTAGTAATATTATTTTGATTCTTCAAATCATTTAAAAACTATTTTTTGCAGGCATCCGATTGTTTACACGATAAATGCCTTAAATAATTAATTTTAAATGTTTCATCATCCTTAAATAATTAAATTCACAGAATAAAATGGAAATATCAGGCTTAGTTTTGTTCTGAAACATATAATGCTAATAAATTTAAAAAAAACATCGAAATTTGTTGAGAATTGTCGGCTTTAGTGGATTATGAACAGTAAAACCGATCAAGCCCGCTATGGGTCGCTTCCCTAGCGGACCGCTAGGGCAAAATCCAACCCATTTTCACATTTATTAACAATTTCACATATAACTCAAAACTCTTTTTATCTGTTTACACATTTACATTCATGTAATTGTATTTATTCATGTGTTAAAAAATTAGGATTTAAAAGCTGTATGTCGCAACCCAACGTGCAATAACAATATTGTGTGTTGGGTGACCGCACACAGCTTTTAATTTGTAATTTTCAAGACATGAATAAATAAAAATAAATATAAATATGTAAAAAGATAAAAATAGTGTTGAGTTCTATGTGAAATTTTTAATAAATGTGAAAAATATGCCCTAGCGTGCCCAATCCGCTAGAGCTGCGTAACCGTTCCGTTCGCGGCGTCCGCTAGGGTTACTCCTCAATTTTAATTCGTCATTTCCTGAACAAATTTTTTTAATTTAGTCCCAAAATTTAAAATAAGAAAATTGAAATAAAACTTTTTCTTTGCAATATCCATAATCGCACATGCTTATCTCCAGTATCATGCAACGTGGTGAATAGGTGCCACCCTTATGCATCATGCGTCTTCGACACAATTAATTCCGAGTACGCCTGCCAATGTAATTCTGATTACGATGGTGATGGAATCGAGTGTACAAAGCGAGGTACGTAATTTGCATCCAGCTTTCAAATAATCATGGATTTCCTTCAGAGTCCTTTTATTTGAGGTACGTTTCTGATATTTGAAAAAAAAAATCATTTTCAATCTTCATCAATTCCCTGAACAGAAGTCTCCTGTCAAGATGTCGACATTTGCGACCCCAATGCCTCCTGCCGAAACGACGATACTTTCGCCCGATGTGTCTGCAATCCAGGATTCAAGGGAGATGGATCCGAATGCAAACCGATTGGTCCTTTATTTTTTTATTCTTTTTTCACGCTAGAAATTTAAGGACAAATCTAAAACTAATTGATCATTTAGCTTCAGTTTGAAGATCCCTGGTGAAAGTTTGGGATAGGAATTAATTCTGAAACAATCTCAGTTATTCCGAAATATGTATCTAAACCAATACGAATTTGGTTTGGATTGAATGGGATTGGCAACCATTTTTCATTTAAAGATACAGAATCCGGATTGGTTCGGATGGGATTCCATTTTCGAAACTTTTGTCAGGAATATTATATTTTTCAAATGCCACCTCACCAAATGTACAGAAAACGGCTTTTTATCAAAATCATAAATTTTATTCTGTAATTTCAAACCTGGAGATCAATAACTCGAAAGAAATCTATCAGATAAATGGATAAATATTACTAAAAAAATGGACAAACCTTAAATTTTCACAAGTACTTTAATAGAAAAATTCGTTTTTGTGTATACAGGATTTTTTGGGTCTTTTTAGCATCCCCGAAACATACAACATCCCTTAAAATAAATTCAATTACTTTTTCTGCTATTAAATGTTTTTCACGTTTATTGTGAATTTATTTCCGTTCCCAATAGTTTATTGAAAACAAATCTCCTGTTATTTCGGTTGTTATAAATTGTCGATGTCCTTGGATGAATCCTTAAGAGATGTTAGAACAACCCTAAAAACAAATTGAAACACTTTTCCTAGCAGGGGATGCTTCCCGCACTTATTTTGAAGTGATTTCCTATCCCGATAGCCTAATTAAAAAACTTCTTTGGTTTTGATTTTTTGGAAATGTCGATTTTCTTACTTGAATCTTTAAAGGATGTTAAAACATTATCTGTACATTTGGTGCAGGGTCCTTTAAATTCCTACAAACTAATTTAAGCAAAATAATGTCTCTAAAAAAATTGTCATATAGAGTTTGTATTCAGTATTCATGTTTCAATCATTTGGGTTAGCAATCTTTTTATTTCTTCACTAACATTATTTTTTTTCAATAGATGATTGCGATGATCATGCGGATTGTGGAAGCAACGAAAGGTGTCAATATAATCCTGCAATTTCTCGATACGAATGTTCCTGCGTTCCAGGATACAGCAAAGTTGACTCTCAATGTGTTTTATCAGATTGCTCAACAAATCCATCCCTTTGTCACGTGAATGCCCAATGTGCCACTTCCAATGAAGGTGGTTTTAAATGTGTCTGTGTAACTGGATATCGTGGAGATGGTATGAATCAATGTGTTGAAGAACACATTGGATGCAATGTGGTCAATAATTGTGGAAGAAATTCTGTTTGTGGATTCAATCAGACTTCTTCGAAATACGCCTGCGTTTGTCAACCGGTTTGTATTTCTAGCATAAAACGGGGCTAAGCGGGACAAAAAACGGGGAAAGCGGAACATACGAAATCTCAAGTCCTGTAGAGTAACGTCAGGTAGAGGAAATCTTTAAATTTCATGACTTGGTATTACCTTCTTTAAATAAATAATGATTGTTCCGCTATACCCCACATGTCCCGCTTAGCCCCATATTACGGTACTTATTCTTCATCCTGAATTTGATTTAAAGTCAAACGATTTATTTAAATTTGTCTTCAGGGCTTCTACGGTGATGGATTTACCTGTTTGCCCCAATCTTCCTGTAAACGCGATCCAGGAATCTGTTCTCAATTCTCAACCTGCGTTTCCGCAGGAAATAATCAATTTACTTGTGCATGTAATGATGGTTACACTGGCGATGGGACAAATTGCAGACCAACGCCAACACATGAGGCAAATTTCCTATTGGTAAATCAAGGAATGGCAATTCACAGAATTCCATTTTTCCCATCTCGAGACAGACCTGGAAGTCCGATTATTGTCGAATACGAACAAATGACTATTGCGATTGATATCGACTGTACACATGGCAAAGCTTACACCAGTGACGTTAACGGTAATATTGAATGATTAATAATGAATTAAGAAATAATTATAATATTATGTATAATAGTTACAATAAGCTGATTATAGAGCTATCAGCTTAACAAGTACCGCAGGCAAATTATTATTTTCAAAAATACTTATCATGGGAATAACAAAACTAAAGATCAAAACTAAGATCTGGGAAGATTGACTTGATATTAGGCAGTGCGTTAGGCAAGGATGCGTCACCCATCCGGGAAGGTACGTGGGTTAGTGTTTGCATATGATAAGGTTGTTACGGTGGAATCAGTCGCTGATTTGCAGATGATGTTCAGCAGACTAAATACGAGCATGAAGAGCGTGGGTTTCAAGATTGACGTAAATAAAACAAAAATTATTGTGTTTGAAAGAAGGGATGAGAAAACAGTATGCAACTCTTAGACGAAGAAAGGATAGGCCAAGTTGATGTATCTTGGAAGCTTCTTTACTGATGATAGAAAGGCAGATGGATATCCTAGATGGATGACGTAGCTTTCGAAATCCTTGTCAATGAGACTGACTTTTTTTTACAGGCAACAGAATTGTTTCATTAAATTATAATGGAACGAAATTGGAATCTTTCATCACTGGAGTTGCCAGTCCTGAAGGAATTGCGATAGATTGGGTTTCGAGAAATTTATTTTGGACAGACTCTGGCAAAAGTACGGTTGAAGTTGTCAATTTGGAAACGAAAAAGAGAAAAGTCTTGATTAAAACGGGTTTAGTAAATCCTAGAGGACTTGCTGTTCATCCCTACCGTGGGTAAGTAATTAAAATAATATTTTATAAATTTAATTGAATTATTGTTGGGGGTTTCCTTACTGGACTCCCAGAAACCCAAAAAGAACAACTTTTTCCAAAGAATTTTCAATTTGTTTATAGTTTAGAGTTACAATCCATGGAATCATTAATTTTTTTCAATAAATCGGATTGTGGGCGAGAACTTTAATGAATATTAGCAAAATGTAGAACTTCTGTCAGATCCAAATGTTGGTCCTTCGAGCCGGACTTTGAAACTGATCTGATGGTCATGTTCGGCATAGAATTCTCCTTAATATATTTCTTGTATAAAATTAAGAATATGTTGGATAAACAAGTTCCATTATTAAATATATTTTTTATTTTAGAAAAATTTTCTGGTCTGACTGGAACCGTCAGGCACCAAAACTCGAATGGGCAAATGAAGATGGAACAGGTCGTCAAATATTCATTCAGGGAGAGAACGTCAAAGTACCGAATGCATTGGCAATCGATTGGGCCACAGATGAATTATGCTGGGCCGACGCAGGAACGTTAACGATAAGTAAGAAATATATTTTTTTATACTTTTTTTATAAAGGATCTCATTTTTTGCAACTACTTATATTTTTGTGCTACTTCAAGATTAAAAATACTTGGAGAATTTTTTTTTTCTCTCGGGATATACGTGAAAACAATGCTTAGTTAAGATATTTAAAAAATGCAAAGTAGTTGTTAATGTTATAAACAAATTTAATAAACAAATGCGTATCTTAGCTATTTCCGGTTCTAAACACTTTTTTCCTTTAACAAAATGTATCAACAATTTGTCGCCAATAAATAATATGTACGATTTTTCATTACCTGAAAAAATTATTAGTTGTTTAAATAAATCTGATAAACAAATACAAATTTTCGTCAATTTTCAACTAGTAAATTTAATTTTTTTAACGAAATTAATGTTAAATTACTTGGAAAAATCCTTCGCTTATGATACTTTATCAACCAATAATAATTATTTATTTTATAAACAAATTCATAACTTGACTACTTGTCAACAATTGGATGTGGTTTTTTGTTACGAAATCGACTGAAATGATTCAGCAATAAATATTGTGTACGAATTTTTAATACCTAATAACAATTGTTAGTTGTCTAAATAAATTTGATAAACAAATACAAATTTTCGTCAATTTTCAACCGGTAAATTTAATTTTGTTTTTAACAAAATAAATGGTAAATTACTTGGAAAAATCCTTCGCTTATGATGCTTTATCAAACAACAATAATTTTTCATTTTATAAACAATTTTATCGGTTGATTCCGCGCAAAAATAGCCCATTCGTTGAGAAATAGCCAAACTCTGAATTTTTTTATGAAAATTGTTTAAATAATTAATAATTCATATAAATCTTCCAAGTATTATAGCAAACAGTCATCGGGAAGATCTTATTAGTTGATTTCGTATAAAAAATTGAGTTCATTCGTTACAAAATACCCAAACTCTGAATTTGTTTATGTAAATTGTTTAAATAATTATCAATGCTTATGAATTTGCAAATTATCATAGCAAAAAGTCATCGAAAAGACATTCTTAGTTGATTCCGCAGAAAAATTGAGCGTTTTCTTTGAAAAAAAGCCAAACTCTAGATTTGTTTATGAAAATTGTTTAAATAATCAATAATTCATATAAATTCTCAAATTATCACAGCAAAGAGTCATCGGGAAGACCTTATTAGTTAATTTTGTATGAAAAATTGATTCTATTCGTTACAAAATACACATACTCTGAATTTGTTTATGTAAATTGTTTAAATAATTAATAATGCTTATGAATTTGCAAATTATCATAGAAAAAGTCATCGAAAAGACGTTCTCGGATGATTCCGCGAAAAAATAGCCCATTCGTTGAAAAATAGCCAAACTCTGAATTTGTTTATGAAAATTGTTTAAATAATTAATAATTTGTATAAATTTTTCAAGTGTCATAGCAAAGAGTCATCGAAAATATCTTCTTAGTTGATTTCGCTCAAAAAATTGAGTCCCTTCGTTAAAAAATACTCAAACTCTGAATTTGTTTATGTAAATTGTTTAAATAATTAATAATGCTCATGAATTTGCAAATTATCATAAAAAAAGTCATCGAAAAGACGTTCTCAGTTGATTCCGCAAGAAAATAGCCCATTCGTTGAAAAATAGCCAAACTCTGAATTTGTTTATAAAAATTGTTTAAATAATTAATAAATCATATAAATTTTCCAAATATCATAGCAAAGAGTCATCGGGAAGACCTTATTAGTTAATTTTGTATGAAAAATTGATTCTATTCGTTACAAAATACACAAACTCTGAATTTGTTTATGTAAATTGTTTAAATAATTAATAATGCTTATGAATTTGCAAATTATCATAGAAAAGTCATCGAAAAGACATTTTCAGTTGATTCCGCAAAAAAATAAGCCCATCCGTTGAAAAATAGCCAAACTCTGAATTTGTTTATGAAAATTGTTTAAATAATCAATAATTCATATAAATTTTCCGAGTACCACAGCAAAGAGTCATCGGAATTATCTTCTTAGTTGATTTCCTACCAAAAATTGAGTCTATTCGTTAAAAAATACCCAAACTCTGAATTTGTTTATGTCAATTGTTTAAATAATTAATAATGCTTATGAATTTGCAAATTATCATAGAAAAAGTCATCGAAAAGACATTTTCAGTTGATTCCGCAAAAAAATAAGCCCATCCGTTGAAAAATAGCCAAAATCTGAATTTGTTTATGAAAATTGTTTAAATAGTCAATAATTCATATAAATTTTCCGAGTACCACAGCAAAGAGTAATCGGAATTATCTTCTTTGTTGATTTCCTACCAAAAATTGAGTCTATTCGTTAAAAAATACCCAAACTCTGAATTTGTTTATGTCAATTGTTTAAATTAAAGTCTGGCAATGCTGACCATAAAAAAATTTTTTTCACGAAGATGAACATAAAAAACTAAAAAATCTACTTTTCCTTCACACTTTGCATTTAAATAAAAGTTTAAACAAAATACAATTAAAAAATCAAGCCACATAACGTCGACATTTGATTGAATCCGCGAATGTCATTTTTCACATAAAACCAATACCTTCTCATTAGGGTGAGAATGTAACAATTATGATAAAGGTTTTTTATTTTACAGGATTTTAAAACATTTTCAAGAGATGTTTAGCACTTGAAGAAGTTTAAACTGACTAGAATTCATCCTAAAATTGTCCTAAAATCTTCCAGATTCTATTCTGACAATTTTTTGAAATCTTTTCAAATTTTAAATCATTTTTGAAATCTTTTCCAAAGTTCTATGTATATTTTTTAAATGATTACAAAAATCTGTTGACATTCTTAGAAATCTTTTTATATATTTCTTTAAATGTTCGTAAATTCGCAGTCTTCAAGAATCTACATTTTGTTTTCAATTATTTGAAATTTTTCTCAATTCTGGATCGAATATTTCCCAAAAATTTTTTTAAATTTCCCAAAACTAAAAAATTGGCCCTTATACTACTTTCCAACCGAGCAATTCACGCCTACCCCGAAAGGAAAATGGCTTAATGGAATAGTAATAATAATAATAATAATAATAATAATACACTAATTATTAGTCAAATTTGACTAATTTCATAAGCAAGAACTCACTAGCTCATAATTAGTCAAAATTAGCTAATCGAATTGGATGAACCTTAAGATTCATCTCTTGGATTGAAAATTGAACTATTTTTATGAAAAATCGTTTCCTGTTTGGATGAAAATAAAATTTTATTGACTGACAATTAAACTATTCCATTTTTGGTTGTAAAGGATCTTTTTCAGTTAAAAATTTGAATATTTGGTTGTAAATGTATCCTTTTTAGTTAAAAATGCAATTGTTTGGTTGCAAAATCAACTGTTACATGCTTCGCTGAGAACTCATCTTTCTGATTGAAAAGTTGATTATTTGTCTTAAAGTGGAACTACTTTGCAAAAACATCAATTTGTTTTAATAAGGATTCATAACTATAGTTGAAAATTCAACTATTTGCTTTTAAACGAATTTTCATGTTGAAAATTCAACTTTTTGGTAGATAATTCGTTCTTTTGGCTTTGAAATTAAATAATTTGGTTGAAAATGCATGTATTTTGTTCAAAATTCATCTTTTTTGGTAGAAAATTAATTCAATCTGAAAATTTAACTATTTCATGTTTGGTTAAAATTTTATCCTGTATATTGGATAATTTGAAAATCCGTCTTTTTTAATATAGAAAATTATTCTTCTTGGTCGAAAATTAATCTTTTTAGTTGAAAATGTAACAATTTTGTTGAAAAGTCGTTCTTTTCATTCAAAGTTATTTTTTTATCAGGGATTTTATCTGAAAATTTAACTATTCTAGTTTTGGTTGAAACTTCATCCTGTACATTGTATAAGATAAAAATTCAACTATTTGGTAGAAGATTCGTCTTTTTGGGTAGAAAATTAATCTTGTTTCTTAAAATTCAACTTTTTGATTGGAAATTTAACTATTTAGTTGAAAATTCATATATTTCGTTAAAAAGTCGTTTTTTTGGGTAGAAAATTATTCCTGTTTGTTAAAAATTCAACTTTTTGGTTGGAAGTTTAACTAGTTAGTTGAAAATTCATATATTTGGGTTAAAAGTCGTCTTTTTGGGTAGAAAATTATTCTTGTTTGTTGACAATTCAAATATCTTGTTAAAAGTTCATCTTTCTTGATTGAAAATTATCTTTTTTGTTAACAATTCATTTTTTCCGATTTAAAAGTCCACTGTTTTCTAAAACATTGGACTTTTTATTTTAAAAACTTTACTCGTTTCTTAAAAATTCATCTTTCATGGTAGAAAAGTCATCTTTCTCGGTTGAAAATGAATTTTCTTAATGAAAATTCAACCGTCTTCTAAAAAATTTGTCCTAAAAATTCAAATATTTGATTGAATTTTTATCTTTTTTTTTTTTAAATTCGAACATTTCGTTGACAATGCATCTTTTTATGCTAAAAATTCAACTATTTGGTTAGAAATTTGTAATTTTACAGTTTTGTTAAAAATATAATTATTTTCGGAAAATTTAACTATTTTCTTAAGTTCATATTCATCCTTTTGGATTGAAAATCGGTTTTTTATTGTATAAAAGTCATCCTTCTTGGTTGAAAATTTATCTTTCTTGGTTCAAGAGTAACCTTTTTGTTAAAAATTCAACTGTTTTCGAAAAAATTCGTCTTCTTGGTTTGATAATTTCACTATTTGTTTAAATTTTTAACTATTTCCCAGGAAACTCTTTTACTGGAAAGTTCATCCATTTGATTGCCAATACAACTGTGTGAATCCTTTTTTTTTAATTCGTCTTTTTGTGTTGAAAATTGATCTCTTTGGGCAAAAAATCTTTTTTGATCGAAAATTCAACTATTTTGTTGGAAATGCAATATATTTCGGCTTGAAATTTCAGGAATTTAAAGTGTTCGTATTGAAATTAATCCTGCTGTCCCTTAAATCACCTTTTTCCCTTCTCATTTCCCCTACCACCACCCCTTACTTCTATACTTTTATTCCCCTCATTTCCCCTGATTTTCTCGACTTCTCCACCCTTTATTTTCCCGCACCAACCTTCCTCTCATTTTCCTCGCATCCCGTCACCTCATTTTTCCTCACTTCCTCTACTTCCTCTCTCCTCATTTCTTCTCCATTTCCAACGTTTTCTCTACTCACCTCCACTCACTTCAACCTTCCCAACGACTTCATCCTCTACTTCCCCTCCATTCATCTCCTCAGCTGACGCTTCCCTTCTTCTACTTTCCTTCCCCTACTCAACCTCGTTTCTAATCATTTCCCCTACTTCCCCTCATTTTCTTTCACTTCGTCTACTTTTCCTCCCCTTATTCACCCTCAGTTCCCCTACTTCTTCTCCCTTAATTTCCCCCCAATTCCGATACTTCCCTTCCCCTCACCTAATTTCCTCTCACTTCCACTACTTTCCGTCTCCTCATTTCTCTTCACTTTTCCTACTCCCCCTGATTCTCCGTAGGTCATATAATTCTGCTCACAGATCCCCTACTTCCCCTCTTAATAGTTCCCCTATTTACCCTGCAAGAAAATGGTGGAAATTCTTTTCAATTAAGAAAGAGTCAATTTTCTCGATAAATGCACCTCATAAAATTTCATTCATTTTTATCTCAATTGGATTTATCTTCAACAGACCACCAAATTTCTGAGTTTTCTGAACAGTTTTATCTTAACTTTTAATTAAAGCTGGAAATGATGGGCTCAAACAAAAAAAAAAACAAAAACTGAAGCGAAGTAACAGCTTTTACATAAGGAGCCACCGTTTATTGATATTCGCGATGGGCAGACACGTTCGGAAAAAAGTTTTAAAACAAAAAAGTTGCACGCGTTCTGCATAATCTTGATTAGATTACTTTTAATTTTGCGATCGAGTCAAGTGATCGAGCGATCTTGTCGCGAGTAATTAACGCGAAATTCATCAGCTAATTACACGCATTGGCTAATTGGTTCGGGTTATATTGGCGAGATAAAAAAAGTAAAAGAATACAAGCGCAAATTAGAAATTATTCAAAATACCAGTCTGGAAAATAAATTCTCCTGGATAATTTATGAACAATTCCAAGTCAACTAGAAGATAGAAACAAACTTTTTTTGTCTCACGCAATTTTTAAATTATAATGTAAAATTAATATTATTACAAAATTGTTGCGAGAAAGAAGACAAGGACAATATTTTTTTTATAATTGATGAAAATTGAAATATTAAATTCAGGATTAATATATAATATTTTTAAACAATATACAGAGAATCAAGTCGTTGTATTTTTTATTAAAAATACCAATTTCCGACGAAAAACACTAGGATAACCTGCAGTTGTTTCAAATTGTAAGTTTACTTTTCAAAGTCAAACGATTTTTCTAAATTTCTGAATAATTTAAAACGATTTTTGTTTACAATAACCGATTTTTGATGAGAATCGCTAATGTACCCTGTTATTGTTTAAATATTGTAAATATTCTGTGAAATATAATCAATTTTCATTAAAGATGTCAATTTTACACAAAAAACAATAACATAACATAATAAAAAATTGTTGAGAATTGTCAATCTTATTTTAAACCTTATATCTTTTCTTTAAAATAACGTCAACGTATTCTAAAATTGTTCAAAATTATTCATCTTCTTTGAAATCCAATTACTTTTGAATAAAAATTACAATTTCCAAGGAAAGCCAGGAAGACAATCCGAACTTGTTCAAGCCTGTAAATTTTATTTAAGAATACGAATTTTTCTTGAAAAACACCAACATAACTTATCAATTGTTTAGGTTGATTTTTTTTTAATGTTATATAAATATAATTTTCCTAAGATTTGGACAAAATTCACAAAGATTTTTTAAAATTGAGGATATATGAAATGAAAATTTCAACAAAAAAGTTTATCTTTAACCAAATAGTTAAAGTTTCAAACAAAAAAGATGAATTTAGACCGCAAAATGTAATAGTTAATACTTTGATTTAAATAAATTTTCATTTCGAATCAAAAATAGTTAAGTTCATTAGAAAAGACAAATTTTCAAGAAAATAGTTTAATCTTTAACCAAAAAAGATTAATTTTCAACGCAACTAGTTATATTTTTAACCAAAAAAGATTGAATATTTTCTGAAAGACGAATTTTCCACAAAAATGTTCACTGTTTTACCAAACAAAAATATGGATTTTCAACAAAAAAATTTCATTTTTGATAAAAAGTTAAATTTTCAATCAAATACGTGAGTTTTCAACCAAAAACATTAATTTTCTAACAAAAAAAAAACAATTTTCCAACTGCAGTGGTGATTCTTAAACCAAAAAAAAACTTTTTGCCAATTAAAGTAGTTTTGATGGTAGTGGTGGTGAAGGTGTTGTTGGTGGTGAAGGTGATGGTGGTCGTGAAGGTGGTGAAGGTGGTGGTGGTGAACGTGATGGTGATCATGAAGGTGGTGGTGGTGAAGGTAATGCTGGTCGTGAAGGTGGTGGTGGATGTGGTGGTGAAGGTGTTGGTAGTGGTAAAGGTGATGGTGTTCGTGAAGGTGGTGAAGGTGTTGAAGTTGGTGGTGGTAAAGGTGTTGGTGGTCGTGAAGGTGATGGTGGTCGTGAAGGTGGTGGTTGATGTGGTGGAGATATGTGGTGGTGAAGATGTTGGTGGTGAAGGTGATGGTGGTCGTGAAGGTTGTGGTGGATATGGTAGAGATATGTGGTGGTGGTGGATGTGTTGGTGAAGGTGGTGGTAGTGGTGGTGAAGGTGGTGTTTGTGAAGGTGTTGGTAGTAGTGAAGGTGATGGTGGTTGTGAAGGTGGTGGTGGATGTGGTGGAGATATGTGGTGGTGAAGGTGTTCGTAATGGTGAAGGTGATGGTGTATGTGGTGGTGAAGGTGGTGGTGGTGAAGGTGCTGGTAGTGGTGGATGTGGTGGTGTTTGTGAAGGTGTTGATAGTGGTGAAGGTGATGGTGGTCGTGAATGTGATGGTGGTGAAGGTGTTATTGGTGGTGGTGGTGAAGGTGTTATTCGTAGTGGTGGTGAAGGTGTTGGTGGTGGTGAAGGTGATGGTGGATGTGGTGGTGAAGGTGGTGGTAAAGGTGGTGGTGGTGAAGGTGTTCGTAGTGGTGAAGGTGATGGTGGTCGTAAAGGTGGTGGAGATTTGTGGTGGTGAAGGTGGTGGTGGATGTGGTGGTGCAGTTGGTGGATATACTGGATGTGGCGGCAGTAGTGAATGTGGAGGATGTGTTGCATATGGTGGAGGTGGTGAAAGTGGTATCTTATTTTGCTTTCCATTTAAATGTTAAATAACATATTATATTCACTCATTATCGTAACTATGTCAGTGCACTGAAAAGGAAACTAGATCAAGAAACCTTTGGAGAAGATGGATCCCAGAGCACTACATTCAGTTCATCGAGATCCTGTATTCTCATAATCCTGAAATTCCTCAACCCGTCTTACACAGAAGTATCGTTGTGTAATGAAAAATCTATTTTCGTGAACTTATAATGCAGTAACCCAGCTCACACTGAATAAACTTTACTTCCAGAAAGTTCTAGAACCTAGAAGAGATTCCTACTTCGCCGACATATTATAATCTAGATTCCTACTTTACCAACTATAGGTACTGCAGGCACCTACTAATCATCTTAGCACTGACATGAACCATGATCGTATGTAGGTAAATTATCAGCTGCTTTTTTACTCTCGTTTAACCCGGAACAGAATCGGTTTCACAGAACTGTCCCAGGTATACCTCTATAGGCCTATATAAACCTAAATATTCTGTAATATTTTGTAATAGTCTGGTAAGTTTTATAATGTTCTGGAATTTCCTCGTCTACGTGAAATAGAATATTCAATATTCTACAATGTTCTTGAATAATAATTTATAATTAATATAAAATATATAGTTTAGAAAATTAAAAGAAAATTGCGACCTGCAACAGCCACATTTTTTTTGATTTGTTGGTAAAAATATTTAAAAAGTTCTTATAAAATGCCTATAGATTTGACAAACTCAACTAAAAAAATTGTTTTAGTTTTTCTCCTACAAAGCTGCAGATTAATAATTTTTGTTTCACTTGTTTTTACAGATGATAAAATTAATTTAAAGAAGGCAATTTGCTGTCTCTTTTCATGATTTCACCTAAACGTTTTTTTGTCAGCACTCATAAGAATAATCCGATCGAGTTCTTCTAGGAACCAAACTTCATTATTTGACCTAAATTTTGAAAAACTCAAAAAGCGTTTTCACTTTTCAAAAAAATAGCCTTTTTGAACGTGCTTAATAGACAATTTACAAATTTAAATTGATGCAGTTTTGAATATCTAATTCTAAAAATGTTTATTTTTTCACTATTCTTCAAAACTGTTCCGTTTTGAAAAACTGAATTTGAAAATGTTAGTTTTAACTGCTCAATCCGGAAAGTTATGAATAAAAAATGTACAGTTTTTATTCAATATTTCTGGTCTTCTGGAATTGTTTGAATATTTTGATTAAAAAATGTTCTGATTTGAATGCTTAGTACGGAAATTTTTAAGCTTGAAAGATTCAAAATGAAAATTGTACAATTTTCATGGCTTTAATTTTGAATAAAATGTTTAGCTTCAAAAGTTTGAATTTTTGAATTTCAATTACTAGGAATTTTTTCATATTTGAGCTTTTAGTGGCCCAAAGGCTTCGAATCAGAGAAGATTTTTGCAATTTACAGTTTTTTCTAGTGAACAATACAAAAAATTCGGAATTAAAAAAAATATTATAATCACTTTAGAATTTTTTCAAATAACTCGTTTAAGTAACTCGTTTTTTTTATTACGTTACAAACACAGTTTTTTAGAAATAGTTGATTATTCGAAACTGAAATTTCTTCATCTTGAACCAAAGAAACATGTCATTACTTTTCTTTCATAGAAGAAAGGTTTTTCGTGGGTTTTAAAAGGTTTCAAATAAGCAAAAAAAAAATCAAAAGTCCAAAAAATTCAAAAGCACAACTTTTTTCCAAAAACGCAAATTTCTTTTTTTTTTAGTTTTTGTTTTGAACTGCAAATTTAACTATTCCATTTTTGATTTAAAATTGATTATTTTTAGTTTAAAATGGAACTATTTGGTTCAAGGTAAACTTTTTTGTTGAAAACACATATTTTCAGGTTGAAAATTCAACTGTTTTATTGAAAATTCATCTCTTAGGCACAAAAATTCAACTTTTTTGTGGAAAAGTCGTCTTTTTGGGTTGAAAATTCAAATTTTTGTAGAAAATTCATCTTTTTGGCTTATGTGTACAACTGTTTGATTAAAAACTAATCTGTTTTAGATGTGAATTAAATTATTTTGTCAAAATTTTTAACCACTTTTTTAAAATGCCATCTTTTTGATCGACAAATTAACTGTTTTGTTGAAAATTTGTCCTTTTGGATTGGAAAATCAACTATTTATTTGTAAATTCAGTTTGGTAGGTTGAAAATTCAACGATTTTGTTAAAAAGTTATCTTTTTTTTTCGAAAATTAAATTTTTTTGTTTGAAAAGTCATCTTTTTGGATTTAAAATTCGTTCCTCTGGATTAAGAATTCATATATTTTTTCTTTTTTGGTAGGAACCTTCTTCATTACAAAATTTATCCTTCTTGTCCAGGGCTCGGAACGGGTTACTTTTTTGATCCGCGGTTACTAAAAAGTTACTTAATTTATGAAAAGGTTACTTTTGGTTATATTTTTTGCCCGGAATGACGAAATGAATTAATTCATTAATTATATTATTTAAAAACGCGTGTAAGTTCACTTTCCTATTAGATTCCATTATTAATGTGCCGTTGAAAGTTTCAATCGAAAACTTTCACATTTAAATTTTTAAAACACGACACTTTTGATCAATAAAATTTTTAGGTAACTTGCGAAAAATATAAAAATTATAATTTATATAGTAAATTTGGCACTTTAGAGCCGGGGAAATTAGAGAATAACAATAAAATAATAATCAGTTTGTATGTAAAATGTATAAAAAGGACTATCAATTGAATTATCATGAATTCTGATAAAAATTGCAATTTAGCTAAAAACATTTCGATAAGAATTTATCTTCTTTGGTTGAAAATTCGGTTAAAAGTTGAACAATTTTGGTTAAAACTTCATTTTCTCGTTGAAGATTCATCATTTTAGTTGAAAGTTTGTCTTTTATTATGGTAGAAAATTAATTTTCTTGATTAAAAATCACGCTTTTGTTTAAAATTACATAATTTTATTTGAAAATTCATCTTTTTGGTTAAAAATGTATTTATTTCGTTGAAAATTCATCTTTTTGGTTTGGAAATTCCCCTGTTTTTTGAAAATTGGTCTTTTTGGCTTAAAAACTCAACAATTTGGTTGAAAAAGAACCTATTTATTTGAAAAATCGTCTTTTTTTAATGAATGCTACTGTTTTTCTATATTAAATTAAACTATTTTTTGGCTATTATATCAACTATTACGTTTTTCGTCAAGAATTCATCTTTTGCAGTCAGAAAAATTGAACCATTTTGTTAAAAGTTGAAATATTTTCTCAAACATTCATTTTTTGTTGAAGATTCATAATTTTAGTGAAAACTTCGTCTTTTTTGGTAGAAAATCTTTATTTTTGGTTACTTTTTTGCCAAATTATTTTTACTTTCCCTGTTCTTGGTTGAAAATTTATCTTTCTTAGTTGAAAATTCACTTTTCTTCTAAAAAAAAACGTCTTTTTGGCTTGAAGATTCACCTATTTGTTTAAAAATTCAAGTCTCTACATTTCAGTCAATTTTCTTCTGCACTATCATAATTTTCCATTTTACGATAATGAAATGTGAACTAAAATTACAGATATAAAGCTAAAAAATAGTTTTCACTTCACACATTTTTTGATAATTACGATAAGCTTGTTTCAAGAAAAACAGCTTTTAACGGCAAGGAATATTATGCACCATTATAATATTATGCAACAAGGGGGAGAATAGGATCTTTTTGGACGATTCTATCTTTTCAGTACGAGCCGCAGGCGAGTGTACGAGCCGAAAACATGTGTGCGAGCCGAAGACGAGTCATAGATATATAAGGACGTCATAGATATATAATAGCTATTACATGCATATAAGCTGAAAATAAACCCCTTTTATGTACTCAATCGCCATTTTCTATAAATTTCGAAAAGAAGAGAAGATTTAGTGTTTTTTTATTAGTCCCCTCATTTCTTAAATATCTGGAAATCATTTTTTAAGTGCCCTCCTCCCTGGAGAAGTTTCGCTTCATAAGCCTCTCCCTTTTGTATTAATATTCATAAAGTCGCGTCCGCAGATATATTTTTCAAAGGTTATACTTCGCACGGGACATCTCACGGGCTGGCCGCATTCTCCACGTTAAATGAGTTCGGGCCATAAAGTTTGAGGCGTCAGCTATTCGGAAAAATTTGGATCAAATTTTTTAATTAAAATCCTAATTAGTAATTGTGCTTTCAGATTCAATTAAGAAATTCAGTCAATTTTGATCATGAATTTGCAATTGATCTCTCAGGAAATTTCTCGAAAAATTGTTTCTCATAATTATTATGATTTTTATTATACTATTATTACATGTTTAAAAAACTGTCCTGCGTGTCCACTAGGGTTATCAAATTTTGTTTTATTTCCATGCTCTCACCCACTCCCCCCTCAAATATTTTCAAATCAAAAAATAAATAAATATGTATTTTTTAAAAAATATTGATATGATAATATGATATTAATATTTGAAAAAGTCTTTTTTATACGGTCCCAAAAAACCCCATGAATAAAAAATTGGAATTTTCGAGTTTTTGGCGCTAATTATTTTTGTTGCGGTTTATTTTGCTGATTACGAACCTGCTATCAAACATCAACAATTCAAAATGGCGGATACAATATTTATTTTTTAAGTATTTGTCCGCCATATTAGATACACTCTTTCACATTCTACAATTTTGACTCAGGATTAGCAATCAGCGACCCAAAAGAACATGAGGACCCATTTTCAAGCCACGGGACCATTTTTCACATTTTTTGGCCGCTATTCTGAATTTTGGAATTTTGACTTATTTTTACATTTCTTCCGTCATATTAGATCCGTTATTTTGAATTCAACCAATTTTACATATTTGACTCGAAAATCATAATTAGCGACTCAAAATACCCCTGAGGACCCAATTTTGAAGCCACGGGACCAATTTTTTATTTTTTTTAACGCCATATTGGATCCGATATTTTTGATATTGAAAATTTCCAAATTTGGACTCCAAATTCGTAATCAGCAAATTAAACAACTCTGAGAGCCTATTTTGAAGCATCGGAACAAATTTGTTAATTTTTCGGCCGCCATATTGGATCCGTCATTTGGGGGGGGGGGGATTTTGACTTCAGATTCGTAATCAGCGACCCAAAGAACCCCTGAAAACTTTGTTTGTAGCCAGAGGACTCATTAAATTTGTTGTCCGCCATATTGAATCCGCCATTTTGAATTTTGACTTCAAATTCGTGACAGGCGACCCAAAAAAAAACTCATGCGTTATTTTCAACTAATTAACTATTTTTGATTAGTCCCAATTTTATTTAGTGTGTAAAATGTTGTATTTATTCATTTTGTTTATTTATAACATCGATTCCGTTGAAAAACGAAATGTGTTCAAGCTTTTTCTTCTTATGATTTGTTAAAAACTATGTATGTGGAAAATATTTAAAAACGAAACAAAAAAGGTGCCATACATGTATGCCACTATTCCGCAAAGTGATAAATTGATTGTTTAAACTATTTATTATTGTTTATAACAGTTTTCTCTTAGAATAGAGTTAGAAATTTGCGACTTTTTCTGAATTTTTCAACTTGCCTATAACTTTTTAGTTAGAGCGAAGCAATATTCAATTAAAGTTAACAAAAATAATTTATTATTATTATTAACAGTTTATTATTATTTTTAATAATATTCTTCTTGAATACCGTTAAATCTTTTTCAAATCCTTTGAAATTTTTTGAAATTCCTTGGAATCTTTTAAAAAATTCTGAAATCTTAAAATTTATTGAAAATATTCAAAAAAATTTTAATCTTTGGAAATACCTTGAAATATTTCAAAATTTCTTTAAACCTTTGAGATCCCTCAGTTCTTCTGAATCAATTTTTTGAAGTTTTATTGAAATGTAAAATCCCTTGAAATCCTGTGAAGTTATATGAAATATGTTGATATTGCTTGAAAATTTGTAAATCTCTTGATAATTCCTTAGAAACCTTTAAAATGCCCTAAAATATTTTTAATGCCTTGAAATCTTTTGAAATTTTTAAAAATTCGTAAAATACGCAAAAAATTTTATAATTTTTTAAAATACCTTGAATATATCTTAAAATCATTATCCTCGACATTTTTTTAATTTCTTAAAAATTCCTCGGAATTCTTTGAAATACTCTAAATTATTTTACATCTTTGCAAATCCCATGCAATTTTTTAAAGCTGTTAAAAAATCCTTGGAATCCTTTAAACCCGTGCAGAAATTTCGGATTAGCCCTGGTCGGGGCCAGATCTGGCAGAACCTAGCCCCGATCGGGCATCTCAGTCAGGGACAGACTCGAAATGAAACGCCTAATCTGATCAGGGCCAGACTGGGGTATCCATAAGGAAGGCTCGATCTGGCCCCGACCAGGCCCCTTCTAATTTTTATTTGTGAAAATATTACTAACATTTTATTTATTCAATAAAAAAGTAAATAATTAATTAAGAATATTAAACTTTATTATTCGAATATTTGAAAACAATTATCTTTAGTTTTACAGAGTTACTTTACATAAATATTTTGAAAAAAGTCCACCCTAATCTTTTGCGTTGCTGAACACTGAGCCGATGTGCAGCAGTGGATCGTCCTCAAATATTTTGTGTCGTTCAGAACTCAAACCTGCAAAGAATTTGGATAAATTAATTGTGAAGGAAAAATATTATTGTTGACGGAATAAAATTAATGCGTGTTCTAAATTTCCTTACCCGTGATACATGAGCACATGTGGTACTCCTTGAAAAGTGCTTTCGTTCGAACCTTTTTCATTGCCGTAAACTGCAAAATTCAAGTATTTTGTTAAAAAGTCGTATTTTTGGGTAGATAATAATTTTTGTTTTTCGAAAATTCAACTTATTGGTTGAAAATTCAACGATTTGGTAGAAAATTCATATTTTTTGTTAAAAAGCCGTCTTTTTGTGTTGCAAATTATTCTTGTTTGTTGAAAGTTTAATTTTTTGGTTGATAATTCAACTATCTTGTTAAAAATTCATATATTTTGTTAAAAAATCGTCCTTTTGGGTAGCAAATTATTCTTGTTTGTTGAAAGTTCAACTTTTTGGTCGACAATTCAACTATCTTGTTAAAAATTCAAATATTTGGTTAAAAAGTCGTCTTCTTGGGTAGAAAATTATTCTTGTTTGTTAAAAATTCAACTTGTTGGTTGATAATCCAACTATCTTGTTAAAAAATCATCTTTTTGTATTGAAAATGATCTTTTTTGTTGAAAATTTATTTTTTATTATTTAAAAATCACTTCCACTCCACTGTAACACAGTCAGCAGTTCTTTCTTTCTTTAGGCATCTTTTAAAAAATTGCAGTAACTGGAATGGCCGAACAAGGTTTAGATTAAATTGTGTTGGATCTGAAAAAAATCAAAACTTTATTAAATTCTACTATACGATTAAATATTCTTATTAATCAATAAAAAAATTATTTCACTATCAACGACCAAAGGAACCCAAGTATAAATGTTATAAACGAAGTTTTTTAGCACGTCGAGCAACGAATAAAAAAGTGAGGTTATAATACAAAAAAGTTACAGCATTAAGTCTATACGTAACTTTATAGCATACTAAAAAGAAGAGCGGGATCTTTTTGTACAATTGGTCCCAATTCTAGTACCCAGTTATCAATCTATTTAACACTTTCACGCAAAGACGAACAATAAATGATCTTCAAATTGTCGATGCTTTTTCGATGTTCACTGTCGGAAATCTTAGACAGCTACAGCGGATAATTCTAGTTTTATATGAACACCTCACCCCGGTCTCAAAACTTTGCGTAAATGATTAACGAGGTGAATTGAGAATTATTTAAAGCGATTTATCCACATGACGTAACCGGTTTATCTGTTTACTGATCGTCACATTTACAAAGTTTTCTTCCTTACGTCAGTTCCTTGCCAAATAATCGAATGGAAGACTATTCGAATACATTCGAGATTAGCGCGGCAAATTCAAATCTAAATAAGTATAAACTCCTAATATATTTTTAAAAAACCCTATAATAATTAATACTCACTTGATAATTTTATATTCATTAACTAATTCAATGCATCCCTAAACATACATTTTTAGACATTTTGTTCAAATTAAATGAAGTTTTTTTTTTCGTTTTTTATATTCTTTGCATTCGAGAAGTTAGATTTAGCTAATTTAACTTTAGGTCAGTCACTGAACTAAAAATTAGTTGAATATTCGCTAATTAAGACCAGGAATAATTTCAAATTCAATTATTTATAATTTTTAACTCAACTCTGATTTACAGAGGGTAGCGCGATGTGGCCCCAACCAGGACCACAGCAGGAGCCATGATCGGGGCCACATTGGGCTAACCCGATCGGGGCCACGTCGGGAATCGGGATTAAATTGGGCAATTTCTCCACCGGTATATATATATATATATATATATATATATAATTTTCATTTATTTTATACAACCAACCAAATTCCCCGAACTCGCAATTTTTTAAAATCCCTGATTTTTCCTGACCAACCAAATTCCCTGACTTTTGCCATTTTTTTTTCAAAATCCCTGACTTCCTGAGAACAAAATTTTCTGACCCTTAGGAATTTTGTCAAATCACTGATTTTTTCTGACCAACGAAATTCCCAGATTTCGTAATTTTTTAAATCCCTGACTTTTCCTGATCAACAAAATTCCCTGACTTTCACCATTTTATTTCAAAATCTCTTACTTTTCCTGATCAACGAAACTCCCTGACTTTCACCATTTATTTTTTAAGTCGCTGACTTTTCCTGACCAACCAAATTCCCCGAACTCGCAATTTTTTTAAATCCCTGATTTTTCCTGACCAACCAAATTCCCTGACTTTTGCTATTTTTTTTTCAAATTCCCTGACTTTTCCTGACCAATAAAATTCCTTGCCTTTGCAATTTTTTACGAAATTCCTGACTTTCACCATTTATTTTTTAAGTCCCTGACTTTTCCTGACCAACCAAATTCCCCGAACTCGCAATTTTTTAAAATCCCTGATTTTTCCTGACCAACCAAATTCCCTGACTTTTGCTATTTTTTTCAAAATCCCTGACTTTTCCTGACCAATAAAATTCCTTGCCTCTGCAATTTTTTTCGAAATTCCTGACTTTTCCGGACCTACCAAATTCCCCGATTCCAACATTTTTTTGAAATCCCTCATTTTTCCTGACCAACAAACTTCCCTGACTTTCGCCATTTTTTTAATAATCCCTGACTTTTCCTGCCCAACGAAATTTTTTGACTTTCGCGATTTTTGTTCAAAATCTCTGCATTTTTCTGAGCAACAAAATTCCCTGACTTTTGCTGACCAAAAAAATTCCGAAAAAGAATCGGGTACCGAGAAACGAATTTTCATAATCCGAAGACTTTTGCTTGAGTTTTCTCTGACCAATTTTTCATTTTCAATTGAATAAAACAATATTTTTGTTTGAAATTTAGGAATTTTAAATTAATTCATTCATTCAAACCAAAAAAGATTACTTTTCTACCCTAAAAGATAAATTTTCAATCCAAAAGGAAGAATTTTCAACAAAACTTTTAATTTTTAAAGAAAAACTATTAATTTTTGCAAATAAACGTAAATTTTCAACAAAATAATTAAATTTTCAAAAAGGAATTCGAATTTTCAAAACAAAAAAGTTCAAACTGCAGCCTAAAAAATGCAATTTTGAATTATAGTTAAATTTTCATTTGAAAAAATTTATTTTTAACAAAAGAGTTGCACACTAGAACCAAATAAATGAACTTTAAATGAAATAGTTAAATTTTCAACGAAGAAGATGAATTTTCTACCGAAGTAGAGGAATGTTTAACAAAATACATGAATTTTCAATGAAATAGTTAAATTTTCAACTAAAAACAATACATTTTCCACAAAAAATTAAAAATTTAAATTTTTAGTTGAAAAAATTAATTTTTTCCGAAAAAAAACAAATATTCAACAAAATAGTTCAACTTTTAACCAAGTATTTGAATTTTCAACCGAAACGTTCAATTTTCTTCACAAAAATAAACAAATTTTCAACAAAATACAAGAATTGTCAAGAGCATAGTCAAATTTCAAATCAAACCATTTTTCAATCAAATCAGGAATTTTCAATCAGAAAACTGAATTTTTAATCAAAAAGTTCAATTTTCAACTAAAAAAGATCAACTCCAAACAAAAAATGGACTAGCTCAATTTTTCGCTAAAGAAATTAATTCTCCAGCACAAAAAAATGAATTTTTCACTACATAGGTAAATTTTCTACCAAAATAGACAAAATTTCAAAGTCAAAAGACAATTGGTCAATAAAACAGTTGAATTTTTAAACAAAAAATTGACAAATTTTCAACAATAAAAAAATGTAAAACAAAGTGGTTGAAAACTATCTGGATTACATATTTAAATTACTCCGAATCATCAGGATTACTTTGGATTACAATTATTTTTTATAATTACCTGAATTACTTAAATTATTTTGAATTACACAGATTGCAACAGGATTATCCTGCATTATTTGTGGATTACTTTCATTACCTGAATTATACATAATTATTTGGATTACAAGCGGATTAAAACGGATTACAAGTGGATTATTCCATATAACAAGTAGATTACGCCTCATTACACTTAATTACGGCCAATTACAAGGGGATTCCTACGGATCCATCTGGATTACTAGTGGATTGTATAGGATTAAAAGTGGATTGCGTCGCATTGAAAATCGGTTAAAGCGAATAAGAATTAGATTTAAAGTGGATTACGCAGATTTCGATTGGATTATGTTCAAGCACAAGTGGATTACGTGGGATTAAACTCAGTAACTCATATTACCGTGGATTACTCCGACTTCCATGTGTAGTACTTGAGATTATCAAGGATTTCATACTGTTTACTCTGGCTTGGAACTGGATTACTCCAACTTACAAGTGGATTACTCCGTTTGCGAGTGGATTACACCGTCTTTATGGGATTACTCGGGTTGTCGCCGATTTCAAGTGGATTATGTCGGATTAGAACTGGATTACAAGTATATTTCCACGGATCATAGATGGATTATGATGGATCGCAAGTGGATAATTCTAGATAAGAATTAGATGACAAGCAGATTACGGCGGATTGCAATAGGATAAGACGGATTGCAGGTGGATTGTTTCAGATAAGAATAAGATTTCAATTGGATGGCAAGTGGATAACTATGGATTAAAATATGATAAGAACGTATTAAAAGTGGATAAGCCAGATTATAAATGGATTACTTCAGATTACAAGTATACTATTTCAGATTGCAAGTGTATTATTTTGGATTACCCCGGATTACTGTTTCAATACTCCTGATCACACTGGATTAATCGGATTACTGCAAACTAGAAGCGTATTACCCAGGATTCGAACTGGATTACAAGTATTTTATGCAGGATTCGAACTGGATTACAAGTATTTTATGCAGGATTCGAACTGGATTACAATTAGTTTATCCGGGATTCGAACTGGATTACAGGTGGGTTACACAGGATGAGAACTGGATTGCAACTGGTTTGCCCAGGATTAGCACTGAATTACAAGTGGTTTAACCAGGATTCGAATTGGATTGCAAGTGGGTTATGCATGAATAAAACAGGATTACAAGTACTTTATGTAGGATTCGAACTGGATTACAAGTAGTTTATGCAGGATTAGAACTGGATTACAATTAGTTTATACAGGATTCTGACTCGATTACTAGTGGTTTACACAGGATGAGAACTGGATTGCAACTGGTTTGCCCATGATTTAAACTGAATTACAAGTAGTTTAAACAGGATTCGAACTGGATAACAAGTAGTTTATGCAGAATTAGAACTGGATTACAATTAGTTTATACAGGATTCGGACTGGATTACAAGTGGTTTACACAGGATGAGAACTGGATTGCAACTGGTTTGCCCATGATTCAAACTGGATTACAAGCCGTTTACCCAGGATTTGAATTAGATTGCAAGTGGGTTACGCAGAATTGAAACTGGATTACAAGTAGTTCGCCCAGGATTTGAACTAGATTACAAGTGGTTTATGCAGGATTAGAACTGGATTACAAGTGGTTTATCCAGGATTATAACTGGATTACAAGTGGTTAATGCAGGATTAGAACTGGATTACATGTAGTTTACCCACGATTCGAATTGGATTGCAAGTAGGTTGCGTACGATTAAAACAGGATTACAAGTAGTTTATCTAGGATTCGAACTGGATTACAAGTAGTTTATGCAGGATTAGAACTGTATTACAAGTGGTTTAACCAGGATTCGAATTGGATTGCAAGTGGGTTATGCACGAATAAAACAGGATTACAAGTACTTTATGTAGGATTCGAACTGGATTACAAGTAGTTTATGCAGAATTAGAACTGGATTACAATTAGTTTATACATGATTCGGACTGGATTACAAGTGGTTTACACAGGATGAGAACTGGATTGCAACTGGTTTGCCGATGATTCAAACTGGATTACAAGTAGTTTAGACAGGATTCAAATTGGATTACAAGTGGTTTACACAGGATTCGAATTGGATTGCAAGTGGGTTACGCAGAATTAAAACTGGATTACAAGTAGTTCATACAGGATTCTGACTCGATTACAAGTAGTTTACACAGGATGAGAACTGGATTGCAACTGGTTTGCCCATCATTTAAACTGGATTACAAGTAGTTTAGACAGGATTCGAATTGGATTACAAGTGGATTACACAGGACGAGAACTGGATTGCAACTGGTTTGGCCAATGATTCAAACTGGATTGCAAGTAGTTTACCCATGGTTCGAATTGGATTGCAAGTGAGTTACGCAGAATTAAAACTGGATTACAAGTAGTTCGCCCAGGATTCGAACTGAATTACAAGTGGTGTATGCAGGATTAGAACTGGATTACAAGTAGTTTACCCAGGATTCGAATCGGATTGCAAGTGGGTTACGCACGATTAAAACAAAATTACAAGTAGTTCATCCAGGATTCGAACTGGATTACAAGTAGTTTATGCAGGATTGGACCTGGATTACAATTAGTTTATACAGGATTCTAACTCGATCACAAGTGGTTTACACGGGATGAGAACTGGATTGCAACTGGTTCGCCCATGATTCAAACTGGATTACAAGTAGTTTGGACAGGATTCGAATTGGATTACAAGTGGTTTCCACAGGATGAGAACTGGATTGCAACTGGTTTGCCCAAGATTCAAACTGGATTACAAGTAGTTGACCCAGGATTCGAATTGGATTGCCAGTCGGTTACGCAGAATTAAAACTGGATTACAAGTAGTTCGCCCAGGATTCGAACTGGATTACAAGTAGTTTATGCAGGATTATAACTGGATTACAATTAGTTTATACAAGATTCGGACTGGATTACAAGTGGTTTACACAGGATGAGAACTGGATTTCAACTGGTTTGCGCATGATTCAAACTGGATTATAAGTAGTTTACCCAGGATTCGAATTAGATTGCAAGTGGGTTACGCAAAATTGAAACTGGATTACAAGTAGTTCACCCAGGATTTGAACTGGATTACAAGTGGTTTATGCAGGATTAGAACTGGATTACATTTAGTGTATCCAGGATTCGAACTGGAATACAAGTGGTTTATACAGGTGTAGAACTGGATTACAAGTAGTTTACCCAGGATTAGCACTGGATTACAAGTAGTTTATGTAGGATTAGAACTGTATTACAAGTGGTTTAACCAGGATTCGACCTAGATTAAATATACTTTATGCAGGATTAGAACTGGATTACAAGTAGTTTACTCGTGATTCGATCCATACTGCAAGTAGTTGATGCAGGATTAGAACTGGATTACAAGTAGTTTACTCGTGATTCGAGCTAGATTACAAGTAGTTTATGCGGAGTTTGAACTGGATTACAAGTAGTTTACTCATGATTCGACCTAGATTACAAGTAGTTTATGCAAGATTAGAGCTGGATTACTATTAGTTTACCAAGGATTCAAACTGTATTATAAGTGGTGTATGCAGGATTAGAACTGGATTACAAGTAGTTTACCCAGGATTCGAATTGGCTTACAAGTGGGTTACGCGGGATTGGAACTATATTACAAGTAGTTTACTCATGATTCGACCTAGATTACAAGCAGTTTATGCAGGAGTAGAACTGGATTATAATTACTTGACCCAGGATTCAAACTGGATTACAAGTGGTTTATGCAGGATTAAAACTGGATTACAAGTAGTTTACCCAGAAGTCAAACTGGATTACAGGTGGTTCATGCACGAATAGAACTGGATTTCCAGTAGTTTACCCATGATTCGACCTAGATTACAAGCAGTTTATGCAGGAACAGAACTGGATTATAATTACTTTACCCAGGGTTCAAACTGAATTACAAGTGGTTTATGCAGGATGAGAACTGGATTACAAGTAGTTTACCCATAATTTGACCTAGATTACAAGTATTTTATGCAAGATTAGAACTGGATTACCATTAGTTCATCCAGGGTTCGAGCTGTATTACAAGTGGTTTATGCAGGATTAAACGTGGATTACAAGTAGTTTACCCAGGAGTCAAACTGCATTACAGGTGGTTGATGCAGGAATAGAACTGGATTTCCAGTAGTTTATCCATGATTAGACCTAGATTACAAGCAGTTTATGCAGGAATAGAACTGGATTATAATTACTTTACCCAGGATTCGAACTGAATTACAAGTGGTTTATGCAGGATTAGAACTGGATTACAAGTAGCTTTCTCATGATTCGACCTAGATTACAAGCAGTTTATGCAGGAATAGAACTGGACTATAATTACTTTACCCATGATTCGACCTAGATTACAAGTAGTTTATGCAGGATTAGAACTGGATTATAATTACTTTACTCAGGATTAGAACTGGATTACAATTAGTTTACCCATGATTCGAACTGGATTACAAGTAGTTTATGCAGGATTATAACTAGATTACAAGTAGTTTATGCAGGATTATAACTGGATTACAAGTAGTTTACTCATGGTTCGACCCAGATTACAAGCAGTTTATGCAGGAATAGAACTGGACTATAATTACTTTACCCATGATTCGAACTAGATTACAACTAGTTTACCCATGATTCGGACTGGATTACAAGTACTTTATGCAGGATTCTAACTGGATTACAAGTAGTTTTTGCAAGATTAACACTGGATTACAATTAGTTTACCCGGGATTAGAACTGGATTACAAGTGGTTTACCCAGGATTCGACCTGGATTACAAGTACTTTATGCAGGATTCAAACTGGATTACAAGTGGTTTATGCAGGATTAGAACTCAGACTTGCAAATAGATTACACTGAATTACAATTGATCACTCGGATTACCGCGAATTACGAATGGATTACTTTGCGTTAAATGCAATTCAACAAATTAAAAATTAATTCTTTTCTTGATAAATTATTATCCATTAGTTTTTGTCCTATTAGGTTTACAATGATTTTATAAGATAACCATTTTTGTTACTTATAATTGTTAAAATTGCAATGAGAAAAATCCAATTTTATTTTATATTAATGATTTTATAAAATTATATCAATTTTATTATTCAAATTTTCAAGAAAGCTGTTTTGCTTACATTGAATTTTTTTTTGTATTACTCACATGCTTTTACTAAAATTAATGTATTTTATTAAAAAATCATGTTTTGTGGTAGAAAATTAATTTTCTTGATGAAAGTTTCACTATTTGGTTTCGAATTGATGTACTTCATTAAAAATTGAACAATTTTATTGAAGAGTATTCTTTTTGGTTCAAAAGTCAACTGTCTTGTGGAAAATTCGTCCTTTTTTGGCTAAAAATTAATTTTTTACCTGAAAATTTAACTACTTGGTTGAATATTGAGCTGCATTATTAGACATTCATTTTTTGGCTGGAAAAGCATCATTTTATTTGAAAATTCATTTCTCTGGCTAAAAATTTAAATATTTTGATTGTAAATTAGATTTTTTTTGTAAAAAATTAATTTTAAAATTTGAAAATGTAACTATTCCATTTTTGGTCGAGATCTCATCTTTTCAACTGAAAATTCAATTATTTGGTTGAAATTTTGTATTTTTTGGTAAAAAATTAATTTTATTGATTAGAAATTGTTCTATTTGATGTCAAACTTAATTATTTAGTGGAGAATGAATATACTTGTTTGAAAATTTAACTATTTAGGAAGTATCCTTTTTGATTTTAAATGCAACTGTTTTGTTGGAAATTCTCCTTTTATTATGGTTACAAATTAATTTTTTCAACTGAAAATTTGACTATTGTACTTTTTATTCTAAATTTATATTTTTTGGTTAAAATTTCAACTATTTTATTGAAAGTGCATGTATTTCGTTACAAATTTTTTTTTTAGAAAATTAATATTCTTTGTTAAAAATTCAACTTTTTAGTTAAAAGTAGAACTACTTGGTTAAAAATTAATTTGTTGGTTAAAGATGCATCATTTCAGTTGAAAATTTGTTTCTTTGATTGAAAATATAAATATTATTTTGCAAATTGTTTTTTTTTGTGTAAAAAATTAATTTTTAAATTTGAAAATGTAACTATTCCGTTTTTGGTTTAGAATTTATCTTTTTCAACTGAAAATCAAACTATTTGGTTTAAAATTCGTATTTTTTGGTAAAAAACGAATCTTCTTGGTTATAAATTCATCGAACTAAAAATTCAACTATTGCATTTTTAATTCTGAATTTATCTTTTTTTTAGTTTAAAATTTAACTATTTGGTTGAGGGTGCATGTATTTTCTTAATTTTTTTTTTTTTTGTTTAGAAAATTAATTTGGAGGCACTTGCTCTTCATGCTGGTATTCAGTCTGCTCAACATTCTTTGCAAGTCTCTGATGGACTCTGCCATAACAACCGTATAATCTGCGAACGCTAACCCACGTACCCTCACTGTCCCAAGATCCACACCTTCTTCGTCCAAGAGGGCCATTCTTAGACACTTGTCCATAAATATAAATCTTTCTTAATTAAAACTCAAAAACCAGCAGAAAGCTTTAGAAAAATTATGAAATTATGTTTTCCTAGCAAGTCATTTCTACTTATTGAATTAGTAAGTTAGTACTACTAAGCAGGTTAGTAGAATGTTCTTATTGCTTGTATTCAGTTTGCTCAGCATTCTTTGCCAGTCTTCGATTGACTCGGCCATAACCCCATCATCTGCGAAGGCTAACCCACGTACCCTCACTGTCCCGAGTTCCACACGTTCTTCGTCGAAGAAGGTCATTCTCAGACACTTGTCCATGAATTCTCAACTTTTAAAATAAAAATATAAAAACAAGCAGAAAGCTTTAGAAAAATTATGAAATTATGTTTCCCTAGCAAGTCACTGCTACCTATTGAATTAGTAAGTTAGCATTACTAAGCAGATAAGTAGAGTACCTTTACTGTTTCTATTCAGTTTGCTCAGCATTCTTTGCAAATTTTCGATTAACTGCCACAACAATCTTATCATCTGCGAACGCTAACCCACGTACCCTCACTGTCCCGAGATCCACACCTTCTTCGTCGAAAAGGGGCATTCTTTCAGACTATTGGGAATAAGGATTGCACCCAGAGATTGAGTCTGCTGGAAAGAAGACTTTTCATTTACGGAAGCTTGGAATAGGATTTTTACGTTTTGATGATTTGTGAGCTCGATTGCTGGGGTAATTTGACACAGAACATGCATATAGAATCGCCATTCTTGCAGAGCGAGAAACCGACCAGGATATATCGAGAGGAGTTTCTTGCAATAAATACTTATCCGATACGAACGTTCCCTGAGAAAATTATTATTCGCAGTGTGTCTACTTAGGTGCGTACCGTTATTTTCGATCGCTAGAACAATCCCGGAGTCTTCCCTCTTTCCGCCTATGATACCGGTTCGATTACAGATTCAGTGGAAAATCGAACGCGAACCGATTCGCCGGACGATTATGGAAATGATGTCTGGTCATTCGACTTTTTATTGCGGTTATCAAATTTTATTTTCGCTTCCCATAAGATACATATGCGTAGCTTCAATTATTTAAAATTAGTCTAACTCAAGCAGGATAGAAAATATGATTACTTTAAATGACGGCAAATTACAGAATAGATTATTTTTGAACAAAGAGTTGAATTTTCAAACAAAAACGTGAACTATCAACAAAGACGATTAATTTTCTACAAAAGAAGACGAATTTTCAATTAAGAATGACAAATTTTCAAATAGATAATTCAATTTTCAACTTGAAATGATAAATTTTTCACTTCACATGGAGTAATTAAATTTAAAACACAAAAATTGATTTTTAACAGAAAAAAAAAGAATTTTTGATAAAATAGTTATATTTCTATCCAAAGAGATGAATGCTACTAAAAAAATTATTACATTTTGTTCCCCTAGCAATTAAATGCTACTTATTGAAAGCTAACCCACGTACCTTTACTGTTTCGAGATCCACACCTTCTTCGTCGAAGAGGGCCATTCTTTTAAACACAATGCTATTAATGAATGCTGAACTAAATAATGAATCTTCAAATAAAATAGTTAAATTTTCATTTAAAAAATAAATCTTCAACAATAAAACAATGACTGTTCAACAAAATAGTTAAAATTTCAAACACAGGGATGGCTTTTTAAACTAAAATGATAAATCCTCAAAAAAATTACTTTTAACCAAATTTAATAGTTGATATTCCAACCGAGACCGATTTTAATTTCAAATAAGAAGCAGTTGAATTTAAAAAAATAGACGAATTCACAAAATAATTGAATCCTCAGCCAAAAAGAAGCATTATCGAGAAAAAGCTTTTCAAATAATTTTCACCAGAAAAAAAAACGAATTTTCAATAAAAAAAATAAGATTTCAAGCAAGAAGATTATTAATTAAAAGATAAATTTTTAAGAGGGAGATTGATTTTCTACCAAAAATGACGAAATTTCAACAAAATACATAAATTTTCAACTGACAAAGATAAATTTTGACCAAAAATAAAATAAATAAATTTTAAGTTGCAAGAAATTTATTTTTAACCAAAAAACGAATCTTTAACAAAGTAGTAGAATTTTCAACTGAAAGAGAGACATTTTCAGCTCAAAATAGAATAGTTAAATTTTCAGATGAAAAAATTGATTAAAAAAAAAATGATAAGTTTTGACAAAAATTGTTAAATTTCTCACAAAGTAGATTAATTTTTCGACAAATAGTTAAATTTTCAACCAACAACATGAATTTTTGAACGAAGAAGATTAATTTTCTACCAAAAAAGATGAATTTTTAACAAAATACACTTGAAAAGGATAAATTTACAATAAAAAATTGAATAGTTAAATTTTCATTGAAAAAATAATTATCAACAAAATATTTCAATTTTCAACAGAATATTTCAATTTTTAACCAAAAAGATAATTTTTTAAGAAGAGGATAATTTATCTACCTAAAATGATGAAATTTCAACAAAATACATAAATTTTCAACTAAGAAAGAAAAATTTTTACCAAAAATAAAATAAATTTGAAGTTGCAAGAAATTTATTTTTAACCAAAAAACGAATTTTTAACAAAATTGTTCAATTTTGAACCAAAAAGATGAATTTTGTACCAAGTTCAAGCAAGGTAGAATCTTCAACAAAAAAAAATGAATTTTCAACAAAGTAGTTCAACTTTCAACCAAGTAGTAGAATTTTCAACTAAAAAGGATATATTTTCAGCTTAAAATAAAATAGTTAAATTTTCAGTTAAAAAAATTATTAAAAAAAAAGAATAAGTTTGAATAAAAATAAATAAATAAAAAATTTCCTACGAAGATTAATTTTCTACCGAAAAAAAAAGAATTTTCAACAAAATATATGAATTATCAACTAAAAAAGATAAATTTTCAAACGGATAGTTAAATTTCCAACCAAAGAAATGAATGCTAAACTAAAAAGATGAATTTTCAAATTAAATATATTTTCAGTCAAAAAAATTAATCTAAAAAATTTGAAATAAAATAGTTTAATTTTCACCAGCATAGTTTGATTTTTAACCAAAAAGATCAATTTTCAAAAAGAAGATTAATTTTTTATAAAAAAAAAAATTTAATTTTAACAAAAGACATAAGTTTTCAACTGAGAAAGACAACTTTTCACCACAAGTGAAAGAGTTGAATTTTCAGACGAATTTTCCACAAAATAATATAGAATGAAGAATTTTCGACAAAACTTTTCAATTAATTTTCTAGTGAAAAAAAAAGAATTTTTAATTGAATAGTAGAATTTTCAACGAAATATTTTAGCTTTCAGGCAAAAAGATCAGTTTTGAAGCAAATATATTAATTTTCAATTACTTTTTATTAATTTTCATTAATTTTTCAAAAAATATTAATTTTGTGCAAAATCCGTGATTTTCAACTGAGAAAGGCAAGTGCCAAAAATTAAATAATTAAATTTTCCATTTAAGAAAATTAATTTTTACCAAAAAAACAAAACATTTTCAGCCAAATATTTAAATTATCAATTTAACAAGATAACTTTAAAATAAAAAAATTGTTAAATTTTCAGGAAAAAAATTAATTTTCTACAAAATAGAAGAAATTTTAACAAAATAGTTCATTTTTCACCAACATTCAATTTTTAAGCAAAAGATTAATTCACAAGAAGATTCTACCGAAAAAGTATTTTTAACCAACAAAACGAATTTTAAGAAAAATATTCCAATTATTATTATTATTTATTTTAATATTTCGACCAAAAAGATTAATTTTCAATTAAGGTAGTAGCATTTTCAACTAAAAAAGATAAATTTATAACTGAAAATGAAATACTTAAATTTTCAGTTAAAAAAATTAATTTTAAACAAAAGCAAAAGAAATTTTCAACAAAAAAGTTGAATTTTGAACCAAATAAATAAATTGCCACCACAAAAAAATTAGGTTTTAACCAAAATTATTGAATTATCTACAAAGTAGATTCACTTTTTACTAAATAGTTGAATTTTCAACCCAGAACATGAATTTTTAACAAAGAAGAATAATTTTCTAGCGAAAAAGGCGAATTTTCAACGAAATTAATTAATTTTCAACTAAAAATTATTGATTTTCAAACAACAATAAAATAATTAAATTTCAAGTCTAGAAAATTAATTTAAAAAAAAAAACCATTTGTCTTTTTTTAGTTGAAAATTAATTTTTTAACTGAAAATCTAACTATTATATTATTGGTTAAAAATTGAATGTTTAGTTAAAAATTTAACAAATTTATTAAAAATACATTTTATTGTTCAGAGACGAATCTCTTTGGTTGAAAATTTAACTATTTTGTTGAAAATTAATTTTTTACTTGCGAATTTAACTATTCTATTTTTGGTTGAAAATTGATTGTTTTTAGTTCAAAATTTTTCTATTAAATTTTTCATTGAGAATTTATCTTTTCAGGTTGATAATTCAAAAACTTGGTTTAAACTTAAACTATTTTGTTAAACATTCATTTGATTGGTTGAAGATTTAAGTATTTCCTTAAATTTTTTTTTAATTTAAAATTTAGCTATTCCATTATTGGTTACAAATTGATTTTTTTTAGTTAAAAATTTAAGAACTTGATTGAAAATTGATGTATTTTGTTGTAAATTCGACTTTTTTGGTAAACAGATTAATTTCCTTGATTGAAAATTCAATTAGTTTTTTGAAAATTGAAATACTTTATTAAAAATTAATTTTATTATTTTAAGATCCATCTCTTTAGTTCAAATTTGAACTATTTTGTTGAAAATTAAATTTTTTATTGAGAATTCATCTTTTCAGATTGAATATTCAAAAACTTGTTTCAAAGTTGAACTGTTTTGTTACAAATTCATTTTATTGGTTGAAGATTCAACTTTTTTTTTTTTTATTATTTTTTTTTAACTGAAAATATAACTTTTCTATTTCTTATAGAAAATTAATCTTCTTCGTTGAAAATTTAAATGCTTGAGTAAAAGTAGTGCAACTTTGTTAAATTTTTTTTTTTATTTGAGTTTCTATCTAGTAGGTTAAAAATTGACCAATTTTATAGAAAAGTCGTTTTTTTTTAGTTGCAAATTAATTTTTCAGCTGAAATTATAACTATTCCATTATTGGTTAAAAATTGGTAGTTTTCAATTTCAAATTCAACTATTTGGTTAAAAATTAACTTTTTTGTTAAAAATTCATATTTTCTGGTTGAAAATGTAACTGTTTGGTTGAAAATCGATCAATGTTATTTAAAAATACGCTTATTTTTTTGAAAATGGGTCTTTTTTGGTTAAATTCAACTATTTTTTATTTAACATTTAAAATTTTTTCTTGAATGAAAGTTGAACTTCTTCGTTAACATTTTTTGTTGTTGATTATTTATCATTCTAGTTGGAAATTAAACTATTTTGTTAAAATATTTTGTGACATTATGGTTTTGTTCAGAAAAAATGTAATAAATAATTTGTTAATAATAATAATTATCAACTAAAAAAGATCAATTTTATAAAAAAAAAATGTAAATGCTAGATTTTCAGTCAAAGAAACTCATTTTCATAAATAAAAAGAACGAATTTTCAACAAAATATTTGACTTTTTTAGCAAATAAATAAATTATTAACTAAAATAATGAATCTTCAACCAAAAAAATGAATTTTTGACCTAATGGTTGAATTTTCAACCCAACATGAATTTTCTACAAAAAAAATTAACAAAACAGATCAATTTTCAACTAAAAAAGATCAATTTTTAACCAAACAGATAAATTTTTTACCAAAAATGACGAAATTTCCATAAAACACATAAATTTTCAACTAAGAAAGAAAATTTTTTAAATCTAAAATATCTATACCTTAAACCTATATACCTATCTACCCTTCACCTATATACCCATTCACACATCACTACTTTCCAACCAAACAATTCACGCCTACCCCGAAATGGAAACGGCTTAATGATATAATAATAATAATAATAATAATAATATTTGTAAGCAAAGTATAGAAAAAATCACTTTTTTCAGAAAATAACTTTGTACTTTTTAGCGATGGTTTAGCTACATTACAAATTATCATAAATCAAACTAGCAAAGAGAAAAAATTTCTTGATCAGAAATTTAATTGTTATAAACCAATTAAGATAATAAATTATCAAATATCGTGATTTATGGTGGCAAATTTTTGTTTATTACTAAAACTGCTTTAAATTATTGTGAGAGTGATGGTTAGTCACGAAGCTCTATAAAAAATTAACATTGACAATCATTCTTAGAAACAATTTTGTAGCAAAATGTGACATTATAATATTTATTTTTACAAAAGCTCGATGGCAATCTGGAATATAGCCGAGAAAATAGTATTATTGCCACAGCGATACGAAGAAATACTTTTTCCATATAAATTATAAATATACTACAAATTTAATAATTGTCATTTAGAGTTGGAAAGATTAATATTTTCGATAGCAAATTGAAGTTAGGAAAAAGTGATATTCACAAATTATATAATAAAACCGTAGTTTCAGTAAATACCAGCTTAAGTAACATAAGTTGCAAAATAGGTGAGAAAAATTACCATTTTCAATGGGAAGGTGCAATTAGAGGAAAAACATTTGAGTGTAGAGCTTTGTGGAAATTCCCATTTAAAATAGGAACTTCAGTGCCGAATGACGTCGTATGCGCCAAGGTTCACGATGATGATACAATTCCTAAATCTCATAATTTGTTTTATCACAGGAAAATATCGTTGTTCTGCTGCCTCGGAGGGGTGTGTTTGATTCCCGTCTGCGCTGATTTTTTCTAAAACGATTTTTTCTCTTTCAGCTTAGAATAAAATATTAACATCAAATTTTACGTTTGATGTATAACATTCAAAATGGGTGCAACTGTAATATACATATGAAACACTGAATGCAAAATTTATTTTTATTGTGCTCTTTCGACCATGGCAGTTTTTCTTATTTTCTATTGGAAAAACTAGAAATACGTAGAATGAACATAGGAAGAATGTCTTTACTATTGTGTTTTGCAAACTTCACAGTCTTTTATTAAATTCACAGTTTAATATCTACAATGGTAATTCTTATAATAGTGCCGCTACAACCTGGTTTCCTATTGTCTTATTGTGAAAATAAATAATATAATATCAAATTTTACAACCAAAAGTTTCTCCGTGTAAACGTCTATTTCTATTTGTTAAAGTATAATAATTACCTATTGCTCATGTCTCAGAATGCTTCAGATTGTCAGTGAATGGAAGAACGCACCAATAAAAATATGAATTTAAGAGGGTTAAAGAATTCTTTCAGTATTCGGGTAAAAGTACACGGAAAAAATATATAGTCAGGGTGGCCACTCACCCGGGAGAATCGGGAGAAAACCGGGAGAAACTTTCACTGGGAGAAAACCGGGATAAAGCTGGGACAAAAATATCACACCGGGAGATTTCCCGTATTTCATAATTCGCGCATTTTGTATGTTTTGAGTAAAAATGAATTTTTTTTTTTTGAGAGAGAGAAATCAAATTTTTTAGTAAAAAATCTATGCAGTCTTTTTTAATGTCACTTGATACTACATTATATGATACTTATCAATAATATATTGATCGTCTTTAAAACTTCTATAATTTTAATTTAAAATTATGATTCTGAATGCGCGTTTCTAACAGTTTAATCTTTAAGTTCTTGAAACTAAAGTTTTTTCTTAAATTCATTTTTAGATAATTTTGTAAATTTGGAATTTCAAATTTCACAATATTTTAGTTTCAAAGTCAAATATTTAAAATGTCAGGACAATTTCGCAATTAAATATTTCCAAATTTCATATTAAAAGCCTTAATAGTCAGTTTTGAATTTAATAATGTTAAATGTAAATATAAAGCAATTTCGAATTAAAAGCTTAAAATTTTACGATTTTAAACATTGGAATCATATTATAGCAATCTTATTTTGTATTATTTTTTTAAATTTGGAATACAACAGTACCGTGAGTCAAAAAGTTATTCATTGGAACAGAACAGATCGATTGATATCCTGATGGGCTCTCTAATTTTCTGAAAATAAGATTTTCGGTAAGAGAGAAACTCAAGCTTGAAAAATATTGAAAGTATCTATTTTTTTTCTTTTGTTAGAGAAGAACCTCCCTCTATGAGGAAGTAAATTTATTTGACAACTATGAGGAATCCAAATGCTCATAAAATGATCATAAATAAATAAATCCATAGTGAATGCATCCACAGTACTTCGCAGCGGTATTTTTGTTTTAATTAACATAATGTCTTAATGTTGGTTTCCATGGAGGATTTTTTACGAGAAAAACGAATCAAGCAGATTTAAATCGATATCTCAATTACATCTCGAGATTTACTACCTACCACGTAAAGGGATATAAACAACGTGGCAGACCTCTAAAAAGAGGGAAGTTACTTTACCTCAAGAAGGGATTTAAAAAACGGGGCGGACCCCTGGAAAGGGTTAAGAGTCTAGGAGTGGGGGTCTTTCCAAAGTAAGGGTGTGTGGGGAGGGGGTCGCAGAAGTCACCATTCCCCCGAGAAGACAGATAAAAAATTGGGGTAGATCCCTAGGGTTTAAAAACGGGGTGAACCCCTGAAAATGGGGTAGGGGGTGGCTGGAAAGTGCGTGTCGCCGAAGTCATTCTCTTCCCGAGAAGGGATATAAAAAACGGCGAGGGCCCCTGAAAGGGAGAAGGGTATGGCTGGGGAGTGGGTGTCACCGAAGTTACTTTCCCTCGCAGAAGGGGTAAAAAACGTGGGGAGCCCTGGTAAGCGGGAAGGGTATGGCTGGGGTATGTGGTCCGCGGATGTCGCTCTACCCGAGATAGGATATAAAAAACAGGGGTTGACCCCTGGCAAGGGGAAAGAGTCTGGGGCTTGGGGTGTTGCGGAAGTCACTGTACCCCCGAGAAGAGATCTAAAAAACGGGGTGGACCTTTGAAAACGGGAAGGTCGTGGCTGGGGGGGGGGGGTCCGGTGAACTAACTCTGCCCCCGTGATGGGATAAAAAGTCGGTAAGGCCCCGGGAATGGAGAAAGGGTGGTTCCGGAAGGTAGATGTCGCCGAAGACACTCCATACCCGAGAAGGTGTATAAAAACTGGACGAGGGGGGGGGGATCCCTGGAGAAGAAGTGTGTGGCTGGAGTGTGGGTGTCGCCGAAGTCACTAGATAATAACTATTATGTACATTAAAAAAAGAAGTGAATAATTTTGCTTAGAAATTCGATATCTTGAAAACCATTACATATATCGATTTAAAAGTTTGATGTTGGTGATTAGCACCAAAAATTCTGCAGTTATCTACATAAAAACTGTGTTACACGGATATCTTGATCTCTCCCCACATTTTACATGAAAATCAGAGCCCGGTCAAATTGGCTGAAATTGTAATATAATATAGTTCAAAATCTCCCGATAAAAAGTCCCAAGGGGCACCAGTCCTAAAAATAAAGAGTTTCCGAGATAGGAGGGGTTGAACGTTAAGAATACGACAAGCTTATATAGATCAGTCCAACCAACAAGGGCAAGACAGTATGCTTGTGTATGCTGAGCTATTTAGTCATTCCGTTCTTCTAGATGGTCGAAAGGGCCTTCCATAATTTTTTCGACATAGTCAGAGAGACTTATTTTATGGCCACTCTGAATGTTATAAGAAGATCAGACTCACTATCAAGATAATCAACGTATTCTTCAGGGATGTTATATGCGATAATTTTGTTTTCACTCATTACGACTGTACCCGGAGGAGCAGATGACCCCTCACAGAGGGCCAATAATTGCGCGTCAATCATGCGCGTGAAAATTAAAAGGCCGAGACCATTTTCAGAGTGAGCGAATATCGCTGAGCCTGCCAGCGTCATATTTGCTATTTATTGAATTTAAACATATTTCCAGTAAGTTCAAACTGCTTTCCGACATTTCAAAAATACGTGGAAAGTGATGTGCATAACAGAGAACATGGTGGAAAGTGGATTAGGTTTTTGCTTTTGAATTTTCAACGTCAAATTTGATGCTTTCAAGGGATTAAGGACAAAGGCGTCACTCGACGCTCAGCTATCAATTTGTTGTCATCGTGTCGTTTCTAACTTGCGACATGTTAAAAATTGCATCATTCATTGATGGTGCAGAAAGTAACGAGATGTTTGATATGGATTTCTGAATGTACTCCAGTCTTTAAAATCTTGCCATTCCTTATTCCTTACCATTCCTTAGTCCTTAGCTTCTTGTGTTCCAAACAATATATTGTTATTGTGCAATTGTGTATTCTTTGTGTATATAAAATCATGTCTCATACATCTCGCTCTCCACAAGTATTAAAAAATGATTTTAGATTTTATGTATTTTATATAAATTTTCAGGTGTCGAAGGTTGCACTTGATTGTATAATTTCCAGTCTGTTATAAGAGAGACTGAAATATCACACACACACACACACACACACACACACACACACACACACACACACACACACATGTATATGTGATTGATGATCGTTCTGAACCTCGTGTTTTAACTTTTTAGAGATAATCCGTTTAGCCATATAGAAGACTGTCCAATAGTTGACCCTCAAATATAGTCAGTCTGCACATCTAGATGGCCAGAATAACCTTCCATTTTCTCCTGGTGTGACCGAAATCAATGACGTTTTCGAGCAATGCTATCGTATGATATTTGATCCGGCGTGGCTAATGTCGTGCATGCTCTAAATACCATAATATGCTCGCAATATGGGCACATGAATGAAGTGTTCTAGCTCCAGTTTTACATGTGCAATAATAGCCTAAGATAGGCTCATTAGGTTCAGCACCTGCAAAGTCCCCATTCTCTTACCTATTAAAGTCTTTTTCAAGGTATGCTATCCATAGTTGGTATTTGGTAATATTTTGGAATCGGGAATACATTCGCCCTCTAATGAGTCCACGCTCATCCAACAGTTCGTCTATTGAAATTACTCAGCCATGGGCAGGTCCATCAAATAATTGAAATCGAGTCTTGGAAAATAGGGCACATGATTTTCGTTTAATTGAGCCTACCGTGTGTTCCTCGTGTGAAGGTTAACCATTTCAACTCTAGTTTGAATTACTTCAGGTGTACGATACTTTTCTAACATTCATTCATCTAGTTCAGCAGTTGCTCCTTCCATAACGATTGACTCTCGATATTTATTGAGAATCGCGGCGGAAATTGGGTAAAAGTCTCCAATTTTGATGGCATGGTTCATGAAAACAGTCCCTTTGAAGAATTAAAAAACAAATTTCATATGACCATTGTGCGCCTGTACTAGTGACCTTGTCTTTGTAATTCTTCTGAAGTTATTTGCAGCTTAATTATCAAGTTGAAGTTGACCTGGCTATAGAAGGGCGGGCATTTTATGGTCAATACCTAAATTTTCGAGTAATTGAAAAACTTCTCTGTAGCCACGATCCACTATGAATATATCCCCATTAAAAAAAAAAAAAAATCTTAAAGACCCTGCAGCAACTATCTGAAATTCGTCTTAAGGCATTGACGCATCATTATTCCTAGAGTCCGAGCAATAAATTTATAGCATATATCCATCTGGAGCTACAACAAGGGCTGGGTTAATTAAATAATGGCCCTTATGGACTGAGTATGCCTACCATAATACTCTGAAGTTAGTGGATTGATACATATATATATATATAGATGTATGCAATTGCAACCGCATCATTAGGGTTAGGATTATAGATCCTATTTGCAAAATGCGTCACATGTCTTTCGTATGTATTGCTTAATTGCAATTGCATTTAATACAATATGGTGAGAACGTGACATCAGTGATCTTCGCACGGTAGTAATAGTCAGACTAATAGCTTGCCTGCCACTAAATCGGAAAATGAATTTAAAAAATCGTGGGATAAGTTTTGATGCACTTTGCACAAAAATATTGGGAGATCTTTTTTTGTCACATAACGAATATTACCACCAGGTTCAGGCACAGAATCAAAACATGTGTACATATCTCTAAACTGATCACGTCTTATTGGACGTATGGCTCTGAATTCATCCTCAGAAAAGCTTTCTTAATTTTTAAAATGAGGCTCAATAATTTTGACTGATTGACGTAAACTCTGCAAGAAATGCTGTAGTTATTTACTGAATAAGAGTAGAGGCCTATTTATGAATTGTAAATCGTCCAACAAAATATATAGTATGGCACCATTAGTATCTAAATACTAAAAACAGCAGCGAACAGATTCAGGGACGTGTATATTTTTTCTATAATAAAAATATTAACCCCGCGCTTGGCGGAAAGTCTTACAAAATCTTCCAACCAATTGCAAAATATGCAAGAACTATTCCTTTTCAGCTTGATTACCTTAAGTTTTAAACGTTCTTCATTTTGTTCTACTTCAAGTGTTTCCATAACGCGAGGTTCTTATCCAATATAACATACATAACAATGTATTCTATTTCGTCCCGCCATGTTAGTTTTAATTCAGCAAGTAGTTTGCACCCGTATTATGCGAACATAAAAACTTACATGTACTATTGTGAAGTTGTCTATATTGAGGTATAAGAAAAAATGGAACTATGCATTTCTTTAGATGTGTACAAATAATGCAAAAGTGGAAATAGCGAAGGTTTACATCTAGTGGTCAAACACAAAATAAATACTGTCAGTATCGTATAAAAACGCATTAGCATGGAATTAATAAAATATGGAAATGCCTATATTGAGGAACAAGAACAAATGAAATCCAAGCAAATCATTATAGATGTAAGCTGCACATTCTCACCCTCTTCACTTCTCTTACTTCTCCCTCCTCTACATCCCAGCCCCTAACATTCTTCACACTTCTCCTACTCTCTACCCCCTCACTTTCCTTCTCCTTTTTCTATTTCGCCTTCCCTCACATGCCTCACTCACACTCACTTCTCCTACTCCCTACTCCCTAACCCCTCACATCTCACACTTCCAGTCCCATCACCTCACTTCTCCATCCTCTACTTCCTCTCATTCATACTTCTTCTGCTTCTCCTCCCCTCCCTATCCTTACTTCTCCCTCATCTACGTTTCCTCTCCTCAATTCCCTTACTTTCATTCCCCACGCATCACACCCCCTTACTTCCTAAACCCCCTTCGCGTCTCTTACTTCTCGCTCCTCTACATCCCAACTTCTCACATTCCTCACATCCCTTACTTCTCCTACTTTCTACGCCCTCACTTTCCTTATGTCTCATTTCTCCACTTCTCCTTTCTCTACTTCCCAACCCCCCACATCTCACGCTTACAATCCCATCACGTCCCTTATTTCTCCATCCTCCACTTCCCTTAATTCCACTCCCATACTTCTACTTTTCATCCCCGCACTTTCCTTACTTCCCCCTTATCCATATAAATTCCATTTATAAGAATCATATAGATCGAAATAAAGCTTAAAAATAAATGAAAAAAAAATGTTTTCTTTACCTATAAAATTTTGTCTCTACTCTAAACTTTTTTTTAATTTTCACCTGAGTAGGTAATTAAACATATGCGAAAGCCACTAGGAATAAGAAAAAACCAAAAATATATACCTGCATGCTATATAAATGCATTTCAATACACCTGCAAAAACGCAATATTTCCATATTTCCATACATGTGTATGGAAATATACAGGGGTCTGGTCAGACCACATGTGCCAAACCGAAGGTTATCGGAACATGTGCCAACCAGAGGGTTGAACAGACAAGAGAATGAGGTCGTTGCACATGCGGCAGAACCTGACGAGCATATCTAAGGATATTACTATGCTTGTAAAACTGGAGCCAAAATACTCGGGTTCATGTGTGCTTGCGTGTTTAAATGGACAGGACCGCCCAATTTTCTTGCCTTTATTTTGTATAGGCTGCTGAAATGGACTGCTCCATTGAGTTGATTACGTTGCTAGGACTGCTCTATGGTTTAATCTATTATTTCCAGGACATCGACATTATTTTGCCCTATTAGCTGGACTGGTCCTGCCAGTGATTGTGCTGTTCACATCTTATATTGTAATATTTAAAACTGGTTTTGAAGTTTCGAGCGGGACGTGAGATTCGCTTGTGGTCATATTCTTCACGTTCAGCCCCTGCTATCTCTCAAACTTTTTATTTTTTGGACTGGTATCCATTGAAACTTTTTTATCAGGAGGTTTTGAACTATATTGTATTACAATTATAGCCAGTTTAACAGGGACCAGATTTTGATGTAAAATGTGCGGCAATGTGAACGTTAGTGCAATTTATGAAATTGTTCTTGAATTAATGGTCATTTATGGAAACAAATGGAAATATTTGGTAATTTATGGGTAATTTTTGGTAGCAGTTCTGCTCGACGCATACGCAATAGCTCGGATATCTGAATTCAAATTCATCGCCCATTGAACAATCTCACGAAAGAACTCAAATTCGTTTTCTTTCCTAGGGAGGAAAAGTGATGACGTAGCGTGTTTTTTTTCTTTGTACCAAGGATTTTTTATGTTTATGTAAATCAAGTAATTTATCTATGTGTAGGTCAAGTAATTTATTTTCTTTGAGTAAAAGAAATATTTTTCCAGATAAGTAATTATTCATCGAATTAAAAGAAATATTATCAGATGCTAAGAGTTGTCACGATTATTACGAGTAAATAATTATGTTAATTAACAAAAAATTTCCAGTCGAGGGCATGTAGTATATTATAATGTCACGGTATTTATACAAAGAAGGCAGTAGGTGGTATGGTTTTTTCTTTTCGTTTATAAGAAGTGCCTGGTGCCATTGCAGTCGACCGAAGAAGCAAAAATTAATTATGTGATTTATGAAGATTATAAAAAAATGTGCAATATGGTATTTCTAAGTGAGATAATGTAAATTAACATTTGGGTTAAGACGTACGTCAAATAAAATTTCATTAGGTAATTTAGGTTGCCTGCTATCGGTATGCACTATACAAGTTTTAAATATAAATCAATTTAAACTTCATTAAATTAACTCTGAATAACATTGAATGACGCAAATTTTTTACAATATTCATAAATTACTTAATCAATTTTTTCGTCTCTGGTCGACTGTAAATTCACCAGACACTTGTTTAAATTCAAATACCCGAGCAATAAGGTGAACATTACTGCCCAGACTATCATGAAAAAAATATTAGCTATGAATTAAAAAAAATTAATTCCGATATCTTTATTTCCCTAATTGTAAGTTGGGGGGAAAGTTAAATGCGAATGTCGTTAATATGTCACATGTGGTACAGTAAATTGAATAAAGCATCTGCAATTAATTAATAAGAACTAATATTTTTTCTACCGAAGGAAACGCGTTTTTAAAATAAATACATTTTCGTTAAAATACTTTTTTTCTTAATTTGACATTTTGTCATATTTTTTTCAATAATATATTTATTTCAGCGCACACAAAATTTCTTTAAATGAAATATTCATGAAATCCGTTGGAAGAAACTTTTTTTTACTTCATGAAAGAGAAATAGGTCATTCTAAATAAATAATTCTTTCAGTAATCAGTAGCTCAGGACAAATGCCGCTGGGCGGGCAGAGCATATCGTTTCACAATCGAAATTAGTTTTCAAAGAAATAAGTTAGCTACAAATTACTACATTAAATAATACTTTTGAAAAAATAGTACATTTAAATTTTTAGGATAAGCTTTCGAAAAGAGAGTGTTATGAACTGGGGTTTTAAACAGTTGATTTGACGGAATTAACCCAACTTTTTTTTGTGAAAATTTATCTTTTCGGGATAAAAAGTTCAATTTTATCTGAAACATTCGACTTTTTACCTGGAAAACTTAACTTTTTTGTTAAAAATTCATCTCTTCCGGTAGAAAACTCATCTTTTTTAGTTGAAAATGCAACTATTCAGTTGAGATTCAGATATCTTGTTTGAAAATTACCTTTTTATAATTAATGAAAAGCTGTTTTGTTACCGGATCGCATACAAATTCGGGGACATTTGAAAAGTGATTATAGCACTAAAACTATAATTGGAAACGAGAAAAAAGGTTTTGTTTGTAATTCAGCAATTAATTTCAAAGAAAGACGCGTATTTAACAAAAAGATCTTAAGCTTCATTTCAGAAGATATATATCGGCATAAATTTGAACAAAAATTGTTCAATATTTTGGATGGCTGTAGTTGTCGAGAGGTTTCTGAAGCCAAACAGTTCTTTTTTCAATTATTAAAATTATTGGTTCCAAATTCCATTTCCCATGAGTGATTTTTTTCCGTTTGATTTTATCTAAAAAAAGGTAATTTGAAATTTATACATTTTCAAAAATTCTCTGAAAATGTATGGAATTTAATGGAAATTTGCGGAAATTTATGTAGCTGATTGAAATGTATGAAAATTTATGTAATTTATAGGATTTTCATTAACATTTTGGGAAATTGCGAAATGTATGAGAATTTATGGACATTTGTGACAACTTCTGAAATTTAAGGGTAATGTACACATGTTCTCATATATTTCCAAACTGTAAAAGGCTGGTGCCCTCCTCAGCAAGCAACTCAAACCAACTATGACTTTTTCGGTTGTAGTCTATACTTCTCCTTCATTGACTGAAGTTGGGTGTATAATTTAAACAATGAATAATACAAACAATAGAGTAGCCTTGAATTGGACTGAATGTTTGGTGAACGAAAGGCATGCATCCGGAAAAGTTTCAGGCGATAACTGGAGATTAGGTGTTTGGAATGGTAGAGGTGTAAATGATCTTACGACAATTACAAGGAACAATGCATGTAAGGAAGCTAGATATTTTATGTGTACATGAAACAAAGATACCGCTGCGAAGTGCTATATGGAAGCCATTACCAGAAGTAAAAATATAACAAATATAGCTAAGATTGTAATATATAATTCTGTACTTGCACCCACTGTGCTGTATGGTAACGAAACCTAGACCTATGAAGAAAAGGATAGGAGTAAAGTTAACACGGTTGGCAAGCAATTCCTGCAGAATATGTGGTAAAACGCGAATGGTCAAAGACAGTAATGAGAGATTCTCAAAGAATGTGGTGTTGAGGAAATACTGTTTGACAAGAGTGAAAGATATTTTTTGAGATAGTTTGGGCATGTTGGTATGGTGGGAATGTGTGAGTGAGACTATAAAGCGACAAGATATAAAAAGCCATAGAAATACAAGACCTTGAGTGAGAAAAAGTATATGCGTAAAGGAAGTTAAAGCTGTATGCCAGGACAGGAAAGTGTGGAAAAAAGTATCTTATGAGAAATATGTGATGAAGAGTATCACCGAAGTGAGAGACACCTGAAACGAAAGACCTTGGATACTAATGTTGAGAGTATGGATCTTACAATGTGATTATCAGTTAGATTGCGTATATTTGTGTGATCTATGATACATGATGGCTTTTTGAAGCTCTTAGCTTGGGGTGATTGCTAGAGAGATTGTTCAGCGACCTGGGTCTAAGTAGTGTTGCAGAACGAACGTGTTATTTAAATAAGCAACACGAGAATTCTATATTCATCTAAACATTTATAACACCCCCTCCCTTCACCCGCCTTATACCACCTCCCATGTTTTTGTTTCTCGCTTTTCTCAATATGAACTCCATGATCCCCTACAGTGTAAAGAGGCTAGAACCAAGTGAGTTACGCTTACCCCTAAAGGGATTTGTCCTGATGGTATAATAATAAAAAAGGTAGTCAGGAACACTTTATCGGATGATGATACAGATAGGATATCATTGGAGAAAATAATCCTAATGAAATCATGTTATTAAGAAAATTATTCCTCCGAACACGAGCGTATAATATTCCATGGGCATGATATTTTTAACTTTTTGATTTTCACCCATACAACTTTTATGATTCGAAACGCAAAATTTTGTTATTACAAGCTTCAGAATTTGAAAATGCAACATGTCAGGAGATGACGTAATTTTAAACTTAACATTTAGAAATTTGTGTATGAATTTTCCTAAATTTATCTTAAATTTACGAAACTTGTGCATGAATTTTCCTAAAGTTATCATCATTTTACGAATTATGTAACAGCATAAAGCTTTCGAGCATGTTTCGTAATATTAGGACAGACATTTCGAACAGTACCCGAGTAGAAATATAGGCCCTCCTTTAAACCTCCAAAAACTCTGACCTGGAGTATCAAAGAGGTCTAAAAAGGGTTTATTCAAATATAATTAAGGTACTCAGTAGCTCCTCAGAAGCTGCAGATATTTCCATTTTTGCATACTTAAGACCGATTCCACCAACCGTGATTGCGCATCTTCTTTCCCCAGGCAAGAAGTTGTAGCTTTTGTAGTCTCACCGTCCCCTCCCATCTCCCCTCCACACTACCTCGAGGTGGTGGTAACTTAGGAAGAGTTGCAAGTTAAATATCTGGATTTACTTCATAAACAGAAGGACCTCTGCTTTTGGACACTAAGATCTACAGATAATGGATTCTCGCCTTTCATTGTAGTACTCGAGAAAATATTCTGCTTGACGTAAAGAGCTTGTTCTTGTTCTTCTTAGTTTTTCGCAAATTTTCCTCCCACTCTTCTATATGTCTACTTTTTTTTATTTTTAGGATTCGCTCTCTCTCTCTCTGACATCATATCGCAACATTTTTGTCAAAAATTCAGTGACATTTCTCTTTTAAAATCAAAATTTGAAGCATTGCAAAATTCGTGGGATTCGGTATCCGGAGAATCTCAACTATTACATGTTTATGTTTTATTTTACTTTGGTACAGTTTGTCTAAAAAAAAAACTTTGGTGCCGGTGAACTGTATTAAGACTATCAACTAATCGCAATTGTCTCTCGCTACAGTTCGCGAGCGAGTGGTCTAGCCGATTCGATTGGGCTATAATTTCCCAGAAAACTTGTTTGTACTGTTGTTGTAAACTTTCTCGCTGCAAGTTTTTTGTTGCTCAGTATTCGCTCGATAAACGAAACGCTGGAAGTTAGAGAAGTCTGATGTGCGTGGAGCATCAGAATAAAATTAATAACAATTTTTTTAGATACATTTTTAAACTCATTTTGCTCTCTCAGCCGAAGAACGTTTCGAACTATATTCCCTAAAAATTTTATTAAAAAATTCCAAAAACTGACTGACTGAGCACAAGTTAAAGTGAAAAACGAATTATAATCGATTTTTCAAAAAAGTCAGTTTTTCGGCTTTAATTAGAAAACTAAAAAATCCACAACTTTTTGTCCACGAGAAAGAAGATGCGCAATTAAATTGTTCATCTATACATAGTCTTTAAGAAATAAAATTCAAAATTTGTGTTGAAAGCCTCCAGGGGTCTTCCCAATCCCGGCGAGATAATTGTATGTGCCCTTATTCGATCCGGCAGCTCAATTGCATTGTACTTGTATACAATTTTTATACCCTGGATTTGAATTAGATTTGTTGTTTCTTATTCAAACGGAATGAGGACATTTTTAGGCTGTAAAATCATTGACGAAAAAGGTAATATATATTTTAGGAACTTAATTTTTATTTCAATACCTATACATTAGTAATATTGTCACTTCCAGACTAAGGTTTAGTCTTTATTTATGCCCTTATTATGTAGTTTTTTCTATATTTTTTTTCTGTTATATCTACTGTTATTGCATATCACCCAAATTGGTATAATCAGTTTTGGTATTATCAATGCGTTTTATTACGCCAATGAAAAAGTTGAAAGAGTTAATGGTTTATACACTGATGAAAGTAAATTATTGTTATATTTTAGAACATTTCTGTTGCTTTTTTTATATGGGCTAAATCATTTATTTGCCCATGAGAAATTTTTTTTTTTCTAGTTCAATTGCGAAGACTCGAAAATTCAAGGAAAATCATAGCTTCTTGAAAATGACATCAGAAACCAATTCAAATTACTGTTGTATAATCTTTTTGTTTTTAAGTTTTTAGTTTTACGGTATATGATATGCGTTTCCAGTTCACGCGTTTTTTCATCTTTTCGAAGTCTGATGCAGTGATAATTATACTCTGGGCGCACGAGACTAAGTGGATTTTTATGAATCATTATCCTTTTTATTCCCTAGACAATCAATGTTACAGACTCTGTTCATACTCTTTTTGTTGTCCGATTAATTACCAGAGAAATGGTTTTTGTTAAAAAACATGTGACTTTCTTAGCAAATATTTTTTTTATGCTGTAAGCAGACATATATATATATATATATATATATATAGAATGGGATTTACCGCGGTCCTACTGGGAGCCGATGTCATTTTTTAGATGACAGTTGCTCCCAGTGGGACCCTGCGACTTTTAAGAATAGTTGTGTTTATAGTTTTTTCACATTTTAGAACAAATGAACCATACTTTTTAATTTAGTTTTTTATTTTCAAATCTTCATACTTTTGGCATAGTACTGCACCAATCGTGAAGCCACCCGTTAGCCAGTACTGAGCAAATTGCCGATTATCTGTATTTCAAGTAATTTAGCTTGAACAAGAGCCCTCTTATTTACACCCAAGGTAATAAATTTCGGCACTCCTTTATTTTTGTTATAATTTTATTTATTCGTTGTGTTTTATTTTATGTTATGTTATCGTTAGGGTCAATTTTTTCTTTTTACTTGTGTCATTATCCGGTTTGATTATGCTGGCTGTTATGTTAATTTTAAGAGCATAGGGCTCTACTGATTTTTTTTGTAATTTCTCGATTCCGCTGTCTTTTTTTTATGAGCACCACTTTGAATGAAAGGACTCAAATACCCGAATTGTCTAAATTGGGCACAACTGATTTCAAATCGTTGCACGAACAGAAGTGGCTACAATAGCCTACACCTTGACTGAAACTGTACAGAGCAGAAAAAGGGTCCGATCCTGCTCGACAAAAGAAGCCTCACGCTACTAAATGAGTCCCCACACAACGAAAAGGTAGTGCCCGAAACTCCTGCGGGAATTTGTTCTAATATTCTGCCTACGAGAGCATGACGTGGAGTTAAGGCGTCGAGGTTTTCGAGATCGCCCGTGATTGGAAGTAGAGGCAAAAAGTTTATGCACGCTTCTATCTTGAAAGCGAGAGTAGACAACACTTCCAGCAGGAAGATCCCCCATCAGTTGATCGGATTTCTGAAGTCTGTCTCGAGGATGTTTGATTCGTCCTCAAAACTGCAGCCTTGAACACAGAAAACAAAAACTAGAAACGCGTCATGGATCTCTTCGGGAGTAAGGCACTGCTCCATAAGTTAAAAAATCGCACCATAGCAGTTTTAAGATGAAGTTTAAGGTGCGGACAACGCGCAATCGCTCTTGTTAGACGAATCAATGAAGAGAGATTGCTGATCGTAGAAAGCTTGCAGTATGCGTGACGTGCTCATTTTGAAACCCGTTCGTATCTATTTTTGAGAACCCCTTTTGGCATATACTTTTAGAAACCCTTTTGCGTTTATTTTTTGTATTTTTTATATACGAACGTTTTGCGTTTATCTTTTAGAAACCTCTTGCTGTTCTTATTTTGAAACTCATTTGTATGTATTTTTTAGAACCCCTTTGACGTTTATTATAGAACCCCATCTACTGTTATGTTTTAGACACCCCCGCCCCTGGAACCTTAACTCACGTTTTGAATTTGGTTTATTTATTGTATTTTTCTATGTTCAGTATATTTTTATGTTTCTTTTCAGTGTTATTGATAAATGTGAGTTTCTTTTCATTATCCTAATTTGCCTTCTCTGAAGTGCCATTTATTATACAGTTCCGAAACGTGGAATAAATTGTTGTTAATTGTCTTGATTGAAATTAAAAGCTTTGATGATTACGTAACGCCCCCTCCCCCCCCATACCAATTCAAGTTGAGACTGAGCTAGCAATTTTATCGACCCTAATTTTTGTCTCTTCAATTTTAGTTTTGCTTTACTTTCTCATCCATTTTGTTACCTTTTATCATCATAGTATTGTTGCTATTACTCTCGAGATTTTTTATATTTTTGATTGTTTTACCCTCGGATGACCTAATGTCTTTTGCCTTTTTCTTGATACTTTAAAGTAGGTTTTCTTTGAGTATCTTTTGTTTAAATTAAGGTGTACCCTTTCGACACAGGTTTGTGAGGTTTACGTTTATCGTTTAACCTGAAACGTTTAGCATTCAGTGAGTTTTCCTTTACCGTTTGGAATATAGATTCCGTGTATCTTTACCGCCTCTCCCTCACTTTAGTTAAATTGGCTTGCCTTTGTCCCAAGCAAGGACTGGCACCCAAATACATATTTATTTTTATCGTTAAATTGGTTCGTTTAAAAATTAATTCATTCCAATTAGGGTCTGTGTACGCTCTTTAGAGAGACCTCCTGATTGAATATTTGATTTGGGAAAAGTAGCGTTACAATTGGCGCTCAACGCAATGTGGGGCCTGAAAATCAAGAATGGTCTCATATTTATTACTAGGTTCATTTTTTAATTCTGAATTTTGAACGTGCAGAATATTTTATTTCGGCTAAACATATTCTTTGTGAGTAAAGCCTTTAAGTATCTAATCAGCGACCTAATCTCCCTTATTATAAAATATAAATAGTTATCCCAGCGATTATGTTTGCGGCACGCATTCCGGATTATCTAAATGAAAATCAGTGTTCACATTGGATAACGATTTCTCTTGTACAGAGTAATAACTGAGGCACACTCTCGTTTCCTATCTCTATTATTTCGAATAAATACTTTTTTAGATTTTGTATTGTTTGTGCCTGGAGAGAATAACACCCACTATGCTTCCTTGCTTCTCATCTCTCTAACCAAATCCTTTATATGGACACATGTGTTAATATTTAAATGTGATTTCTTTTGGTAAAAGTATATTTACGGTTATCTGTTTAGGCTTATTATTATTATAGTGCCCCTGACCCCCTCCCCAATGCACAGAGAACCCTTTTGAGGCTCGGGATAAATATGGATGGGGATAAGCAGCTGACTTCCTACGCTTATAACCTAAATATTGAAGAAATTCAACACCAGTCGGAGAAAAGGACCCTTTCCACAGAGGGGAACTTTGCAACCCTGTGCGAACGGTTAGTGAAGGTCGTAAGACGTAGTAGGGACTCAGGGGATCCTTTCAAACCATCCCTAACCCTTTCTCAAAAAGACACCAGCCAGATGGAAAGAACCTCTACCACCCCCACAAGTTCGCTGAAATCCCTCCGCGATGAGAACTTCGAAGGCTCCCCTCTAACTACAAGCATAGAAAGGGCTAGTACTGATTCACAGACTGACAACCCCCCCCCCCAGGTCCTGAAACAAATACCGATTAATATATCGAGCCGAAAATACTAAATAAACACGCCCCGGTAAACAGGGAAGATATTCAGACCGAAAATAAAAACTATGGAGGTCAGGAAGACGAAACCAGGCTGGTTACCCCCTATGGCGAAACGGGTACACTCTGTAGAAACTCTGCCAACAGAAAAAATGAGTCTCGACCCCCTCTCTATGGAGAGCCCAAACTATGTACAGAACCAACCTCTGCGCGCGAAGGACCTCACCCCTCCGGTTACCGGGACTCATCATAGGAAGATCCTCACCCTATCGCCGCTTCCCCCCTCCCTTCCCACACCCACCGCGTGAAGAACCCAAACCCTCCCGTTATTGGGATACAACTTACGACGACCCCCTTTTCTCTCGCCACTCACACCCGCCTTATGACGACCTACCCCTCCCTTGGTCCTATTCTTATCAAGCCCACAGCGACCACCCCCCTTTCAACCCCTCGCGCGCATACGAAATCATGCGCAAGTGGAATATTAGATATGCCGGCGCTTGTAGTGAGGATCCGGATGCCTTTTTGATATCGATGCCTGTACATATTACGACTTCTTCAGCCTCCGATCCTATCGTATCCACCCTAAAAGTTATCCTTTCAGACCCCTTCACACCGCACACCCTTGCGACCCCTATTACTCTAACCTCCCGGAAATTAACCCTAATTTTTACCTCCCAGGAAACCCCAAAGGGATCCCTGCATATGAATTTTGTTCAAACGACCCCTATCCCAGTTCACAACCTTTTGGAGCTCCCTTATCAACCTTTACCCCTCTATGGTCTACAACCCATGATATACCTGACAGTAGAAATCCTAGGAAAACAAATCCAAGCCTTCGTAGATAGTGGCGCTTCCCGCTCCTTCATAGGTTTGGATGGCCTAAAAATAATAGAAGAGTCTATAGGAGAGGCCAACTCCAAGTGGCTAACAGTCAAATAGAACTGGTTTCCCAAGAAATAATAACTCCGGTTAAATTAAAAAATCTGAATAACCTATTGGCATTAGAGTATTAAAATCATTACCTGTCGCTTTTGCAATTGGCTTGTACTTTTTAAAAATATTCTTTTCTTTATTATACTCTCTCCCTGTTACAATTTATGAGTCTTCAAAACCTTTACTATTCTACAAATTCCTTACATTTGAGCATACCTTTAATTAATATCCTATCCCTATCCTTCTTTACATTAACCTCAAAAGGAAACGGAAGCCCTATCCTGAAATAACTTTCTCCTTCTTGCCTTGCTAACATTGAGTGGAAGAAGTTGCCTATACCCTAACGTCCATCTCTCCTCCATACTATCACTTTAAATTATGGTTTATACTTACACTGAAAACAAGTAAACTCCTCCTCACTTTGAATCTTTTGACATAACCAGAACACAACACAACCTATAACTCCTTGATCCTTTCATAAATCATCCTTTTTTTTTCTCACATTTTTACACGATCAGCAACTCGTACATTCTCAAGCATTCTTTGTGTTATTTATTTGTTGCTAATCTAAGGCGAAAACCACTTAACCTCCTGATAACTTTACATCCGAATTAAAAATCAGGCGCTTACATCTCTCATTCCTTCTTTCGCATAACCTCATCATCACTGCTAATCTGATTTACAAAACAGACGCTTACCTACATACATTCCTTCTTCATCCATCACTTTTCGTAACCTCCTAGTCTGTCATCCTGTCACGTGCTCACACCAAAAATACACTTTGCTCTGCTTTTCACTTTTTTCCACTTTCACCTCCCTATTTCTTCCATCTCTCTTTTCCTTATTGGTGGTCCTCTTCTTTCTCCTGCAGATGGATCAACTTCATTTTTCTCTTCGTCTCATTCCATTTCCATATGGTTTCGCCGATTTTCGCCCTCATATATCTCAGCTTCACTTCTATCCCCATACGTGCCATTCTCTCCTTCTCTTTCCTCGGCAAATCTTTAATCACCCCCTTCCTCTCAGTCCAGTCTTCGTCTATCCAGATCCTTGTGTTCTTCAGCTTACCCCTTGCTTCCAAGATTCGACTTTTATTTTCTGCTGTTTTCGGCTTCAGCATCAGCCCTCTATACATTTCCCATTATTGCTCCACTTTTGCTACCCGCTGTGTATAGGCCGCTAAGCTCCCCAATCTTCCTTCGTCAACGCTTGCAGCAGATTCTTCGAGGTACTTTCAATCTCCTGCTCCTTCGTCTGACTACTTTCATCCCTCATCTCGCTCTCCTTCCTTGTCGCTGATGAATCTCCCTCCTTTTTAGCTTTCATATCCTTAGCCTTCTCCACCCATCCTTCAACTTTGAGGTTTAGTTACTGGATGCTCTTTCGCATTTTCGCCATTTCTTCCAGTATCCTCTCCCTTTCTTTTTTGCTCTCCAAGTTCACTCGCTCCCTCTCCTTCTCCCACTCCACTTTAACCACCTCCCACCAGGCCTCCATCTTCTTCTTCCTCTTCTCTCCTTCTCCACTCATCACGCTGCTCTTCTCGCTGCCGCTAAGACGCTTTTGTCTCTCCACCTCTTTCTCTTTCTTCCCGTCAGCTGAAACTTCTTCATTCAATTACCAGTGTAGTAATCTTTTTCACGCAAAAAGTGTTACATCGATCTCACTTACATCCACTTTACTCCATCCCCGAATCGGAAGCCCAGTTTGAAAATATATCAAATGAATGTAGATTTCAAGGACCGCAAATGGATTTAAAAAATAATCCGAGTCAAATCTACTCTTTTGAACCTCAAACGGAATCTTTTGAAACTTGCTGTGATCTTGGAGAACCAACTTTAGAAGAAGATATTAAACTTCAAGACTTTCTCAAACGAGAATTACCTGAATCACTTGAGACGTTCGGGTTATCAAATTTGACTAAAGATATCATAGATATAGTGAACCATCCACCTATAAAACAACGTCACTATTTCACATTCCCTTAAATAATGGAACTTATAGCTGCCGAAGTCGATAACTTGTTAGCTAACGACATTATGGAACCATTGAAACCCAAAAATAGTGGTTGGTCTTCACCAATAGTTATGGCTAGAAAACAGGACGGTGGATCTCGTTTCTGCCTTGACTTTCGGAAAGTCAACGCAATCACAAAAAACGCAACTTACGTCTCGAAGGTAGATTTAAGCAAAGGATTCCACCAAATTCCCCTCGACAAAGACAGTCGCCATAAGACGGCATTTAACGTACCGGGACGCTGCTTATTCCAATTCAAAAGGATGACCTTTAGTTTCACAAACGCTCCTGCGACTTTCCAACATCTACTAGACCAATAATAGGTCTGAAGATGGAACCTCGTGCCTTTTGTTTATTTAGATGACATAATCGTCGCATCAAAAACCTTGTAGAACACCTCCAATGGCTTACTAAAGTCCTGACTGAAATAGAAGATTCCGATTTAGAAATTAATCTAGATAAGAGCGAATTCTGCTGCCCCCGAGTACACCATTTAGGTTTCCTTGTAAACGAAAATGGCTTGCAAACTGATCCTGATAAAATAGGTCCTATTTAAAAATATCCCGACCCTAAAAATATAAAAAGACTGTGTAGATTTCTCGGAATGTCTAGCTGGTACGGTAGATTTATTCAGAATTACGCGACCCTAGCAAGCCCCATGTCAATGTTACTTAAGAAAAAGCGGCGTTGGATTTGGGGAGAAGATCAGCAATCCGCTTTTTAGAAAATTAAACACTGCTTATCCAAAGCACCCATTTAACGTGTCCTAATTTTAAAATCCCTTTTTAATTGTAAACGGACGCAAGCAATACCGGATTAGGAGCCGTTCTTTCCCAGAACGTTGATGGCCAAGAATGTGTGACCTCGTATGCTAGTCGCACTTTAACAGATGCTGAACAAAAAGACACAACGACAGAGAAAGAATGCCTCGCGATCGTTTAGTCTATCCAAAAATAAAGGCTTATCTAGCGGGCAATAAATGCACAGTGATTATGGACCACAGTAGCCTTTAGTGGTTATATAACCTAAAAACCCATACTTTTGCTTAGCAAGTTGGACGTTGTCCCTTCTGGAACACGACTTCGACATTATACACAGAAAGGGTTCCTCCCATCACGTTCCCGATGCCCTATCCCGTATGTATGAACTGTATGCCTACCAACCTAACCCCCTTGTGACTAACTTTGCTGAAGACCTTAACGAATGAAAATTAGTACCCGATGACAGCGAGAAGAAATCGGTAATATCTGAGGCTCACGACTAACCGCCATCTAGACACCTAGGCACACACAAAACTTCTATGCGTGTTTCCGCTAAATACTACTGGCCTGCTCATTTTAGGGACATAAAAAACTATGTAAAGACTTGCACTATCTGTCAGATGTGTAAGGTAGAATAACAAGTACCCGCAGGCTTAACGCGGCACCGCGTAGTAGAAGAACCGTGGACAGTTTTGGCCGCAGAGGTTATGGACTCCTAGGGAGGGACCCTAGAAGTAAATCAGGATTTCAATACATCTTAGTAATGCAAGATTTATTCACGAAATGGGTAGAAATCGTACCCCTACGCGCAGCCACGGGTAAGAAAATAGAGGCTGTCTTTCGTGAAAATATCATTAATCGCTGGGGAACATTACAAGTACTTCTCACTGATAAAGGGACCGAATTCGTAAACAAAATCCTTTATCAACAAGCTCAGGAATTTAAAATTACTCATAACACTACCCCTCCCTGTCACCCCCAAGAAAACCCTGTGAAAGGGCTAACAGAATCCTGAAAACCATGATAGTGTCATATATTGATAATGACCATGGTACATGAGACCAACACCTTTCCGAATCCCCAATCGCGTACAATACAGCCCACCATACCTCTCCAAAATCAAAAAAATTTCCGCGAAATTATGGCCCCGAAATAATGGCTCCTACTGAGTCTCGAAAGTGTTATCGCCCACGGTCTACGAGCTTTCGGACCTCACCGACAAGCTCATAGGAAAATCACACATAGGAGATCTGAAACCTTTCGTACCCAACCCCAATAATTCAGTATCTTTCTACTAGATCACTACATAATGGAGAATCCAGAAGACGCCCTACGTCACCTACGCGAGTATGCGGGCCTGATCGAAGAGATCAAGGATAAATGGCCCACGGACGAACTGCTCGTGCAGGAAACTGGAGAAAAATTTAATTGAGTACCGAAGAGCTCCTCCCCGCCCACCCGGAGACTCCCGCGCTGTAGAGACACAAACCCTACCCCCACCTAAACTCCGAATCCGCTTCCTCCTTTCCATAAATGTCCCCAGCCTACCAACCCTCACACCCTTCGGTCTCTCTACACCACTTCAAGGTTTGTGTGTTGGAACTCCGGGGTAGCTGGATACCGATACCCGCAGTGTCGACACCCGAGGTCCGTCTTTGTTATAAATGTGGAGAAGCCGAATTTTCCATCCTTTCTTGCCTATATTGCACCCGTCCCTCACCCGCCGCAATTGGACCTCCTTGAACCTTACCCTCTTTTCTTTTTACCCACCACTTTTCTCGCACTAGTTTTATAGCTACCAATTTTTTAAGCTCTAGCCTCACTAAATAAAACGTACTTTATTGAGAATCAGCTTTGCACTTGCTTTCTTTTTTTTGCCTACGCGCTCTCTCTCTCTCTCTCTCTCTCTCTCTACAATTTTGCTTGCGTTTGCCTTCCTTACTCAGTTTTACGAGACCTCCCCTGCTTTTGCTCAACAATCTCTTATCGTTATTCTTTCGGTTTTCTTTTTTTTTTTTCGGTTAATTTTTTTTCAGTATCCATTATGTTTTTTTTTTGGTTTATGATTATGTTTTTTTTTATTATGATTATTTTTTTTTGGTTTATGATTTGATTTTTTTTGTCTTTATTTAGTCAAGGAGACCCGGATTTTGATCACAGAATCTATATTAGTGATATTTGCTTTGCTTGGCTGATCATTTTGGATCACGGTTCCTACTCCCTTTTTAGTAACAATTGATTTTTTTTTGTTTATTGCCTTGTCTCCCTAACGGTTCGAGACCTGTTCGGTCCTCCCCAAGGAGACGGGAGTTGAGTCATTGCAGATTCTCTACAACTCACAAATCCTATTTCGAGGAATTTCTCTTGAACAAGAGCTCTCTTATTTACACCCAAAGTAATCAATTTCGGCAATCATGTATTTTTGTTATAATATTATTTATTTGTTATATTTTATTTCATATAATGTAATCGTTAGGATCTATTTGTCCTTACTACTTGTGTCATTATCCGTTTGGATTATGCTGGCTGTCATGTTAATTTTAAGGGCATAGGGCTCTACTGATTTTTTTGTAATTTCTTGATTCCGCGGTCTCGAGAGAAAGCCATGCAGGTTTCTGCCACCTACACAATAGGGCGTTTGGAATCCACCGCCGTTTCACCTTCGTCAGAACTTCGCAGCCAGGATCCCTACACAAATTTCTGGATATGTATTCTTTTTTTTATTTCCAGTCCATCCGACTACTATTAGGAAGGGAGAGGATTAATCCTGTTATCGTTAACCCCCTCTTGACATCCGTGGCAGGATATACAGATCTGCCAATCAAGGATAGAAGGGAAAGCAAAAATTATCGCTGGTGTTCCGAGATCCAAGGCACGTTCCAGGTAAGGAATGACCGAGGCAGTTACCGTCCTAATTCTGCAAAGGACTAGGTAATCTCGCCTCAAACTTATTATATTTAGTAATGTTTCCATTGTGAACAGACGTTCTCGGCTTTTTGATGCCATCGTCTTGTGTTTTCTCTTTATCAGGAGCATCGACGAGCCCACTCCGCACTTGCAGTAAGGAGCAAAGGGCTTCTTGTTCTCCACATCGACACCAGGATACAGCCAGCCCTGAAAGCAAGAATGAAGGATTCTCGCCTCTTCTACAACGGCGGCTGATAAGGACTGGAGAAAAGAAGAAAGGACGATAGAACATACGAATTAAAAGCGGGCCTCATCAGCTGTTTCCCTCCCGACCGTTGCGAATCATAGGAAGTGAGTTAGCGCGCGCCAGCCCTCCCCCTTTGGGCATGTGATAGCCCGCTTTCTTCGAACGACGATATACACGAGAGTCGCTCTTTTTTCACCTGTCAACTATGAGTGTTAACATTAAAAGCGAGCCCATCTTCCAGATATTAACAAAGGTAGGACCTCGTTTTCTTTAAATGGTTTAGCCAAGCCACTTTCTTATTGCTTTTCGATTGATCATCCATTCTTCCTTGGCTAAATCATTCTGATTATTATTTTCAGCGGACACGTTCTGTAAAGGTTACATGACAAAAAGGGAACATTTGTACGTAACATTGTTACAATCGTGTGCCATAACAATTACAGAACATAAAGGTCACACTGTTTTGTAACGCTGTTATTGTAAGGATATGTAACAGTTCGGGATTCTGTAATGTAACTGATATAGAACAGAATGATATAGCATTTCTTTAACGAGAATGTTACACGTGTTCCAAGAACGGTACATGAAGGTCACACAGTTTTGTAACGCTGTTACTTTAAGGATATGTAACAGTTCGGGAATTCTGTAATGTAACTGATATAGAACGAAATGATATAACTGTTCTTTAACTAGAATGTCACACGTGTTCCAAGAACGGAACATAAAGGTCACACTGTTCTGAAACGCTGTTACTGTAAGGATATGTGACATTTCTGGAATTCTGTAATGTAGTTGATATAGAACAGAATGATAGAACTGTTATGTCACTAGAATGTCACACGTGTTCCAAGAACGGAACATAAAGATCACACTGTTCTGTAACGCTGTTAATGTAAGAATATGTAATATTTCTGGAATTCTGTAATGTAATTGATATAGAACAGATTGATAGAACTGTTATGTCATTAGAATGTCACACGTGTTCCAAGAATGGAAAATAAAGGTCACACTGTTCTGTAATGCTGTTACTGTAAGGATGCGTAAAGGTTCTGTAATTCCGTAATGTAACTAGTATATCACAGAGTGATAGAACTGTTACATCACTAGAATGTCACACGTGTTACAGGAATGAAATATAAAGGGAAAACTATTCTGTAACGATCTTAGAACAGAATTTTGCAGACGATCGGGCCAACCGAGAAAAAATATTTTATTTCACAGCATTCCATTTATAGCAGGTTATAGCCGGGTAAGGATGCAAAAGATCCCCCCAAAGGAAATCAAATGTTGAGTCGGCCATTAGAAAGCATTAATTAAAAAAAAATCCCTTAATTTGAAACCGTTAGCCGCCATATTGGATGAGTTAGGGGGGGGGGTGTAACGTGCATTTTATTTATTTTTTTTCTCTGTTTCTATAGTTAGGAAAAATCTGAAAACATGCACAGGATTTCTTTCAATTATTGTCAACGTGCATCACCTTATCGAAAAAAATTTGGCGCGAAATTCAAACTAAGAAAAATGTTCACATTTTTTTGTGAATTTTTTTTGTGATAAAACTCACGTACTATCTTAGTTTTTTACCACATTTATACATTATTAGATACATTATATAAACATAATGAATATATACATGCAAAAGAAAAGATTGAATGATTATTTGTGGTACTATCATTTTTGAAATTTTTTGGAAGCTTCATTTATTTATATGATTTAGTTTCATATTGATTGAAAATATAAGCGTCGTCACTGTCCTTAATTGTGACAGTCACAGTTACAACTTGTTAAAAAACTTGTTAAATTACGCTTTGAATAAGCCCTAACCAAGTTATTTTTGTTATTTTGATATAATGCTATTTTTACGTATGAAAATTAAGAAAAGTGCAAGAATTTCTCTTACTTTGTACCTTGACTTCAACTTATGGCATGACCTAGGAAAGTTGTAGCAAAAATCTCACATTCACAACACACAGTGATTAAGGTCTTATCTTTAATTTGAGTCAGTAAAACTTCAAAAATCTTCACGGTTTCTCGAGATACGACTAAAAATATCCAAGTCTGTCTGCGCCGAATTTCAGACACTTCAGCAGCAAGCCTGGCCATCTGCGGTGATCGCCGACTGAGACGCGAAGCCGACATGCTTGAACATTTATCTCATATTTTGAGAACCCGTCGATATTTTTGAAGTTTTGTCGGCTTAAATTAAAGATGAGATTTCACCGATTACGTCCTGTCAGTTTCAGTTTTTCCCATTAGTATAGTAAGTCACAACAACAATTGAAGTTAAGAAACAAAATCTGAAAAATTCTCGGCGATCACCGCTTTCGCGGTCGACAACAGTAATTACCGATTGAGAATTGAAGTTTGAGACTTTGAAATTTTAAGACGTATCTCAAGAACCCGTGGAGATTTTGCAAGTTTTATTGGCTTAGATTAAAGATAGGACCTTAAGACATAGTTCGTGTCCTAAGTTGGATTACAGATACAAAATTCGAGAAATTCTTGCATTTTTTAAGCTTCTCACGCAGTATATTCTCTTCAAAATATCAAAAACATCTTTATTATTGCTTATTCACCGCTTAATTCAATAAGCTTTTTAAACGCTTTTCAAAAAGTTTTGCGCTCCTTTTGGGAAAGAGTAATCAGGTTTCAAAGTCAGCAGTTAGTTTTGATAGTACTTTCGCTGATCGTACAGACAATTTTCGATGGTTGTGTACCATTTAGCTTATGGCCGATATTTGTCGAGAATTATTAGAGCGGCAGAAACTTTGAGGAGTTTATTCAAACAAACGAAATGTGTAACTGATAAATAAAGACAGTGACGACGATTAAGTTTTCAATCAATATGAAACTAAATCAGATATATAAATGAAACTTCCAAAAAATTTCAAAAATGATAGTACCACGAATAATCAATTTATCTTTTTTGTTACAATGTATATATACATTATGTACACATGATGTATCAATACACTTATATAATTGTATTAGATGAACATATTCAGGTATCAATGGGCCTTAGGCGTTGGAATATGTAAAAATTAAAGTTTTTAATTTTTTACACTGCGACCTACCAAATTTAAAAACCTGAAAAAATTCACAATAATAGCTCTTTGAGTGAATATTCCGTGTTGAAAACCGAGACATTACTTTAGTTTTATCACTCAAAAAAATAAAAAATAAATGGGGAAAATTTTTTTGCGTTTGAATTTCCCACCAAAAATTGTTAGAAAAAATCATGCACGTTGAGAATGATTGGAAGAAGTGTTTTGCATTTTTTCAGATTTTTTCCAACGATAGAAACAGAGGAAAAAATTTGAAACGAAAATGGACATTATCCCCTCTAACTCATCCAATATGGCGGCTGACGGTTTAAACTTTTGGACCAAATTTTGTTTGATTGCATGCTTTCAAATGGCTGGCTCAAAATTTGATCCCCTTTAGCGGCATTTTTTGCATGCTCATCCGGCTATTATTATTATTATTATTACCTTACCACTTTTTAAACCCATCTTCTCATAATATTTCTGAAATATAAAAATAATGAGTATATTCCTAAGATGACTTTGGCTTTTTCAGCAAAAAAAGCATGGCCGAGATTTTGTCACGAACGTTCAAGCCGATCCGTAGCGAATTGGCTAAGGCATCGGCTAGGTACATACGGGTTAGGTAGTTTAGGTAGGGTTTGAATCCCCAGCGAGTGCGATTTTTCAGCGGGTTTAAGCGTGCGATTATATGTCTATAGAGTACCCTGTGGGAAATTTGAGTTATTTAAAATATAAACTAAGTGCAGCAATAGTACAAAAAATATTTTGTTGTCACATATCCTTACATGTCTGTAAGTGCTGTTCGGTTCTTGACGTGTGCTTCGTTTCGTCTCGCTCTATACTTACCATAACTTACTTATTAGACAATTTTGTACTTTATATTGTATCTCAGTGATAGTTTTGTTTTCGGAGTGCAGTGTATATATTGCATTTGGTAATTTTTGGTCTCTTTGGTGCGCAAAAGACTGTTTTTCAGTTTCGGAGGTCGACAGTTCTCGCGCTAATACATATTGCAATGGGTGCTTCTCCCGAGTGTAATAAGACAATATCCAGAGGTTTGCACGGTGCTGTTTCCTGCGTAAAGTGTGGTGTATTCAGCCACTTAGCCTGCGTCATCGTCGGATTGTCAAAAAAAGAATTTGATGATCTAATAAAGGGAATAATCGATTTTATTTGCGTGAACTGCAAATCACTGAATGCTAGCAACGCCTCTTCAGGTTTAGATGAAAGCTCCTTGCAAAGTAGAGGTATCGACCCTGACAGTAAGGATAAGGTAACTAACCCCTCATTTACAACAGTTTCACCTGTCACTGCTGCGACCCTGCCGCCTGGATACATCGAGGCTATACACAGTGCAAAGTATACTAATTTGATAAACGGATATTTAAACTTACCTAAAATCACATTTTTTATCACACGCGGCAAGAGCGAGTTTTGTTATACAAAAAATATTGGGCCATCTGACGATAACTAATGCAGTGACGATTACTAGTGCATTTATTTACCTTATACCAAAGGGAAAAAGCAACAACTTGTTGACCGGTATGTAGAATGCAGGTTATATTCACATCGTGTATATTGGCATAGTTGGAATAGTAGAAAAATAGTACTTTACATAAAAATGAAATTATCTGTAATGATAAAAACATATACAAAAAAAAAAGGATGATGAAGCATTTTCAAAGAAATGCAGTTGAAAATGAATTAATAGCTGCCATTATAAGTGGGTTGTTAGTTTTAAAATTCATGTAGCTTGCAAGATACATAAGTAAATGCAAAGGATTTCATTTTTATTATTCATTTTAAGTGCATCATCGGGAATATTACCCTTTCGAAATATTAAACAGTGTTTTGGAAATGAAAAAAATAATAGTTACATTCCAAGTACGACTTGTTTAACGACTGTCACTTTTACAATTTCCAAAACAGCACTTCTTGGCCGCACCAAACTTTTTTTTTAACTGGATTTTCTCCTGGTAAATCAGACTTTTTTTTTGTGGGAAGTGTTTGAACTTCTAATTGCTCGAAATAATTTTTTTTGCGTTAATATTTACTATTGTCACGTACGTCTCAGGGAGGAATGGTACAAAACTCACGGAAGTGCTATCTAATTTTCGCGCTTGCGCAGCATCGTTTTCTTGACTGAAAAAGTCTATTTTTGGAAAAACCACATGAGACGAAAAAAAAATCATCGACAAAAGTTGTTCAACCAAAAATGATATACAAATTTTTTATAAACCTTAGTTACAACATTTTTTTTAGAAACACTTTACGCTAGGATTTGTGTTTTTGGTTTAAATCGTAATTAGAAAATAAAATTTAAAAAAATGAAAGATTTAAATTTTTGGACAAACGACACAAGCTATGAAAAAAAATGAACAGACAAATTGCTCACACAAAAAGGAACTATAAAAATTGGTCATGAGTAATTTTTTTAAAGAAGCTTAGTTTGTGTTTTAATCGTAAAAAATGGCATTCAAAATAAACAAATGAAATATATGGCGACACAAGTTGCAATAAAATGTTTCAAAATAAAATTGTTTTTTTTTTTTATAGGATGCGCACTTTTTCTTAATTATAAAAACAAGACGATGAAAATACAGTCGAAGCTCTCAATAAGACCACTACGAATAAGACCGCTTCCCCTCATCCTTGCTCGAGCTCGCCGAGGCGCTTCCCCACTCTCACGCTGACTTCGAAATTCCACAGTAAGCCGCTCCCAATAGTGCCGCCGTAGAAATCGCAATTTTTATTGTTTTTAGGAGTTTTTTTTTATATTATCCAAATATAATATAGAATATTGATTGTGATATTTTCATATTTTATAATATTTTTCGATATTATATTTAGATAATATAAAAAAAACACTCCTAAAAATCATAAAACTTGCGATTTCTACGGCGGCACTATTGGGAGCGGCTGACTGTAATTTCGAAGTCAGCGTGAGAGTTCGGGAAGCGCCTCGGCGAGCTCGAGCAAGGATAAGGGGAATCGGTCTTATTCGGAGCGGTCTTATTGAGAGCTTCGACTGTACGTCTGTTTCAATACCAATGCATATTATGAATTGTAATAATAAAAATTTATTGAAATAATTCAAATAATACATCTTTCAGGGTAGCTGAGAATAAAATTTAACACAAAATAAGGAACAAATATTGAAGTTATCACGATAAATAAAATTTTTACTTTATTTTGCAATATGTGAATAAGCAATCCCAGGCCGAGGTACAGAAATAAATGCAATGTACGTTTGACATAATAGTGTTGAACATAATGTAGAAAATTTTGCATTTTGGACAAAATCGAGTGCGAAGTACGATATCTCGTGAGAGAATGTGTTCGTTAAAGTGGAAGGAGCTTTAACAAAAGAGAATTCACAATCACCAAATTACAGTTGTCGATGCTTTCATCTTTAACCTTAAAAGGCCTATGCACAAATATGAGGGAAGTACAGAGACCGAGCGCGAAGCGCGAGATAAATATGTTATCGAGCGCGAAGTGTGTGAAGCAACAATCGCGCGCCGAAGGCGCGCTCAAACTTGCGAGCGAAGCAAACCATGCGCGATGGGAATGTGCCCGCGCAGGGGGCAGATATTTATCTTCAAAAAGTGATTCTTTCAATTTACGTAGTTCAAGCATTCGACGAAACTTAATGATTTTTCGATTAAAAAAATGTAGGAAAATTTTTTAACGCTTAGGTTTTCAATTTTAATGTGCATGCAGATGATTATGACGTGGCTGTTGAAAAATCACACTTTAACGTTGCTACTCATAAAAATTCATGACAGGCAATGAAATGATCTTGAAGATTGGACCATTTTGATGCGTGATTTACTGATCAAATAAAAAATCAAAGATCTGCACGGAAAAAAAATTTCTTGAGGCGAACGAGTTAATCTAGAATATATTAAACTCAAAGAAAGTGTCCGCTTAGATTAGTTAAAACTTTTAGTTAATTTGAGTTAAACATTTAGTTACTTTATATAAACTGTTCTCGTAGATCAGTAATTTGGACCAAGTTGATAAGTTCGAGAATTTATTATTTTCGACAGATTGTGTATAATCTTACTATCTTTAGATTAAAAAAACATTTAGTTTTTATAGCAATATATTAACTTACAGTAGCCAATTTTTCGTCTGGTATCGAGAAAATGAATTTCCCTGAAATCCGTATAATGCATTTGGAGGTTAATATTAACCCTTCCCGTGTAGAAATTTTGCTATGACAAAGACCGGGCCCAGACCAGGCCAAATTTATAGTAATAATTTTGTAACAAGGAAAATTAATAAAGTGAACTATATTTTTTATTGAAGTACCAAGTATTAACATAAATACAAACTCAATACACTTTTTAGTCTTTTTGACTTCGTTCTTTACAATGTCCGCCCCAGTCCTTGACGGGATTTTTTTTTAAAATAATTCTAATTTTGAGAAACGGGTAATTCGCAAAAAGAATTAAAATTCTGAACTAGAACAGGGAATTTTTCAAAAAAACTTGATTCTTAGTTGAAACGGGTAATTTTCGAAAAGAATTAACATTCTGAATTGGAAGAGGGAATTTTTTTTAATAATTCTAATTTTGATTGGAAACGGGTAATTCGCGAGACGAATTAAAATTCTGGATTACAACAGGGAATTTTTACAAAGAATTCTGATACTCAGTATAATCGGTGAATTTTCAAGAAGAATTTCAATTCTGAGCTAGAACTGGAAATTTTAAAAAAGAATTAAAATTCTGTATTGGAAGAGGGATTTTTAAAAAAATAATTTTTCAAAAGAATTCTAACTCTGAGTTGAAATAAAATTTTCAAAGGAAACTTGATTCTTAGTTGAAACGGGTAATTTTCGAAAAGAATTAAAACTCTGGATTGGTACAGAGAATTTTTCAATTTTAAAACATCTGACCTAGAACGGGAAATTTTGAAAAGAATTTAAATTCTGGATTGCAACAGGGAACATTTTAAAAGAAATTTAATTCTGAGTTGAAACGGGGTATTTTCGAAAAGTATTGAAATTTCAATTTTTTGAAAAATTCCAATTAAAATGCTTTAAAATATCTAACCATTGGAATCTTTTTAAAATTATAGGCTTAAAATTTTGAATCTTGAATTGAAAAATGTTACTGCGCTTCAAATTTTCGAAATCATCAAAAGAACTATTTAATTAATAGAAAATATCTAAATTATTGTTATGAAACTGAAACTACAAGATAAAAATGACTCAACTATGATAATTTTTCTTTGAAAATAATAAATTTAACGTAAATTTCAGTTAAAAAACCCCAAAGCCTTCTTGCCCGACGTTATCAGCTGTGGGGAAAAAGGTTGCAAGTTGACAAGTTGTATAAAAATAATATATATTCCACCCGCTTTTATACATTTCCAAAATGCTCCGTATTCAGCTCTAAAATCTTCGGTAAAATCAAAATAAGAATTAAGTAAAATTTTGAGGTTATGTTAAAGAAAACTGAATTCCTGATACTTACAATTCTGAATATTTATAAATTAAATAGTATGGCACGTAAACTAAAGCAAGACAATTTCCGAAAGAGTTTAATGTCATTTTTAGAGTTATAGATGCTATATTTTATCTATTAATTATATCAATAACTCAACACGTTACTTCGATCTTCTAAAATTTCTGGAACTTGAATTTCGGGTTGCGTTCCACTTTCTTCTTCATCATATGCATCATTATCTACATAATTTTAAATATATAATCAATAACTTGGGTTAAAATTTATATACATTTTTTTATTTGTGTAACTTTAATGCAACCTCAGAATATCTTAAAAATATACAATTTATAATAACTTTTCAAATAAATTTCAAGTTTAAGGTTACGTTTCGATTCAATCAATACGATTTAACGATTTACTTACCCTCGTTCACATAACTAAAATTGTCTAAAGCAGCTAACGCGCGATTCTTCAAAGTTATCCCCTCTCTGCGATAACATAAAGAATGAGGGAGGTCGCTGAAGACCCCAGCAGAAGTTTCTTTATTGTAACAAGGATTTTTAATATTTTTGCACGAAAATTTCTTTGGATATACCTTTTTATATTCTTTATGAGGTAAAACTAGTTCATATATACATATTTAATTTTAACATATGAAAAAAATTAAAAGCTAAAAAGAAAATGGAAAAAATGACTTACGATTAAAAAAAGGCTGGGTATAAAAGACCCCAGGGATAACTTTAAGGGCTAGGCTTTGGCACATTGTTTATTGCATTATACACTTGAACTCAGATAACAAATATGAATTTTATCAACAATAACACACTTCATTTGACAGCAAGGCTATTTCCCTAAACTTGCTACTATGTGGCGTTGCAATACTTGAAGCGGTCTGACTCGGGTCTGGGCCATGGAATTATCCCGATCTGGCCCCGAAAATACTAAACCGATCAGGGCCAGATCGGTAAACTGGAAAATATATGGCGATTTTTGCACGGGTTAGTAACCACAGTACCACACCTCTACTCAGCATATGTAGTAACCACACTAGTGCGATTGGGGTTTTAGAATCTTTGAAATTCAGTGTCTCGGAAGTAACTAATCCAAATTTAATGTATAAGAGGTACTCTTTGGGGTAGAAATGATAATGCCGTAGTGGCGAGAGACCCTTGGTCTACGCAGGTAGAAAGTTACAGAAGTAAGAAATTTCACGAGGTGCGAATTCGCACTAGTGTGGTTATTGGGGGTTAAAATTCGCGTGCATTTTGAGTGCTGAAACTCTTTTAATTGTTGTAATATCTCTATTATAGCTATACTTATTATGTGTAGCGACTATACGGAAAATGGTCAAAGATAATCATTTTCGCTGATCCAGGGATCTTTCTAGATTCTTTCGTTCGTTTTCACCTGAATGTTTAGCTATACAGGGTGGCCCAGACTCGAGTGTCCGAACTTATATAGCTAGCTATATAAAAATAAAAATAAATAAATCGAAAATTCCTTTTCCAAAAATCAGTTGAAGTTTTAGTTTTTTAATTATTAAATATTTAAGATGGACTAATCAGGAGCGCGGTATAAACAGTCGTGCGTACGTGAGCGGTAGTCCAACGCAGTGTTATTGAAGAGAACGCCGAGGTGGGGTTAGCGAGGGGAAAACAGCAGTCACTACACTACGTTGGACTCCCGCTCACGTGCGCACGACTGTTTATACCGTGCTCCTGATTGGTACAGCTAAAATATTTAAAAACTCAAAAACTAAAACTTCAACTGATTTTTGGAAAAGTGATTTGAGATTTATTTTTTTAACTTCTATACAGCCATATAAGTCCGGACACTTGAGTCTGGGACACCCTGTATAAAAATGAATAATATCCCTGTCACAGCTCAATTTTTACCGTGTGTGTAAAAGCGTTGCATATCATCTTGATCCAATTTCGGAATAGAATTGATCAGCTAGCATTTACTGTGTTTTATCTAACCATGCACTCTGAAATGTATATGAAAATATAACTCTTTTTTTTCAAAACATCCGTTTCTCAAATTTCCTCACTTATCACTTGTATTTGATGCACGGAGAAAAATTGATGTTTAAACGTAACATCCAGATGTTCAGGGTTGACATATTTTATTAACTATAGGACAGCAATCTAGATGTTCAAAGTTAGTATCTGTAGATATTAAAAAGTGAGACGTTATACTCTGTAACATCCAAAATGTTCAACTGAAATATCCAAAATATTACATGATGATTATGTCAAATAACGGCTGTAAATAATTGAAAAGTTGACTTATTTTTTACCATTTAAGGAATTAATTGATGACTTATTTGTCAATTGAAAATAAACTTGAATGCCCATACATAAACGAAAAACAGATAAAGGGTATGAAATATCGATCAAATGATACATTCAGTCAAGTTGAGTTTATGTTTAATATCTGTAATTCAAAATCTTCAAAATAAAAACTGGATAAGTAAGCTGAGAACGAATTATCTATAATCAGCATGTAAAATTCTGTCTATTTTCGGTCACTAAAACTCAAATTTTATTTAAAATTTACAATCATTTTGTTAAATATATTTGAGACAATATAATCCCAAACTTAAGAACCTTGTTCCGTCGTGTAGACAGACAAAAGTCGTTATCCGATTTTATTGAAGGACAGCTAAGCCGTGAAATATAGTCATGAATCCAATGCGCGATGCGCATACGCTCGGACGATGTTAACATCTGAATGTGTTTCAGTTTAACATAAAAATGTTTTTATGCCTAACATCTCAAAATGATAGTAGATGTTCGGCATGTTTGGCCGTACAATCTTACCCTTTGAACATCTAAATTTAAACATCCATTTTTCTCCGTGTGTCAGGCAGCACCAGAAAAAGATGCAGATCAATATTCTTATTGGAAGATGGCGTTTTATCCACCCACGGATTTTGTCGTACATTTTAGAGGTTGTGTTTGGACAAAATGCAGTCTTCCGATAAGGATAACGGGATGAATCTTTTTGGTCTCCGCCTGACATAAAATACAAGTAATAAGTGAAAGAAAATTCAAGAACCCAGCATTTTGAGGAAAGTTAGGATTTTTCCGATTTTTTAAGTACATTTTACAGTGAATGGATCGAAAAACGTACACGGAGAAAAATGGATGGTCAAAGTTAGAGGGTCAAAATTTAAAGAGCTAGTCCGTTCTTCTAGGTGGTCTATCAGAATTTTTTCGACATAGTCAGAGAGATTCTCATTTTATTGCCAGTCTGATAGTTACGAAGGTCAGACTCACTATCAGGGATAATCAAGGTATCCTTTCGGGATCGCCAATACGATCATCTTGTTTTCACTCAGTTCGACCATCCACGGAGGAGCAAATGACCCATCGCGGAGGACCATCCTGATCAGTTTCCGTTGGCGTGATTATTTAAAATGAATACATTTGTAAGTCAAATGTCAACAACAAATAATAAATGTAAAGTGCATAAGAATAGTGGGAATTATTGTAAATTCGTATTTAAGATAAAAAAGATATTCCTTTCCTTAAAATTAAAACCGATCATTTATTTTTGAGGAAAAAATCTAATAAATAATTTAAATTTTACTTTACAAGTCCTTCTTGTGAGCAAAGAATTATGTTTAATAACTTTACTCTTATTATTTGCTGTATAAAATTGCTTTTCACATTTAATGATTTCAAATAAGCCCGCCAATCTTAACCAATCCGGTTGTCGACGCGATGGATGCAGTGTGAAAGGATACGAGAGTTGGAGCACCGTGGTTCAGAGCAATTTCGGAGTGAGTGAATGTCATTGAGCCGTTCAGTCACATTTGCTGTTTATTGAAGTTGAACATATTTTTGACAAGTTTAAACTGCATTTTGACATTTTGAACATGCGTGGAGATTGAAGTGCATAAGAGAGAAAATGATGGAAAGAGAATTAAGTTTATTCTTTTGCATTTTCAACGTCAAATTTGATGTTTCCAAGGGATTAAGGATAAAGACGTAACTGGATGCTCAGCTATCAATTTGTTGTCATCGTGTCGTATCAAACTGAAAACGTGCCACAAATTTCAGCATTCATTGATGATGCAGAAAGTAACGAGATGTGGGATATTGGTTTCTGAATTCACTCCAATTTTTGAAATCTTACAGTTCAGTGCAATACAGTGACGCCGCGTCGTCTCCTTAGCCTTTCGTGCTCCAAATATATTTTGTCAACGTGCACTGTTTTTGCATATCAAATTATGTTACATACTCCTCGCTATCCACAAAGAATAAAAAAAAATTTCAGAATTTATGTATTTCATATAAATTTTCAGGTTTTATAGGTTCCACTCAATTTTATAATTTCCAGTCTCTTATAAGAGACTGTATGTGTAGCGGGCGTAAAGTTTTATGAAGCGGGCGTAAAGTTTCATGAAGCGGGCGTAAAGTTTTATGTCGGCCCGGCGGCGGAGTGCGCATGTGCGAGCGTCACTGGGCTGGAAGCGGCCACATTACGCCTGCTTCACGTGCAAGCAATGGTGCGTTTTCAAGGGGGGTCGGACAAAAAATTAGTTTTGTTTGAAGAGAAGAAACACACCACTATGTTTTTGAACGTCAAAAAGTTGTTTAATTTCATTCTCAGGCCACTTCAAAATAGTCAAAAAATGCAATCTTGAGATAACTAGAAGTTGTATAGTTTCTGTAAACGAAAGAAGAAAATATTTATGTGAAAGACGTTTTTTTCCATTAACCGAATCCAAAATAATGGATATTTTTGTTAATCTTTCGAGAAATTCTAACTTGATCAAAAATGATTTTTTCTAAAATATGATTTTATATTAATGTTTGTTATTGAAAAGTAATCCACATAAAAAATTGACAATAATTTTTGCACACATTGAAAACTCAGGGTTGCCGCAGGTCAGGAAAAACCTGGAAATCAGGAAAAAAGTCCGGGAACTTTGTTGATCAGAGAAAGTCGGGGATTTTGAAAAAATTGTAAAAGTCAAGGATTTTTTATAAGAGGCACTTTAAGTAACTGTCAAAATAATCAGGGCTGCCACACAGTAACTTTTTTTCTCAAATCAGATTTTGGTAACTTTTTTAAATGAGAAGATCAATTTATTTAATTTTTTTTCAATAAATTAACCCATGGGTTAACCACTACTGAATTAAGGTCTAAACCTATTTCTGAATCTTCTTGAATTATTTTGAAATCTTTTAGAGTATTTTTAATGATTTTAAGAAATATTTAATAGATTGCAATACTTCGAACGGATTTCAACGGATTTTAAAGATATTAGGTTATATTTAAAAATTCCAAAGAACTTTCAGTAGCTTTAAAAAGTTTCAAGGAATTTTCAATTGATTTCAGTAATTTAATGGGATTTCAAAGGATTTGAAATATATTTTTTAGTTGAAGATTTATGTATTCTGTTGAAACTTTTTTTGTGTCGAAAATTCATCTCTTGGGTTGGAAATTCAATTATTTCGTTAAAAATTCTTTTGTTTTTTTGGTTGAGGATTCCCCATTTTAGGTAAAAATTAATTTCTTTGGTTGAAAATTCAACTATTTAGTTGAAAATTAGTTTTTTAGATGAAAATTAATTTTTTTAATTGAAAAAGAAACTATTCCATTGGATTTTTTGTTAAGAATTCATATTTTCGGGTTGAAAATTCAACTTTTTTGTCAAAAATTGCTCTTTTCGGTTTGAAAATTAGTCTGTTTAGGTTGAGAATTCAACTAATTTGTTGAAAATTCGTATTTTTGGGTTTAATTCAACTTCTTTTGATTGAAAATTAAAATATTTTTTTGTGTATATATCATCTATTACACTTTTTGTTGAAAATTAATTTTTTGGATCGGGGATTCATCACTTTGGTTGAAAATATAACTACTTTGTTGGAAATTCATCTTTTATGGTTGTAAAAATTTATCTTTTTGAGTTGAAAAGTCAACTATTTGGTTGAAATTGCATGTATTTTTTTACTTTGACATTATTAATCTCTAAGGTGTAAGGCTGATATTATACCTGAAAGAAAAATGTAGGACGGTCAGGGAAAATGGAAAATTGATCAGGGAAAAGTCAGAGAAAATCGGGAAATTTCGAGATTAGGATTTTGTAGAAACACTGGGAGCAGCCCTATAAGAAGTTCAGCCACTAAAATATTAAAAAATTGACGATATAGAAGGGAAGAATTTTCCATTTAAATAGAATTCTAATGAATTTTCATTTTAAACCAGCAGGCTTAAATGCTTAAATTTGAAATTGTATAATTTTCAGAGTTTCAATCTTAAATTCAATACCAGAAAGTTATTTTTGTATGCACTTTTCGCAAGATTTTAAACAATATCTTGAATGGATTGTACGTAATTTCTATTTTATGATGAATAAAAAATTAAAAATGGTAGGTATAGTTATTTGTTGACGACACAGGGTATAATTTTTTTAGTGAAAATTATGCTAGAAAAAAATTGACAAGCCTCTGATGTTTATATTTCATTTGCTTAAAAACAATTTAAATTGAAATCAAATCATTTTTATTTTTCAACGAACAATTATTCCATTTAAACGTTTTCTATTTCAAATTGTTCAACTATTAAAGTTTTCAATTTTAAATAAACTTTGATAATTTTGAACGATTTAAATTGAAAACTAAACCCTTGTTAACGGCTTAATCTACAATTGACGCGCCGGATGCAAAAAGGATACGTATAATTATTTCGCTGCGAGTGAGGGAGGGGGGGCTGAATGTATATATGTATCTCTTTTTTGCATCCGGAGCCTCAATTATCGACGCTCCCAATTAAAAATTCTCTCATGTTTTTATATTGAGCTCCAAAATAGTCTAAAAAAATCTTCAAAATCGAACGTACAAAAGAGTTTTTGTCCAAAAGAAATTTTTGTACTTCAGAATCAATTATTGTAAGTGAAGAAAAAATTATTTCGTAATATATTATTTTTCTGACATTTTTTAGAGGACAATTAAATTATTAATGAGTGTCGAAAACAATTTATTTGGTCGATTTGTGAATTCGATGTATAAAATAAAAGTTAATTCAAAACTAATTAATATTATAATACGAAAGAAGGCCAAGTGAGTTCTGAACTAAATGAAAAATTATTCACATTCAGATAAAGAGGAAAGAACTTTTGAAACATTTTAAAAGACTCTGAATCACTAAGTTTGGTCTTTTGTCCAAAGAAGGATGGATGAGTTTGAAAGCTTTCACTCTAAGAAATGTTTGAACTAAAATTTATCGCAAACTTTGCACGCTGAGGGAAACTTTTTATCGATTCGGTGAAATGTTGTTGCTGCATGTCACAGGAATAAATATGATGGATTATATAAAATATTGATAACGAAAAAAATAGAAGAAAAAAAATCAGAATTATTATTTCAAAAGTCAAAGCTTGTCCAAGAAATGAAATTGTAATTTTAAATTGAATTCCACTTTTATTTCAAAATCCATGAATTTTAATTACAAGTCTGTTGGTTTGATTTTAATTTACAATACGATCTCCCCAATTGAAACAAAAGAAAAACTTGCATAATGAATTTTCTCAGAATCTTAATTTTTCAATGGAAACTACTGAAGTGACCGATGTAATAAATTTCTCAAGCAAGACAAAATTTAATTAAATTTCCTGATCTTAAATGATTGAATCCTATCTCAATGTCAAATTCAATTTCCTTCTCCTTGTTCTAGAATTCCAATATCATCTTCCATTTGAAATGTCAAAGTTGATATCCTGCTTTCGACCAGGAATTCCAACTTTTGTCCTATAAGACTAAATAAGAGGCTATATTGTCCAGAAACATTTGCTCATCTGAACTTCTCAGTTTTCATTCTTTTCCATTAGAAAAGAATCCCAACAACAATAAAGTCTAAAATAAAACCCATAAAATATCCAGAGGGATTCTTCATTAAAGACAAAAGTACAAACTACAAACGGACGCTGCATTTTAAATCAGGAAATTAGACTGCGTGCTTTACATTAAAAATTTAAAATGGGATCAGGGTTAAGCAAATTGAATATAAACCCTCAACAATGAGGGGTAGAATCAAATTCTTCGTAACTTGAGAAACTTTGGTGCTTGATTTGAGAAAAAATAAAAATATTTTCAAGGTTTTGTATTTATTGTAAAAAATTGGATATACATAGGCCGTTGAAATCCATTCATGGTGATATAAAAAAGTCTGACAACAAATAAAATCGGTTAAGTTAACAATTTTTGTATGTTTAAAATCGTTCTCAAAATCAAGAATATTTTCTTTTTTAAAAAATACCATAATTAATAATTAAATCATCACATTTATAGGTTTAATTAAATATTTATTTCCAAGACTTGTGAGACTTCCAAGACTTCCCTTCCCTGTTTTAAGGATTAGTAAGATTTTTGCTCTGCAGGTTCGAAAATACAAAAAAAATTAGATTTAGAATTTTTTACAAAAAGCCATTTACTGTATATGTGGTGCGGGGTCCTTTCGTAGTACAATTTCAGAGAGAATCTCAATTTTTCAAGGGATTTTACCAGATTTTAGGGACTTCAAGGATTTTTATGGATTTTAGGATATTAAGAACGACTTGCGTGAATTGCAAAGTATTTGAAGGGTCTTCCAAAGATTTTTGAAAGCTTTCGAAATATTTCAAAACAAGTCACGGGATTTCAAAGGATTTCAAGAGATACCTAAGTATTTTCATGAATTTTTAAGGACATCAGGGAATTTTATTGGGATTTTAAAGATTTGAATGGACTTAAAGAGATCTCGAAAGATTTCACGGGATTTCAAAGGATTTTAAGAGATTTCAAAAGATTTCAAATTATTCACGGAAAAAAGGTGACGCTGTGAGAAATTAATGTTTTTATAAAAACCGTTTCATTACGTGAACAATCTGAATTGCTGCACTATTAAGATAGTTTGAAAAATAATCCGGGTGTCCATGGAATTTAGGGAATTTCGTACGATTTCAAAAGATTTAATGGAATTTCAAAAGATTTCGGATTTATTACTATTATTATAACACGTAGACTTTTAAAATATTTAACTGGATTTTGAAATGTTTTACGAGATTTCAAAAATTTTAAAGGATCTCGCAATATTTTGAAATATGTAGCGGAATTACCAAGATTTAACCCGATTTTTAGAGATTTTATAAGATTTTAAAGGATTATAAGTGATTTTGAAGATTTCGAACGATTTCAAAGATTTCACGGAATTTCATAGAATTTTAAGGGATTTCTACAGTTCCTGAAGGATTTCAAGGGATTTCCAGAGAGCTCAGTCATTTAAAAGGGATTTCAAGAGATTATGTACAATATCCGTGGAATTCCAAAGATTTCAAGCAATTTTCATACGATTAAAGACATGAATTAAATTATAATTAAACATAAATATATATAAAAAAGAGCATATATACTTTAAACATTTTAATCATTAGTAGTTTAGTTTGAACTAGTTTAAATAAATATTTGTACATTTTTTATTGGTGAGATTTAGAAATAAAATCTGAGGCTGCTCAACACTTATATTCAGCTTTAAAATTCAAGTGGCTCAATTTTGAACATTTGACTTTAAATTATTCAAGATGAAACATTTAACTTTGCAGTTAATCAACTTGGAATATTGCATTTTTAAATTATTTAACTTTGTACACTTCAACTGAAAAACTTTTAAAATACTATGTATTTCTTAATGTTTCCAATTTTATATTTTATAAAATGTTTCAGCTATAAATTTTTAAGAGTGTTTTTTCTGATGAACAATAATTTTCTACACTTGAAACTCGTTGCACTTAATAGTTATGTTTGTGTTATATGATACATTGTTTTTATTTTGTAACACGCGGTAGCATATTTCTAGTTTCGAATGAAACAATTTTGTAGACGTAAAATGAAGAATATGGTAAAAAATTTAAAAAAATGAGAAACGCAGAGGAATAGGGAAAAAACCGTGATCCCTCGGTATACAAGTTACATTCCTGTCTCTTCAACATTTTACTCTCTAAATTCGAATTACATACTAGAAATTTTAATAATGCAATTAGTAGCATTCTATCTGACTGTTAAATTAGTAATTTTATCAGTTTCTACTAAATGAAATGGTAATATTTATGTTACTAAATGAATTAGTAAGGGTATTCTACTAATCTGCTTAGTAAATTCAGTGAGTAGCAATGAATTGCTATGGAAACATAATTTAATAATTTTTTAAATACTTTCTGCTGGTTTTTGAGTTTTAATTCATTTTGATCTGCTTTTAGTGTCATTTGTCAGACTGAACAAAATGGCCGCCAATTTCTGACGCCGATGTCATAACGAGATAACCTAAAAGTTTTATCTAACCGCATGCAAGTGACAACTACACTTAACAGGAGATATATTCTAATATCAGATTTTGTTAATATTTTTACTTTCTAAGCACACTGCACGATCAGAAACCCTAAAAAGCTCGCATATGAGCTTCAGTACACCAATAACGGCGGCCATCTTTGTTTTATTTAATACATGATCTCGAATCAGATCATTGTGATCTCAGAAGTCAATCATTCATTGCGGGCGATCAAAATACTCTTAATTTCGGTATAATTTTTGTTTTATATCAAAACGATGTTGATTTCGGTATCATTTTGAACAATTTCTTTTACTGTATACTCCTTGACATCTGAACGCTTAACCCTAGTATAAGTTCAAATTTTGCATATATTTATTAAAATGAACCCATTTTTTATTAGTGGTCGGTGTATTATTCAGGTTAGTTGACCTTGAGAAAGTCAGATAATTTTGTGAATGAATATAGATGAGATTAAAATTGTCTTAAATCCGACGACGACACAGTTTCATTGTATAAGTACGCAAATTTTGGGTAATTTTCCTTCACAGTTTCGAAATCTGCCTTAGCAACAATAACACATTCATAGCAAACTTAGTCAATACTGAGGCTCCAAAATAAATATTGTCTTTCACTACTAAGAGTACATCAAAAGAAATCGAGTTTTTCAAAAACGGCTTTCCATTTGAAAATAATGTCATTGGAAAAGGGAATTTCCAATATGGAACATGAATTTTTGAAACTGATCTTAATTCTGATTTAGAAAAAAGCAATTTACAAAAATGTCTTTTCCGAGTCAAAATTGATCAGAATTGGAAAATTCTTTGCCTCGAAAAAAGTTTGTTTAAATGTCAACACTTGAACGTCAACAAATATTCGTAAACAATTAGAATGTCGACTTCGAGACAGGCAATTTCTGTAAACAATTAAAATTGGATTTGGAATATGGCATTTTTTTAATAAAGCAGAAATTTTGGAAAAGAATTATGATTCTGATGTAGAAGGAAAAATTTTTAAAAATCCCTATTTCAAATCTGAATTCGCCTCAATTTGAAACTTCCCTCTTACGAATTTTATAAAAATGAAATTGCTTTTTTCTACCTGGGTTCAAATCCCAGTGAGCCAGAAGTGCATTTTTTCACAACCTAAAAACAAAAAATGAGTACCTAAAGAATACTGATTTGAGGTCATGTATATAAAAACAACTAACAATCATTATAATTACTTATAAAGATATAATCAACACCGTAGCAACAAAAAATATGATAAAAAAATGTTGTAAATTAACACGATTCTGACATGAAACAGGAAAGTTTTGGAAATAAATGTAATTGTAACCCAGAACGGGGAATTTCCATAGAGAGTTATAATTTAGACTAACAGAGGGAGAATTTCCTTCAGAAAGTATCATTTAAATTTTCGAGGTGGGAATTTCCGTAAAGAATCATACATATTTAGACCTGTTACAGGGAATTTTGGTTCAAATTCAGAATTATAATTTCCTTTCCAAGATTTTATTTACCTTCAAAATCTTTTAAATTTTTTAAAATAATTATAATTCTTTTGGAATCATAAAAAATTGTTTGAAGTCATTTAGAAATTTTTGAGCTCTTTTAAGTTAACCCCGAGAAACCCGGTAATTTATAATCATCCGTTGTGTAGAATTTAGTAAGTACATTTGTTACCCTTGAAACTGACTCTGATGAAATGTAAATATTTGATAATGACAGTCTTAATGGCTACAATCTGAAAGATAACGTCGATAGGATTATATAATCTAATGAAGCACTAGAATATTTATCAGTTACATTGGTAATTAAATTCGTTATTAATACTTGAATCAGTTTTTCCTCCAATTCGAAAAGATGCGGACTGTTTCTACTCTTGTGTTGTCCTTGGTGTTCATCCTCAATTCTATTGGTGAAGATAATAATAAAATATGAGTATAATTTTAACGATATTTTGAAGCTTTTCGCAAATTAGAATTTGTCCAACGATCGGATCATCCTAAATTATTATACTGTTTAATACGTTTCTGCTTCAGAACAGAGAATTTGGAAAAGAATTATAATTCTGATTTGGAACATCAGATAATTTTTGGTCATAGGAATCAAAATTCTGGATTGGAAAAGAGAATTTTGTAAATAATTATAATCATGAACTTAAGGGATTTTGGTTAATTCTCTACTTCTAAAGTAGAATCAAAATTAATTATTTAATTAATTAATTAATCAACAATTAATTTTCAAATTTGAAATGAAATTATTCACCTTCCCACGCAACTATTTTGAAATTATTAAATGAATATAAGGGAATTTTTTATATAAAATTAATTAGAGCTTGGTATAGGGAATTTTTTTAAAGAATTCAAATTCTGAGTTTGATCGAGGAATAAATGAATTAAATGTATATAAAATAGTCCATGAGAAGTTATAATTTTGATTTTTTAACAGGGAGTTTCGTAAAGAATTATAATTTTGTCTTGCAACAAGCATGTTTTTACATGGAACAAGAAATTTGATCAAATCTGTTTTATTCTAATTTATGAAGAGGGAATTAACAAAAAATATATCTCTTCACATGAATTTCAAAAATATGAAGTTAGTATATTTGTGAATAAAAATTATTATTATAATTCGGAGGCAGAACTGGTAATTACCGTGAAACAGCATAATTTTTATTTTAGGTTCAGATTAGAACAGGAATTTTTTCAAAAAATTATCATTTTTACTTTAGGACAGGAAATTTCGTAAAAAATTATAATTTAACTTAGAACAGGGGACTTTTAATATGAAAGGGGAATTCAAAAAAAAGGATTTTAATTCTTATTCGTAAAAAGGGATTTTAGAAAAGCCCCTTTTCAAGATCAGAATTATAATCATCTTCTAGAAATCTGTTCCAAAGCCGAAATCAGAAGCTGTTTCAGTTCAAAAATAATTTTTTTGGCAAATTCAAATTTACCTGAATTGTAAACTCCTCTCTTTTAAATTTTGGAAAAAGAAAGTTTTTTTGTTTTTTATCAATTGAATTTATATATAATAATTATATATATAACTCATGTTTATTAATAAAATAATTTATTATAAAATTTTTTTTATCATCAGTTTTCTAAAGCATCAAATTAGCTTTAAAAGTAGACACTATTTATAAACTTCTCAGATAAAATACAGATTTGACTGAAATATAAAATATTATATGAATTGTCATATCAGTTTTAACGAATTTAGTTATGATATTTTTTTCCTTGGAACAAATTCTACTGAAATGTAAATATTTGAGGACAAACTTTTCGCCTGAAATCCGCGAGATAGCGACAATATATGATATTATATGTATTAATTTTCATTCGTACATGTCGCAATGTTTTTCCGAAATGTATCCTTAACAAGAACGAATTTCCTGGACTATGTCTAGTAATTGTTGATAATTCGTTTTTTAATTTTTCTAAACTGAAAATAAACATATTTTATTTTTGTTTAAAATTGTATACTTTTGATTGAAAATTGATGCTTTTAATTGAAAATTGATACTTCCTAGTTGAAAATTCTACTATTCGGATAAAAATTCATGAATTTTACAGAAATTTGTCTTTATTGGTAGGTAGTTCATCTTCTTGGTTGAAGATTGAAGTATTTTGTTCAAGTCTGCCTCGACCGTTAAATTCATTCGGTCATGAAACAGAAAATCTTTCACAAAAAACAGAAATTATTGAAAAGGATTATAATTCTAGGTTTGAGCGCGGGAAAAATGAAATATGAAAGAAGTTGTCTTGGAGAATTAATTTTGACTTTGGAGCAGAGAATTTCTTGAATAATTCTAATTTTGTCTTGGAACAGGTAATTTAGAGATTCATTCCACTGGCACCTCCACAACGAAATTTGATCATCTTCTTATGCCATAATTTTGGGCTATTTTTGGGCATCGAAGCCGAAGTACTAGAATTTTTGGGTTTTTTGTAGCTCTTCCAATCTCTAAAAATGTATAATAAAAAACAACTCCTATCTCCTGAAAACTGCCCTTAAAGTATTAGACGATTTTCGGACTCTAAAAAACCTAAACATTATTTTACGAAATTAACCCTAACACTAAACAATTACCCCTGAAAAAAAGTTTAGGAAATGAGTACAAGAAAACGTATATCTTAGGTTTAAGCTTTTTTTTAGCTTACTTGAAATTAAATTTTATTCAGAAAAAAGATCTTCTCCTTTCACTCCGCTCAGCCTCGAACATCAGTTCAACTGATTTCCGGCCAGGTCCTCTAACCACAGAGAGATCAGAGGAAGAATTTTTTTTCTGAAATACGCTTTATTTAGCAAGATGTCAATATCAATTTTCAATAGAAATCTGTATTATCATCGGAGAAGGTAAGGAATCGAGAAGAGAAATCCACACATAAAATGTAAATCTACAATATCAACCAAAGTTATATTCTCCCATACAGAAAATATTTTAACGTTATTTCAGACAAGATGGAGAATAAACATTTTTAATTAGATTTTATTCAGAAAAAAGATCTTGAAAAAATTTTAAAGATCTTTAAGATCTTCTTTCTGAATAAAATTCAATTGAAAATGTTTATTCTCCATCTTGTCTCAAATGACGTTAAAATATTTTCTGTATGGGAGAATATAACTTTGGTTGATATTGTAGATTTCCATTTCATGTGTGGATTTCTCTTCTCGATTCGTTACCTTCTCCGGTGATAATACAGATTTCTATTACTTGAAATTACAAAATTAATTCTCTGAAAACAAGCCATGACACTAACATCTACCCCTAATCAAGAATTGAAATATTATACAATCAAAAAAGTAAGTCTGAAGTTAATGATTTTTGCGGCCTTCGGCATAGTCATGCATAGAAGCTTTTCAATAATTATATTTTCGAGCTCCTGGGGTCAAATTAATATTTGAAAACCCACAAGAACTACGCCTAGCACATTTAACAAACCCCATCTTAGCTGCCTTTAACCAAAACAGCAAAAAAATTTCCATTACAAATAGTCACCAGAGACACCTACCCAAGAGTATGTTATATCCTTATTTCCGCAATTATATGTATATTCAATAAACCGAAAAAACAAGCACAAGTCCAATTATCGAGCCTTGTCTCAGATACCGTTAACTAAAACAGCTAAAAAATTTCAAATAAAAATAGTCACCTCAGGCACCTACCCAGGACAATAGTTCATGTGATTATCCCTGCAATGGAATTCAGCGACCTCAAAAAACAACCCCTTGTATATTTTCCTATCCCTATCTCAGCTGCCTTTAACTAGAACAGCCAAAAAAATTTCAATAAAAAATAGTCAACCTGGATACCTACCCTAGACTCTATTTCATATCCTTGTCCCTACAGTAATATTTGAAAAACCCCAACAAAAACCCTAATACATTTGATGTACCCCGTACCTGCTACCTTTAAGTCAAACCACCAAAAAATTCCAACTCAAGAATGATATCCACAGATATCTTGCGAAGACTTAGTTCGTATGACCATAGTCGCTGCAATATTCAACAACCCTCGAGTACGACTCCTAGCACACTCAAGGAACTCCATCTCAGAGCAGCTGAGGCAGGGTTTTTTACATGTACTAGGGGTTATTTTGCGATTTGTTGAATATCTATTTGGAGATAAGAATATGATTTATTATGAACATTATTGAGTGAATAAGAATATGTACGAAAGTCTTAAAAAGGTGTCTGAGGGAACTATTTTTTATTGCAAATTGTTTTGGCTGTTTTGGTTGAAGGCAGCTGAGACGGAGTCCATTATATATCCTAGTGGTTGTTTTGTGAGGTTGTTTAATAAACTATCGGAATAGTTATAGCTAACAGTAATAAAAAAGGGTCCGGTGTGTTTATTTTAAATTGAAATTGTTTTAGCTGTTTCAGTTGAAGACATCTGCGACGGGGTTCTTTAAATATACTAGGTGTTGTTTTTGGTAGTTTCGAATAATACTGTAGAGATGAATATATAAAACAGAGTCTTCAGAAAGTATTTGTTGTGATTATTTTTAGTTGCATTGGTGCTAACGGAACGGACCTGTAATTTTGGATATTCATCATAAAATGTTGGAAAATCATTTTAATTCTGATGTATGAAAAAGAAATTTATATAATCAACCCCTGATCCTATTCAAAATTCGTTAAAAATTCAAAATTCCTGGTCTCAAATCAGAATCTGTTTTAATATATATGTTTTTTAAATGAAAATTTGTCTGCATTCGAAACTTGCCTCTTCCAAGTTTTAAAAGTAGAAAGTTATTATATCTTGTATTTAAAATCCAAAATATTATAAATAAATATAAATCTGACTTAAAAAAGGGAATTCCCGTAAATAATTATTATATTCATTTACAAACAAGGCATTTCTGTAAAGAATTATAACTTGACTTGGAACAGGGACCTTCTGACATCGTATAGGAGTTTTGAAAAATAATTTTTACTCTCATTTAGAAGAAGGGACCTACCCTAGGAGCTGGAACACCTTATAGTTGGTGAGGTGGCCTCAGCGTGTGGGACAAGGGGGTCAAACGAACCTCGGCCTGCATGTTTATGGTTATAATGAAAGCATCCCTATAAACAAGCTCTCCATGTATGTATGATTGTAGTGTGCTACAAGGGTGAAAGAGCCTAGCTAACACGGGACTTCCGGGTTCCCTGAGAGGGGCGGGTCTGGACGGGAATGACCGACGACACGCACAGCGACCGAGAAACAGCTATCTATTGGTATGATGGCTTACGAACGGATAATCATTAAGTGCCTCACTCAATGTTGCCACCCCCCTGAGCCATGAGGCTAGAGTGATTGTGCTCATAGCACTTTGTCACCTAGGTATTAGAAGGTGTCCTAACGGCCTCTCGGGACACCGTACGACATCCCCAAATAATTAGCCCACCCTTGCATGCGGGGCTCTGCAGGGGCCGACTTCTTATTTTCCTAGCTGCTCCTGGGATCAAAATGAATCACGCAAAACCAAAACAAAATTTAAAGGAAAAAGGAGGAAGGATAGTAACGGAGGGGGGAGAAACGTTGGGCTTGGACGGGTCTAACATAACTCTTTTCTCCCAATATGTCTCTCCGGAAAGACTAACTCAAGTAGCGGCTGTGCCCCGAGCTCTACCCGGAGCTGAGGGATTGACGGTTCTTCTGAATGAGGCGATGGAAACGAGAACAAGCTTGGACCCAGACTCGTTGCTCACTGTGGAGCAGTTTGGGCTCTTCAGGGAGCCCACCTGGAGGGTGCTTGGGAGAGGCTCCCCAGATCAATGACCAAAATTCGAGACCTCGTTCTGGAAGGGAGGGGTCTTCGTATTTGTCGCAGCCAACCCAGCGGCTAAAACTTGGCTGCATAATACAGTGGCCGAGACAAGGCCCTGAGAAGCTGCAGATCTCAAAGTAGGTGGGATTGAATCGCTACAAAAGATGCTGAGGGCTACAGCAAGGTTTCCGTGTGAGTTGGAAGACCCATCTGTAGACCTTCGGCAGTTAGAGGGTTTCACTTCCTCACAAAGACAGCTTCCTGGCGAATCGTCAGGCACGATCGGCCTCAGGAAGAAGACACAGCTCGAGGTACCAAGCAACTTCTATTTGTGCGAACTCCTGAATCACAGGCAAGGCCTTTTGCAGTCCTCAACAACAGGCACTTCTACCACCTTGAACAGATCAACTTTAGGCTTGCCGACCAGGGGCAGGATGAGCCTGTCGGGAACCAGGAAGATCGGAGGCAGAACTAAATAAGTGCTTCTGGCCTAACCATTACCCAAATTACCTTGCATTACAGCAAATGCGCCTCTGCTGTTCTGCAGAGGGGCATATCTGCGAGGCACACAGGTGATAGTCACAGTTCTTAAAGAAATAGAAAAGCTAGTCTTGGCATCGGCCTACTTTCCATATGACAGCGATACCAACCCACCAGTGGATGTACGTACAATAGTGGAATACTGCAAAGTAAGGGGTCTTCCTCTTCTTCTGGGATGCGATGCTCACTCCCACCATATTTTTTAGGGCAGCACGGACATCAACTCAAGAGGTAATGATCTTTTAGAATACCTAATCACTACCGATTTCGATATTCTGACCACGGAAAATACCTCAACGTTTCATAATTCGGTCAGGGAGGGAGTCATCAACATCACTCTCTGTACCGGTAGTTTGAGAGACAATGTCAAGTAGTAGAGGGTTTCAAACGAACCCTTATTGGGCCAGAAATCCAAGAAGAACGGACTGGGACCAGTTTTCCAGGGAACTAAGGAGTGCACTTTCGCAGGTGCCCAGGTCATTTAACCACAAGAGACCGATTGGCTGTGGAGACACACAGATGCTATTCCAGGCTCTCTCAAATAGCCCAACGGAAAATACTCAGCGTCGGACGAGGAGACCTTGGATCACCTGATCAGAGCTAATTTTTCGGGCTTCATAGGGTTTGCTAAAAAGAGGGCGACATCTCTGAGGCAAACAAAGCCGCCTGTGTCCCAACTGGGTCCGAAACGGCGGCTGGCCCATGCAATTGTAACCCCCTCCATGGTCAGTTGAGCCCTGAAGACTTTCAGTCCTTACAAGTCTCTTGATCCGGATGGCATATATGCGGTCTTCCTACAGAAGGCTAGGGAGATCATCATAGTTACGCTCGTGACCTTTTCTCGGGCTAGTCTGACGCTGGAATATGTTCCGACGACATGGAGAGGTACGAGAGTTGTCTTCATTCAAAAGCAGACACGATCTATTATACCTACACACAAGGAACAACACACCTATATGGGTGGTCAGCCGACCGAGACGACCCTGAGCGGAACAGTGAACCTGATCGAAGGACAACTTAAGCAAAACGGCCTCGCGTTTGAAACCTGTATGAATATCGAAGGAGCTTTCAGCTACACCTCTATAGAGGTGATTAGAGCTGCCGTGATTGTACATGGTGCGTCTATTGCAGTCATGGAATGGACTTGCCACATGTTGGCCAACAAGAGCCTAACAACGACTAAGGGTGATATCACTTTATGTGAAACCATTGACTCACGATAACCGCAGACGGGCGATTTATCGCCCCTGCTGTGGTGTTTGGTAGTAGATGAACTGCTACAACTGCTCACGAGTCAGGGCTGCCACGCCATAGGCTACGTATACGATATACTGGTTATCGTGCACGGACAGCATCTGCATGCGCTCTTTGGAGCAATGCAGCAAGCACTGGGAATGGTGGATTCTTGGTGCAAGAAGACTGTTATGGAACGAGCACCTGGGAAACAAGTGCAAAAAGCTGGTAGAGAGAATATGACTCTGTAGGAGAGCCATAGGGTAAAGCTAAGGCTTGAAGCTGGAAACACTAATTTGGATCTACACATCGATCCTACGACCCAGACTAACCTATGCGGCGGTGGTCTGATGAGCAGAGTCGAACTGTCCACTGAGAAGTCTCAACTGGAAGAAATCAGGTGCCTGAGTCTTACAGGCATCACTGGTGCCTCAAAGACGAAATTTACGGCGAGATTAGGGACACTAACAGGGTTGGAGCCCCTCTATCTCACCATTAGGGCTGTAGCTGCGAAGGTGGCCTGGAGATTGAATATGCTAGAGGGCGGAAAATCTTGACGGCAGATTCAACAAGAATTATTGTGTTGGCCTATCCACGAAGGAGGAATGGGTTAATGGCGAGGCACAACTGTTCAGTGATGGGCACAACTGGTATACAGATGGCTTTAGGAACAAGGCAACAAAAGAAACATTCGTATCCGCTCAGACAGCAGGGCCGCTATGATGGCCCTGAATGGAACGTTTATGTCGCTACTAGTCAGGGAGTGCTTTGAGGCACTGAATAATCTAGCGACGGAAAACCGAATAACTCTACTTTAGATGCCTGGATACAGTGGCATTAAAGGCAGTGAGATATCGGACGGGCTAGCAAAACTAGCAGCAAGACAAAACTTCACCGGAGCCGAGCCAGTTGTGGGCATTTGCAGTACGTTAGTCATAAAATAAATGTGGGGCCACTGGCTTCAGATAAGACAAACACTCTTGGGTTCGAAGCTAATCCCTAACCGAGCAAAGAAAATACTCAAGCTCGGAAGGAACGAAGTCAAAGTCCTAACAGAAATATTTATAGGACATGGGAACCTCAGATATCACAGATTTAAGATAGGGCTCGCAGAAAACTCTCTCTGCCGTCTGTGCGCAAGGTATGACGAGACAGCTATTCAAATTGTTTGCCACAACCCAGAAAATAATAAAAATAATAGAAGAAGAGAATTTTTAAAAATACCTGTTTAAATCAGAATCATAATTTTATTTCCAAAACTCGATGTTCCGAATTGGATATCTTTTAAATCTTTTTATATGTTTAAAAATCTTTTAAAATCTCCAAAGACATTTGGAAATTATCCAAGTATTTTAAATTCTTTTTAATTGACCATGACGAAACCGAATATTCATAATGATATCTCGGGCAACATCCTGTATTTTGTAGATCTTCTATAAGTGTTTAAAAGTTTCAAATTGGCTGTTACATATAGTAGTCACTATATAAATTTTGCATGTTAACGAAATTTTTCGCTAAAACGTGAAGGATTGTAGAAATTGCGAAATCAATTTTAACAAAATTAATAAGCAATTTTTTCTTCCTTGAAACTGACTCTTATGAAATGTAAATATCTGATAAGGATAAGCTTAACGCGTTAAAACCGAGAGATAGCGAATACAGGATGGTATAGTCTAATTAGTTCTAGAATATTCACCAGTTCCATTATTAATACAATTTTTAAATAATACATTTATCAGTATTGCCTGTGAAGCAAAAAGATGGAGATTGTTTCTACGCTCGTGCTGTCCTTGGCGGTCATCCTTAATTCTATTGGTCAATAAAATAATAAAATATATCTGTAATGTCAAGTACATTTTCAAGCTTTTCGAATATTACAATATTTCCGACTATCTGATTAACTAAAATATTTACAGAGTGTCAGCCCAAAGGATGATTTTCAATTCGCAATTAATAATTACTATTTTCCGGTCAATTAAAAATAGTAAAAAAGGTTTTAATCAGTTCTGAGTTGGAACATAACTTGCAAGTTTTTTCGTAGATTGTTTCGTTTTCCCATACAAATTTTTCTTATATCTTGAATGCTGTTTTGTACAAATGGAGCAAAAACCACGCGTCCTCTGAAAAAGTGATTCATGACAAATTTGTAGATCTTTTTTGGGTCCACAATTTTGGTCATTTCATCGTTTTTCGTATCTTGCACAGTTTGACCGCAAAATGAAATTTTTTATTTTTCATTATTTTTTGTGCTATCATAATTTGAATTTTCCATTTTTCAAGGAAATTAAAAAAGGTGTTAGGATGATCTTGTAGAACTTGCAAAAGAAAACTTTTCCTTTCTTTGACTTTTTTTAATATCGTGCGTAGTTCGTCTTTCAAAAATGTGAATTTTTCAACCCACCCTTCACTTTACAACTATTTATTATCTATATTTTCAGGGTTTAATCATTGTTAGGTAATAACTATACGCCATTTTTGACCAAAATTTTCAGGAAATTTAAAGTTTTTCCAAATTAAGATATTATAAGCATTACATGGAGATTATCATCCTATGCGAAAGATTGATTTGAATAATAAGTGGTCAATGTAGGTGACATGCCCATACGAAAAAGGATTTTGTAGCCAATTTAATAGTGTTTTAAATGTTATATTTTCACTTCACTTTGATAATTTTTTGTGAGTAATAGATTGATGATTTAATCTCATCCTATCCAAATGAAGTCGATACTATCGTAGCCTATCTAAACCTAGTTGAATTGGTCCTATCGGAGTATTTCCGATTCTTTTTAGTTCTAGGCGATTCTATCCCATTCAATCCGATCCTGTCGTGTTCTAACCGATTCTATCCGATCCTATCCTAATCCATCCGGTGATATCTCATCCTATTCAGTTCTATATCCTCGAATATAATTCTATCCCATTTAATTCGATCGTATCAGATCGTATTGGACTCATTACTATCTAAGGCTAACCGATTCTATTTCATCATCTTCGGTACTATTCAATCCCGTTCGATTTATTCCGATTCAATCTAAAACGTTTCTATCCCATTTGATTCTATTATATCTGATCCTGTCTCTCCCTATCATATTCTATTCTGTTCTATCTGATCCCAACCGATTCTATATATTCCTATCCGCTTATGGCATATCCAATCGGCGAGAGAAAAGTCTGACGGATGGAAGGATAGACACCCGATGTACGACTGTCTACTATAAGAAAATGTAAAGTTCTCTTTCTTATTGCAGAGTTAAGTTCACAGACTTCAAACACTGGATCTGGTGTTCCACGTTCTGGAATTTCTCATTCTCCTGACATACATCATGCTCCGGGTTCTCCAAACAATTCTTCTGCTCCTACCGAGCTTCCTCCACGTGAAAGGTCCAGGTCTCCTTCTCCAAGTCGTTCTCCTTTATACATAATTGGATATTCACTTGAAGAACTTAGATTTATTCGGCTTATTCCGCACACGAATCCGTTCCGGCGATTCGAAATTCGGAGATACACTTTCCCTAGCGATAAACAAATTCAATTGAGAGACAAATCTCATGGACGGGCGCCTGTGCCAACCGAAGAACAAACTGTATTATCAACATCCAATGGTGACGTCTTTGCTCTGATAGTGGAGGGTAGTAGGAGACTACGTGGAATATATAGAGTAAAAGGTACCGTTGCTAAACGGGTAAAAATAAACATGGACAGCAGCGAGATTGAAGAAATGACCCCAGAAGAAATCCGGGAAACTCCATTGGGCAACAGTTCATCAATCGCAAAGAGTTTTACAATGTTGCGGGTTAACGACTCTCCTCCACATCTGATCAGCTTTCCAATACTGAACAGATTTGAAGGGTAGACTTCGAGCTATTTTCCTCTTTTTAATTTCTCACGCCGAAGTCCCTAGAATGCTGAAAATAGTTTTCTGATAAGTGTAAATTAGCCCACATAAAACTTTTGTGTCATTCAAAGCAGCCAGTATTTTTTTTTATAATTGAAAAATTGTACAGTTTTCGCTTCTTCGACTTGCGGATGTATGTGTATGGATGTCACACTTTTTTGTAGATACGACAACTTGAAGTCGGTTACAGAAAAACTGATGAAATTTAAAGAGCCTATTTTCAACACCGATATCTCAAAAGTGACAGAAGAAATTCTAAAAAAATGTAGTACGTCTTTGTTAGCCCTTTATTATATTTAAAAAATGGGTTTTTTATAACAAAACCTTTTTTTTATTAACATTATTCAAAGTCGAAGGAAGAATAGAAAACATTCCTTGACTCAAGACGAATCGATCGACTGTTACGCAGATACATTTTATAAAAAAGTAAGGAAGTTATGGTTACTTATATTACATGAAAAATTGTCTTTCATGGTAAAAATTTACTAATCCAAATAATTCAAAATTGATGAAGGAATAAAAAAGCTTCGTTGATTCGAGACGAATCGATTTACCTATAATATAAAAAAAAAAATTTCAAATAAGTGTAAGAGTAATTTCAAATTTGTAAATGAATATGATATTTTAGAAAATTACTTTAATTCTAATTTATAAAGAGGAAATTAAAAAAAAACAATCCCTGCTTCAGGTCAGAATTCGTCAGATTTGAAAATTTTTTTTTTATTTCAGAAGTTATTTGACTTCAAGAATTCCTTTTCTTTTGTAAACAGAAATTAGCCTGAATCCTAAACTTCCCTGGCATAAATTTTACAAAAAGAGAGTTATTATATTTCTAAATAAAAATACCAGATTTTGCAAATAAATATCTTTCTGACTTGAAACAGGAATTTTTTGACAAGAATTTGAAATTAGAAAAAAAAATTTTGCTTCAAAATCCTGGGTTCAAATACAGGAATATAATTTTATCCCCAAAATTTGCTGCTTCAAATCAGAAATCTTTAAAAATGTTCGAAAATCATTTAGAATCTCTTAAAATCATTTCAAATTATTCAAACTTTTTGAAAACCCTGTTTATTTTGGAATTTATATTATTTATAATGAATTAAAAGGATGTGTTTCGGGTTTCAATCGTGTGCAAAACTACGAATCTTGCCGACGTTTCTACAGCAATGCAGTTTACTCCTTCCGGGCTAACCCAGTGCCCATAATTTTAGATACTTTAATATTTAGATATTTTAATTCGATCGTATCAGATCGTATTGGACTCATTACTATCTAAGGCTAACCGATTCTATTTCATCATCTTCGGTAAACCATTCCGTTACTTGCTCAGCGGTGTTTTCTTTCATAAGTAGGTGACTTTTTATGATTAAAATCTATTATTTTTTGTATAAATATTAAAAAAGGCTAAACTTCATCAATTTTCTCGCATCATTCCCGTACGATACAATAGAGGAGTGTACGACTGCTTATATGCGCTCACAGCGGGGCAAAACGAAAGTCAGTAGACAAATCGATTTTCAGAAAATAATTATTATCATCCGATTTAGACGTTTAAAAAAAATGAATTTCAATAAAATTGCGCATCAAGCTGTCATGGCGGAGTTTTGGAGACAATTAAATTTTTTTTAACAACAAAAATTAAAAAAAAAAATGAATTTTGAAGTGTATCCTTTTTTAAGAAATACTTGGATTCATTTAAAAATAGCTAGAAAACATGAAGCAAATATCCAAAAAAGATCTTCAATAGCAACGCAAATGTTTGCAAATTTATTGAAATTTTTATAAACAAATAAGTGAATGAAAATGGTTTAGTGGGGATTGACAGAAATTCATCACTTGATTGCACTAAATTTCAACAATTTACGGTCAAAAAAAGTTTTTTAGTTGAATTGAAGAAAGGTAACGTAAAATTGGTTATTTTGTGAGCAAATTTGATAAATAATTATCCATATCAGGTATTTATGATGGAATAAATAAATTCTTTCTACGGAATCGATCATATATTACTCGGAAATGAAACCTAAGTATCATATTTGGTATTCCAATAAAAATTGATAATTGTTTAAGCCATCTCAATTCACAAATGCACTATTTGTCTATTTTTGGACGTACAAACTTGGTTCTTTTGACGCAATCAACTGTACATAAATAATTTTAAAAATTGTTAAGGATATTTCGATGACAATAAACAATTGTTATTATTAAAGACAGTTGTTGGAACAAATTTTTATTATTTTACGTATTTATAAATCAGATTTATGGTTGATTCTAAACCAATCTATTTAGATTATTACATTTTCCAAATAGGAAAAGAAACAATCCAAAATTTTTAAATGTATTTCTAACCTTGCTAATATTCAATGCATTCTTCTCTCAAAAATTTTAAAGAAAAAGATTGCTTTCAAGAAATTGCGGTAAAATTATTTAGACTCAATTAAAAGAATTCTGAAAATATTCATGAGCAAACCCTGCAGATTGGAACGAATCATGAGTTTAGTGTCTCTATTTTAAAAATGTTAATCATAAGATCGAAAAGAAATCTATTTTATCATGAATAATTTTATGCAAAATGAGCATGAAAAAGATTCACAATTAAAAAAAAACAGAATTCCTAACTACTTTAATTTTCGGCTCTTTAGAGACAAAAATAACCCAATGAAAAAATTTCGCTAAAATAAAATTGCTAGCTACAAAAATTACTATAAATTATTAAATGCTGTATCAGAATTTGGTGTAATTAATTAACGTTTTATGTACTCACAGCGGAAAATTACCTTATATAAAACTTTAATACACATCCTTAATACAAATATTTCCCGTAATGATTGGTCTAAGAATTGTAATTATGGCAATGTTAATATTATTTAATATTTTTACTGCGTAAAATATTGATCAAAAATTAATATTAACTAGATTTCTCAAGAAATCTTCATTTCATACATTTAGTTGTAAGTAGTTTAATTTCAAATTTAATTTGATGTTTTATTTTATTCAAAACCTGAAATGTCAAACTCAAAATACATACCCAAAAGTAATCAAATTTCGAAAAACCAAAATTAGTGCTAAACTATTCTAAACTTTAATTTATGACAAGTTATTTTAGTTTAGTTGTGGTTTAAAGTATACTTCAACTGATGCTAAAATTAAAATGTATTGTTTAATTATAATTATAAATAATAAAATTTCAACAGTTTTTTCTCCTGATATTTACTATTTTCGTACATTCTATTGCTGCGAACTCTTTCAGTAGCGCTGAGATATCCACGTAATAATTGTGCAATAACGCGTAATAAGGCATAATAGGAATTACTCCGTACAGTTTCTGACTAGTGAATACCCCCTCGTAATTCTCAACTACTTGAATCAATTAATTCAATTTTCTCAAGTTTTATCATTACATCTATTGAATTTAATTACGGATAATCAATAATGTCGAGATTGAAAACGATCGCAATTTAATCAAATATGAAATAATTTGACTGATACGACGTAATTTCTCCCGGAAGCACGTATTCTGAAATAATCAATGTTACAGATTGTTGTGGGAACTCCCTTGGCAGGTCGTAAAATATATTCACAACAGATCCAATTAAGTGCCTCGTCGTCAGGAAAATCGACTATTCATTACAAATTTACATTTTTGTATCCTATCAGTATATAAAAATCTTCTTGCATAAAGAAGATAATAAGAAAATAGTATGATGAAGCTAAGAAAATATCCAATTTAAAAAAATTGATTTATATATATTTTACTTTTATTGAAAATTATACTTTAGGTATATTTTACAGTCATTATTCAGTATTACTATTGTTGCTTTCAAATTTACGAAAAGGTAGGGAAATTTTCCAAAATGAATTTCATTTAATTAAATGCTTTGGATCACTTCCATTCAAATTCAAAATTTTAATCACTCTTAAGGTATTTGTCGTGTCAAAAATCAGTTCTTCGTGAAAAAAAAAAGTTTTGTATGATTTTACGAATTGAAATGGTATTATCAGTCTTGTCTTATGAAAGAAAAAGCATTCTTTATTATAAAAAAATGTTGAAAACATACGAAAGATAATTATTTCAACAGTAGTTTTTGTAATTGCATTTTTTCTTAATATCGCTCCTTACCAAATTTAAAAAAAACGTTAAATTTTAATAAATTATGTTTTTTTTGGGCAAAACATTCCGTATAACTCTACTGATCACTCTACTGTTTCCAATTTTGAGAATAAGTAAATAATCTTCAAATATATTTAATTGTTTCAAAAATATTTTCTCTAAAAAAATTATTTTAACGATTTTAGTCAAAGAAAATGTTATTTTTAAACTTGGGGACAGCAGAGTTGTAGCGAATGTTTTCCCCGGAAAAATAAGCCATCAATTGTTCAAATTCACCCATATTGCAAAAATTGATAAGCGATATAGTAAGAAAAAATTCAAGTGCCAACAAATTTGTAAACAAATTTCTTTAGTCAGTTTTAAATTTTTTTCATTATAAATAATGTTTTTTGTTTGAAAGTACATCATCAGTAATATTATTTTGATTCTTAAGATTACAGAAAAATGATTTTTTTCAACAAATTGATTTTTGAAAATAGAAACTACTGGCCGGCTAATGAATAATGGAAATAAATAAAAGCACAAGCCAAAGAAAATGATTTAGTTCAAAAAATGATACTTATTGATATTTATTTTTGACGATGACTTAATTTTTGCCGAATAAATTTTTTCGTGAATTTATTTACAGATAATTTTCAAACAAACAGTTGCGAATTTTCAACCAAAAAAGATAAACTCAGAAAAAATATAATACTTGAAATTTTAACCAAGGGAAGATTTTCATTTTAAATCAGAAACAGTAGAATTGGACCAAAACAGAAGAAATTTCAACAAAATAGTTGAATCCTCAACAAAGAAAGATTTTTCAATCAGTCAAGAAAAAAAAAGTTCATCCAAAATGCACAATTTTCAAGTAAAAAACGAGGAATTTTCAACCAAGAAGATTAATTTTCTACTATAAAAGACGAATTCTTAAAAAAAATACATCAATTTTGAACCAAACAGTTGCATTTCCAACCAAGAAGATTTTTTTGACCAAAAAAGAAAACAATTTTTAATGAAATACATGAATTTCTCACCAAGTAGTTGAATTTTCAATCCAGAAGATCAACTTTTAACAAAAAATCTAACAGTTAATTATTCATTTAACAAAATTAATTTTTAATGTAAAAAACGAATTATCTATAAAATACTTAAATTTTCTACCACACTATTGAATTTCTAAGACAAAAAGACGAATTTTTAAATACGATTTAAAAAAAAAGTTCATTTTCAACGAAATAGTTAAATTGTCAGTTAAGACAATTAATGCTTACCCCCCAAAAAGAAAACTTTAACAAAGTAGTTTCATTTTCAACCAAAGAGATAAGTTTTCTACTAAAATTATGAATTTTCAACAAAGAAAATAAATTTTTATAAAAGTAATTCAACTTTCAACGAAGAAGTTGAATTGTAAACCTAAAAAGATGAATTTTCAATAAAAAATATAATAGTTGATATTTGAAAACAAAAGACGATTCTGCAGCAAAATAGTTGAATCCTCAACCAAAACAGATTAATTTTCGACCAAACCGTTCCATTTTTAACAGAAAATTTGATTTTCTACCAAAAAAAAAACGAATCTTTAACAAAATGCATACTTTTTTTAACCAAACAGTTGAATTTTTAACCAGGAATATTACTTTTCTACAAAAAAGACGATTTTTCAACCAAATACTTGAATTTTTGGTCTATAAAAGATAATTTTTTAACCAAAAATGGAATAAATAAATTTTCCTTGATGAACAATAATTTTCAATTTAGAAAAGCAAATTTTTACAAAACAGTTGAATTTTCAAGATAAAAGAATAATTTTCCATAAAACAGTCGAATTTTCTACCAAAAAAGTTTCATTTTCGACAAAATAGTTGAATTTTTAAGCCAAAATGATGAATAATGATGAAACGATAGAGAAAAATAATTATGAAAAAAACTTTCAAACCAAAAATATCCATTTTCAACTAGAATGATAAATCTTCACCTAAAAAATGAATTTTTAATAATGTAATTCAACTTTTAACCAAGGAGTTGAATTTTCAACTAAAATTATGAATCATCTTCAACAAAAAAATGAATTTTTAATAATGTGGTTCAACTTTTAACAAAGGAGTTGAATTTTCAACCTAAAAAGATTAATTTAAAAAAAAATTGTACCCCATGTAACACAGCATAGAAAAGTCGTTGCTCCCCCCCCAAATACGTATGCAATTTATGAATGTATTTTTATGAATGTGAATTGAAATGAATGGGAAAATATAAATAAAGTGGAATTTATGGCCTTATTATATTCAATTTAAGAATTTCATTTAAATCAGTGGAGGAAAGTTGAAGAAAATTCACAATCGCCCCCTCCGAAAAGTTTTCTGGATCCACCCTTGGGCCCCGGTCAGTTACACAGTGAATATTAAAAATGAAACAATCCTTTTAAAACCGTCGTAAAAAATAACCGAAAATCACTCCGAAAAAAGTTTTTACTTAAATTATGCTCTAAAAACACTGAAGAAAGAAACATAATAATCCAACTATTATTCTTATCAACAATACGGAGTTCTCCCCTAGCGCACATCGTTAACAATCGTACACCTTTCACAACAAATATTTCATTGTGTGTAGACTATAGAATACATAAATTACCATTCCGTTCTCCTGTATAATTTCCACCTTTATATCTCGGTGTAAACTTTCGTGAGACACGCAACAAATAACAATCCAGAATGAAAAAATTGCAAGAAGAAGAAAACCGCAGAAAAAATTGAAAATAAGTTTAAATAAAAAACTAACCTCATGAGATCAACTTGTCCCATCCTGGACAGCATCTTCGATTCTCTCACGGTCCTCGGTCCTTCCCACAAGGTCACTCCACTCTCTCACTTCCAAAAACAATTCATGACACTACCCCAACTTCCAAACTCTGAAATCCGAGATCCCAAAATCGTAAACAAACCCAGGGGTTCCGACCTATTCCTTCCCCCAAAATAATAACTAGGTTAAGACTCTTCAAAAGGTTGACTATGGATACAATTTCTGGCAAATATAACCCCCGAAAATAGGAAAATTTAGTTCTGACCCTTGGTAACTTCTTTTGACCTTTCCTCAAGATGTCAACTCCCCTCCTGGAAAAATTGCAGAATTTCCTGATCTCGAGGCGCTTTTAACCTCACATAGACTCGGTTTTTTCGAGGCCGAGAAAGACGGCAGTCGGCACCGCGTCTTACGGTATCCAGCAATTAACCGTTCGAGCTGTCACTAAATATTCACTCCGCAGTGGTCCAGATGAGGTCGAGTTTGCAACTGCAGAGGGTGGAGATATTCGATGTTTGGGGTGGTGGCGGTGGTTTAGGGGGTGTTGTCACCACCATGGACCAAATTCGTGTAAAGCGCCCGAGGTGTGCGAAGTGGAGTTCGCGAACGATCGTGCGCGCAAGGCACAGTCGCCCAAACCCGACAAACTTGTGAAAGGCAACTGACGAGCACCGACCGGAGTGGGAGCCACCGGAGCCAGGCTCAGCACAAGCAACCGAAGGGGAGGAGGTACATCACTTTCCTCTTTTCGTAGTTGCATATACATTCAAGCGTTCAGCCGAGAGTTCTCAAACCCGGCACAAAAGCACGTTGCATTCATTGCGACCTGCACTCAGCACTGCAGCAGGTGGAATGCGTTGTTCAAAGTAGATGGCAGCACTGCTCGGGCCGGGCGTCATGGGAAATTTCGAACGTTTTTGAATCTGCTACCCTTACTGTTCCCGCCAGTTTCAGAATTTCTTGTTGCTGTTTATATTACGTTACATTAAAAAGGGGGCGGGGATCGGGTTTTTATTTCGTTACTTTTTATTACGTGATGGGTGGTTTTTGACTCGAGTACGTAACAATTTTAATTGCCTAAAAAGGGATGTTACTAAATATCTCGAAAATATTGAACACATTGTTGTCGAAAGCCTGATTGGTTGCGACACTGTGTGAATATAACTTTTAGTGACTGCTTTCAGGTTGCTTATCTGTGAAGACAAATTTATGCATTTTCTGTACCATCAATTTTATGTAGATCGAAATTTCCAAATGAATAATTTTACTTCATCATAAAATTTTACCATTACTGAAACAAAGTAACGCGTTACTTTTTTAAATACAAATTTTAATACGTCATTTGAAATTCCAAAAAGCTTTAGATGGTTTTTTATTTAAAAGTGTTTACAAATTTAAAAATTATATTTCAATTTATGTAATTTAATAAAGAATTTTACACTAATAATCTGTAAGCTGTTTTTATTTTACACTACACCGCAGTCCCGATTTATCCGTTCCCGATAGATCAGACAAGGTAGTGCATGGTAGCGCAACAACGCAGGGGTGTATGAAAAAGGCAGGCAGTACCCTCGGCGGTTTAAAATGCAGTCTTGATGACTTGGACAATTAAAAATTAAAAGCGTTAGGAGTTGAAATTTTGTGATAAAAAACATTTATCATTTATTAAAATATTTAGATGTTCTCAAAAAATTCAAAATTTAAAACAACTTCTAATTAACAAAGTATTTAGTTAGAAACATTGTCATTTTTCAACTTTTAAGGTTTCTAACTTGAAATTGCTTAAAATTATACAATTTTGAACATTTTAGAGTTCATTGATTGATTCTTTAATTTAGAGAATTGAAAATGATACCGTAAATTTATATTTTTGGAATTTAATCTGAATCTTTGAACTCTGTAATTTATAAAAGTTAGTAATTCTCAAGTTTGTAATTTATCTGCATTTCATTTAAAATTGTTTAATTGAAAAGTGTGAAGACCTTACATTTTATACGTGTAAATTATTGATAATTCGAATACAAAATTTTTGAAATCAAAAACTTAAACTTCAATTTAAAAAGTTCAAATTTCAAGAGTTCCACTTTGAGTGCTTTAATCTGTAGTTTATTTTTTATTCCTTCAAATGGAAAAATATTTAGCTTCAGAGTTCAAATTTTTTAATTTTATTGACCGTCAAAAATGTTTGCAAACCGGGAATTTTTTTCTTCGATTAAAATGGCCACCCTGTTATACCTACGTACATACTCATGACTCAGTACTTTGATAAAGTTTGATGTTCGAGCACAAACATTTTCACTTTAATTATATTATAAAACCAAAATGGCAAAAATACAAAGAAAATATTTTTTTTTTTACAAAACTCCAACAGGAATGGTTTATACGACCCTTATTGTTTACGGTTCAGAGTCCCGATTCATCATCGCCGAATAATAATTTTGGTTCGACACTTCATTGTCGCAGAATCTATCAGCGACGAAATGTGTTTTTTTTTTAGAGAAAATTAGACGACGCGTATATTTCCAATTTGAGATCAAAATTTTTCCACAAAGTTGCCGATATTTGAATGTTATCATCCATTTGATCAAAAAATTACACACTTTGTCTTTAAAATTCTACATTTTTTTGACCTGGTGAAGAATTTTTTTTAATATTACAAAAAATAAAAATGGTGGAGTTTTGCAGAAAATCTTCTGTATTTTTTCCTTCGAATTTTAAAAATATGACAAGAATATTTTCTGAAGAACCCATCTTTTTTATGTTTTGCAATATTTTTTTACAGTTTTTGCTTAAGCAACGCATCCTATCAGCTTTATGTGGATTAAACCATTTTTTAAGTCAAGAGAATTTATTTTCTGAAAATATAATTTTCGAATTTTTTCGTAAACGATGTAAGATATCACAAAAGAGCAAGAGGTATTTTTTGTAGAACTTTTTTAGATGTGCAAGCTTTTTTGGTAAAATTATTTATATGTATCTTTCGTTGTTCACGTGAAAAATGCGAGAATTTGATTTTATGAAAAAAATTCTCCTGACCACAAAAATGATTTTTAAAACTATTAAATAATTTTAAAAAATCTGACGGATTTCGAAACAGGACGTTAAAACTCGTCCGAATAAAATTTAAATCTCTAAATTAGCTCAAAAGCTATGGAATTTCAAAGACAAAATTTTAAATTTTTGAAAAATAGAAGTCAAAATTCAAATAATATTTTGCACGAAGTTAAGTTTATTTTGGAAAACGATTTTTAAATAGATAATTCATTTTATTTTTTGCTCGATTAGTCAATTTTTTGCATTTCCAAGTACTAAGATTCGTAAACAATTCAAAATGATTTTTAAATTTCAATAAGAAAAACTAAAAAGAAATTAGATTGAAACAATATGTAGATAATGAAAAATTTTTCACACGAATAATTTATTTCAGTTTTTCAATGTAAAAAATGTCTATCCTATTTGGAAACAGAAGATATTCTCAGATTTAAAAACCTTTTCAGTTCTTTTCTTTTTGTCCGATCGCTTATCGTGACATATAATTAAGTAAAAAACCATCTAAAGCTTTTTGAAATTTCAAATGACGTATTAAACATTTTATTAAAAAAAGTAACGCAAGAACAGAAAAGATTCCTTAATTCGAGGCAAATTGCCATTACAAATACAAAATTTGATTTGTCATATTTTAAAAATTGTTTATATTATTTTGTAAATTTCTATTTGTTTGTCACAGAAGACTGATCTCTAAATTGCATTACTTTTCCTTTTCCAAAAAGTACAATTCAATTTCAAAGCATTATTAAATTGTAAAATATCCTCATCAATATTAATAATATAAAATTTTTAAAAAGATTGGAATTATTATAATCATATTTTTTTTATTAAAAAAATCAATACGTATGAATTCGTTAGTTCAAAAGTAGTCGTCAATTATTAAAATAATTGTAAACTTTGAAATAAGTGCAACTAAAATAATTCTAGCCTGTTTTTCAAATTTTCATAATTTTTTTTACCATTTTTCTTCTGAATCGTAAAATTTAAGGATGTTCTAGGCCCATAATTGTTTATTTAAATGTAGTTATTTGCATATTTGTGTTTCTTATTCTGTTAAATGCAAGTCATAATTTATTCAATTTAAGCTACAGAAGCTCATTCTATTCCTTGAAGTTATTTACAATTCTACACGCCACGTTTTCAATGAAATTATTTTAGTCAGAATTTATACCTCCAATTATCTATGATTAGTAATTTTTTAATTACACAATTTCCTAAGTAATACTTATCAACGTGAAGAATTGAATTTTAAAGAATCTTTCAAGGAATAGAATGAGCTTTTGTAAATTAACTTTCTAAATCATTATTCCAGTAAAATATATTATAAACAGCCTTTCTTATCAGATGAGAAAAAATGTATAACACGAAAGCGAAATTTTAGTCAAAAATTGATTAAAACTGATAGAATAAATTATTATAATAAATAGTATTGTTTTTTTTTAAGGAAATGATGCAGAAATATTCATTATACATAGAGGTAAGAATAAACAAATTTTATTATTAATTTAAAAAATAATGAAAAAATATTAATTTTGCAGCCACACAAAAAAAGTATAGAGCCAAAAAAGCGACTTACATAGCATTGGTCTAGCAGTCAAAATCTGCATTGTTATTAACAATAGAAAATTAATATTACAATAGGATCAACATTTTTCTCTTGGACGGCTCAACGGATTTTGACGATTCTTTCGTTGAAATTTTTGTGTAAAAACGTACATTGTACAAATCTTCCTTGTAAATATAAAAACATTAAATTTGTTTAAAAAATTACCAAATGTATATAAACAAATTGAACTTTTTTGGATTAAAAACATAGATATTTGTTTCAAAAAATATAAATGGTTTATAAACAAATTGAACTTTATTTAAAAAAAAACAGTAATTACTATTTTTTAAATAGACTGACGCACATGATCTGAACGCTTGCGCGTCGCACGTTTGTTTTTAAACAAAAATTTCAAAATAACAATCGTCAAAATCCGTTTACAAGATAAATGTTGATCATGTTGTATTTTTAAATTGTTAATAATTTTTGCAAAAAATTCTGTTGCGGCCAAATCCTACGAAAATCTTTTCGGTTATAAAGGCCATTAAAAAATTAATTTTGCAGCGAAAAAAACCATTCCGATTTATATTGGTAAATTTATTACTAAACTTTAGTATCGACATTTACATAAACGTTGTCATAAATTAAGTATATTAATTCTTTAAAACCCATATCCTAAGAAAGAGATAAATAATTAATAAAGACTATAAACCTATCAAAATCATAGTAAAATTGATTTTATTACATTAAAATGAACGTTTTACATATGGCCAGTATTTATGGTAGGATACAATGCATATTACACTAAGCTACTCGCGTAACAAATAAGTCGTAAAAATAATAAAATGAAGTCATAAGAACAATTCAAAACTCAATCAACACTGTGATAAAAATCAAGGACTGGTACCCTTTCAAAACATACACGCTGAACTTCCCTCTTACTACATTTTCATACTTTTAAATTTTTCAAGGTTTTTATTTAGTTTGTGGCAATTAAAAAAAAAATAGTACCATGCGAAAACCCCGAAAAATATGAATACCAGTCCTTGGTTAGCACAAACGCTTTTTTTTCGCGTGTACCTTAAATTTAATTTAAACAAAAAACCCCCTTGAGAAAAAAGATACCTTTGAATTATGAATCCTAACGAAACTCTTGTCGTTTATCCCTTGACGATTTTACAGTCTGGTTATTTATCTTACAAATTCTGTGCATGTTCAATACTGTAATCTTGCTTCGCGAAACGCTAATTTGAGTTCCTGCTTAAGGGTCTATGGTGCTCGTGAAAAAAAAGAGAAAAAGCTTCAACTAAAAAAAAGGAAGCAGGCTTGGTTCGCACGAGAAAGTGAACTTTAAAAAACGACGGTATGCATTGAAAAAAAGACAAGGCGATCTTAAGTTAATTTAAAAGAAGGAGCAGGCTTTTTTTAATATCTTTTACAAGCCATTGACTAAACTTACACAAGTATGAATAACTGGTAGCGTACAAAACTTAAGGGAAGCGACGCAAAGTCATGCGAAAAAAACGAAGAGAAATCCGCATTCTGTTAGTGAGGTAATGAAAAATTTTCCTGTTAACAAGGATATTGATCATAAAACGATCTGTCGATTGAAAAAGTGTGGACAATGTAGGCGTCATTAAAGCGCTAGGCAAAACTAACAAACAATTGCGAGTAAGCTGTGTTACAAATTTGTCATATGTTCCGAGAGCGTAAAATGATAATTCTTGAACATCAGCAGCCGCTGTTTCAGCGTGCGATGCTATAACACATTGCGCGCCGATCTATACTGGCTAAGATTTAAGTCAGTTGAAATTTTCAACGCTTCTTTCCTGTTCTGTTTACATAACATCAAGCTTCGCACTTTCACCCTTTTTCTTAAATCTTCATTACCTACATTAAATTATATCAATATTTGTTTTACTTATATATCTATATATATATTTATATATATATCACGCCTGTCCCTCCTTCGATTTAGCAACGTAGCACTTTGTCGATACCACTGCCGCTTCGTTATCTTTCCACCTACTTATCTTGAATTTTTTTCTCAAACTGTTACTAAATTATGCTGGTTTTTGAGAACCCTTCTTGCCGATAAGCGATTTGTGGATGTGAGGGATAACACCTGTAAGAAAAAAAATAGAAGGTGACATATCGGCAATCAACTCACAAACGAACATTTAAAATTATTGAGCGCAAAAATTATGACTGTATAAAAAATAATCACGAAATGATTACTAATTCTGTCAGTAAATAATTATTTGAGATGAAGGTTCTTTCTTCAATTAAAAAAATGTTCTAGGTTTTAATTTAAAAGAATAAGATATCTAAGTTTGGAATTGTTTTAATTTGAAACCGCAGATAATTTCTTAAAAGATGAAATTCCAGTAAAGAAATAAAAGTTGAATGGTTGCGAGTGCGTTTCGCAAATCACGATTATTGAATCGAATAAGTATTTGGCAAATACGAGATAAAATTTTTTTCGACATACCTCCTCCCGCAATGGTGGCTTTGATAAGGCTATCCAATTCTTCGTCACCACGAATAGCAAGCTGCAAATGTCTTGGTGTGATACGTTTGACTTTCAAGTCTTTGGACGCGTTCCCCGCCAACTCCAACACCTGGAAAAATTAAATTGAATTAATTTTTGAAAGCAAAAGAGGGGAATTTTCCACAATTTAGTTGATTGTTCAACCTAAAAAGATCAATTTTCAACCAAATACAATTGTACTTTCAACAAAAAGGTTAATTCTCAACGAGAAATCTAATAGTGGATATTCTAATAAAAATACGAATTTTTAACAAAATAGTTGAATTCTGAACAAAATACTTGAATTTTCGACCAAAAAAGATAAATTGTCAACAAAAAAAGTAATAGTTGATAACCAAACGGTTGAATCTTCAAGCAAGACATTTTTTTTAGAAGAAAGTTGATATTTCCAGCAAGAAAGATGAATTGTAAACAACAAATTATTTATCAGCCAAACAGTTGCATTTACTACAAAATAGTTGAACTTTTAACCCGAAAATATGAATTTTCAACAAAAGCTTCATTTTAATACGAATATTTAACAAAGCACATGAATTTTCAAACCAAGAGGTCAATTTTAAACCAAAAGATAAATTACTAACAAAAAATGGAAAAGCTAAATTTTCAGCAAAACAATTAAATTGCAATATTTGAGAGAAATTCAAGATCTAATTCACATAAAAAATGTTGAACGTCAAATAAGCTATTGGAAGGTGAACTAAAATATCAATTTCGAACTATAATTAAAAATTAATATAAAATAATGGAAAAAATGAGCAGACTATAAATAACATGTCATAATAACATATATAAGGTTTCAAAACGTTTACCGTTGAAGGGCGAGGCGAAATATTGATTCGCAGGCATGAATAAATTACACTTTGATCATTCTCAAGACTTTACCTGCATTTTCCCTTTAGGGCTCTCGCATATTTGATCCTAAAATTTACTTGTCGCTTATTACAAAAAATATGAGAATATAACGAATTAACTAATATTTCCATTAGTAACCAAGATTTTAAGTATTTTCCTGAAATACTCAATTCCGAAATAAAAACCAGACATATGTTCAACATCTGGTAATAACTTCTGGATGAATTAATCTGAAGAAAAAATGAAGTGCTACAAAAAGAATACTTATCTTCAATTCAATACAAAGTGTTATTTACCTTCAAAATAAGAAATAATTTCAGAAGTAAGTTAATCACAAAATTCAAACAATTGTTAAGATAATTATACAAATATTGATTTACCAATAAATCCAACAATACAAACGACTTTTTGATATACTTAATTATATATAAAAAACCGCCTCCATGATATAAATAAAATTCACAGAAATTAGAGAAAAAAATTAGTTGATATATCCCTAATATAAGAAGCTATTTTTTTTGTTTAATGATGAAATCAAATCGTGTTAGTTATTTAAAAAAGCAAAAAATTCCTCTCCGAACTTAACCAGGGTGGCCACTATTTTTTTTAATTCTTGTCTCCCGGTAAATATTTGTGATTTCTCCCGGTTTAGAAAAAATATATACTCGATAAGCCTCAGCAAACTTTTTTGCAAGAAATCTCTTGACTTTGAATCATATAAACAATTTAAATATCTTTATTAAACCAATTTTGTAATAAGTGATCTTTTTTAGACTAGAAATTCAACTATTTGGTTAAAAATGGATGCATTTTGCTAAAAATTTTTTTTTTTTTTTATAAAATCAAATTTTTGGGTCGAAAATGCAACTGCTTGGGCAAAAATGATTCTGTTTTTGTTGGGGATGCAACTATTTTGCTGAAAATTCGTCTTTTTTGGTTAAATTATATTTTTTTTTTATTTAAAATTAAAATCATATTTTGTTTCAGTATCAACTATTATATTTTTTATTGAAAATTCATCTTTTAAGGTTTACAATTCTACTCCTTTGTTGAAAGTTGAACTACTATCTTAAAAATTATTATTTTTTTTTGCTTAAAGGTTTATAATTTTAGTAGACTCATCTCTTTGGTCGACAATTGAACTACTTTGTTGAAGATTTCCTTTTTTGGGTAAAAATTAATTTTTCGACTGAAAATTTAACTATTTTTCTGAAAATGATCTTCCTTGTTGAAATTTTTTATTATTAGATTGAAAGTTCAACTGTTTTGTGTAGAAAATTCGTCTTCTTGCCTCGGAAATTAAATAATTAGGTAAAAATTAAGGTCAGTAGTAGAAAATTTAACCTTTTTGTAGAAGATTCATGTTTTCATTTGAAATTAATTTTTTCATGTGGAATTATTCCATTTTTGGTTAAACATTGATTTTTGTAGTTTACAAATTCAACTATTTGGTTCAAAATTTCTGCCCTTTGTTGAAAATTCGTCTTTTATGGTAGAAAAATAATTTTCTTTTGGTTGAAAATGCAACTTTTTGGTTAGAAATTTATGTAGTTTGTCGAAAATTTATTTTTTGGGTTAGGAATCAATATTTTGATCTTCAAATATGACTATTTGATTGAAAGTGAACTTTTTGTTGAAGCTTTATAGTTTTAGGTTGAAAATCCAACGGTTTTGAATAGACAATTCGTCTTTTTGTCTTGCAAATTCAATAGTTTGGTAGAAAATTCAACTATTTTGTAGATGATTCGTTTTTTTTTAATTTTGAAATTTAACTTTTTTATTGAAAATTCAATTAATTGATTTTTGGGTAAAAGTTGATTTTTTTATTTTGAAAAATTATTATTCGGTTGAACATTAATGTAATTTGTTGAAAATTCTTTTTTGGTTGTAAATTAATGTTCTTGGCTTAAAATTCAACTATTTAGTTAAAAATGTATGTATTTTGTTAAAAATTCTTTTTTGGTAAAAAAAAAGATCTTCTTGGTTGACAATGCACCTATTTGTTTACAAATTTTTGTATTTTTTTGAGAATTCGTTTTTTTTTAATAGAAAATTAATGTTTTCGGTAGAAAAGCTATCCGAATAGGGATCCACACCCTTGAACCTGTTGAAACTAGATTTTTCAAGGTGTCATGAATTGGAATTGCGAATTTTGAATTTTTTTACTTTTTCAGGTTTTTGTAGGAATTTTTAACTATATAGTTAAATTTTCAATCTACAAAGATGAATTGTCAGCCATATGGTCCAATTTTCCAACAGCAAAGATTAAAATTTCCACAAAATAATTGAATTTTCAACTAAAATTCTGAATCTTCAAGTATAAAAAATGAATTTTAAACACATAAGTTAAACTTCAAATCAAGCAGTTGGATTTATAATAAAAAAGAATACTTTTGAAACCAAACATATAAATATTCATAAAAAAAATTAATTTTCAACCAAATAGTTGTATTTTTAACTAAAATGGTCAATTATCAATCAAAAATGGAAAAATTAAATTTTTAGTTTAAAAAATTAATTTTCAACCCAAAAAAAACAACATTTTTTAACGTAATAGATGAATTTTCAACCAAACACATATATCTTCAATTCATAAAAGGAATCCTTAACACAGTAGTTCAAATTGCAACCAAGTAGTTGAATTTTTAATCAAGAATTATTTTCTGCTAATAAAGACGAATTTTAAACAAAATTCGTGAATTTTCAACCAAATAGTAAAGTTAAAATTAAAGAAACTGATTTTCAAGAATAAATTCAAATCTTTAACCAATGAAATGAATTTTTAACAAAGTAGTTCAACCCCTATGTTGGAAGATTTTCTTTTAGTCTGATTTTCTTCTGGGATGGCTCAAATTGAAGCATGTACAATATTGAGATAAAAAATCCAATTTAGTTTGTTCTATTTTCCTTTTTCTACTATCAGTGGTTAAATAAAGGAATAAGAATAAGTGAAATGTTAATTTTTTGTTGATATTTTGAACGTGTTAGAGGAAAAGAAAAATTCCCTGTAATTTTGGTGAAAATTTGTTTGTTTCAAGGAATGATTTATTTTTATTGCGAATAAAATTTGTGTCTTGCCTACTTGCCTGATTGGCTTTATTGCAAAACGAAAAAAGAAAATCATTAGTAAAAGTCACTCCCCTTTATAACAACTTATCGATGATGATGACTAATACCTTTTGAAGATTTTGGCTGAGGCCTTTAGGGGGTTGTTTGTTTGATGAAAAGAAAGTGAGACTAATTTCTGATGTGCTCAAGGAAGAGGAATAATTTTGTTGGCAGATGAAGTGTGTGATTGGTGGGATAAACTGTAGCCAGTTTTGATGGAATTTCCGAGCTTAGACCTGTAAATTTGAGTTTAGCTGTCTAATGCCGGATAAATATCAGCGAGTCTTTTCCTGGGACGTGTAAACTCCATGGCCTAATCCTCTTAAACAATTATGGACCAGTTGATCGGTTTGTAGTTTTGTACCAATCCTGTTTGGCGCCATGCTGAGTTTTGACGTGGGATGAGGCACCTGCATTGTCATGCTGAGCCACAACCGTCACGTCCAGCCGCTGCGAGTGCCTTTTATCTGCAACCCACCCATGGCTCGTCGCTTGTGTCTCCGAGTGTCCAGACTAACTTTCATTGTCGACTATTCGATCTCGGACGGCGTGTTCTGTTTGCTTATCTAGGAAAGTCAATCCCTCCAGC
>JAABKJ010007545.1:196094566-196138802 GCA_011634705.1 Andricus grossulariae
TTCGCATCCTTTTTTTCCACTTTAGCCTCTCTTTTTTCTTGCATTCTTCGCGAAATGTATACCTCACACTCTTAAGGCCCCTGGAAATCATCGGTAAGTCTGTTTTTTATAAACTAAGGCCGAACGGAGAAGCATTAGTGGAGTATTCTACTGTTTATCTAAAAAAGGAGTAGCTAAAACAAAGGTCTACATCAGTTTTTGCAGATGACGATTCCGTCCCAGGTACTTGCGAACGGTTCCCCCACTACACGGCTTCCCCTCGCTCAGCCGAATTGCTGTCACCGAGCCTGGTCAGCAGGAGTCCTTTGTACCTAATGAGGACTAAAATGACATATATAACATTTTTCAAATATAGCACTTGGTAATTTATAAATATAATATTCGAAATCTGCGGATTATAAAGAATCCAATGATATGTTATTTGACATAAAAAGTTGAAATCTATAGAATAAATGTTCAAGTTTATGTTTTAGGTTGAAAATCCAACTGCTTTGAATAGAAAGTTCGTGTTTTTGTCTTGCAAATTCAATAGTTTGATAGAAAATTTAACTTTTTTGTAGATGATTCGCTTTTTATATTAAAAATTATTTTTTTCAATTAAAATTTAATTGTACCATTTTTGGTTAATAGTTGATATTTTAGTATGAGAAATCAACTATTTTGTTAAAAATTTATGTAATTTGTTGAAAATTTTGTTTGGTTGAAAATTAATCTTCTTGGCTTGAAATTCAACTATTTCGTTAAAAATGTATGTATTTTGTTAGAAATTCGTCTTTTTTGGGTGAAAAAGATTTTCTTGGTTGACAATGTAACTATTGGCTTAAAAATTTAGGTATTTTTTTAAGAATGCGTTTTTTTTTTAGTAGAAAATTAATCTTCTTGATAGAAAAGTTATTCGATCTCGGATGGCGTGTTCTGTTAGCTTATCTAGGAAAGTCAATCCCTCCAGCTTCGCATCCTTTTTTTCCACTTTAGCCTCTCTTTTTTCTTGCATTCTTCGCGAAATGTATACCTCACACTCTTAAGGTCCCTGGAAATCATCGGTAAAGCGGTTTTCATAAACTAAGGCCGAACGGAGAAGCAGTGGTGGAGTATTCTACTGTTTATCTAAAAAAGGAGTAGCTAAAACAAAGGTCTACATCAGTTTTTGCAGATGACAATTCCGTCCCGGGTACCTGCGAACGGTTCCCCCACTACACGGCTTCCCCTCGCTCAGCCGAACTGCTGCCACAGAGCCTGGTCGGCAGGAGTCCTTTTTACCTAATGAGGACCACCTTTTTTCATTTTGTTATTTTTATCTCTAATGAGCCGAAAAGTAAGATAGTTTGGAATTCTGTTTTTTTAATTTTGAATCTTTTTCATCCTTATTTTGCATAAAATTATTCATGATTAAATAGATTTCTTTTAGATCTTAATTTTAACATTTTTAAATAGAGGCACTAAACTCATGATTCGTTCCAATCTGCAGGGTTTACTTATGAATATTTTCAGAATTATTTTAATTGAGTGTTAATAATTTTACCGCAATTTCTTGAAAGAAATCTATTTTTTATTGAAAAATTTTGCAAGAAGAATGCATTAAATATGAGCAATGTTAGAAATACATTAAATTTTTTATTGTTTTTTTTTCTAATTGAAAAATGTAATGATCTAAATAGATTGGTTCATAATCAACCATAAAAATGGAATATAACATTTTTCAAATGTAGAACTTGGTAATTTATAAATATAATATTCGAAATCTGCGGATTATAAAGATTCCAACGATATGTTATTTGACATAAAAAGTTGAAATCTATAGACAGGGTGGCCACTCACTCGGGAGAACCGGGATAAAGCCGGGAGAAAAATATTACACCGGGAGATTTCCCGTATTTCATAATTCGCGCGTTTTCTAAGTTTTGAGTAAAAATGTTTTTTTTTTTTTTCGAGAAATCACATTGATTAGTAGTGAAAAAATCTATCCAATATTTTGGAATGTCACTTGATACTATATTATATGATACCTATCAATAATATATTTATCGTTTTTGAAATTCCTATAATTTTAATTTAAAATTATGGTTTCGAATGAGCAATACTGAAAGTTTAATCTTTAAGTCCCTGAAACTAAAGTTTTTCTTAAATTAATTTTTAGATTAATTTTTGTAAATTTGGAATTTTAAATTTCTCAATATTTTAGTTTCAAAGTCAAATATTCAAAATGCGAGGACGATTTCGCAATGAAATATTTCATATTGAAAGCCTTGATAGTCAGTTTTGAATTTAATACTCTTAAATGTGAATATAAAGCAATTTCGAATTAAAAAGCTTAAAATTGTAAGATTTCAAAAATTGGAATCATATTACAACAATTTTGTTTTGTATTTTATTTTTTTATTTATACTGTAATATCTTAAAATTGTCCTATTTTTAGTTAAAGATTTAAACAAATATATAATTTCAAATTGAAAAATATTTGATTAGAAAATTTCAAGAATGTGTAATAATTCCAAAGGAAGATTTGAAATTAAGAAATTAAAAATTGAGTTTGAAATAAAACAAGATAAAAATTAAACTTTCTGAAATTGATACATCAGTAATTGAGTAATTTTGGTAATTTTAAATTATTACAATTTTAGAGATCTGAATTCAAACAAACATCATACATTTTTTTCACTGCTTAACCAATTTATTTATGAAAGTTAATTAAAAATACTATTTTAACACTTACAAATCAGAATGCAAAGGAGTCGTTTTTCAAATCTGAAAATCAAATTTCGAAATTTTGAAATAATTATTCTGCCTCTCAAAAATAATATGTTTGATATTACCCGCTCCAGACGTTGTACTACTGGCACTTCTGTTTTATTTTTATTAACTTAAGCCTCAACCAAAACAGACTAAATTAAAAAAAATGAATTTCCAAAAGAAGAGTTGAATTTTTAACCAAGAAAGATTTTTCAGTCGATAAAGAAAAAAAATCTCAGCTGAAATGTTGAATTGAAGAATCAATCAAAAATTTATAAATTTTCAAAATTATATAATTTCAAGCAATTTTAAGCTAAAAACATCAATTTATGCCTCAAAATTTTTTCTGAAATCTTTTTAAATATTCTCTTTAAAATTTGTATAAAAAAATCATTAAAAATTTTTCCAGGAATCTAATGGAAATTTGTTTATCTTGGAACACAAATTTTTCCTCAAATTTTTGAAAATCCTGCAAATTAAAAAAATTATCTTAAAATCTTCCAGATTCTATTATAAAAATGTTGTAAATTTCTTAAAATATTGTTTTGAAATAATTTTTCAGAAAAAAAATGTATTTTTAGTTTTCCTAGGAATTTTCATAAAGATTTTTTATTTTTTTGACACCTTTCGAAATGTTTAGTTTATAACGAAAATTAGGGTTTTTTCTTTTGTTGGAAATTCATTTCTTTGGTTGAAAATTTAATTATTAGGTTGGAAATTCCCTAATTTTAAATATTTCCGTAAAAATTCCTGTATTCTGTTAAAAATTAGTATTTTTGGGCAGAAAATTAATCTTTTCGGTTGAAAAGTCAACTGTTTAGTTGAAAACGTTTTATTTAGTTAAAAATACATTTTTGTACTGCAAATGTAACTATTATATTTTTACTTGATAATTTATCTTTTTTAGTCGAAAATTCAATTATTTTGGTAGAAAATTTATATTTTTGTGATGAAAATTAAACTTTGTTGTTAAAAATTCATTTGTTTGGATTGAAAACTAAACTGTTTTGCAGGAAATTCGTCTTTTTAGATTGAAAGTTCAACATTTTGGCTGTGATTTGTTTTCTTTATTGACTAAAAAATCTTTCTTGGTTAAAAATGTAATTCCTTTTTTTTTTTTTTTGAAATTCCTGTTTTTTCTGGATTGAAAATTAGCCTGCATTGGATGACGCTCAAGTTAATAAAAAGAAAACAGAAGTGCCAGAAGTAAAACATCTGGAGCTGGTAATATCAAACATATTATTTTTGAAAGGAAGAATAATTATTTTCAAAATTTGCCGAATTCAGTTTAAAATATTTTTTTCGACACTTAAGCAAATGCAATTTTCTGTTTTGGCCCCAGTTCAAAAAAATGTCATGGAATTTTCAAGAGCTTTAAAAATTTGTAAGGAATTTTAAAAAGATTTCAAAAGAATTTAAACAATTTAGTGTATTTTTAAAATTTTCAAGGATTTTTTGAGATCTTCAAAAAGTTTCGAAGGTTTTGAAATATTTCAGGTTTTTTTTTAATTCCAAGGAATTTTGAAGATTCAAAAGCTTAAAAAAGTTTCAAGAATTTTTAAAAGGTTTCAAAGGATTTCAAATTATTTCGTTAATTTTTAATTGATTTCAATAATTCAAAAGAATTTTAAAGGGTTTAAAATATTTTCGGGCTTTAAAAAGATTCGAAGGATATATTTTAATATTTTGTAGGTATTAGAATGGGTCTTAAAGATTTAAGGGTACTTTCAAAATATCCAAGGAATTTTTAAGAGTTTTTTTCAAATTTCAAGGGATTTCAAGCGATTTCAAAATATTTTAAAGGATTTAAAATATTTTAAGGTATTTTTAAAGATTCCTAGTTATTTTCAAGCAATTAAAACATTTTCAAAGAATTTCCAAGGATTTGAATGATTTTGAGGGATTTATAGAATTTTTCATGGGGTTTAAAGAAGTTCCTACAATTTCGAAAGATATGCAACGATTTTATAGGACCTATAAGGTTTTAGATTATTTTCAAATATTCCGAGGGATTTAAAAAGTTCTCAAGGTATTTCAATGAATTTTTGAAGAATTTGGGAAATATCAGATTTCATGTAATTTCACGGGGTTTTATAATATTTTCGTGGATTTCAAAGAATTTGATCAAAGGAATTGAGGGATTTCAAAGATTTTTAAATATTTTAAGACATTTTCAAAGATTTGTGATTTCAAGAGTTCAAAGAAAATTTTGAGTGATTTTAAAATATTTTAAACGATTTGAAATATTTTAGTTGATTTCAAAAGATTGCAAGGAATTTTCAATGGCTTAAAAAAGTTTCATGGAATTTCAAAATATTTCAAAGGATTTTGAATTATTTAGTAAATTTTTATTTGATTTTAATAATTTAAAACGGATTTAGAAGATTTTGAAATATTTTACGGGGGTTTCAAAAGATTTAAAAAACGTTGAGGGATTTTCAAGGATTTTAATTATCAAGGGTTTTTAAAAGCTATCAATGTATTTTCATACGTTTTCCAGGATTTCAGTAAATATCAGATTTCATAAAATTTTACGGGATTTTATAATATTTTAATGGATTTTATAATATTTGAATGGATTTTATAATATTTTAGTGGATTTTATGATATTTTAATAGATTTTGAAGAATTTATTTACAAAAGACGAGAGATTTCGTAGGGCTTCAAAGATTTGTGGAGATTTTCAAATATTTTTTGCAGGTCATTTGCGATTCACCCTGAATTGTTAATAATTTATTTTGAAATATTTTCCTTTCTTTTGAATTCTTATACATTCTTCAAATTCACTTGAATTAAACTAAATTCACCCAATTCTACACAAATCATTAGATTTTTGTTTAGTTTTTGTTTAATTGAATTCGAAGCCTTTTAAATTCTTCTCGGATTGTTGGTCATTTCATTCAATCATTTTGACTTTTCCTAAATTCATTTCGAACTTATTGAATTCAATGAGTTTTTTCATTCTTTTTGAAATTTTTGAAATTCATTTTGAGTTTTTTTTTTAATTTACCTTCAATTTTTATGAATTTCATCAAATTCTTCTCATTTTCCTTGAATCCCTCTAAATTCAATCCTTTTTTTTGTATTTAAAAAAATTTTCCAATTCATTTGAATTAGTTTGAATTTATCTTGAAATGTTTTGACGCTTTATCAATTTATTCTGAATTTGGTAAAATTCACCTAGAATTCTTATAACTTTTTTCGAATTCTTTTGAATTCTTTCAAATTCAAAAGAACATTATTTACATTATCAAAACACATTAGTCACTTTAAGTTAATTTTTGGGTTAGAAATTAGTCAGTTTTAGTTATTCATTTTAAATGAAACATTTTCCTATTTTATTTATAAAAGATTCTATATTAAAAATGTTACAAAATGAGAATGTTGGTTTTTGAAATATTAATGGTCAGGGAAAATAAAAAATTAGTCAGGGAAAAATCAGCGAAGTCAGGGAATTTCGAAAATAAAATAAATTTTTGTGGAAAGATAACATTTTATTACAGTTTGTAAGATCATTTATTTTGCTTTTCTGAATTCAAATAATGGCTGCGTGCTGAAATTATTTTTCTTATCGTGAATTTCTATTCTTAATTCAAAAGAAAATAAAACAAGAAACATTCTAAACAGGCAAATTAGTATTTCGTTTAATCGCTTAATAAATTAACTAACAGTATTTTTTTAACAATTAAACATGAAATAAATATAATATGAAGATAATAAAATATCAAATCAAAGGGGGGCGTTTTTATAGTGTCATCTCTTAAATATTTATTACTAACATGAATACTGTTTACTTCTTGTCATTACAACAATCTTCCTATTTAATAAAATATATTTATGTTTTCATAGGTCCCGAAATTTCGGTATTAGTCAAACTTATGAAAAATATTTGACTAATCCCGAATTTTGGGACGATGAAAAATTTCGTTAAATAATACACTTATTGATGAATGTTTTTGTTTTTGAAGAAAAAGTCACAATTTGAAAATCATTTCTGTCTGTAAATGAAGTTATATAATGAAATACCGGTAGTAATCTGTTGAAAATAAAATAATAGAGGTGACATAAAATCGAGCTAATAATACTAAGAGGAAAAATTTCCTTGGTCAGTGGACGATGACTTTGCACATCTCGAGCTGTCGTTTCACTGAACCTTACTCACGACATTCATTCTTTGCACCAGATCTTATCAGTGTAGGTATTGAATAAATATAATTAGCCGTTGGCATTAGCAACATAGACTTACGTTTATAGTAACGGCGAAGGGAACTAGCCTGATTAAAATCTAATTTTATAAATGTATTAACATGCGCAGCTGTAAATGACTTCATCGAGTGGCTAACGTGGGAGTAATGAAACCTTTCAACAGAAAAAAATATGTCATAAATTGCCTTGATGAATTTGAAAAATTAATTTTCAATAAGTGAGACTTTTATTTACTGTTTTGATTTAAATACAATTTTGAATTGCTTTCAATTACAATCATTTACTGAACCATTAAAAAAACTTAATTGTGTCACAATGATAATCATGATAACCTATACGATTATATTAAGGTGTGTTCATTAATTACGTAAGGCTTTCTTTGGGGAGAAAGTTTTCTCTTTTTAATTATTTTTCTTAACGTATGCTAATTAAGACCTTTTTGGCTGTTGAAATCACTTTTTATACTATTATACATAATTATTTATTTTATTTATTTTTTTATTATGTAATACAGTGGACTCTCACAAAGCGCCCGTTGCTCGGAGCCTAGATCCTCACCAAGCACCCACCAGTTCACGCCCCCAAGGCTTGGCGGGAAATATCTCTGAGAATCATTGGCGGCTTTTTTTAATATGGTCTCGCGCATGCGCGCTTAATGCTATGCTCAAGGCGCTTATCGAATTCAAATTTAATGGAAGGGAGAGGCGCTTTGTGAAAAAGGCTCTTTGTGGGATTTCACATTATTTAATATTAAATATATCCAATAAATATAGAGTCGTGGAGGTAAACCATTCCTGAAATCCGGTATACACCTTTAATGATTATTCATATAAAATTATGAATATTCAACGAAAAACATGAATGTTTAAGAAAGTAGTTTAATTTGCAAGCAAAGTGTTTGGTTTTTAAGCTCAAAAGATGAATTTTTAACAAAAAGAGTAATAGTTGATATTTCAACCAAAAAAGGTTTTTATTTCAAACCAAGGACAGTCGGATTCAACCAAAAAATGTGAATTTGCAACAATGTACTTGAATCCTCAACTAAAATAGACTAATTATAGATTAATTTTTAATAAAACAGTTGCACTTAAAAAATATCTTATACCAAAAAAGACGAATTTTTAATAAGATATACATGCATTTTCGAACAGTAAAATTTTCAACCCAGATTGGTAATTTTTATGTTAATTTTTTGTCTTAGAAAAAATAACATCAAAATTATTAACGACTTTCCCTGGTCAAGAATCTTAACATCAAAAATACCAGAGGATTAGTTTTCTAACAAACAAAAAAAAAGAATTTTTCACAAAATACATGAATTTTCAACAAGGAACTTTTAAGATAGAAGTTAAATTTTCGACCGAAGAAATTAATTTTTACCGAAACGGATAAACGCTCAACTGAAAAAACGAATTTTTACAAAGAATTCTATTACTATATTACTATATTGTTACATTTGCGAGCCTAGAATATAAATTTTCTACAAAATAGTTGAATTTTCAAACTAAAAAGACGAATTAGCAGCAAAGCAGTTGAATCTTCCACCAAAAAGGATGTCTTTTGAACAAAATTATTAAATTTTCAACAAAATCATTATATTTTGAACCAAAAAAGGTGAATTCGTAATAAAAAATTAAATATTAGACTTTTCTATTAATTGAGTTATATTAATTCAGTTCGCATTTGAGTGAAAAATCGACAGAAAAGGGAAAACTGTGAAGCCTGCGATAAATAAATAGAAACTTTGATAATGTATAGACTAAAGAATATTAGTTTAAATAAACATTGGAATTCACTTTTAATACTATTACAATATTAGTTTAGGAAACTAAAATTCTTGCTCAAAAGTAATAATGAATAATTCGTTACAATTGAACTATTTTGGTGAAAAAAAATCAACTATTTTGTTGACAATTCGTTTTTCTGGTTGAAAATTAATTTTTCAAACAGGAAATTTAACTATTCCATTTTAGATTGAAAATTTATCTTTCTAAGTTGAAAATTCCAATTGAAAATCCGTCTTTTTTGGTAGATAATTAATCTTTTTGTTTAAAAATAAAATAAAAAAATTAAATTTAAAAATAAACTTTACCTGTTTTTTATTTTAAATAAAAACCTGTGTTTGTTGAAATATCAACTATTACATTTTCTGTTAAGAATTCATCTGTTTTGTTTAAAAATTAATCTACTTCGTGGTAAATTCTACAATTATTTCAAAAAGTAATTTTTTTGGTTGAAATTTGTTCATTTAGTTAAATATTATTTATCTCTCTGGTTAAAAACTTAACTATTTTGTTGAAAAATCGTTGTTTCTTGGTCGCAAATTTATTTTTTAACTAAAAATCTAATTAGTCCAGTTGAATATTTATCATTTTAGTTGAAATTATATCTCTTTGTTTTACAATTTAACTATTTTGTTAAGTTTTTTTTATTTAAAATTAAGTTTTCAAACTGGAAATTTAATTATTCCATTTGAGATTGTAAATTCATCTTTCTAAGTTGAAAATTCAAATACTTGGTTGACAATTCATGTATTTTGTTAAAAATTCGTCTTTTTTGGTAGAAAATTAATCTTTTTACAAATGCTTTATGTTGTTTGAAAATTCGGTTTTTTTTTCGGTTGAAAATTAAATTTTTAACTAAAAATTAAACTGTTCCATTTTTTATTATAAATTTAGCTTTTTTAGTTGAAAATTGCACAGTTTGGTGAAGAATTAACTACTTTGTTAAAAATTCGTTTTTTCATTAAAAAGTTCATTTTTTTATTGAAAAATTCGCTATTTCATTTCTGGTTAAAATGTATCTGTTTTGGTTAAAAAATCAACTATTTGCTTGAAATTTTACGTATTTGGTTGAAAATTCGTCTTTTTTTTCTTGTTGAAAAATAAAATAACAAAATTAAATTCGAAAATAAACTTCAACTGTTTTTTATTTTAAATAAAAACCTGTGTTGGTTGAAATATCAACTATTACTTTTTCTGTTAAGAATTCATATGTTTTGTTTAAAAATTAATCTACTTCGTGGTAAATTCCACAATTGTTTTGAAAAGTCATTTTTTCGTTTGAAATCTGTTCATTTAGTTGAATATTATTTATCTCTTTGGTTAAAAACTTAACTATTTTATTGAAAAATCGTTGTTTCTTGGTCGCAAATTTATTTTTAAAATAAAAATCTAATGTTTCCAGTTAAATATTTATCATTTTAGTTGAAATTTTATCTCTGTTTTACAATTTAACTTTTTTGTTAAATTTTATTCTATTTGATATTAATTTTTCACCTGAGAACTTAACCATTCCTTTTTAGGTTGAAAATATAACTATTTTGTTGGAAATTCGTTTTTTTTTGTTGAAAATTAATTTTTCAAACTGGAAATTTAAGTATTCCATTTTTTATTGTAAATTTATCTTTTTGAGTTGAAAATTCAAATACTTTGTTGACAATACATGTATTTTGTTAAACGTGCATCTTTTTTGGTAGAAAATTAATCTTCTTAAAAATTCATCTTTTTGTTTGAAAATTCGTTTTTTTTATTGAAAATTATTTTTTTTTAACTGCAAATTTAACTATTCCATTTTTTATTGTAAATTTGATTTTGTTAGTTCGAAACTTCAACTGTTTGGTTAAAACTTTTGGTACAAAATTAATTTTTAGTTTGCAAATTAATCTTCTTGTTTGAAATTCATCTTCTTCGTTGAAAATTTAAGTATCCCAGTTAAATATTTACCATTTCAGTTGAAAATTCATATTTTTGTTTGAGAATAAAACTACTTGGTTTAAAGTTAAACTCTTTTGTTAAAATTTTATATTTTTGGTTTAAAATTCATCTATTCCAGTTGAATATTCCACCATTTTAGTTAAAAATTCATCTTTTTGGTTGAAAATTCAATTATTCTAGTTAAAGATTCATAATTTTGGTTTAAATTAATCTTTTTTGCTTTAAAATTAAACTATTCGTTTGAAAATTCATCACATTGTTTGAAAATGTAACTATTTTTTTGAAAATGATTTTTTATTGTAGAAATTAATTTTTTGTTTAAACTGAGAATGTAACTATTTTAATTGAATATTTTATTATTTTAGTTGAAAATTCAGCTCTTTGATTGAACATTAATACTTTTTAACTGAACATTTAACTATTGAATTTTCGGTTGACAATTTATCTTTTTTATTTGAAAATTCATCTTTTTGGTTTAAAATTCATCTATTCCAGTTGAAGATTCATCATTTCATTTGAAAATTCATCACTATGGTTGAAAATTTGTTATTTTTTTTTTGGAAAATTATTTTTTTTTTTAACTGAAAATTCAACTAATCCATTTTTAACTGAAAATTCAACTGTTTTGTTGAACTAATATTTTTCGACGTTCTATCGATTTATACTAGTCTCATCTCAAAGTCAATGTCGCAGAGCAGGCCTTCCCCTTTAAGATATTATCCTTCAAAGTCTAACAAGTCTTATGCAATATAAAAATATTGATATACAAATATAAGATTTCTCGGCGGTTCTATAGGATATGATGCAAGATTCGTGTCGGTAAGACTTAAAAGTTTATGTACAAATAAGATTTGGTAAAAATTTCCGGCATTGGGAAACATAGGACTTGATACAGTTATTGTGCTGATGAGATTCGACTTGTGGGACTCAATGAAAAAGTGATGATGGAAAAGTATATAGAATGTGATGAAAATTTCCAACATTCCAAAGCATACGATTTGACAAATTTTTGTGTAAAACAGATTTCAAAGGTTCACTGAACAACTGTTGATAAAAAAGAACATGATTCTTGTAGAATTTGATAAAGTCCGGAGTGTATAAGGTTCAATAGAATTTAAATGAGAAGCTGTTGATACAAAAGTATGAGATTTCCGGACGGACACCATTTGATGAAAATTTCCAAAATTTTATAAGACAGGATTTGATATGAGCTCTGCAAGGATAAGATCTGACAAAGTTTCAGTGAGAAGATGATGCTCCATATGTTTGTTTTACTACTTCTGCACTATAGATGGGGCCTCTTGGCATTTTAACATAAATTTGGTTCAAGGGTGGGAAATTACGATCATAAAAAGAGTGGAAATTTTCTGGATTGTAAAATGAGAAACGTCCCACAGTTGTATATATGTTAGTTCCTATAAGTACTTTAGCGAATTCTGGAATAGAAGGGTAGCTCTCAAGCTGTCTATGATTAGACGCATCTAAAACTGTTTCAAAATGTTCGCCCGAATCCGTCCGTATAAAAAAGTTAAGTTTTTCAGGAACATTAGCCTCGCCATGAGGTTGCATCCAGTTGGGTATGCGTTGGAACCAATCATTTCCGTCTCTTTCGCGTTGTGACATCTCAACATATCCTTCAAAAGTAAAGCCATAATGCAATTGCACATAAACCTGCTTCGATTTCAGATGCCTTGGAGATCCACCTGAAGCTGATTTTACAAGAAAAATTGATATTATGACATTTTTGTTGACTGAAAAAACTTAAACTTTTAACAATTTTGAGAAAACCCACTGATCAATATTGTCAACTACGTACACTGATCATGGATAGTATCGAATCCAGTGCCGTAATGTACAGTCAAACCTGGATTTAATGTCAAATTTGGGACTGTCGGTAACATAAAATCCAGGCTCTAAGTCAGGGGCGTATGAACCGTTTCCGGTGGATTTTACTGCGTCGTAAACAATATTTTGAACATTGTTTTTCTAACACGGAGACACGGGTAAACTAAATATTTAACGGAAATGAGGAAGAAAGTTTGCTGTTATACGTTAAAATAAATGTTTTTCCTGCTTACATTCTTATAACGCTTGCGGGCCGTTGAGCATTTCGTTTAGAAGGAGAGCTTTCTCTGGAATAATCGATACAGATACTGAATCACCTCTGTATCTCGCTTGCACAAACCATTCGAAAACAGCAGTATCCAAAAACACATGAATATTTCCACCAAAACACCGCACGTCAACAAAATCAGACATACATGACGAACATTATAAAACACTATAGTGGGACTCCAGTGCTTGAAGTCGATCGGAACGCTCTTTCTATTATGTGAGATAGACAGAGACAATCTGATTGTGTTTCCTTGACAGGTGAATACAGTGAATACAGATTTTCGGTTCTCAGATTCATCCTCCTCTCCGTTTATAGTTTTGATGGAAAGCACTAACTAATCCTCATAAAAGGTTAAGTAGATTCGATCAATTAGGACTTGCCGATAAAATCGACGAGCTTATTTCTGGTGGTAGAAAGATTCTAAGAAATGGTCAGATTTTGTTCGGATTTTGTTCGGGCGGGTCTTAATTTATTTATTCCACCATCTCTGATTAGTAAAAAGGCTTTTATCAGGAACATTGATCCAAAACACTCTCCTCTCAGTATTTTCTATCGCGTTGATCCGTCGTACAAGGACTCCATTCTGGCTATTAGAAGAAGAACCAATCCGAATAGGACCCTCTCTGATATTATGGAATTTACTCTTTCTATTTCAAGTATACCGAATAGTATCTTCTTATCGGGATGGGAGTTTACTATGACTTGGAAAATTCCCTCTCCGATGCGTTGCTATAGATTACAGAGGTTTAGACACATTGCCAATCAGTGCCGTGGTACCAGAGCAGTCTGCGAGTTTGGCGGTGAATTTCATCAGACCAATGCTTGCCAGAATCGATTGAGAAATGTCTGCTGTGCCAACTATCAAGACAGCCATCCCACTTCATCTCGGGAGTGCCCTGTCTATTCTTTTGAATTTGAAATCATGAAATATAGATTTCAACATGACTGTGGTTACGATCAGGCGGACTCAGCTCTTGCCCAACGAGGTGAGTTGGTCAAAATCAAATGCGAGTAATACTGGTATTGTTACGGATCAGAATTCTCCGGAATTACAAAAAATCCAGGATGATCTAGTTGCCGCTCATATTCCTCCAGTGGAAATTCCCCTTGAGTCTGCGATTGCCGAGACAGATCCCATGAACATGCAATTCTCAAAGCTTGAGTTTAAAGTAGCTCTCAAGGTTTCTAAGGCGAGGACTTCTCCGGAGTTGGATGGTATCACTTATGAGATCATAAGGGGCTTCTCTACTAGTGTTCTGGACTTTATTTATCTCCTCTTCAATAGAATGTTTGCGACTTCTACATATATACCCGGAAGTCTGGACGGAGACACTGCTGATTTTTATTCCTAAACCTGCTGGGAAGGGATGTCGCCCAATATCTCTGACTTCCTATATGGGAAAGCTATTTGAGAGGCTTGTGCAGAGGCGGTTGGAGTTTATGGCTGAGAAGAGGAACTGGATACCTAGATTTCAGTATGGCTTTCGGCGAGGTAAATCGGCTCTTGATTGTGTGACCTCAGTTGCTACTGAGGTGATCCAGGGTCTGGGTGAGGCGGAACCTACCTTGGCTTTTGCTATTGACATCAAGAAAGCCTTTAATGCAGTTCTTCCAGGGGTGCTCGTAGATAATCTGCTAAAATCTTAAATTTTGTTTTGTTTCTGACTGCCAAGAGGAAGCTCTTCTTCTCCTCTGATAGCAAGAATCCGAGGATCTCTGGTGTGGGCGTTCTACAGGGGGGGTTTCTCCAATCCTGTTCATCCTTGATCTTTAAAGGGTTGAAGATTGTCTTCCGAGGAAAGTGAGGGCCTGGCAGTATGCAGACGGCCTGTTATTGCTCGTTAAAAATCGGGGCATAGGGGCGGCCTTGGATCTTCTTAGAAGTGCTGTTATAGTGCTTTCGGTCTGGGTTAAGTCATTGGGTCTATCTATATCATTAACAAAATGCCAGCTTTGTGTCTTCACAAGAGGTCGCGTTGTTCTGGAGGAGATCACACTTGTAGTTGATGGGCAGACAATAAACTCAAGCTACCTTCATGTACCTAGAAATTGTGCTGGATATATGTTTTACATGGGTTCTGTACATTAAATACAGTGCAGGAAGTGCACTCCGAGCGATTAATGTTTTGCGTGTTATTGCTATGGTCACTGAACTTGGTGTACAGAAATCTGATCAGAGCTTGTTTAGAATGGGGTGCCCTGCTTTTTGCGTGTGCTAGTTCCTTTGAACTTAGTATCCTGGACAGGGTGCAGTACCAGGTACTAAGGGTAATCATTAGCTGCATGAGATCTACTCCGATCTCGGTTCTTCTATCTGAGGCTAACGAACCTCCTCTCAGTATCCGTAGATCTATGCTTTCTCAGAAGTTCTTGCTACGAAATTTTACATGGCGTAATAAACCACTAACCCCGAGATTGCAATTAATTACAGAAAAGTGTAGGTCGGAGGATCTCCGTCAGAGTAGAAGAAGAGGAAGAAGAACTTTTAGGGTTGGCTTAGACAAGACGGGTCTGATAGCAACTTAAGATTTGATATGGGGAGTTCTTCGGTACGTGTCTCGTTCATTGATGCCAGCCTACTTTGACAGTGAATGGGAGGATCTCATCTTTAAAGCTAAAATCGATCTCGAATTCGGGGTGGTATTTGAGGAGTCGGGTGACCCAGCTGTGGCATTCGAGGGCTTTTCCTCGGTGGCATACCCGGCCTAAACGTGGATTTTTACTGATGGTTTGGTGGATAGGACCTCGGAGAGTTCAGGCTGTGGTTTCTATATCCGGAGTTGGACTTTAGATTTGGTCTTCCCCTTCAGTGGGGCACTTCGGTTCTCTCGTCTGAGCTTTACGCGATCCTGTCTGCTATCAGGCATGTTTTGAAAGAGGATCTTGGGAGGTTTGTTGTTTGCTCGGATTCTCAATCAGCTTTACGCTGTATTAGAGATAGGTTCGTATATCCTCAGGGCCCCGTCTAAGCACGGAAGATTGGTGAACTTTTGGCAAGGGCTTCTAGATGAAAACACACAATTGTGCTGATGTGAATCCCTACTCATGCTGGAGTCCCGGATAACAAAGTCGCTGATTTATGTGCGAGATCTGCACGTCTTTTGATTTTTAGGTTACAAATGGGTCTGGAAAAAGGGGATATGATGAGCTGCATCAAGGATGACTTTGAGTCTTGGTGCTCGCGCCTCTGGCCTTATGACAGAGATGTGGACAGTAGAAGGGAATATTTTGACCATATTGCATTTAAGACTCCTAGGCCTTGGTTTAGGGGCTTCAGGTTCTCTAAAAGGTACCTGAATCTGATTACGCGACTGAGAACTTCTCACATTTTTACAAGTACTCATTTACAGAAAATGGGGTGGAGTTTTCCGGGTGAATGTGAATGTGATGACGGGTTCAGAGATCTTAATCGTCTAATTCATGAGTGCTGCCTTCTTTCGGAAGATAGACCAGCCTTCCTGGGCTATCTTTCTAGACGGTTTCCGGGCAGATCCCTTGAGCAAGTCAGACTGGCGGATCTGATATTTGGGCCAGATATGGAAACAGTACTATACTATGAGATTTCTTATTATTATTTGATTGGAATTCAAATTTCTTCTGACTTGGCAGCGCTGTCGTAACTGCCCAATAGGCTCTGCGATTCGTCAAAGAAAATAAAGAAGAAGTATTCGATAGACAGAGAGGGAGAGAGTATGATCGTTTCGAAATAAAAAGTAAGACCTGTCATGGAAACACAATCGGATCGTCGCTGTCTATCTCACATGGTAGAAAGAGAGATCCGATCGACTTCAAGCATCGGAGTCCCACTCTAAGTGTTTTGTAAATCAAACTGTCAAGTGTTGACGTGCGAATTGTGAAAACTGTGTTTTTCGTGGACAGTTAATTTAATATTTATAAAAGTGATTTTCTATTAAACAACTTCTTCGTCTGTCTGGTTATAAAACTGCGTCGCATGCATTATGCGATTACGCAGAAGTGCGTGCTTCACACTTGAACTGTTTCGCGAGGTGTTTTGGAAAACAAAGTGATGTGCTTTTGGATGCTGGTGTCTTCGAATGGTTTAATCAAGTGAGCGACAGAGTATCTGGACCAATTATTTAAGAGAAAATCTCTCTTTTTGAACGAGATGTTAAATGGCCCGCAAACGTTTTAAGTACGTAAGCAGGAAACACATTTATTTTAACGTGTAACAGGAAACTTTTTTCCTCATTTCCGTTAAATATTTAGTTCAACCTTGTCTCCATATTAGAAACAAAATTTTCAAAATACTGTTTTAAAATTACAGATTTCAATATATATTCTGTATATTTATATTATATATATATTTATGTGACATTTATTATGACCACCCATCTCACGGTTGTGAGACGTGGCCATGAATGGGATTTACCGCGGTCCTACTGGGAGCCGATGTCATTTTTTAGATGACAATTGCTCCCAGTGGGACCCTGCGGTGGTTGTTAACCTTTAGTTTTTAATTATATATCTCGTCTGGCTCGGTTACGGTTTGTCTGGAATCTAACCAAAGGACCTATGGCAAAGCCACCGGACGCGTCCATGGTTTGCCAGGGGTGGTCCCGAAGGAATTAAGTCCCATGTGGAGGCGTAACAACAGCACCGAAACCTGAATGGCACCTGGGTAAGGTCTTCCAAACGGTGACTCTAAGATATCAAACACAGTTGTAGTAAGTGCGTTTCCAGACAATCGAACACGCAGGGCTCCCGAGAAAGGGTCGGGCAACATTGCCGACTAGCCTAGAGTTAGGGGAGCCAATCGAGACGGAGTCATTGCGATGAACCGGCAGAATCTGAATACGTATAGGTGGACGGATCGACTTAAGAACGACCTGCTAGAGTGCTACGATACCAGCATAGACCATAAACAAGAAGGTTACATGGCACGAATGCATTGACTGTGGTGCGAGAAACACCCAGGAAACTCGCACTTTTCGCATCAACGTCTGAATAATCGTGCCGAAGAGCTCCAGAAAAGGGGTTATGTAAGTGGACCGCCTACTCTACCGCAGCTACAACAAGCCGGCAACAGAGAAAGAGAGATGACACTGAGACCAACCGCGGGCAGGCATCCAATAGAGAATAAGCGATGTTTCAGGACCCGAAGAAACACGAACATCCCGGTTTCTCTCAAGCCCAAAGATCTGGCTGAACTGAATGAAGAGCTTCGTGGAGATTTTTCCGAAGAGTCCGAATGTATAATGCAGCGAGAACTTTGGGGGATGCAAACCGTGAATGATTGACGTATGATTGACTACATAACATCTGGCAGGAATGTCACCACCAAGGTTCGACAGTTCGCGCGCGAACTACGGATTTGTTATCACACACTCAACAAGTGAAAGCTGCTAAACATCATATTGGATGCAGAAAACTGCCACCCATCTCACGGTTATGAATCGTGGCCATAGGTGTGATTTACGGCGGCTCTTACTGGGAACCAGTGTCATTTTTTGTTGCGGGTGCAATTTGTTAGAATAACATCCTCTTGCGATGAAATACCTAGGTTATTCTTATGACAAAGTTTTAATTATATATAATGTTATAAATTAACCCTTAAATATAAGTCCGGATGGAGAGTGGGGCAGAAATAGCTTGAGCGAGTTTATTGTTTTTAATGGAAAATGTAAATGTTTATTAAAATTGAAGATATAAACTTATATAAAGGTAAATAGTGCGTAAACACCGAAAAATCTGTTAGGCTCTGGTGGAGCTACGCAACGGAGGACCGCGTTTTAATACATTTCACGAAGCAGAATTACTTTAATACTCGCACTTGTCTTGTAATTAGATTTCAAATAAATACTTGACGTTCACACGGCTTCACACGCAGTACACTGTCCAAGCTCTCGCGTCGATAGCCCAAAACGTACTGCTACGCCATTTGTTATTATTCCACTGCTACTAAAAATAACCCAAAAAGTACAGAAAGCGGAGGCATCGACCTTCTTATTAGGAAAAATAATTTTCATGTCCTTTAATATATGTATAAGTCAGAGCATTGGATCTTGATTAGGATTTTAAAAATCAGTTTGTCAAGCGGGCGGCAAACGCCCTCACTTGAGGAATTCGTTGGATTCTAACACTATTAATATGTAATTATTTGCATAGTTAATTTGCTATTCAGCTAAACATCTGAATAATTTTTAAAATGTTGACTATAGAAGTTTATAAACAAAACTTGCTTTTGCAGAAAATTTCCGATTTCGAATGCTAGTTTTGAGACAAGTTTTAGCAATTCTGGGTCGAAAGACTCTTTATGTTTTCGCATTGCAACGCTATGATAAGTTTTTTCTGAGGGTTCTGACTATTTTTTCTCGCATTAGATAGGTGAAATACAGCTTCATGCCAAAAATGAAGTAGCCAGACCTAGTACTTTTTGCTCTAGGCGTGGCAACAGAGGCATTTTGAGTAAAAAGGCCTACATTTTTATATATTTACTTAGCAACGCTAGGATGCGTATTTTTCTCAGGGTTCTCACATTTTTTCTCGCAATAGACAGGTAACATACATCTCGATGCAAAAAAAAATGAATTCGGTAGATCGAAAAGTTTTTGCGCTAGGCGTGATATCGGATGGACAGCCATTTTAACGACTGCATAAGGGTTTCCTAAGAAACCCTGACACTTGGCTGTGAATTCATTATTCCAATTTGTTATTTCAAACCCGATTTTGATGTTGATTATGTACTCGATTATTTTAAGGATACAATAAAAAACATAGACAACAAGTATGCTAACACATCCATATGCATTCATGAGGGTTTTAATTGTAGAGTGGGTAATCTTGGACTAGTAAACTTAATGTAAGATGAAACTTGTATACTAGTTAATTGCGTATCATATAGCGACAATCCTGCAAAGTTTACTCTTGTTGCGACTGTAGGAAAGAGTTAAGGCGTTCGACATTCCTCAATGTACATATCACGTCAGTTAAGAGATCGACTGACAGAAATTACCGACGAATTATCATGGAGATTACTATGCGAACTGTCATGGAAATTGCTATACGAAAATATAACAGACTCAATTGATTCAGTAATACAGTAAAGGACAGTGGTTTTCCAAAAAGAACGTTTTGAAAAACTCAAATTTTCCTTACTTCCTTTAAGAATGCAATCACCTTCTTTCTTGCGATTTGGTTTAAAAAATAGTCCAGCAACATTTTAAAGATTAATGGACAACGCCTTCAGAGGATTAATGAGCAATGAGTGCTTTATCTGCATAGATGATATCGTAGTGTTCGTCAGAACAATAAAAGAACACCACCAAAATTTGATCAAAGTATTTGAGAGAATAAAGGAGTTAGGTCCTAAATTAGAACCAACCAAATTCGAATATCTTATACCTGAACTAGAGTATTTAGGCCATCTAATATCAAAATAAGGAGTTTAACCTAATCCAGCAAAAACAGAATGCATAAAAAACTTTAAAACTTCTACAGTTGAAGAAATACAGTCATTTCTAGGACTCGCTGGATACTATAGAAAGTTTATCAAAAACTTTTCTACCAGAGCAAACCCATTGACCAATTTAATACGAAAAGACACAATCTTTGATTGGACTCCAAAGTGCCAAGAAAGTCTCGACAACTTAAAGAAATCCTCTGCTATGCACTAGTACTATGATTACAGAATTTTAAAGAAGAATTTACTTTGTGACGTTTCGTTTTACTATACCTACATTTCGTCCCGCCGAACACTTCAGTGAAGCCAGGGTTTCGGAGTTGGGACAGGTTTTACGATTAAAGGAAACGAGTGGTTCAAGTATAATAAATTGAGCTGTGTATTTCTCCTAGTTGGTACATTTCTATTGCGTGTGACGAGGTGTATAATTGGTGTATGATTGATGCATGTGTGAGTGTTGTGTGTGAGTGTTGTGTGTGGTTGCCCGGCCTGTCTCTCGTTTCCATGTTTCTTACAAGGACAATTTCTGGATAGGACTTCGTCTGTTCCGCACCAGGAGCATCATTTTTTTGGTACGTTAGGGAAGTTTTCCCGAGCGTGGTCTCCTTGTTGGCAAGGCCGCAGACCTCACTGCGGTTATACGTGGGTTCGATGGTAGAGGTTGGTTGTCTTGATGGTTTGGGTGCTGGGCGATGATCCCCTCGAGTGTCTCTTATCTGGATTTCATGAGCTTCTTCTTCTTCTTCGAATCTTTGAATTAGTGCGTCGGGGGTTTTCACTTGCGAGAGCCGGATGTATAGCCGTAGTCCTGGTTTCATGTTGTAATACAATGTTTCCATTGTCTTTTCCAGGGTGAATCCTCCTCGTCGTCTTGTTAGTGTTAGCAGGGCTGTTACTTAGTTGCGGATTTGCTGGCTGGCCGCTTGATGTCGGTTGTAAATCTGTTGGTCTGGTTGCCTGAGCTCGTGTAGGGAGAGGTAAAAGCTCCTCAGGCTCTGCTCTAACTCTTTCAAGGAGGTTAGGTCGGTTGCGCAGTTGCGGCACCAGAGCTGTTCCATTTCTGAATCTGGTTTACGATTTTGGTCGAGGTCGGAGCGTTATCTAGGACTTCTTCTGTGTTATGGGAGTCCTTGTGATTGGTTTATCGTGACGGAGTTATCTGGCTTCAGTGTCGGGGTGTGGCCGTGTTTGGTGGGGCCCGAGGTGAGGACGCTGCTGGTTTCTAAGTTTATCCAGTTCTGCGTGCATGGCTTCCAGGTCCTGGAAGCGGTCGAGGTCTTCCTTATACCCTGCGGTGTCCGCTGTTTTGTCGTTGAAGAGTGCTGGGTTGGCTCTGACGAAGGTTACCAACCTTTTTCGAAGGACTGCTAGGGTTTCCACGGCGTCGATCTCGTGTCTCTGGAGATCTTTTTCGAGTTGTTCTTTGTGAAGGCGGTATACCCATGATACAGCCATGGTGTCTGGTGACGTGATTAGGCCGTTCCAGATACAGCGGTAAGTCGTTGCGGTTTACAGATTTTGTACTCTGCGGTGCGTAGTCGAACCGGTTCGGTGATCGGTTTCTGACTCGATTCTTACTCTTTCGGTGAGTTTGCTTAACTCATCTCAACTGGGGAGCATTTCTCACTTTATGTTCCTCGTACGTGTGGAAGGGGATTTTTGAATTTGGAAAGGGGAAGATATGGAAAGGGGAAACTTAGAAGTAGAAAAACGTAGAAGAATTTGGAAAGGGGAAGATATGGAAAGGGGAAACGTAGAAGGGAAAAACATGGAAGAGGAAACCTCCACTCTGGTCGAACAACGCGAATTTGATTTGAAAAAATAAGGAAAACCGGTTCGGGCGCCGTGTGACGTTTCGTTTTACTCTACCTACATTTATTCCCGCCGGACGCCTTAGTCTAGCCAGGTTTCCGGAGTTGGTATATATTTTACGAGTAAAGGAAACGAGCGGTTCAAGTATAATGAAGTAAGCAGTGTATTTCTTCTATTGCATGTGACGAGGGGTATGATTGGTGTATGTATGAGTGTTGTGTGTGATTGCGCGGCTGACAATTTAGTGAGGTGGTGTGGTGTCTCGGGGCGGATTTTTTACATATGCCCTGGAGGATAGTTGTCGGAGTACAACCCGGAGTGGAGGTCGTTATGCTACCCATGAGCCATTCTCTGGAAGCATAAATGGATGTATTGTGTGAAAGTGACTCGGTGGGGTTCTTTAGGCTATTCGGCGGCAGAGTGGGGGAGATCGCGGTCCCAGGTTCCCTCTCCGTGGTCGGTTCAGGTCAGGTACGGGATGGGAGAATGCCTTGATCTCGAATACCTGGGACCGAGCCGTTGGTTATGGGTCGGTTTGGTGGTTGGATGTGTTTTCCGCGGGTAAGCCGGTCAGGGGCACCTGAGGCTGGCGTACCCTGACCTCGAGGGGTGGCCACAGGAGCGCCCGTCGATCTCCGCTTTAGTCGGCTACGGGAACAGGAGGTGCAGATATGTTGCCGTGCATAAGCCAGTTAGTGGTGCCTGATGCCGGCGTACCCTGGCTTCGTTCAATAAAACGTCACGTGCCGTTTACAACCCATATAGTCGAGAAGAGATTTAAGTCTTCTGGGAGTAAGTCTATGGAGATACTTATCAGCTAAATGAGGACGCTCTAGATATATTACTCTTTCGTAACTTTTGCCAAAGGCAAAGGTTACAAGGTCCAGATGAATAGTGTCCACTAAATGCTGCTGAAGAAGTGAAGAAACTTATCTCTAGAACTAATAACTTTTCAGCGCCAGGGCCAGATAAAATCAAAAACTTTTGGTGGAAGAAGTTCACTTCTACGCACCAACATCTATCTCATATATTTACTACTTTCTTAGACGAAGAACAACCCACCCCGCAGTGGTTAGTGGACGGACGCATGGCATAATGATCTCTAAGACAGGATATTTGTCAAATCCAAAGAACTACAGGCCCACAGCTTGTTTAAACACCAGCTACAAGCTATTCACTGGCATCCTCAAAGAGAGAATATTAGAATCTATCGAGCCGGTATGGAGTGCAATAGTTGAACATCGTGGATGCAAGAGAGGGCTGGCAAGATGCAGGGAGAACCTGTTAATAGACAGGTGCATTACCCGGGACTCGATCAGGTATCGACGCAATCTGTTCATGGCTTGGATTAACTACCGTAAGGCACTCGATAACACGAACCATGAGCTACTTATTAAGCTCCTTGAATGCCTGTAGGTGCATCCAAAAATAGTGAGATGCATAAAAGAGCTTATGCTCTCGTGGCGGACAAGATTTGTCAGAACATCTGACAAAATACAAGTGATTACGAGCTATGTCACATATAAGAGAGGGGGGCTTGCAAGGAGACTCTCTATGTCCGATACTTTCCTGTATCTCCCTCTTGTCTCTATTTATTGTGCTCCGAGGCTAAAGCTCTGGACACCTATGTGGCCCGCCGAACAGAACAGAATATAAGGTCAACCACCTTTTATACATGGATGACCCTAAACATTTTGCTTCTTCAAACGATGACCTTAACAATCCTTGTGACAGCGGTGAATAGGTACTCTAAAGCGATTGGCATGAGCTTGAGACTGGACAAGTGTGTCTGCGTCTATCCACACCAAGGAAGACTAGATACTACATCATCGCGTGACGATCAGGATGTTCAACTCATAGGCGCAAATTCCAGTCAACATCGTGGTAATGGAGAAACATATACATATCTAGGAATATCACAAACGGAAACCCAAAATGTGCATGTGTTGAAAACGGCCCTTGAAAAAAGGTATCGCCGAATTCTCAGAAAAATTTGTGCTACCGAATTATCTGGAAAGAATGAGATCCAGGCGACAAATATACTGGCCGTTCCTATACTGCTCTACACGTTTGGTGTAGTAAAATGGAACGTCGATAAGTTAAAGCAACTTGACCGAAACACACGCAAGACGATGACAATCCGTCGAAGTCATCAGCCTATATCTTCCGTACTTCGAATATACCTCCCTCGAGATAAATGGGTTAGAGACTTGCTGAGCTTAGAGTGTCTTCATCGAAGAACGGTTCTGGCTACAGCCTGCACAGTTCTAAATAGCACAGATTCTCTTATGCGACTCATACATGAACATGAAGTCGTTAATGTTGCGGCGTTTCTATACCGTGCCGCAGATAGGGCCGCAGAAGAGCTTAGCCTCACATTTGATTCCAGCGACACTACACATGGCCTAGCATCACTAACACCTTTGGTGCTCAAAAGTTGTGTACAGGAAGCAGAACATACGCTTCTACTAAGAGAACATGCTGACAAACCCCTTTATGGTAAATTCCACGGCATCATACGTAGAGAAGAGCTCTCGATGGGTCTGTCCAACATGTTTCTCATGTCTGCTGGATTGAGATCGGAGACTTGGGGGATTTCTTTTTGCCTGTCAAGAGGGCCTTATAGAAACCTTAGTTTACCGCGAGCGCATAATGAATGTACCTGTAGGTGATACCAACTGCCGAGCGTGCAAGCAAGAGCCAGAAACACTTGGGCATGTTCTCAGTGGACGCTCAAAGTATGCACGCTGCGGGTGGATTATAAACGGCAAAGAAAATCAAAAAAGTAATCTGAAAATGCACAATTTGTTCCCACGCGAAACCCCAAGCTCCTACTTACTTGATGGGGGATCTTCCGAAAAAGCTTACAATATTCAAACTGCAGTGACTATTTCAGCAACAGATTTTTTATGGGCAAATGCTAAATCCAATCATCCTGAAAATACCCCAGGGTGAAACGGATTTATCGAAGCTCTGACAGCAGGTCTTTTTTTACTGAGCCTAGGACCATTTCATACTCAACTGTCTTTCTTATGAGCAATAGGCTAGATTATGGATGGAAGTGGTTCAAAGGAACTTCTAAGTCAGGCCTATGCAGAGGGGAAGATTTTTGTTTTTCTTACACGGATCTGACTGAAGAAGAACGTCATTAAGTAAAAGATATTTTGCTCATGATTGAAGACGAATTTTTCATCATAGAAATTTCTCACCTTCTTTCACAAACATGCTGAGCAAATTTACAAATCATGTCAAAGAAATCGCGATGTAAGGACCAATAGCTCAACTTTGGATTCAGTACTTTAAATGGTTACGCTAGTAGAACCAATTTATAAAGGCTTACAGATGTGGCAATCAGTCCTTGCACCTAGATTGTATATAGAGGATGCTGCCTTATTATCATGCCAGCGGAGATTTTTTATATGAAAAGTCTGCTCAACTGTACCTACAAGACATGTTGCGCTTACAATAATCGGTGACCTCTTTAGACAAGGAATACAATCGGATGTGACTGTCGAGCATTCATGCGACAAATGAAATGCATTGGCGGACTTACCCATGGAAGAGGAATAAATGAGAGCGTCCTCTCTAAATGGATTTCAACGATGTCTATTGTTCGGAATGTGCGCACTAGTTACTAATGTTACTTTGGGTACCCTTTCTGCCTTTAAAAAAGTGATTTCTTAGTCAAGTTAAAATCTTGGGCACTTAGCGTTTGATCGTTTCGAGAAGCGCGCTATATAACTCATCCGTTTGGCCAAACATATTACTGACCACTTTCTGATGCATGGTTCGTAAACTGACATCGCTTTTGTCGCTAAAGCTACTAGGATTCGTTCTTTTCGTTGATCATGAGCGCTTAGCGTTCGGGCTTCTTGAGAAGGGTACAATCTTATTATCGGAATGTGCGCACTAATTACTAATGTTACTTTGGGTACCCTTTCTGCCTTTAAAAAAGTGATTTCTTAGTCAAGTTCGAATCTTTGAAGCTTAGCATTTGATCGTTTTGAGAAGCGCGCTATGTGAGTCAACGTTATAAGCGAAAATATCACAGACCATGATCTGACGCGTAATTTCTATGTTGACATCGCTTTTGTAACTTTTGAAAATTATTTTTTTTTTGGTAGAAAATTTCTTGGTTGAAAATGTCTTCTAACAAATTTGTCTTCTTGGCTTGGAGATTCGACTATTTGGTTGAAAATATATCTTATTTGATTGGAAATTCCATCGTTTGGTTGAAAATTCTTCTTTGAAGGTTGAAAATTCAACTATTTGGTTAAAAGGTCGTCTCTTTTGCTTGAAATTTCAACTAATTGGTTGTAAATACAACTGTTTGGTCTGATTGATATTATTTTGTTTAAAACTCAATTATTTGTCTAAATAATCATCTTCCTTAGTTGAAAGTTCATCTTCTCGGGTTTAAAAGTAAACTTTTTAAAAAAAATTCGACCTTTTGATTTGAAAACTCAACTCTTTGGTTGAAAATTCAACTGTTTTTGGTAGGCATTTAAATACGGTACCTATAAATTAACTTTATTCAAAAGAATTTATTTCCTTGTTATTTTCGCATTTTCACCTCATATCTAAAGTCGGAAAAGCCAATTTCGGAGTGGTTGGCGGAAGGACGCATAGTGCTCCTCTCGAAGATGGGCAACTTGTCTGACACAAATAATTACAGGCCAATAACTTGTCTGTGTCTGAACATGCTGTATAAGATCTTCACAGCTATCCTAATTGATTGGATTTTTCAGACTATCGGACCTGTATGGCGAGAGATGTATGAACAACGCAGCTTAAAGAAAGGCGAAGCAGGATGTCGGGAGAACCTGCTCATCGATAGATGTGTCTGCAAAGACGCAGCATCCTACCAGCGCTACCTATCGATGGCCTGGATTTATTACCGGAAGGCTTTCGATTCAACCTACCATAGACTTATCATCTGTTTGTTGAAAAGCTTAAAGGTTCATCCACACATCGTGAGGTGCACAGAGGAATCGATGCCGCTTTGGAAAACCAGATTTACTATCTCATCTGAAAAACATCGTATGACAACTAGCAGCGTCACCTTTCGGAGGTGCGACACCATGAGCCCCCTCCTCTTTTGCCTCACATTGTTGCCGCTATCTTTTGCACTTCGCCATTCCCAAGGATACTTCTGCGACAAGACTGGAAATCGAAAGCATAAGGTCACTCATGTATTTTACATGAATGATCTCAAGACCTATGCTAAAACTGAAGAGCAACTAAATCTAGCTCTAGAGATTGTTAAAGAGTACACTTAAGAGATTGAAATGGATTTTGGGCTAGAGAAATGTGACAAGGTTTATTTGAAGAAAGAAAAACTTAATGGCATCCCCGAAAACCTTGAGTTCGTCGACAGAAGCACTATACTAAACGTTGGCGATGGAGATACCTATACATACCTGGGCTTGTCACAAAGCCGCATTCAGGACGCAATATCAATTAAGAAGGCTTGCTGATGTAGATACAAACGTCTTATCCGACAAATTTAGTCCTCCGAACTGTCGGCGAGAAACAAAGTATTTGCAACGAACATACTTGCCGTCCCGGTAGTACTCTGTAATTTGGAGTGGTTCCATACACGAAGGACAAGCTCAGATCCCCCGATATCGGGTCACGAAAAGTTATGCACAGGAACAAAAGCATGCACCTTAAGTCGTCTGTTCTGCGATTTCACATCTCACGCCGTCAAGGTGGTCGCGGAATATTTAATCTTGAATGTCTTCACAACAGGATTATTCTGAGAACAACACATATTGTCGCAAATGGATGAGACCATCTTCCGAAAATGGTAAGAAAACACGAAGAAGTGGGCAAAGGAGCGTTTCTGTACAAAGCAGCGGAGAAGGCTGCTAAAATACTTGGCCTTGACTTCAATATCAGGGGTGAGCAAAATGCATCAAACATTATCCATCTCGAGTACTCGCTCCTGAAGACCCGGATCAAGAAAGCAAAGGAGAAAAACTTCCCTGAACAGCTTCTCGACAAGAGGATACATGGCATCTTTAAAAGAAATTTGAAGGATCAATCGATGTCGTGTGAGCTAACGTTTTATTTCCTCATACCACCCGGATTGAAGTCGAGCATGAAAGGTTTCATTTTGGCGGGTCAAGATGGTCTAGTTGTCCAACTCATGCAGGAAAGACGTACATCCAAAATCACAATATAAGGGAGTCGCAAGGACTATACCTGGAACATTCTGTTAAGCTAGTCGTCCTGATCATCGGTGCTCTTGTACGTGCCAGGCTTTCACTGGTTAATAGCCTGAAAAGTATCTCTGCGTGTCAACGAAATGCTAAGACGCTTGCGGGAAAATGCAGAAGGCGGTCGTCCTTGGGTCGTTCAATATCCTCACGGTGCACGAGACTTTTGCCGGATCGTCGAATTACATCCATCGCAGACTGTAACTACCTATCTCACGGTCTAAGACGTGGTTATAGCTGAAATTTTACCGCTATTCCGCCGGGAGCGGGTGCAATTTTATAGAATGGCACCCGCTCTCGTTAAAATCCCGCGGTCATCCTAATGACAAACTCTTAACTATATACAGGGTGTCCCAGAAGTATTGTCTTACTTGTAAAGGCGGATAGGTAAAACAAATTCAAATCGAAAATTCCCAAAATATTTTTGGGTCCGCTGCACATTTAGGGTACTACAGGGCATTGCAATTGTATTTAGGTGAACATCTAGTTGCGAGTGTGCGTGCGACCCCGAAAAGCAATTTCTCCTACGGCGGTAACTTCGCCTTGCTTCGAGCATTAAAAGAAAATAAAACAAATGCGATTGCGGATGTTTTTTTTCTGTTTAAATCGGATCGGCTCCAATTTTATCGAACTATAAAAAAACTTTGCAAAAAATCAATTCTTTTATTTAAACATGATCGAAATAAAATAGTGGATCACCGAAATTTGGTGGATAAAAAAAATGGAAATATAAGCTATCTTCTCCAAAATTTGCTGAGAGTAGACTAAATAATTTCAGTGAGCCTAGATAATTAGTACATTATTGCAAATAATCAGTGAGCGTCCGTGATTAATGCAGAATTCAATTAAATGTTTTGAATTTTTCAAAACTTCTTTCAATTTCTCTGAAATCTCTAGAACTTACGTTGAATTATTGTAAATTCCTTCAAGTCTTTTACATTTTGCAGAATTCTCTCGATTTCTTAAAATTCTGCAGATTTAAAAAACGTTAATTCAGTATTAATTTACCGCCAACCGAAGGTAATGAATTTGGAAATAGTTGAAAAGAATTCCATGTTTTCAGAGGAATTTAGAAAACTGAAAATAAATCAAGTAATATCTTACATATTTTAAGAGAATGCTTTAAAATGTTCAAATGAATTCGAAAGATAACATGTGAAGTTTGAAAAATCGAGAGAATTCTGCAGAATTCAAAAGACTTGAAGGAATTTACAATAATTCAACGTGAATCCTAAAGATTTGAGAAGAATTCACAATATTTTAATGGAATCCAAAGACTTCTACAGAATTCTGCAGAACTAAGAAAAACAAGAGAGAGAGAGAGAGTTAATCAAGGCCGATCACTGATAATGTACGAATTATCTAGGCTCACTGAAATTATTTGTTCTACGCTCACCAAATTTCGGAGAACCTAGCCTACATTTCCATTTTTCCCATGCACCGGATTTCACGGTTCGATGAAACTTGGGCCTATCCGATTTAAACAGAAAAACACACTCCTAATCGCATTTTCTTTTAATGCTCGAAGCAAGGTGAAGTTTATGCCGTAGGAGAAATGGTTTTTCGGGGTCGCACGCACACTTGCAACTAGATGTTCACCTACATGCAATTTCAATGCCCTGTTGTACCCTAAATATGCACCGGACCCGAAAATGTTTTGGGACAACGTTGGACTCCCGCTCACGCACGCACGTCTTTTTATACCGCGCTCGTGATTGGTCCCAATATGTCGAAGGCATTTTTGTGAGATTTGGATTCCTATTTTTGAACAGTCTGCATGGCGCTATCCCGGTATATATTATCAGTAACGGACGCATTTTCTTAATGCAATAAAGTGATATGATAAAAGCAGTGTGCCTAATTAAACATATTGGTCAAAGCCTGGGTTTTACCCAATCATTCACGTACTGGATTGAAGCGAAGTGAATGATAGGGGGACCTACAGCTTAAAGTGGGATCCGAACCACCAGAACCTCGGTGAAGAAACATACAAAAAATTCCAGAGGTACTGGTTCAGGGATCGAACCCCGGACCTCTAGCGTGAAGTCCGAGCGGTTAACCAACTAAGCCACCGACGCTCTTTTTTTATAATGAGAAGTTGTAGGCTCCGGGAGCTACGATCATGGTTCTTTAAAGCAACCAATGTCGACGCAACTGGAACGTGTACGTCATCTGCCTCTGCTCCTTTTGTCCTAGAAGGTAAGCAAGAGCGGGAAATTTACGCAAAATAAACATCGTGCAACACTGTTTCTTGGAGTCGGGTCTCTAGCCGCGGATGACCTTACGTGACGGACGGGACAGTTGGAGAGGAATTTTTGACCTCTGGATACTTTTTTAGAGCTATCAATCTTTGCAGAATTTTATGAAGAACAGTGTTGACGAACCAGATGAAGTGATTCCAGAAGAACAGCCTTTTGCATCCGGTTCGCGATGGAATGAGCCTGACACTGGCAAGCCGGAATTTTGCTGAGTTGGCTAAGAAATGAAGCTGTCATACATCCAAGACAGCGAGAGAACTACAAGATGGACTTTATAGCCTTGGTACAGCCTGCTCAGCTCGAAAAGAAGTGCATGATATTTCGCCCGTTTTTCTTCCTCCTTTGCCGTGTTATTACCATCGGCTGGTGCTGAGAATTCAATCACGTAAATGATCTTGGTCTTTAGATCCTTCTGTCTCTTGCTTGCATGCTCGGCAGTTAGTATCGCCTACAGGTACATTCATTATGTGCTCGCGGTAAATTAAGGTGTCTCTAACGCCATCTTGCAGGCAAAAAGAAATCCCTCAGTTTCCGATCTCAATCCAGCTGACTTCAGAAACATGTTGGACAGGCCCATCGAGAGCTCTTCTCTACGTATGATGCCGTAGAATTTGCCATAAAGTGGCTTGTCAGCATGTTCTCTTAGTAGAAGCGTATGTTCTGCTTCCTGTGCACGCCTTTTGAGCACCAAAGGTGTTAATGATGCTAGGCCATGTATAGTATCGCTGGAATGAAATGGGAAGCCAAGCTCTTCTGCGGCCCTATCTACGGCACGGTATAGAAACGCCGCAGCATTGACGACTTCATGTTGATGTTCGAGTCGCATAAGAGAATCTGCACTATTCAGAACTGAGCAGGCTGTGGCCAGAACCGTTCTTCGATTAAGACACTCTAAGCTTAGAAAGCCTCTACCCCCTTTATCTCGAGGAAGGTATATTCGAGGTACGGAAGATCTAAGATGATAACTTCGATGGATTCTCATCATCTTGCGTGTGCTTCGGTCAAGTTGCTTCAACTTATCGACGTTCTATTTTACTGCGCCAAACGTGCAGAGCAGTATAGGAATGGCCAGCATATTGGTCGCCTGCATCGTATTCTTTCCAGATAATTCTGAAGCCCAAATTTTTCTGAGCATTTGGCGATACCTTTTTTCAATAGCCGTTTGTAACACATGCACATTTTGGTCTTCCGCTTGCGGTATTCCAAGATAATATGTTTCTCCATTACCAAGATATTGAATGGTATTTTCGCCTATGAGTTGATCATCCTGATCGTTACGCGATGATGTAGTTTCTAGTCTTTTTTGGTGTAGGTGGACGCAGTCACACGTTTCCAGTCCGAAGCTCATGACGAAGGTAACCCGGACGAGAGTCCAAAAAATGAAAGTTTGAAATGGGGATTTTTCGACCTAAGATTGGCGGCAGTAGTCCGTAGTGAAATCGAATTCTCTCATAATAGATCCCCAACTCGACTACGAGCATGCAGATGTTAGTTGAAACGTAACATTTGTGCGAGCAGTCAGTGTTACGTTTAGAAGAGAGAAAAGGAGACATGGGTGTTTGAATAAGCCAGAATTTTTGGATATATCTATTCCATTCAAATGAAATGGAATCAACTCCTATATGTAAAATATTATAAAAATTTATAAAATTGAATTTTATTAAGCAAACAAATATGAGAAGGTGAGTAGGACATGTGATTTTTAATCTAAACAATAACAAAATTGGTAGTTTTAAAGTAAAAAAGTAAAATGTTGCGCATTTTTAAGTCTTGAAAACTATAAGAGGTAGTAGAGTTACGTATTACAAATGAAATATTCAAATTTTAACTGCACAGGTCTACCTGCCTAATTTTAATTGATTTTCTTGTTAAAAAATATATGCGTTGCGTTAATAACGCACGCTGCTGTAGTTTACTAGTATATAGAAATTCTTGGTTCCCCTTGTCCATCTACACGTATGTATAATAGTGTGCACTGAAAGACCGTTGAGTACAAACATCTGTCCCCCCCTCTGGCTAGCTTCTCAGTCCTCGATCACCCTGAAGAGTGAACAATCCGTACGACAGCGCACACAGCAGCAGCGGAGCGCGATTCAACTGCTTGAAACTTCAAACTCTCGTTTTTCTTGCGCTCATTTTTGACTATTATAGCGCATACTATTTGGTCAAAAAAGTATATACTCAACTATTATTTAACTTTGTTTTGGTTTCAAATAAAAAATAAATATGTACATTTAAAGTCGTGTTCACCATATTGGATGCGCCATCATGAATTTTGCAATTCTGAGTTCAGATTCCTGATCAGCGACCCCGAAAACGTTCAAGGCGCTGTTGCGCTGTTGAAAGAGATCTTTTTTTTGCGTCCAGTGTTGCTTGAAGGTCAACAGTTTACACTTCTTCAGCGTGTGATTTGCTTTCCTTAAGTTTCGACCAAGTGTCCTAACTTTTGGAGTGAATTTTTTATGCATGCCGTCTCGCCGTTTCAATTTTAAACTGAAGCTGTTTAATACGCTCGCGAGTGTTACTCAGGCGTACTGAAGTATCGTTACTCCTATTGTCATTAAGCAGGGAGACCGCCTTCTCTTAAACTACAGAGTTCAGATTCCAGAGATTAACATCTTCGGGGATCTCTTTCGGGGAGATCTTTCGGGGTAAGCGTGACTCACTCGGTGAGGAAGGGAATTGTAGGAGGCAGCACTGGGGGGGGGGGGTAAATTTTCAGATTGTTCTAGAATTCCCGTGATGTTTTTTAAATAACACGTTCGTTCCGCAATACTGCTCCGACCCAGATCACTGATCAATCTCTCTAGTGATCACCCAAGGACCCATTAATATCGGACCCATTAATATCCAAGGTTTTCTTTCAGGCCTCATTCACTCCACTGACACTTATGTTTTTTGTCCATTTGTTGTTGAATTTGTACTATCCTACTACCTTTGAGTTTCATGCGGGCTGAATAACCTTTGTGGCCAAGAGAATTTTTTTTCATAAGATAGAATTTTCGCATTTTTCTTACAAACTTCATTAACAACAAATTCTCTTTACTCCTGACTTATGGATATACCCACCATTTTTGTTCGATATTTGAAAAATATATACGTTCATATCAGCAAAACTTCCTGTAAGTTTTACGTGGGCTAAGCAATTTTTATCGTCAGAAAATTATTTTTCATAAAATCGAATTTTCAAATTTTTTGCTGAAACAATTTAAGTTAGAAAAATAATACCAAGACAAGAAATTGTTTCACTAAAAAGTTTTAAAAATAAATAAATAACACCTGGGCCCACGTCTTCAGATTATTATTATCCATTTATTCAGATTTTTCATTAGATTCCTCGGGATCCGAAGAGGAATCATTGGCTGTTGTAGATAATTTAGGAGCCCAATCGTGTTCAGCAGTTTTGACTATGTAAGCAGTTTTTATATCACCTTCATCAATCTCGATCTTCCACATATGACATTTTTGTATTCCCGGGATGGACAGCACCTTCTTCCACTCTCACGTTTTCAATCGTCACAAATTTTTTAAATCTTGTGCTGAAAGTAAAATTAGTTTAACAGCAGGAACGTACTTTTGCACTTCAGTCACGACAGTTTTAGCATCGGTGATGGCTTCCAAGTGTGAATGTTTTAGATTGTGATCAGTAGAAAAATATTTTAAAATTCTCCCGATTCCATCACAAGCTTCTTTTCCGTGTCCTGTAGCAGAAAAAACCCATTTCTTGTTAACTGGTAATTCTGATAACTGGTGAAATTGAAATCGGGTTTTGAAGTGAGCAGGTGCTCCGTCTGTGATAATCGTAATTTGTTGAATGCATTTAGTCTGAGAATCTTCTTCAAAATGTTTTATATCGTCAGTAACAATATCAAAACTCGGTGTGTTTGTCACCGCGATAGCAAATTGCTGTGATTATTTAGATCTGAAAACTTTTTCAGCAAGAACTTTGAATTTCATTTTTCAAAACCCTTTTCCAATTCTCTGCAAATCACCGTGTAGAAGGATGTTTCTTGGATTACCTTTTGCTTCTTCTTTTACTCTGATTATTTGATCCCTTTTAATGTCTTTCACGTACACGGAAAAAATAAGTTGTCGAAACTTTACTTGACTAGTCACCCATTCTAGGATAGGCCACTTTTTTTTAGAATCTCATATAATCTTTATTAAAGAACCGCAGACTTTATCGAGAAAGTGAAAAAATTCATAGAATTATTGTAATACAATCTAGGAACATCAGTTCTCGAATTTGTATTCAGAAGATTTTGACAAAGTTCTAGACAAGCATTCAATATTCTATTAAAAGTCCTCCAGATTCCAAAACATTTTAAATACAATAACTCCCAGCACAGAAACGAATAACTGATTTACGAGTTGTCGAAGACTTCGTTGACTGTCGTCTACGTTGTCTATATATGCGCAGCGACAGCCACATTGGACGCTTGTGTTAACACGTAGTGACATTCATATGTGAAGTGGTGTATGTAAGTCTCAATAAAGTCGCAGTAACCAGCAATGGACAAATTTACGCTTAGTTGAATAATAATAACATCAATAATAACATTCAATAATTGCATTCAAAATTGGCTACTTTCAAATTGGAAGCGTTAATAAAAGTGTAGAGCTTTCAACATAAAAAGGGATTTTATTTCATGAAATTTAATTTTGATGCGTTGAAACGGGGGCCAGGTATTTTTCACACGGCCTTGCAGTGCCGTGCTTCGGCTCTTTGCTGGGATTTTTGCAAAATATTCCATGTATTAGGTTAGCCGTGGGGCTTAGTTCTTGGGTATAAGTTGCGTTCGCTGCGTTAGACATAGGTGTTAAGTAGTTCGAATCCCGCCGCAGAATTTCCCACGATTTTTCATAGGATCAAATATATATGTGTGTGTGTGCAGTGTTCGACTGTGTAAGAATAAATACAACTCAAGCATAAGCCTATGTGGGTAACTATAACATCATGAAATAAAACCTCGAAATAATTCTTTTTAATTTGGCAACACTGTCTTATAAAGACTCATTAGGAGTCATCGAAAGTTTCATTGACTCGAGCATTAGTGTATGTGTGTTTCAAGAACTCTATTCCTCTGGTCTTCACAAAGTTTTTTATAAATTGATCAGACAAATTGTCTTTTGGAAGTGGAGTGTTATCAATTTTTGAAAGTTTTAATGTTGTTGCTTCAGATAACTCATCTGAAAGTTGTTTTCGCTTATAATTAGCGTACACCTTTCTTTCTCTTTCTGGTGCATTTAATTTCGTACGAAAAGGTGAGACGTTCAGATGCAGCCGAGCAATTCCTTCGTGCATTTCAATAATTTCTAACGATATATCAGGCATACGGATCATCTAGCTCATACTCGACAACGTTAAAATTATCATTTTTGTGGCCTACCTTATTAATATCATCTTCTACTGTAATATTTAAGAGCACACCAAATCTAGATGCAAACCGTGCATAACAATTCTTGCAAACACAAGTGTGTGATTCAATATTTCTTTCGGGAAACTGCAGTTGCAACAGAGCAGCTAATTATTTTAACTGTACAAATCTGTTATTAACTATATTATAAATTATTTTCCTGTGCACAATTTCAAAACTAGGACACACTTGTCGTTTGACGTTCAAATTTATAATTCGAGTTTTACCTATTACTGTGAATCTAAATTTGCATAGATACACTCACGCTAACTTAGACTATTAATTCGACTACTAACATTTAAAATTAAATCAAATGTATGAAAACTTCTGGCATTTAAGATACATTAAACTATCACAGAATGATAAAAAAAAAGAATGAAAACATTTTCGAATTTCAATTCTTCATTTATATATAAAATTTAAAAAACAAGTTAAAGGACTAGAAACATATGGGCAATTTCTGTAACAGGGGGAAAAACTCACCTTTTTATTTTTAAATATATTTTTACAAATTGTTGTTCATATAAATAAGATATTTTATAAGTTTTGTGCGGGATAAGTCATCTTTGTGGTCAAGAGAATTTTTTTTTAATAATAATTGAATGTTTTATATTTTTTCTGGAAATGGTACAAGATGTCACAAATGAGTACGAGATCTTTTTGTAGAACCTTTTTTAACTGTGCGAACTATTTTCTTAACATTTTTTCGTATCTGTTGTTGCTTGCAAGAAAAATGCGAAAATTCGATTTTATGAAAAAAATTATCCTTGCCACAAATGTTATTTAGCCCGCATAGAACTCACAAGGTATTTTCTTTATGATAGTACCATTTCAATAAAAAATTAGCAAAAAATATAAGTGTGGGTTTGTTGAGAAAATCGACAAGCTCTGCCATAATCCGGAGAGAAATCTCAAATATCTCAGTTAGGTCAAAAGTTGTATAAGTTTAAATAAATTTTTTTTTTGGAAAAACATAGGCAAACATTCAAATACGCATAACTTCGTAAACAAAATTTTCTTCACAAATCGCAAAAATACATATCGTCTAATTTCTGCTAAAAAACAACATATTTTGTCCCCAAGAGATTTTGCGACTTCAAGTGTAGAACCTGCCCGATTTGAAATAAATTTAGTCCATGCATTTCTTATAGACTATTTGTCGCCACGCTTTTCTGTCCTTGCATACCTCTTTTTCAGCATATAAGCTCTTGTGTTTCTGTGGCTTTTTACATTTTTTCGAATTGGGGTCTAATTCACACATTCCAACTACTCTTTCCTCGGTCTGACTCTGGTTACGCTACCATTAACCTTACCTCGATATACTTGTTTCGTCATTCGTCCATCTTTTATTCTTTCCACATGCTTAAACCGACTCAACAAATTTCTTTCACACTTGTTGAATAGTGTCTCATCTATACCACATTCTTTGAGGAATTTTGCGTAACTCACTTTGTCCATTAGCGTTTTACTGCGTTTTACTGCAACAATGTTGCATATTGTTTTCTCATCCTTTCCTTCAATGACCATAATTTTTGTTTTATTTACGTTAATTTTGAGGCCTATGTTCTTCATGCTTGTATTTACTTTGCTCAACATTCTTTGTAAGTCTTCGATTGACTCTGCCATAACAACCTTATCATCTGTGAACGCTAACCAACGCACCCTCACTGTCCCGAGATTCGCACCTCCTTCATCGAGGAGAGCCATTCTTAGACACTCAAATGGTCGGGGAAAATTAGGGGCTAACCCACAAAATGTTCAAAATTTACTTTTTTAGCGTTTTGTATTGTCCTATCTGTCCTACGTATCGTGTTTTTTTAAGAAAGTGAAAAAATTCAGTTTTACTATTTTTCATCAAATAAGAAAGTTACCAAAGGGGACATCCCAATGGGTTTTTGGGGAAAATAAGGGTCTAACCCTGTACAGAGTCCTATGGAGATTCATGATTTTTTGTTAGTCTCGTGAGGCTTCAACAAAAGAATACTCGTCTTCGGTGCCACTTGTCGGTTCTAAAGGTAAGTATAGACACTACGAACACGTTCTTGTGCTTATGTCACATTGAAAACTACATACACGAGTGAGTTGTTTGTCAACAAGTGACGCGCGTGAGTATTCCTCGCTTTTTTCGTTCGTACACAATTGATTATTGAAAATATCCACGAACTGCACTAAGGTTATTATTACAGAGAGTTTTTGAAGCAGTTCAAACAAAAAATCATTCCCCCAGATCGGGTTTTCGCGTAGAAAAATGAGAAAAAGTGTCAATCGTATTTTAAATGCAGCACGAATGTAGGGTCCAACTAAATATTTGATCCGTTCATGATCTTCTTGGCATTAATTCACACTGGATTTCTCATATCTTTCTTCTGTTACTTTCATTGCCTATGAGTAAGTATTTTTGAATATATTTTGCTCATGGTACTTAGTAAGCTGATACCTCTGTACTTATTGCAGTTGCTGTTATCTCCCTTTCCTTTGTATATTAGGACAATAATCGCCTTTTTCCAGTCATTTGGAACTTCTCCCATCTCGATACATGTATTTATCAACTCGCACAACCTGTGAGGTATGTAGTCGCCACCGTATTTAAGCATTTCAGCGTTAATACTGTCTACACCAGCAACCTTACCTTTTGTCAAGTTCTTAATTATATCCCTAACCTCAGAGGCACAGATTCTTTCAAAAGGGGTTTTCTAACGTATCGTGTTCTATGTTGCAGTTGTATTTTACCTCCCAATTTATAAAACGGTAATAATTTTCAAGTCGATTCCTCTCCTTATCGCTAAGGCCTGTAGTGCTCAGCTTCCTTAGATACGATTGCTTCTTTTCGTGGACGGCTATGCAGATTTCATTATTCCACCACGCATCACCAGAGATTCTTCCTACAACCGCAGTACCACACACTTCAAGCGTACTCCTAACAATGATATCCCGGGGCAGAGTCCATGCGTCGTCTATATCTTTATTGGGTATTAGAGCCTTCCAAGTTGCCCAATCTATGCGTTTGTATATCCTATTCTAAAAATCTATTTGCACTTCCGGTTTCTGTACATTCTCAATTTTGATTCGCGTCTGTTTCGCCTTTTTGGTTCTCTTTCTTCTCCATTTTTGACCTCAGTTTATTTTTGAGACTAGGAAGTAATTATCAGTTTTACATTCAGAACCCCTAATAACCCTTTTATCTTTAACTAGCTCTCTTAGTTTCATCCGCAAAAAAAAGTTCAATTATACTGTGGCTATCTCTTCTGCGCCAGGTGTACATGTAAATAATTTTATGCCTAAACCAAGTATTTGTAGCAAACAAGCCCTTTTTAAAGTATAAGCTAACCAATCTGTCTTCGTTACTATTTGTTTGTGGAATCCCAAAATTACCTAGCATGCATTTTGCTCACCCCTGATATTGAAGTCAAGCCCGAATGTTTCAGCAGCCTCCTCCGCTGCGTTGTACAGAGACGCCCCTTTGCCCATTTCTTCATGTTTCCTGACCATCTTAAGAAGAGAGTCTCGTCCATTTGCGACTGCATCTGCAGTACCCAGAATAATCCTGTTGTGAAGACATTCAGGATTCAGTATTCCGTGATCACCTTGAAGGCGTGAGATGTAAAGTCGCGGAACAGACGACTTCAGTTGCATGCTTTTGTTCATGTGCATAACCTTTCGGGACCCGATGTCGAGGGATCTGAGCTCGTCCTTCGTGCATGGAACCACTCAGATACTTTGTTTCTCGCCGACAGTTCGGAAGACCATATCCGTCGAATGAGACGCTTATATCTGCATCGTAGGGTATCCTTTATACTAGATGTCACGTCTTGAATGCGGCTCTGTGGCACGTCCAGGTATGTATATGTCTCTCTAGCGCCAAGGTGTCGTATAGCGCTTCTGTCGACGAACTCAGGGTTTCCGGGAATGTAATTAAGTTTTCCTCTCTTCAAATAAACCTTGGCACATAGTACTCTTTGACAATGTCTTGAGCTAGATGTAGTTTCTCTTGATTTTTAGCATAGATCTTAAGATCATCCATGTAAAATACATGAGTGACCTTATGCCAAGAGTTTATAACAAATTTGTAGATCTTTTTTGGTTGAACAACTTTTGTCTTTTCATTTTTTTTCGTCTCTTGTGTAATTTTTTAAAGATTTAACTCAATTTGTACATCCTCTTTGAGTGAAAAAGTTTGCCTATTATTTTTTTTTCTTTCCTTGTGTCGTCTGTCAAGACATTGAATTTTTTTAATGTCATTTTTCACGAATAAAAAAAAACTACGCGTCCTATCGAAACGTGATATTTAACAAAGTTGTAGATCTTTCTTAGGTGCACGATTTTTGTATTCTCATATTTTTTTGTATCTTGCATAGTTAGACCGCAAAATGGAATTTTTAATTATTTTTTGTGAAATCAAAATTTGATTTTTCGATTTTTCGAAAAAATTCAAAAAGCTATTATGATAATCTTGTAGGGCTCTCAAAAAAAAAGTTTTTCTTTTAAAACTTTTTTTCATATAATGCGTTTTTCGGCTTGAAATATTAATTTTCGTTTATTTTTTGTGATTTTGAAAATGCTATAACTTTGATAATTTTCATTTTCTCAAAAAAATTTTCTGTAATAAATTGTTTCTATCTTGGAGTGCTACTAACAAACGTCCATAGAATTTTCAAATTTTGAAAAAAATGGTCTCAACAATTATCAAAATGTGCTCACTGTTTGAATTTCAATCCAAAATAGCTGGTTCGCGAACTTGTTCTTTCTTTTTAGGCCTTTAAAAAGTGTGCCAAAGCACAATTTAATCTGACCAATCTTTCGAAACTTATCGTGCCTACACGATGCTACAGACTACAGACAGACGGACAGACAGACAGACACCTTTGTGAAAACCATTTTTTCTGACTCAGGGGGCCTCAAAACTTCGACATTTGATTGAATCCGCGAAAGTCATTTTACACATGAAACCAATACCTTCTCATTGAGATGAGAATGTAATAAAATAAAATATTGATCTTTTCAAATTCATTCTAGGATTTCTCGAATCTGATACCTGACTACTCAACATATGAATACTAAGACAAATAAAGATTTGAGTTATTCGGGACAATATTCATCATTGAATAAAGGTATCACCACTATAAAATCAAACTGACGCACTCGGACGATAACACAGAGGGCAACAGAACCAATATACTCAGTTTCGGTCCTAACATCAACTCGGGTGGTACACTGTTGAACCTCGATTCAGGGCAAGGAATTTTGTTATTTCTTAAAAAAATCAAACTACAAAACGCTATAGATCACATCCATCATTTTGACGGAAATAACATCCCCTTGGAAGAGTTCTTCCAGAACATAGTTAATGGAGCTACATAATACAGCTACATACCGTCAGATAATCAAGCTCCTTTTATCAAGATAGTGTCCAGTAAAGTAACAGGTGTAGCGCGAGAAAGTGAAAGGGGTAAGTAATTGAATAGTGTAGATGAATTAGTTAAATATTCAAAGAAACTTTTTGAACCTACCAAGAGATTTCAATGGCATTTACAGAAAATCGTGAAACTTACAAAAACAAAGAAAGAAACGGTTAGTGATCGTTGTGATATAATGCAGGGGCTGTTGAGCAGAGCGACGCATGCTTTGCAAGAAAAATACACGGACGATAACGTTTAAGGCACACACAATTCGGTGCAAGTTGAGAAATGCGAACTAATGATCGAGCCAGTTAAGGACATAACCTTGACGGATTTTATTCGCGGACTTCTGTACGAAATGGTGACCTCGTTGTTCCGAACCAGGAACCAACTAGAAGATTCCTTAGTAGTCATGCTGATTGCCACGGTATTTCGCAGTCCAAAGGCATCCTTCGTGGTCGATCCAGGATCGACGGTCAATATGATAAAACTACGAGCGACAAAAGAAGATCTCGTGATCCACCGAACAAACTTACTACAATGCATGAAATAATCGAGCATGGATTGAAGAACCTTGGTACACTCGAAATTTTTGTTAAATGGGCCTGGCGGAATTCTACGCCGTGAGAAATAATGTCTACATCTCTACAGATGAATTTCTGGGCCGACCCTTTCTTCGATAGAAACAGGTCGCATTTACTCTAAACACAATACCATTATCACGTTTTCTAACCAAGTAACGTCAATTCTGTCTGTAGGCGAAGAATCCAAAGAAGAAAAAAGAATATTAAAATGGAAAATTAAACAGTTTGTTCGCATATTAAGGTTTCAACCACGAACGCACTAAGCAATTGTGCTAGATATATCATATCCCGAAGTTCGAGAGGGTACCTAGGCCGTGTCAAGACTCTGGACTGAAGAAGTAGTAGAGCTCGCCCTTCCCCCTCAAGGAATCAACACCTCTGAATACTATAATGCTCAATGCAAGGGATCTCTCAATTGAGAGCGAACGGAATCGGAGAAAGATTTAGCTAAGAAGGAACAAACCCTCGCGCAATGCGTGTTTACCAGTCTATACCATCATGCAGCAAAAACAATATCGTCGGGCTCAAGATTCGGTCGACGATGTACGGCAAGCAGTCGAAAAGCCACTCAAGAGCGGAATCACCAGACCACTAAAATCACCGTATAATTCACCACTAATGATAATCCTCAAAAAACTTTATGCCTCATGACAAAAAATACCGGGTTTTTATCAATGTTAAGGCGCCAAACGAAAAAGCCATAGGGAATGTATTGCCCCTCACCAAATATTACAGAAATACTGGATCATCAAGCGAAGGCACAATTCTTCTCTGTATTTGATTTGGCAAGCATATATCACCAAGTTGAAACGCACCCCGATGATTGAGAAAAAGAAGGTCAGTTTGAGTACCTCCGAATGCCAATGGGCATCAAAAATGCCCAGTCAACTTTTCCACGTCTAATGGACAAAGTATTGAAAGGAATTCATGGTCATATATCTTGACGTCGTATTGCTGCTCTCAGAAAGGCTTGAGAAACACCATACGATGGCGAAACGCCTTTTCACACGCTTACGGCAAGCAATTCTCTTGAGAAAAAGAAATGGCATATGTTGGTCACATAATTAGACGGAATGGAGTCAAACCTAAGCCATCAAAGATAAGAGCGCTAGAAAAGTTCCGCACTTCCTGCAAAGTAAGAGCTGTCTATTAATTCTTAGGAATACCTGGTTATCATAGGTGATTCATTCAAGGCTACGCAAAGTCATTCAAGCCTGCGAATGATCTTATCAAGAAAAATATTGAATGGAGATGGGAAAGGAGCATCAATAAAGTTTCCGTTATATTCAAAATTACCTCCGTCGAGAGCCTTTACTTCAATATTCGGATTTCAGTGAAGAATTTGAACTTACCACAGATGCATCAGAGTACGCTGTAGAAGCCGTCCTATCAAAAGAAGAGGACAGAATGGGCATGCCTAAGGCCTATTACTCAAAGGCAATGAGCGCTTGTGAAATAAGCTATATACGATACAGAGAAAGCCTTTTGGTACTATATGGATTGCAAAATTTCCGGCGCTACCTTTACGGAAGGAAATTCATATAAGCATGTTGTCATCAGCCCGTTCATCGGATGCTCTACGTTGAGGACCCGGGCACCAGACTTCTTAAGTGGCAAAAGAAATTGAAAATCTACGGTTTCATTTTCGAATCTACAATAGGTAAATTAAATTGCTGGGTCGACGCCCTGTCTCAAAATCCAGTGCTTGATGAGCAATTTGACCATGATGTGCTTAGAATCCACTTGGAGCAAACCAGCCCACATCAAGCGAAAGAACTCATAACCACACGGGAAGCTTAAAAAAATCCGACCACCATGAAATGTAGCCAGTTCAAACCTAACCAAACGAAACTGACTACTCTGCCCAAGCCACCTGCGAACCCAACTGCCAAGAAACCGAACAAAGAACCAAACCCCAGGCAGGACATCAGCTGATTCCAAGAAAGAAGGTAAGGCCAGTTCTAAACCTAGAAGACAGTTTCCGACCTCCGAGCGTTTTGAAGGCACCTAACATGGACGAAAGCAGAATTACATCAAGGCTACGACATCGCAACCCTAGACTCAAAGTCACAAAAACGCCCTCCCCCAGTGAAAAGTCCACTTTATCAGAATTATCATCAGTTTACCCCCAAAGGCTGCATGGATACCTCCTTTATGCGATACCTATGTTGATGTATACATCGAAGGGGCAAGGGTTTCTGATTCGGAGCACTACTACCGAGCTCGAATTGGTGTATGGTTTGGCAGAAGCTATTCCCCAAACATCTCGCCAGCAGTTATAGAATGCCAAGCAATCAACCAGGCAGAAATAAAAGTGGCCATGGTAGCCCCTCAGAGGGCCACTGGCGCAGAAATCTAAC
>JAABKJ010007545.1:196141263-196171734 GCA_011634705.1 Andricus grossulariae
AACCACTACACAGAAGCAGCTAGGATCGAATATAATATACATTACTGAATGGCACAATGAGTAAGGCGCTTGCGTGAATGAAGAATTCAAAAATCAATACTAAGCCCGTATACATCTAAGTAAAAAGCGTCTAAGCCAATGATAGTTTAAGTCGTAACAAATGTTTTGAGAAGTTATCTTATAAGTTTATAACCTTCTTACTTCTGGTTTTCAGGATGGGTTTGTTACGTACCGTCCTGGTAGGTGCATTTTTTTTCTCCCAGGGTCCTCCCTATGTGAGCAATCGATTTATTTGGGCAGCTGATCTGACCTATAATAATTATCCCATAATGATAATATTTCAATTACCGTTAACTCATCAACCATTTCTTACAATCAGAAAATATTTTTAAACTCAAGAACTGATGATAATTGACAGTTATGAACTGAACCAAAAAAATAAACTAAAATTAGAAACAATCACACTCAAAATTCTCATCACAGTACTTTACTAATTCTTGCACTGACAAAAAGTACTACGGAATCCGAAAAAAAGGTTTTTTATGCCCGTCTGCTCTCGACGCAAAACTGAGCTGGGCCGCGACTTCATTGAAAGTTAAAATTATACATTCCATTCGCCAGGAACGATATCTTCGAACGCTAGTCCGACCCAAACTCTTATTTTTTATCAAGTATCAACGGACGTTGTCCTTCAAACTGCACTAACGGACATGCGTTTATACCAAATTCAGACAAACCGGGACGGCATCGAATGATGGAATCATCGGACCTAATTTGACAAATTTAATTGACTCACACAGACAGATTTATATACGGATGTATGACAGTTTAGGATCTTTCATCAACGGAAGACAGAGCGCGATTGCAAGTGACATAACGGCGTTTGGACGTGTATCAATTCAAATTCGAAACCAGCAGAGATAGTTTTTGACCCTCGAGCATGTTTAGATTCTGCGAATCAGCTTACTGAAACCAGAATAGAAATGGCAGTAGCTATACATGAAGTTAAGTTAAAAATCATAATCTCTTGCATAAAAATTCTTTATTAAGATTAGTATAAAATTCTGAAAAATATCAATTCGAAGAAAAACCTACAATGTTGTTTCACTGTTTTGATTTAACTTTGATCCAACTTCAGGCTACAAGGATTATTATGTTTCATTTTACAATTTTTTCATTGAATTAATCATGCGCAGTCTCCAGTGAATCGCAATTTGTAATGACTTTCATAAAAAGGTGTGGGAAAATTGGTTAATATCTCCCTAAGATGATATTCCTTCATTCAATCTGATGTCATAATCTTAATATCACCGCTCATCATATTTATTTTCATTCTCAAATGATTTCTATCTGTCTGATATATTTCACGGAGAATCCCACTATACTCCAGTATTGCAAAAAAGTCACCAATGGATGTAGATAATACAATATATTCTTGGTTCAGCGTGATAAAATTTCCTACAAGCACACGAATTTATTCAACGACGGGAAAATATTATCTGCGAAAATCGAATTGCCGGTTCTGATTTGGCTCGGGAATATATCCAATATATCCAAGTTGTCCAAGTGCATAGCCTTGAAAAGAAGTCCTGCCCAACGGGGTACTGGAACTGGCATAAAGAGGAGGATACTGAGGAGAAGTCCGGGCAGGCGCGTTTTGTCTGGTACAAGAAGAAGAAACAGGACAGCGTTTGCTATTGGTATTCTATTCGGATTCTAGTGAATCGTAATTCGCGAAAGCTTTAATAAAACTGTTTGGGAAGATTGGGTGATTCTTGCCTACTGGACAACACCTTATTTCACCTGCACTCAAGTTATCGACTGCGCCGCTTATTATATTTATTTTTATTCGCGAATTATTTTCATCTATCCTATATATTCCATGAAGAGTCCCAGTATAATCCAGTATCGCAAGAGCGTCACCACTGGATGTTGATAATACAATATATTCTTGATTTAGCCTTAGCACATAGTTCGTATGATCTCTTCGCATTTGAATGGGTTTATCGGCAGGAAAAACGTATTTTCGAAATTCAAATCGTTGGTTCTGATTTGTGCAAGGAATAAGCCGAACATAGCCAAGTCGTTCTATTGCACATCCAAGTACTTGAACGCAACTAGGCCTGTTGGGAGAAGACCTGGACTCAGCACGATGAGGAGGCTCCTGAGGTGAAGGCCGGTCAGGTGAATGTTGCCTGTCGTGAGAAGAAGAACCAGGGTTGTGTTCGCTATGAGGATTCCATTTGGTCTGTAGTGAATCAGAGTTTGCTGGAGCTTTAATGAAATTTTGGGGGAAGATTGGGCGACGTTTGCCTACTGGACAATCTCGAATTTCATCTGGGGTCAAAATATCAACTTCTCCGCTCATCATAATCACTTTAATTCTCGATTTAGTTTTATTAAACGTAAACATTGCACGAAGAAACCCGCTATACTCTAATATTGCGAAAATTTCACCATTTGATGTTGATAATACAATATATTCTTGGTTTTGCACGGGAACATAGCTCGCTTCTGTTCGCAATCTAATTGGTTTACCAGCAGGAAAAACATATCTTCGAAATTCGAATTGTAGGTTCTGATTTCTGCGGGAAATAAGCCGAATGTATCCAAGTTGCCCAAGCGTATATCCAAGTACCTCAGGTGAAGGTGGCCACCCAGGAGGCGACCTGGCTTCGTCATGACGAGGATGCTCCTGAGGAAAATTCTGGTCAGGTGAATATTGTTGGTCATGAGGAGAAGAAGCAGGGTTACGTTTGCTATTAGGATTCCATTTAGACTGTAGTGAATCGTCATGTGCTATAGCTTTAATGAAATTATTTGGGAAGATTGGGTATTTTTCGCCAACTGGACAATATCGCATTTCATCTGGGGTCATATTATCAACTTCGCCGCTGATCATATTTATTTTCATTCTCGAATGATCTTTATTTGTCCAATATATTCCACGAAGAACCCCGCTATGCTCTAATATTGCCAAAATTTCACCATTGGATGTTGATAAAACAATATGCTCTCGGGCTGGTACGGGAATATAGGTATTTCTTTCTATTCGCAATCTGATTGAATAACCAGCAGGAACAACATATCTTCGAAATTCGAATAGTAGATTCTGATTTGTGCGTGGAATCAGCCGAATGTATCCAAGTTGTCCAAGTGCGAATCCAAGTACTTCAGGAGAAGGAGACACACCAGAAGGCGACCTGTCCCTGGCACGAACTGGATGATCCTCGGGAGCCTGAGTTATACGAAGAGAAGGAGAAGAGTGACGGTGTACCGGGCGGGGAGTGTCAAGGCAATCTTTGCTTGACTGCAAACTTAACCCTGCGGAAATGAATAAAGGATTTATGTTTCTTGTTGAACAAACTCCAAAAAGAGCTGAATACCTTCTTTTCTCTTTTGGTATGAAGAACTATAAAATCATGAGTAAAAGATTTTATAAAGAAAACATGGGCGATAAAAATGACAGTTCAATAATGGTTGAGGCTCACTCTGTTTGAATTAAACACAACTCATTGTTTTGTTTTCATTTTTGAAATTTATTCTGAATATGTTAAAAAACACCTCTTGTTCTTATAAACTTCATGGAATCCTTCTAAATTTTTCTATGTTCAAAAGAGCATACGTCAGATTATTAGTGCACGTTAGTCGCTTCTAGATAATTTCAGTATTATTTGAATTCAGAAATTATTATGATGTCAAAGAACAGTATTTAAAAACAAAATCTCATTTGCAAATAAGCTATTCTTTTTTTTTTGAAAATGGAACCAGTTTTTGAGTGACGCTTTAATTTCCAATAATCAAAAATTTTTCAAGTTAATTACTTTTCTTGATATTAAGCTACAAACATAGGCATTATAAGCGTACGCGGAGACCGAACAAGAGGCCTACGAAAGTCAGCCCTACCACTTACCAAACCGCTATACGGGACGTGTCCGTGAGCTTCAGTGGCTCGTACCTATACGCGTAGTGGTAAGTGGAGAGGTGCTTTTCGTGGACGCATCCCCACTACTTAAATGCTGGCTTGTGGACTCTGCTGCGATCGCCCGTCCTGTAAAATTAAGCTTTGACGCATTAGGTCCCTTTCTTCGCGGACGGTTACATATATATGAGTACGTATTACATTTTTTTGTCCATTACTGATTCATTTGATATCAAACACATAATTCGGAAATGCCGTAGCACTGAAAAGTTTCCTTTCGGGTCCCTCATGACTTGTATATCTTAGGATTTGTCTGAGTCAGCACAAGATAATAATTATTATTAAATTTTTTCAAAGATTTCACAGAAATTTAAGAATTTGAAATAGATTTTGCATACACTGTAAGGCTAACTGGAATTCCCTAAAGTTTCCAAATATTGAAAGATTTCGCAAACATTTCAAATATTGTAATATTTTCAAATTACTACGAGACATTTGAAAACGATTTCACAAGTGTTTCAAAGGATTCTTAAACCTTTTGGAATATTTCAAAAAAATTTGCAAAGATATAAAAGATTTCGCTAAAATTTCGAAAGATTCCAAAACATTTTACAAAAATTTCAAAATTTCACATCGATTTTGCATACTCTCAAAGAATTTGAAGGATCCACAAACATTCCCAAACGTTTCAAGGATTTCACAGACATTTCAAATATTTTATTATGTGTTGATTTCTTTAAAGTGCAAATAAACTGAAAATATACATATCATTCTACATTTCTGCTTTATATATTCTGTTGTTGTGATTAGCAAAATGAATTATTAATAGGAACAAAGAAAAATACTAATAGAGTCAAGTTAAATCTTTAGAAAAAATCGTAACAAGGTTGTATTTGATATCAAATTATTCAGTAATGAACGAACAAGCATAATATGTCATCATATTCCGACTTTAGCTATTCATTGAAGAACGCTTATTGGTATTAGCGCATCAGAGTGGCAAAAGAACGCTCCCGAGAGCTGTCCGCTCTACTAGCGCACATCTGTCGCAATCGTCGGAAAAATCGAGGCCACATACATATATAAATGGCTGTTATATGAATATAAGCTAGAAAGGGGGACTTCATGTTCGCTCCACAGGTCTGAGAAATGGCCGTATTCATGCATGTATCATATGAAATATAATAAGAACGATAAATATATTATATTTGTATATTCACCAATAGAATTGAAGATGACCGTCAGAGTGAAAACGAAAGTATAGACCATCCTCATTTTCGCAATGTAGAGGAAAAACTGATTAATGCTTCAGTGAAGAAGAGGTTCAGCGAATGTAACTAAAGAATATTCCATTGCATCATCGGAGTACAAATATATACGTAAGTAGTCGTTATCTTACATAGATGTGAGATCACGACGCTATCAGTTTCAAGATTGTCCTTCGGAAAGAAGTATATCACTTCGCATTTTTTAAAATTAACTAGTGAGATAACTTAGTCTAGAAATCAAGATTGGCCACTCGAGATTCTGAATCGGTCCAAAAACAAGAGCCTAATGAACACAGAAAACAGCCTCACAGATTGTGCCAAAATGCACTTATTTGAATTATTTAGTAGGATATATACCTCAGCTCCCGATATTTGATTCGCACTTCAGGCCGCAGCCTATCACAAAAGATCTATGAACAATTCGGCTGTTCCAACGCCTCTGGACCCCGAATTAGCTACACGCGTTACAAGTCTGTCGCTTGAATCCCCCACTAATACGAGGCATATTAAATTAATTAATCTGGTTGCGACAGTATGTAACAAAAAATATTGTTAAAAAGAAAAGTTTCTTGGATCATTTAAAACTACAGAGAAAAGTCAATGTGAAATAAAGAACAACCATAGACTTCATTTTAGTCAGAATTCTGTTTGAACATAAAAAATTAATATTATTAAAGAAAACTGCACACAGTATTCTAACATATTGAAAAAAAAAATCTTTAAGAAAAGTTACCGGGCTAGGATCGTGTGACTTTTTTGACTTATTTAAAAAAAATCAACGTATTGAAGATTAGATTTGAAATACTTTGTCAACAATTAATTTTAATGATTGGACATATACGTGCTTGGTCAAAAACCCAATCATTTTCAGTTAACATTTTGACAATTTTGTTCTTAATTTATATATTTTGTTTTTAATTCTCCTCTTTCGGTAGTAAACTAATGTCTTTGATTACAAATTTGAATACACGCTCGTGTAACTACTTTGTTGAAATTTCATTTCATCAATTGTAGAGAAAATTCTAGTGTTTTCCAATCTCTGACAAATGTGGGTCGATAACTATTCAATATTATTTTATCTCAGAACTGATACCCTGATATTCGTGATGGATAGTTGCTTTTCAGATCGATTTCGTTGAGACGAGATAGTACTGATTATTGAGTGACATAGTAAAAGGGATTCGAAGAAACTTTAATTTTCTACATCATTTCTAGAACAAGGAGCAAGTGATAATAATTTTTTGAATAATGGCAAATTGTCTTTCAAAAAAACTTCGATTCTGGAAATTCATTGTCTAAGTAAATAATTCCAGAAAATAACACATTTTTACTAAATTGAAATGAAAATACTAAATTAAATTAAAATTTTTTTATGAAATTTTCACGTAAATTGTGTAATTAATGTCAGAAAGTGATAACTTTCAACGATTGACCAAGAAAAATGTTTCATTCAACGAAGAATAATCGTTTAAACAATTTCAAATTAGGTGAAAATTCTTGAAAACTTATAACTTCATGAAAACAAATAATTAATGACTGAAAAATTAAAAAAAAAATGTTTATAGCATGCGTTCTACACAAAACTGTTATTTCTCCTATTTAGGGACAATTTTTTGCGCACAAAGTTTAAAGGTATTTGGCGAAAATTGCTCTTTAAAAATTCATTAAGGGCTACCTGAACAACACAATTTGATGCTAAGAATACAATATGTCCTCGGATTGGCACAAAACATGTGTTTTGCGTTCTACTAGCAAGAGAATTGGTTTATAGTCAGGTAAATCATATCTTCGATATTCGAATCGCCAGTTCCGATTTGTGCGGGGAATATGCCAAACATGTCCAGGTTCTTCTAGTGTATACCCAAGTCATTTTTAGTGTATTTCAGTCACTGTTTGGGTAAAAAATTATTACAATTTGAAGAACTGTATTCAAAAACTATACCTCATTTCAGAACTTATTGTACAGGATGAAAAATGAAAAGGCGTGAAAACTAATTGGTTACTATTTTCGAACAGGTACAGAAATAAAAAAATCGAAATGTTGAATAAATAGTGGATACTTAAAAGTTTCATCAAGGAGCACAATTGCATGATTCTAAAAGTTTTATATATCTTAGAAACGAACATCTTGAAAATACCTCAAATTCATCTGAATTGGCACAATAAACAAACCTTTTTTTCAAACAATAAAACACACGCTTTCTTACAGCATCAGAAATATCGTGAACCACTGTCTGAATAGTTGTTTTAAGTTGCTCTACGTTCACGGTTGACCGGCGTCACAAATGTCTTTAATGAAAATTTACAGAAAAGAGTCGCATGAATTAACATCTGGTGAGTGGGAAGGCCGTTCTATTCCACCAGCTACAAATTTGAAGTACCTAGACTCGGACCTGAAACGAAGACGTTTCTCGGATAAGCGCAAATGTTTCTTAATTCGCAGAAGGTTTTCTGAGCTTTTTTATTAGAAAAAATTGGTTTAAGCATTCAGAGTGATTAATATGAATAGAATCAAATTCGAAAAATCTAAAAACAATATGTCGGTTGAAAGATTCGTGTTCCTAAAAATTCTTATCTCGAGTTAGTTCTCTGAAAAAATTATATTGTAAATGTAGAGACTTTTTTTTCATCACATACAAAACGTAAAATATACGTTGAAGAAGTGAAGTTGAAATTTAGAAATGATAGAATCCTTTACCTGTATTGTTGATATTAATTTATATGAAATTACCAACTAGTGAAACTATGAAAAATAATGATGAAATGCTAAGAAGAATGTCTCAAATATTGGATCTTAGAATAATGAATCTAGAATCATGTTGTATGATGAACTGCAAATAGTTAGACCAGTAATTGTATTTAAGCTGTTATCATCCTCCTTCTTAGTAGCAAAAATTTTTCCTAAAAGTCTTTAAACTCTCTAGACTAATATCTGCCTGAATTTTTATCCTTTCTGTACAAATCCGTAATAATAGAATCTTCGCAAAAAAACTAAATAAAGAAGCTTTTAAATACTTGAAATCTTGGAAAATCAATGGTTATTTAGGTGAAAATATATTACATCGAGATATATTAGTTCATGACTCTGACGTTCCTGGAATATATGGCTCACCTAAAATTCATAAACCAAATTCTCCATTAGGGCCTGCTATTTCTCTGATTGATACTTACAGATGCTCTAACAGTGCCGAAATGTCCAGCGAGAAATTCATTTGAGTTTAAAAACATATACGTACGTTTAAACATATAATCCGTACGTCTCATTCAACTTTTATGAAGTGCACGTTCTTAATTAAATAGATTCATAAGACTCGAATGCCAATACAAAAATTCTTCAGAACAATTCAAATAATTGGGTGAATTAAATCCGACAATTCTAAAAAAAAAACAGTAAATATGTCACAGAACGAGAATTAATAATAGCTTATATCATCCTCCTGATGATACAAAAAGGATACTTATTCAGACAGATAGCTAAACTTTTTTTCTGAACATCCCATTCAGCATAAAATAGCTGTTGTAAGAAATCTCATAGACACATCGTTCAAACTGCCACATGAATATTTTCACAAGTCGAATATTAATTTTATCGAAAATACTCCGTTTCTTAGATATTTTAATAAAAGATCTTCTGCAAATCATCGTGGTCTTTTTATCTGGTCTGAAGTATGTCATATTATACCTTTCTCTCTATTCATAATCAATTGTTTAATCAGACGCATAACATCGCACTTTACCATTTACCATATATTAACAAATAAAATCCATAAGAATTCAATGTCATTTTAAAGGTCCTCATGATGTATGGAAAAAAATAAAAAAATTTAAAAGATCCACTAAATTCAGTCGATTTCTAGGAAATTGCAAAGAATTCAGAGTGAACTAAAAGAAGTTTTAGAAATGTAATAAGATCCAGAAATCCTGGGGTGCTCGATAACTAGATTATTTTGAAAAGTAACTCACTCAACATTTTGGTTTACATGCTTTACTCTAAAATCGTTAAAGATGCGGCGAGCGGCGCCTACTGGAATTTCCTCGATTTCATCCGGTTTCAGTGGGGTGATTGTGCCGCTTTCTATGTTTATTTTTGACCGTCCTGGATGGTTTGTATATGGATTAGGTTGATATATTCCCGCAAGTGTATTATTACTCATCAATATTGCAAAGACATCACCATCGGAAGTTGATAATACAATTTGTTCTTGAGGTGGCACGGGCGGAAACAGTCTATGTCCTACGAGTACTTTAATTTGTCTATCCACAGGAAAAGTGTATCTTCTAAGTTCGAAAATTCGGTTCGGATTCCTATTGGAAATAAGCCGAATGAACTGAAGCTGATCGTGTCCATATCCAAGCACGTCAGAAAAAGGAAGGTTAGTAGGTGGAGCTATACTGCTAGCAGAAGGAGACCTGGACCTTGCAGGAATAGAATTAGCAGAGAAGACAGACCTGGCAGGAGAATTTTGCCTGCCAGAAGAAGAAGATGGGCCGCCACGAGGAACACCAGGAATAGGAGCGCCATTAGGCAAACAATCAAACTGCGAACTTAATTCTGCAAGAAGAAAGAGACGATTACGTTTTCTTTCGAGAATAAATATTTCTGTATTCGTGTCCTTGGTTTAGATTTGATGACTATTATTTGCTTATGCCTTAATAAAGTAAGGAAATATTTCCGGAACAATTCACGATAATTGGAAATGACTTTAACGTACAATTTCAGATCGCTTCTTTCTCTAGAAAAAGCCTAAAGTTTGAAGCTGTTTTCAGAAAAATGAATTATAACTATCCACTTCAATCCGCAAGCTCTTCCAAGCTCTATCTGTCAGGGTGTCTTATGCTTTTCTATCAACGTTTTTAGATGGAAACTATATTTTATTTGGATTATCCAATTTATTTTCGTTTTTTATTTATGAACTCTCAATATTTCTTTTTGGAAGGATGAATAAAATAACAAATTAACGCAAAGGACGAATTTAGGATTTTTAGCTTCGCCAGAAGGTATTAATTTTTATAATTTATATGTTGATTTTCGAAATCCTGGATTACGAAACCTAATATCACGATCTCACGGCTCAATATCTAGAGATTGTAAGGCATGGATTTTGATAAATTTTTGTCTGGATAGGATTTTCAAGAGTTTCAATGAGATACTTTTGATATAAAAGTATACGCTTTTTGACAAATAGAATTTTATAGTGATATTCTAGATTCCGTGATAAAGGAATTGACACAAGTCTTGTACTGATAAGATTTAATAGAATTTGAATAAAAACATATGGATAGAACGGTGTAGGATTTCTAGATAGATGGATTTTGATAAAAAGATTCATCAAATGTGCTCAAAGACTTTGATTTGTGAAATTCATTTGATTGAGCCAGGTAGGCTTTTCACGTAATCTGCTGAAACAATTTGATTATTTGAGTTTAGTTGATTCAATTTTTCAGTATATTGCGAAGCAGAAATTTTTATTTCCGGAAAGTTTGAAAGTTTTTTTAAGATTATAAATATATCATAGTATTATATTCACCAATAGAACTAAGTATCACCGGCAAGATAAAGAGCACTCTAGGAACGAGCCTCATAGTTTGCAATTAGAGGAAAAACTGATTTATACGTTAATAAAGAGTTTGGTTAACGGTGTATCAAATTAATATTCTTGTGCTTGATTGAAGTTTATATATCTTATCTCAATCAATATTTCAATTATTAGAGGCGTTAAGCTCGTTCTGCCGAGAGAATCATGTTCATATTTCATATATCTGTCAAACACAAAAAATTCAGTTTCCTCAAGAGAGTCCACTTTGTCAATAATAATGAGACTTTTACAAATAGCGCTGCGATAATAATCTGAGTGCCAAACATAAATTTGACAAAACGTTTAATTCCTACCACGGTATTATCATCGCCTGCATTTTTTGTCATCTTTAGAGTGATAACATTTGAATAAATACCTACAAGCTGTGTTGATTCTTAAAAATAATATTTGAATTCTAGTAACTATAATTAATTACATTTTTCCCGTGTGATAGTGGTTTAGGAATGTATTTTCGAGGAAAAATGTATCTGCTGGTCGACATTCTTACGTAATTATTTGTTTTTCATTATTCACTATGAAATATCTTATTCTAGAATTTTTTGCACAACTGGAACAATAACATATGCTGGCCTGAAATATATTTAGTTATGTTAGGATATGGAATTCTACGGAGAAACTTCACACTTGCTTTGAATAAATAGTTATATAATAGTTTATTAAAAAGATTATAGTTCATGCTTGAAAGCTCGAACTTCATTTTTTTTTTTTTTTTAATTCTGATCATTCAGTTTTCTTCTGATCTTAAAAAAATAATTCGAATTTTTTCGTCTTGGAACACCAAGGTGAAGTAGTAGGTTGGCAATTATTTATTCATAAAAATACGCACACCTATACAACTAACTACATTTTAACAAACAATAATACCAAACAAACAATAATACAAAACACTGATCCTAATTATATTTAATGTTTTGAAATTTTCAATACAGTCAATTAAAATTTTTCATTTCTGAAGGTTTCATTTATAATTTCTCAGTATAAAAGCAGCAAATACTGTTTCTGTTGCTGACACAATTCTAAATTAATAGCGTTTTGAAATAAACATTAGGGAATTAATTAATAATGTCAGCTTTTTTTCAATATAAACGATATTTGAAAAAAGATTGGAAGATATATTTTTTTAACCAGTTGTATTTCCAACAAAACATATTACATACTTTTGGAAGGAGATGAATTTTTATAAAGGTGTACATTTTCCACCCGAAAATATGAAGTTTTTACAAAATAAGAACATGTAAACCAAATTTTCAATTCGTATCGATAATCTGAATCTCAATCATTCATACATAATAAAAGGTTCCAAAATTCCCAAATAAAGGGGGCTTCTTAATTAAATAATAATTGTAAATTAGTGACATTTTCGTCCGAAAATTATAAGCCGCAGTGGTTCAAGGAAAAATATTGAATCCAATCTAGAAATTCTGCATGGTGTTGCAACACAATATTTTACGGTGATTTTGAACCCTCCCATCTTTTGAGGTTTGTATATCCGGTAGATTTTACATGCTTTTTTAATTATTCATTATACCTTATTTCACTCCTTCATGAAATAACTTACGTTCAGTTTTTAAGTTATTCTTATAAAACTTTGACTATTGTATTTTCCAAAGTAATTTAAAATAATGTGAAAATAATTTTGATATTCAATGTAAAATAATATACGTTGCATTTCAACCAATAATTGAAAACGGACTTGAAAAATAAAATTATGCTACGAATGCGATGAAAATATTTTCAATCCAGGAAATGGAAAAGACCGAAAGCAGAACAGTTACTGTATTGAAGTCTTAGAGTAAAGAATTACCAATAAAGCAAGATAAAAGCATTCAGGTGCCAACGTAACCAAACATTTTTGACACAAACTAAACACAATAAACCGGATCGAATTTATGACGAACCTTGGTTGTCCGTCACATACCGTATCGACGTCGAACTACCGAGCATGTTCTAAGAGGAAGGCAAAGAAGTCACCGCAGCTCTTTCTGAACCTAGGGGTGGAGGAAAAGACGAATCTTGAACTGGTGAAGTTTTTTCGGCCATTCGCACGTAACACGAAATTTCACAGCAACGTTACAACCATATAAGCTACATAAGTCTTCAACATATTCATGTAAACGGAAAGGATAATTATTTATCGTCTATCACCTGTTTCCAAAAAGTTATTATATTTAGTACACTATTAGGAATTTTGGTGTAAAGATCGATAATAATAATTCGTGAAAGTTTCTTCTGTGTATAAGGTATAGCGATAGCGATATTTCCAGAACATTTCTTCCAACCGCATCGCCCTATTTGGCCGCGAGGCCCAACCGGGCCAACTGATATTTTTCAAAAAGTATTTGTTCGAGTGAATGAAACAAAATCCTGGTTGGTAGAGCTATATATTTGGCCGGAGGAGACCGGGACCTTGCTTGTTGAGAAGGTTCGACCAGAGAAGGAAACCTGAGCGGAGAATGAGGTCTGGCAGGAGGAAAAGAACTGGCAAGTGGATCTTGTATGTCGAAAAATGAAGAAGATGGGCCTCCACGAGGAACACCAGAAATAGAAGCGCCATCAGGCAAACATTGAAACGGTGAACTTAATTCTGCAAAAATAAACAGACAAATAGAATTGGATAGCAATTTCCGGCATTCCAAAATATAGGATTGACAACGAGTTTTGTGCTGATAAGGTACGATAGAGTTTTAATTAGATACTTTTGATAAAAGAGTAAAGGATTACCCAAAGGATACAAGTTGATAGAAATATCTGACATTGTGATGCATAGTGTTCGACAATTTTTTATCTTCATAGGATTTTATAGAGTTTCAACGAATTGACGTGTGCGACAGAGGATCACATTTTTCTTGAACTCGAAGGTAGTAGTTTTAACATAATTATTAGATCAATATACACTAGCCCTGACTCTAACTTTGAAAATGTTCTGTACAATATAAATGAAATAATCTTTGACCTGTCCATGAAATGCCCGCTATACTTGATAATTCTGTGAGGTAATTTCTAGGTAAAATTGAAGAAATGAATCAATTAGAAGAGTAAGCTCTGCATGATAATTTAAATCTGTATGACGTGAAAACCGTTCTGGCCTCTGATCGGGACAAAAGGGGAAAACAATTGCTTGAAAGCTTTGAAAAAAATGTTTTTTTCATCTGAATGGGAGAACTGAAAGCGACTGCACAGCTCAATGTGCCTTTCCAAGAGAAAAAAGTCCTTTAATTATAAATTTTGCCTGGTCTAATCGTGTGTGATTTCAGTCAATAGAAGATTTCCAAGTGCTGAGGGTTCCAACTCGACCAAATCATTTTTATATAGCGTTGATGCTACTACAGGACTTGACTTTAAATTATGCGAACCATTTAAGCATCATTTTTTAAATGGAATAATGACTTTGCTGATATTTCCCAAAGTAATCATCCGGTAGCCTCCAAATATGAACTCTGCAATGTTTTTGATAGATGTCCTATCAATCAATTTAATTGATGCATTTAAAAAGACCGCCGCAGAAATTTACATGACTGTGAGTTAGACTAAAAAATTAAGTCGTTCGAAGCCATGGTTTGCCACACAATGCAGAAAGATTAAAAAAGAGATGAAACAAGTACTCAATAATTGCGAACAACAGAAATTCAATCCTGATGTTCTGTCGACTCATACGAATTGTAACAAAGTGCATGCAAAATTATTATATTCCAAGAAGTGAGGATATAAGAAATCCTTATAAGATTCTCTCGCAAATGCAATCGACTCTAAACAATTCTGGAAAATAGTGAAGAAATATAATTTCCGACTTTTGAATAAAGATGATATAGGCTTGAACATATGGGAACAGTACTTGGAATATCTTCACCTAGTTTGGGATCCAAATTGTGACTTGATAACGATGAATAATTTTCAAAATCCTCATTTTGATTCACATACAACACTTGATAAAACTATTTCAAGCTTGAAACAGTCAGAAAATAGTATGTCCGTTGGTTCGGATGGTATTAGATATGACTTTTTAAAAAAATTGCCTGGCAATCTGATCCTCTACTTAAACTTGTTATTTAGTAAAATAATTGATAAAGATGAGGTCCAAATATCGTGGTTTCAAACATTCCTTAGAATGATACACTATAAAGGGAATGTCACTGTTAATTCTAACTGCCGCCCAATTGCCTTAGTTAACTGTTCTTCAGATATATTCACACAGATTCTTACCAAACGGCTGACAGCTTGGGCTGAAGACATGCAACTCCTTTCAGAGTGGTAGGCAGGTTTCAAGAGGGGGTGAGGTTACGCGGATAAGATATTTTCTTAACGCAATCACTTAAATTCGTCTGAGAGTGAACGGAGAAAAACTTGTTGTACTCTACATTGACTTTAATGCAGCCCTTCCATCAGCTAGTCATAACATCTTATGAAACAAATTAATCCCGAAAGGTTGCGGGTCAAAATTCATTATATTGGTAATAGATTTCTACTCTAAAGGTAATATTGCGATCAAGGGAAATAAGGGCGTCTCTAAATTGGTAGATCTAACGAAACGAGTCATGCAGCGGGAGGTTCTAAGTCCGAAAATGTTCACATCTTAAATTTCTGACTTACAAGATCTTATGCATGACAGAGGTATCAGATTTGTATCAATAGAACGTCTATTGGAAATATTCCTCTCAGTTTACGCCGATGATCCGGCTTTCTTTGCGGATTCTTTGGTTGGAATTCGTGAGATTCTTGAAGGATAATTGGATTATTGTGGGTTGAATGGGCTTGAAGTCAACAGAGACAAAACAAAAATAGTAATCTACATAAAGGCAGGTCATGGACACGAAAAAAAATACCTACCTTTATGTACGAAACTTTCGAGACTGATATTGTCAAAAGTGATATCTACCGAGGCACTCCACTCTCCTAATCTGTACTTTTTGTCACGGTTAAAGATGAAGCTGTTCGTAAATATAACCTCGCTGTAGGATTTACGATTACTCTGATTCACAGATTGAAACCTAATTCATGGAATCCTATTGTTTGACTTTTCTATAGGCTTGTATTCAGCGTTTTATTGGTTTTTATTTTATATATCAAAATGAGGAATTGAGTCATTTTCCATTTGACCTTATACCCAGAACATCCTCAAATTTCCTGAATAGAAAATACTTAAACTTTCCTTTGTGATCAAAATAATACCGGAAAATGTTCTTCATTCTATTTACACTTTAAAACTTCTTAAAACTGTCAACTACATTATGTTTCCTCTCCAAGAGTTTCTTTTAAATAATAACATTCTGAAATAAATAATATGAATTTCGTTTCATTAGAAAACTTGTAGACATTCATGATTCAATAAATTCTAAATTATTAATTATACACGTAAGTTTCTCAGACATGAACGATATTTGATTCGAGATTTAAAAAATATTGCAAAGTACAATATAATAGTATTTGCCTAACAATATTTGAATAACATGCGTCCCTTAGCCAATGCTCATCTGCCACGGATAAGCAAATAACAAATTTAACAAAATTTGTGAAGACAATTATTATTTTACTATTGAAATAAAAAAATGGCAACGTAAATACGCGCATTTGTTTAACCTGGTATGAGAAATCGAATTCTTAACTTTAGAGATTGATTTGGGTTGGATTCCACACGCACAAAATAGACCTTGTGTGACTTAGAAATTATTAAAATTGAATCATTTGAACCTATACTAATTGTCTTAGGAAAATATTTGTGTGCCGAAATTAAACAGAACTGTTTTATCTGTTTCCAAAAAAGAATGTCTGGGGCATCGACGGAAGATCGAAGCCTTGTGAAGCATGATATATAGAGTTTTTATTATTATTTGTAATTACAAGTCAGTCGTAATATTTAAAGATGGCTTTGAATCAAAACATACTTTTTTTGTTTTTATATTCCTTCAACTGATTGAATGACGTGGATGATTGTCTTTTACATGATGTACTATAAAATTAAATGAGATGGCTTTGTGTTGGATAATTTTGGAAATATTTTGTAATGTTTCAAGGTCTTTTAAAATATTTTCGTCAAATTAATTTTTTTAAATAAGTAATCAGTATTGATATCCCTAGGACTCTTTAGATCATATCTTTACTATCTCGAAACTTTTCAAGATTTTAAAAAGAATTCGAAATTTTTTAAAAATCTCTTTGAATATAGTCCTAAATTATAAGAAGATTTGAAACTTTCCGACAAATCTTAAGCAAAATTTTGCATTCTCTTGAAATGTCTCAAAATTCTCAAAGAGCTTCTTAGTTTTTGGTTCCAAATCATCAAAAATTAACACCTTTCAAGAACTTGATAAAATAAATTCAGGTTTGAAATTATGTTTGTATATTTTCAAAGCTTCGAAAATCTTTTGTAATGTGGCAAAATTTTGTTACATATTTTCTTCTCCTAAATATCTTTAGAAATATTTTGAAATTTGTCTAAGATGTTGTAATCTTGCAAACAAGAGAAAATTTTCCTTCAAATCTACATGACTCTTTTTTGTAACTCTAGGAAATTATTTGAAATTATTAAAAACCTTTTGGAATCTTTTCTTAAAATTAGTCTATCAAAATAAACAATTCATTATAATTTTCCCCAAGATTTTAAGACACAATTGCCAATTTAGTTTCAAAATCTTGAAAAATCAACTTTTTAATTAATATTAAATTTAATTTTTTCAAATCCTGAACCATTTTTGAATTAAATGATATTAGCTTAAGAATTCAAAGATAATTTTAAGAAAATCGAAAGCATATAAAAAAATGCAGGACAACAAATAATAAATCAAAAGAAATAAAAATAAACATTCCGAGTGAATTCCAAGTGAATGGTTTTCCGCGAAATTGTAGTCAATTTCAGAAAATTTAAGGGAACTTAAGACGATGCGATGTAGTTCATACCGAACCAAGATAAGATGGAAGTAATTTATATAAATACAACCAAATGTTTAAAATCTGCCAAGAATCGCATCGAAGTAAATTGAAAGCAAATTTAAAGAAATGTTATAAAATTCAGAAAATCCTTGGGTCCTCGGTGATTGCGTTTTACATGCTCAAAAACAAAATTACTAGAAATGTGACTTAAAAATAATTTGTTTACTTCGAAAAGTAACTTACCCATTATTGTGGTTTACATGCTCTACTCTAAAATCATGTTTAATGCAGCGAGCGGTTCCTAGAGGAATTGCCTCGACTTCATCTGGTGTCAATGGGGTAACCGTGCCGCTTTCTGTGTTTCTTTTTGCTCGTCCTTTACGTTTTATGTGAGGGTTATGTTTATATATTGCAGAAAAAGCGTTTTTACTCGTCAATATTGCAAATACGTCACCATCGGATGTTGATAGTACAATTTGTTCTTGCGGTGGCACGGGCCGATAGTCACTACGTCCTTCAAGTACTTTAATTTCTTTATCCGCAGAAAAAGTCTATCTTCGAAGTTCGAAAAGCCGATTTGTATTTCTTTTGGAAGTAAGCCGAATTGATTGAAGCTGGTCCAGTCTATATCCCAGCACATCAGAAAAAGGAACCCCGGTGGGTGAAGCTACATTTCTGGCAGAAGGAGATCTGGACCTTGGAAGAAGACAACTGGCAGGGGCAACAGACCTGGCAGGAGAATTCTGCCTGCCAGAAGAAGAAGATGATCTCTCACGAGGAACACCAGGAAATGGAGTGCCATTAGGCAAACAATCAAACTGTGAACTCAATTCTGCAACAAGAAACAGACGCTTACATTTTGTTTCAGGAATAAATGTTTTTGTATTACTAATAGTGATCTAGATTAGTACCAAGCCAATAAGTTCTTTTTGCAGTACAAAGTTGTTCAGTAGTAATCATTACGTTTTCTCATCATAGTATTTTTTAGTTACATCAGACATGCTTGATATCCTATTTGACATTAGAAATTTTGCTTGACCTACTCTGGCACAGTTTTCCTTGCAATTTCAGTTGGTAATTTGGTAACCTTTTTGATTTCTGATATCAATCAAATCAAATTTTGCCTTCTAGAGATCGAAAGTCTAAAGAACCCAAATTTACTTTTGATCTTCAGTTATAAACTTTAGTTTTTTTCAAATGATGAAAATAACACATTAGCGCACGAGTCAAATTTCGTATTTTCAGCCTCGCGATTTGGACTTTCAAGCTACCTTAGATACATGGATTATAGCGTAAATGATATTGAAATTTGAATTTGGTATAGCAATTCATAGATGTTAATTGCTATAATTTGTATGTTGACTTTTTAAATCCATGTTAAAATTTCTGGAATTCAAATAAGAAGTTTTCGATAAAAAAGTATAAGATTTCTCGTCAGATACAGCTGGACACAAACTCCTAAGATTCTATAACATCGAATTTGATACCAGTCCCGTGGTAATAAGAATAATTAGTGGTTTAGTGAGAAACTATTGATAGAAAAGTATAAAATTCCTACGCGGGGAGAATTTGATAAAAATTTCTGGCATTCTGAAACTTATAATTCAGTGAAAAACTTATGGTGATAAAATCTGATGCAGTATCAATGTGGGGATAATGTTGATAGAAAAGCATACGATTTTTGAGATAGTATTTTATAGTGATAACCTTGATTCTGAAACAAAGAAACTGATACATGATCTGTACAGATGAGATGTAGTAGAATTTGGATGTGAACCTATTGATAGGAAGGTATAAGATTTATGGGTAGATAGATTGTTATAGAAAATCCATCAAATGTGTTGATAGATTTCGGTTCGTGAAATTCGCTTGATTAAAAAATATAGGATTTTCACATAACCTTCTGAACTGAAGTAAGTGTAAACTGAAAAATCTTTCGGAACATGGCCCCAATTTTATTTGTAATAGAAAGCTTCTTTATATGAACAATGTGAAGCTGGTTGGCAAAGATGAATTTCAAATCGTCGCAGTTGTAATTTGGTAACCTTTTTGACCTCTGATATCAATAAAATTGAATTTTGTGTTCTAGGGATCGCAAGTCGAAAAAAGCCAAATTTATCTTTGATCTTCATTCATGAACTTCACATTTTTTTTAAATGATATAAAATTCCAAAATTCTAATACGTAGGATTTGGTGGAATTCTTGAGTGGATAGAATTTTTCGAATATAAATAAGAGGTTTTGAATAAAAAAGTATAGGATTTCTCGTCAGATACAGCTGGACAAAAACTCCTAAGATTCTATAATATCGAATTTGATGCAAGTGCCGTGGTTATATGATTAATGAGAATTTTAGTGAGAAAATACTTATGGAAAAGTTCAAGATCTCTCTGCGAAAAGAATTTGATAAAAATTACTGGCATTCCGAAACATAGACTTCAATATAAGTCTTGTGCTGATAGGATCTGATGGAGTCTCAATGTGAAACTTTTGATAGAACAGTAAATAATTTTGCAAAGGATAAAATTAGCTAGAAATAACCGCATACCTATTTTCAATTATACAAGTAATGCAAAATTCCTCAAATAATTATTTTTTCTAAAAATGAGAAAGCCTTGGCAGTCTATCGTCGTCAATTTTCAGATGCCAAAGAAGAAACGTCGTCGATGGCTTATTCATGATAACTATTTTACTAAAACTAATCACATTTTTTTAAAAGTTGAATTATGAGCAAAAAATATAAATTTTTATTCAAGGAAAATACTTACCTATCCAAAATGACGAATTTTCAACCAAATACATAGACACTCAATCATTTAGTTGACTATTTAGATAAAAAGATCAACTTTCAAACAAAGTGGAATGGGTAAATTTTCAGTTAAAAATATAAAATTTAAACAAAAAAAAAAAGAAATTTAAACAAATCTGTTTACATTTTTAACATGCGTCATGAATTTTTAACAAAATGGATGAATTTCCATTAAAGCAAATTAGTTTTCTACCAAAAACAAAAAACTTTCAACCAAAAATGCAATATTTACATTCTTAGTTGAAAAGTTAATTGCAAGTCAAGAAAAGAGACAAATTTTCACCAAAATGCCCAATTTTTAATCAAAAAGTTGTTTTCTTATAAAAAAATATCAATTTTTATCTTCTGAGTTTCAAGAGTTACTTTTTAACAAACATAAAAACAAATTTAAGAAAAAAATAAAATGCCAAAGAGGTCTCTCCAAGGGTCAAGTTCAATAATTGTTATGGAATAAGTTTGAAAATCACTTTCATATTTCAGACTTTACACCCTATCCCTATCGCTCTCTTTTGCTATTTCTACATAATTCTACTATTATATTTTTTGGTCGGAATTAATCTTTTTTGTGCAATACTCATATCAAGTCGTATGTCTTAGAATCTCAAAAGTTTTCATCTGATTAGTTTGATTAAATCAAATAGGATTCATCCAATCTGCTTATAGAATTTGATTCTTGAAGTTTGGTTGATTCAGTTTTGTAGGAATTCCAACAAATTTTTTTACAGAATTTACTTCAAATTCCACGTTTAGGAAACAATTTTTTGAACTTGTATGCCTATGGATGTTAAGTGCATGAAAGACTGTGTTTTTGTCTCTGGCTTTTCTACCAGAAGCAAGGATCTATTCGGAAATCAAGAGAGATTAAAAGACGTACCTCGAATTGTTTTTGAAGAACATTAAAAGCAACTGAAAAATAAAGATCTTGTACACAGGATTTGAGCAAAAATGGTTATATGAATAGTTAGGTTTTGCCACAACTTAATAACAATTTTGAATAAGTGTATATATCTGGTATTTCAATCGCAACCTCATGAATGAAAAGCGTCAAACTAATTCTTCTGAGATATTCATGATCATATTTCATAAATTAATCGGAGAAATGAAATTTTGTTCCCGCAATAGAAGTTCTTTCGGGATTAATAATTAGATTTTGGCAAATAATCGTGCGATAAAATATGAGTGTCAAACAGAAAGACCGTATTTATATACGGTACTTCGGGTACTCGTAATTTTTTGAGCTTTGTCAAACCGACTGTTCAAGCTCCGAGCTTTTCTGTTGTGCTCTTTTTTTTGAACAAAATATCAACTTGATATTTGGCAAAGCATTAGTGCCCCACTTGTATAAATCTCTGGCTTTCAAAATATGTTTGTTACTTGGCCGTTGAAGACTAGCTCGTGCAGCTTCTCGCTTGAGAGTTCCTCCTATTCCATCGCACGGACTAATTCAACTATTTTGTTGAAAATTTATTTATTATTGTTAGAATTCAACTACTTGGTTAAAAATTCAAATAATTTGTTGAAAATATAATTATTGTTTTGAAAATTGAGTTATTTGCTTGAAAATTTACCTATTTTGTTAAAAACCCAATTATTACTTTGAAAATTGAACTATTTGGTTGAAAATTCAATGATTATTTTGAAAATTCAATTATTTTTCGAAAATTCAGCAATTAGATAAAAAATTCAACTATTTTTTTTCAAAATTTAACTATTATTTGGAAAATTCGATTATTTTGTTTTAATTTTGATGATTGTTTTATAATTTGAACTATTTAGTAAAAAATTCAACCATTTTGTTAAAAATTTGATTATTATTGTTAAAATCTAGCTATTTGGTCACAAGTTCAAATATTTGGTTGAAAATTTATTTATTATTTTGAAAATTCAACTACTTTGTTGAAAATGTAATTATTATTTTGAAATTTCGACTATTTGTTTGAAAATTCAAACATTTTGTTTAAAACTTAATTATTGCTTTGAAAATTGAACCATTTTGTTGAAAATTCAATTGGTTGAAAATGTAATTATTTTTTGAAAATTCAACTATTTGGTCAAAAATTCAAGTATTATGTTGAAAATTTGATGACTGTTTTAAAAATTGAACTATTCAGTAAAAAAAAAATTCAACTACTTTGTTGAAAATTAATTCATTATTTTGAAAGTTGAAATACTTGATTATAAATTCAAATAGTTTGTTCGAAATTTAATTATTACTTTGAAAATTCCCCTATTTGGTTGCAAAATTCAATGATTATTTTTTTAATTTAATTATTTTTTGAAAATTCCGCTATTTGATATAAAATTCAACTATTTTGTTGAAAATTGAATTATTATTTTGAAATTTCAATTACTTGGTTAAAAATTCAAATATTTTGTTAAAAACTTAATTATTACTTTGAAAATTCAACTATTTGGTTGAAAATCCAATGATTATTTTGAAAATTTAATAATTTTTTGAAAATTCAGCTATTTGATAGAAAATTTAACTATTTTGTTGAAAATTTAATTATTATTGTGAAAATTCAATTACTTCGTTAAAAATTCAAATATTTCGTTGAAAATTTAATTGTTATTTTGAAAATTCAGCTATTTGCTTGAAAATTTAACTATTTTGTTCAAAATTTAACTATTATTTGGAAAATTCAATTATTTTGTTTCAATGTTGATGATTGTTCTGGAAATTAAACTATTTGGTGAAAAATTCAACTATTTGGTTAAAAATCCAATGATTATTTTAAAAATTTAATAATTTTTCGAAAATTCAGCTATTTGATAGAAAATTTAATTATTTTGTTGAAAATCTAAGTATTATTGTGACAATTCAACTTCTAGTTTAAAAATTGTAATATTTTGTTGAAAATTTAATTATTGTTTGAAAAATTCAGCTATTTGTTTAAAAATTAAACTATTTTGTTCAAAATTTAACAATTATTTGGAAAATTCAATTATTTTGTTTCAATTTCAATGATTGTTCTGAAAGTTCAACTATTTTGTTGAAAATTTATTTATTATATTGAAAATTCAACTAATTTGTTGAAAATGTAATTATTATTTTGAAATTTCAACTAGTTGCTTAAAAATTCAAATATTTCGTTCAAAATTTAATTATTACTTTGAAAATTTAACCATTTTCATGAAAATTCAATGATGATTTCGAAAATTAAATTCTTTTTTGAAAATTCAACTATTTGGCCAAACATTCAAGTATTTTGTTGAAAATTTTATGATTGTTTTGAAAATTGAACTATTTGGTTAAAAATTCAACTATTTTGTTGAAAATTTGATTTTTATTTTTAAAATTCAGCCATTTGGTTAAAAGTTCAAATATTTGGTTGGAAATTTATTTATTATTTTGAAAATTCAAATAATTTGTTCAAAACTTAATTATTACTTTGAACAATCAACTATTTAGTTGAAAATTCAATGATTTAAAAAAAAAATTAATTATTTTTTTAACATTCAGCTATTTGATCAAAAATTAAACTATTTTGTTGAAAATTTAATTTTTATTATGAAAATTCAACTACTTGGTTGAAAATTTAATAATTATTTTTTAAATTAAATTCTTCTTTGAAAATTCAGCTATTTCATAAAAAATTCAACTGTTTTTTAAAAAATTGTCAATTTTAAATAAAATATTTGAAGTTTTGATGAAATAGTTGAATTTTCAAAATAATCAAAAAATTTTTAACAAAATAGCATAATTTTTAAAATAATAATTAAATTTTCAAAAAAATAGTCGAATGTTTGATCAAATAGCTGCATCTTCAAATTAATAATTAAGTCTTTACCTCAATAGTTGAATTTTCAAAAGAATAATTAAATTTTCAACCAGTTCGTGGAAATTTTAACCAAGTAGTTGAGTTTTCAAAATAATAAACATGTTTTTAACAAAATAGTTAAATTTTCAAAATAATCATGAAATTTTTAACAAAATATCTGAATTTTCAAAATAATAATCAAATTTTTAACGAAATTATTGAATTTTCAAAAAAATAATCAAATTTTCAACAAAATAGTTGAATTTTCAAAATGATAATTAAATTTTCAACAAAATAATAATAAGGTTTTGAACAAAATAGTTGAATTTTCAAGCAAACAGATGAATTTTCAAAATAATAATTAAATTTTCAAAAAAGTATTTGAATTTTTAACTAAGTAGTTCAATTTTCAAGAAATTCATTTAATTTTCAACCAAATAGTTTAATTTCCAAAATAATAATTGAATTTAAACAAAATAGTAGAATGTTCAATCAAATAGCTGAATTCTCAAAATAATAATAATTTAATTTTTAACAAAATAGGGTAATTTTTAATAGATTAGCATAATTTTTTGAATAATGGTTAAATTTTCAACAAAATAGTTGAATTTTCAAAATAATAAAAAAAATTTATCATTATTGTGAAAATTCAACTACTTGGTTAAAAATTCAACTATATTGTTCAAAATTTAATTAACTTAACAAAGTTAACAAAGTTATTACTTTGAAAATTCAACTATTTGGTTGAAGATTCAACGATTATTTTGGAAATATAATTATTGTTTGAACATTTAGCTATTTCATAAAAAATTCAACTATTTTGTTAAAAATTTAATTACGATTGTGAAAATTCAACTTCTAGGTTAAAAATTCAAATATTTTGTTGAAAATTTAATTATTGTTTTGAAAATTCAACTATTTTGTTCAAAATTTAACTATTATTTGGAAAATTCGATTATTTTGTTTTAATTTTAATGATTGTTCTGAAAATTAAACTATTTGGTCAAGAAGACAACTATTTTGTTAAAAATTTAATTATTATTTTGAAAATTCAAATATTTTCTTTTAATTTTAATGATTGTTTTGAAAATTAAATTATTTGGTGAAAAATGCAACTATTTTGTTGAAAATTTAATTATTACTTTGAAAATTCAACTATTTTGTTGAAAATTCAATGATTGTTTTGAAAATTAAATTATTTGTTGAAAAATGCAACTATTTTGTTAAAAATGTTATTAATACTTTAAAAATTCAACTATTTGGTTGAAAATTTAATGATTATTCTGAAAATTAAATTATTTTTTGACAATTCAGCTATTTGAGAAAAAATTCAACTGTTTTGTTGAAAATTTCATTATTATTATGAAAATTTAACTAATTGGTTGTAAATTCAAATATTTTGTTGAAAATTCAATTATTGTTTTGAAAATTCAGTTATTTGCTTAAAAATTCAACTATTTTGTTCAACATTTAATTATTGTTTAGGAAATTCAAATATTTGGTTAAAAATTCCACTATTTTGTTATAATTTTATTTATTATTTTGAAAATTACTCTAAATTAAAAACGAGAATTATTTAGTAATTTAGTAAAAATAGAAAAATTAAAAATATTTCAAAGTTTTCAAATATTTTTAATCTCTTCAAAACTTCTAAAGTTTCTAAATGTTTTTAAACTGACTCGAGTTATTCCAAAAAATTGCCTCAAAATCTTTCATATTCTTTTTTTTCAATTTTAGGAATTTTTATAATTGTTTAAAAATTTTTTGAAATATTAAAAAAAATATTTTATCTAAAAATATTTTTAAAAAGTCTCATTTTTACAAATTAATAATTCCTGCAAAAAATAATATAAATATAATTTTTCTAGGTTCCTTAAAAAATTTTCAAAAGATTTTTAAAAATTTCAAACATGTTGAAAACTTATCTAGAAAATTTCTAATAATTTTTTTTTTTATTTCACAGGATTCTACAACATTTTGGGAAGAAATTTAAAAATATTAATTTCGGAATGATGATTCAATTTTCAACACAATAGTTGAATTTACATAATAATAATTAAATTTTCAACAAAATAGTTTAATTTTCAAAATAATAATCAAATTAAAAAAATTTGAATTTCTAACCAAATAGTTCAATTTTCAGAATAATAATTAAATTTTCAACACAATAGTTGCATTTTTAAGCAAATAGCTGAATTTTCAAAACAATAATTAAATTTTCAACAAAATATTTGAATTTTTAACCAAGCAGTTGAATTTTCAAAATATAAATTAAATTTGAAACAAAACAGTTGAATTTTTAACCAACTAGTTCAATTTTTAAAAAATGCATTAAATTTTCAACCGGATAGTTTAATTTTTAAAATAATAATTGAATTTCAACAAAATAGTGGAATTTTCCGCCTACAAAGATGAATTTCTCATGACAAGGCAATTTATAATGTTTTTCAACTTTTCGTGAAATTCACTATTTTAGGCGGATCTAATGTCTAGTCAAGGCGTAATTGATAAACAAACACGATAAGAAATTTTATAAAGGCTTGTAGGAGTTATCAGATCGCCATATTGCTTTCTAATTAGCGAAAGAGTTCAGAAAATTTGAAAATTAGTTGAAAATCATTAAAAATCAGTTTTTCTCATATCAGTCACAAGTGATTAGATTAGACTCTACATTCTACCATACGTAGAATAAAAAGAAGGCATCGCTTAAACTGATCTTCGCTTCTATATTTGCTATAAAATTGTTCATCAGTGTGGTTCCCGCATCAGCTCAACAAGGTGGTCTTTGGAAATTTGGTAGAGAAATTCAAAACGAACGACACTCTAGCCATACCAGATTACTATTGACGGTATACGATTGTACTCGCATTAATCCTGACCAAACCTATACTTTTATTAAAGTTATTCGTGACACACCAGTGAGACCAATTACTCGAATTCATCTTCAAAGTTGGTGGCAAGGCCAGGACATAGCAGGATTTACAGAAAGAGTACGTTTTGTTGGTGCTACTGATGATAGCACAGCATGGTCCATTATATTCACGAGCCTCCAACGTCGTGGGATGCAATTCGATGTACGACTATTGGGTCCAAGAAATGAGGTAGGGTCCCCAGAACTTGATATATTGGTGTAGAATGTTTTTAATATGCAATTTTTACATTTTTTTGTATCGCAGAACGCAAATCTCATTGTGATACTCAACAATAATTGTAATCAAACAAGCCAACGAGATTGTGAATAAAAGTAGTGTTCAACAGAGTTTGCCATAGTGACATTCATTCATTCCTTTCATCCTATTTTTGAAGGAATTCCTAAAAATACTTTTGTATCTCTATTAAAGTCTGCACAGTGGGTGTTAGTACAAAATATCATTATGCCATGCAACAATAATTGTAATCAAGCAACCCAAGAATATTTTGAATGTCTCGCGACCGTAAAGCACAGTGGGTGTATTTACAGAATCTCATTGTGCTACTCAACAATAATTGTAATCAAACAACCAACAAGATTGTGAATAAAACTAATGTTCAACAGAGCTTGCCATGGTAATATTTATTTATTGCTTTCATCCTATTTTCAAAAAAATTCCTGAAAATACTTTTGTTTCTTTATTAAAGTCTGCATTGAAAATTTAAAATAAAAAATTCTAAACTTTTTCCGCATGAACACATTCTTTTCCATCTTCGCTTCATCTGATATATTTTCTCTTCTAATGAGGAAATAATTTATATCATTTAATTAGAAAAGTTTTAATTCATTGTGATATTTGGACATCTTGCGTGAATAGATTAAGTGTATAAATAATTCTTATTTGATTAAGTGTATAAATAATTCTTATTTTTCAATCTAAAGCAGTAACTTGTAAGTAAATTATGTTGGTGGAGGTGACGAAGCCTAATTAGAAGTTTTACAATACTTCTTTCTATCATTATTACAATAAAGTTAAAAATGTTACACAAATAGGTTTTTTCATCAGAGTTTTCTATTTGTCACGTATTTCATTTCTAGAACCTTCTTTTAATTATCATAGCCCTATATAATATGTAGTATTTTCACAAAGCAATTAGTAGTTTTCAATATCTAATTAATAATTTTCTACCAAAGTCAGGGTGGCCGGGAAAAACTTGGAAATCAGAGAAAAGTCAGGGATTTTGAAAACAATCTTGCAAAAATCAGTTAGTTTCAGAAATGTGGACTTTCGAAGAGATAGTTGAATTTTTAAGAAAAAAGATGAATTTTGAATAAAAAGAACTCAATTTTTATAAAAAATACGAATTCTTCACCAAATACATGAATTTTTAACCAAAAAGATGAATTTCGAACATAAAATATGAATTTTCCACGTAAAGTTATTATTCTACCAAATACTTTAATTTTCAAGCTGAAAAGATAAATTTTCTACAAAAAATTTGAATTTTCAACAAAAAAGTTGATTTACGATAAAAAAATAAAAAAGATTAAAAAACATCAAAATACTTTGGAATTGTAAAAGACAATTTAGAAACTTATTAAAATACTTTGGAGTTGGAAACTGGGATGCAGGAAATTATCCAAATACTTTGAAGTTGGAAACCGTGATCCAGCAACTTATGAAAATACTTTGGAGTTGGAAGCGGGGATCCAGGAATTTATCAAGATACCTTGGAGTTGAAAACGGGGATCCAGGAAATTATTAAAATAATTTGGAGTTGGAAAAAGGGATCCAAAAAATTATTAAAATACTTTGACTTTGGAAACAGGGATCCAGGAACTTATAAAAAACTTTGGAGTTGGAAGCGGGGAGACAGGAACTTATTAAATACCTTGGAGTTGTAAACTGGGATCCAGGAAATTATTAAGATATTTTGGAGTTGGGAGCGGGGATCCAGAAATTATTGAAATACTTTGAAGTTGGAAACGGGAATCCAGGAATATATTAAAATACTTTGGAGTTGGAAAAACGGATCCAGGCAATTATTAAAATACTTTAAGGTTGGAAACAGGGATCCAGAAACTTATTGAAATACTTTGGAGTTGGAAACTGGGATCCAGGAAATTATCCAAATACTTCGAAGTTGGAAACCGTGATCCGGCAATTTATGAAAATACTTTGGAGTTGGAAGTGGGGATGCAGGAATTTATCAAGATACCTTGGAGTTGGACACAGGGATCCAGGAAATTATTAAAATTCTTTGAAGTTGGAAAAAGGGATCCAAAAAATTATCAAAATAATTTGAATTTGGAAACCGGGATCCAGGCACTCATAAATAACTTTGGAGTTGGAAGTGGGGAGATAGGAACTTATTAAATACCTTGGAGTTGTAAACGGGAATCCAGGAATATATTAAAATACATTGGATTTGGAAAAACGGATCCAGGAAATTATTTAAATACTTTGAGGTTGGAAACAGGGATCCAGAAACTTATTGAAATACTTTGGAGTTGGAAAATATGATCCAGGAAATTATCCAAATACTTTGAAATTGGAAACCGTGATCCGGCAACTTATGAAAATACTTTGGAGTTAGAAGTGGGGATCCAGGAATTTATCAAGATACCTTGGATTTTGAAACCGGGATCCAGGAACTTATAAAAAACTTTGGAGTTGGAAGCGGGAATACAGGAACTTATTAAATACTTTGGAGTTGTAAACTGGGATCCAGGAAATTATTAAGATACTTTGGAGTTGGGAGCGGGGTTCCAGGAAAGTATTAAAATACTTTGAAGTTGGAAACGGGGATCCAGGAATATATTAAAATACTTTTGAGTTTAAAAAGGGGATCCAGGAAATTATTAAAATACTTCAAGGTTAGAAACAGGGATCCAGAAACTTACTGAAAAACTTTGGAGTTGGAAACTATGATCCAGGAAATTATCCAAATACTTTGAAGTTGGAAACCGTGATCCGGCAACTTATAAAAATACTTTGGAGTTGGAAGTGGGGATGCAGGAATTTATCAAGATACCTTGGAGTTTAAAACGGGGATCCAGGAAATTATTAAAATAATTTGGAGTAGTAAAAGGGATCCAACAAATTATCAAAATACTTTGACTTTGGAAACAGGGATCCAGGAACTTATAAAAAACTTTGGAGTTAGAAGCGGGGAGACAGGAACTTATTAAATACCTTGGAGTTGTAAACTTGGATCCAGGAAATTATTAAGATACTTTGGAGTTGGGAGCGGGGATCCGGGAAATTATTGAAATACTTTGAAGTTGGAAACGGGAATCCAGGAATATATTAAAATACTTTGGAGTTGGAAAAACGGA
>JAABKJ010007545.1:196175315-196244607 GCA_011634705.1 Andricus grossulariae
TTTGCCATAGTGACATTCATTCATGCCTTTCATTCTATTTTCAAAAGAATTCTTAAAAATACTTTTTTTTCTCTAATAAAGTCTGCACAGTAGGCGTTACTATAGAATCTCATTATGCCATACAACAATAATTGTAATCAAACAACCCAAGAATATTTTGAATGTCTCATTATGCCACTCAACAATAATTGTAATCAAACAACCAACATGATTGTGAATAAAACTGGTGTTCAACAGAGTTTGCCAGAGTGACATTCGTTCATTCCTTTCATCCTATTTTCAAAACAATTCCTAAAAATACTTTTCTGTTGAAAATTTTGGTTATTATTTTCAAAACGAAACTATTTGGTTAAAAATCCAACTATTATGTTGTAAATTTAATTATTTATTTGAAAATTCAACTTCATGGTTAAAAATTCAACTATTTTGTTAAAAATATGATTATTATTTGGGAAATTCAACTATTTTGTTGGAAATTCAATTATTTATTATTTTGAAAATTCAACTATGTATTTGGTTAAAAATTCAACTAGTTTGTTGGATATCAAACTGTTTTCTTGAAAACTTAATTACTGCTTCAAAAATAATTACACTTAGAACAAAATAGTTACATTTTCAATCAAATAGATAAATTTTTCAAATAATAATAATTGTTTTAACAAACTAGCTGAATTTTCAAATAAATAATTGAATTTTCAATGAAATATTAAAATTGTTAACCAATTAGTTGAATTTTTAAAGTAATAATCAAATTTTTAACGAAATAGTTAAATTTTTAACCAAATAGTTTAATTATATAAAACAATCAATAAACTTGAAAAACTGTAACTGTTTTTTTGAAAATTTAATTATTTCTTCAAAAATTCAACTATATTCTTGAAAATTTATTTATAATTTCAAAAATTCAACTATTTTATTAAAAATTTAATTATTTTCAAAAAAATTCAACTATTAGGTTTAAAATTCAACTATTTAGTTGAACATTCAATTATTATTATTTGGTTGAAAATGCAACAATTTTGTTTAGAATTTAATTATTATTTGGAAAATTCAACTATTTTGTTAAGAATACAATTGTTATTTTGAAAACTCAACTGTTTTGTGGAAAATCTAATTTTTTTCAAATTCAACTTTTTTTTTGAAATTTGAATTATTATTTTGAAAATTCAACGTTTTGTTAAAAATTAAATTATTATAGTGAAAATTCAACTGTTTGGTGAAAAATTAAACTATTTTGTTGAAAATTTAATTATTGTTTTGAATAATTAATCCATTTGGTTAAAAATTGAACTATGTCATTATGAATTTTACTATTAATTTGAAAATTCAGCTATTTGCTTAAAGGTTTAACTACTTTGTTGACACTTTAATTAATATTTTGAAAATTCAAATACTTGGTTGAAAATTCAAATTTTTTGTTGAAACTTTAATAACAGTTTCAAAAATTCATATATTTGCCTAAAAATTCAACTGTATTGTTCAAAATTTAATTATTAATTTGAAAATTCAACTATTTTGTGGACCGAATCAAAAATCGTGATTTCTGCCCTAGGAAAGAAAGTGAAAATTAAACTGTTTTATTTTTGGTTGAAAATTTATAATTATTGTCAAAAAGTAAATTTTTTGTTTGTCAACTCATCATTTTAGTTGATAATTAACTATTTGGTTTCAAACTGCTGTATTTTGTTGACAATTTTCTTTTTTGGTAGAAAATTATTCTTCTAGGTTAAAAATAATATTTTTGATTCCAACTTCAACTTTTTGCCTAAATGTTAAACTTTTTTGTTGAAAATTTATTTCTTCTGTTGAAGATCCATCATTTTAGTTACAAATTCATCTCTTTGGTTGAAAAATGTACTATTTTGTTGAAAATTCGTGACATTTTTGGTCTGAAATGAATTATTTAAACTAAACATTAAACTCTTGTATTTTTCGTCAAAAATTTATATCTGGTTGGATTGAGTATTCCCTAGAATTATTAATTTTTCAAACAAAGAATATCTTTCTGATGGCTTTTTTTTTATGATGTTTTGAAATTTCCTAGAATTATCGATTATTCAAACAATTTTCACGAACAAATTCAGAGTTTGGCTATTTATTAACGAATAGCCGAATTTTTTTACAGAATCAACTAAGAATGTCTTTATGATGACTTTTCTTCTATGATGTTTTGAAATAATCCCAAAAGGGCATAAGCGCCAACATTTCGCAAAGTAAAATAGCATAAGGGCCAAAGTTTAGCAATTCCAAAAGGACATAAGCGCTAACGTTTGGCAAAGTGAAATAGCATAAGGGCCAAAGTTTAGAAATTCCAAAAGGGCATAAGCGCCAACATTTGGCAAAACATAAGGGCATAAGCTCCGAAGTTTGATAATTCCAAAAGAACACAAGCGCCAACATTTGGCAAAGTAAACGGTCATAATCGCCAATGTTTGAAAATTCCAAAAGGGCATAGGCGTCAACATTTGGCAAAGTATCAGACATAAGCACCAAAGTTTAAAAATCCTGAAAGGACATAAGCGCCAACATTTGGCAAGGTAAAACGGTATAAGGGCCAAAGTTTGAAAATTCCAAAAGGACATAAGCCCAAACACTTGGTACATCGAAAGGGCATAAGCTAAAAGAAGTTTGACAATTCCAAAAGAACAAAAGCTCCAAGATTTGGTAAAGTAAACGGGCATAAGCGCCAAACTTTGAAAATCCCGAAGGGGCATAAGCGCTAACATTTGGTAAAGTAAAATAGCATGAAGGCTAAAGTTTGAAAATTCAAAAAGGGCATGAGCGCCAACATTTGGCAGAGCAAAAGATCACAAGCTCCAAAGTTTGAAAATGACACAAGGGTATAAGCTCCGAAGTTTGAAAATTACAAACGGGCATAAGCGTTAATGTCTGAAAATCCCAAAAGGGCATAAGCGCCAACATTTCGCAAAGTAAAATAGCATAAGGGCCAAAGTTTAGCAATTCCAAAAGGGCATAAGCGCAAACATTGGCAAAACAAAAGGGCATAAGCTCCGAAGTTTGATAATTCCAAAAGAACATAAGCGCCAATATTTGGCAAAGTAAACGGTCATAATCGCCAATGTTTGAAAATTTCAAAAGGGCATAGGCGCCAACATTTGGCAAAGTATCAGGCATAAGCGCCAAAGTTTAAAAATCCTGAAAGGACATAAGCGTCAACATTTGGAAAAGTAAACCGTCATAAGCGCCAAAGTTTAAAAATTCCAAAAGGTCATAAGCGCCAACATTTTGCGAAGTAAAATGGCATAAGGGTCAAAGTTTGATAATTCCAAAAGGGCATAAGCGCCAGCATTTGGCAAAGTAAACAAGCAGGAGCGCCAAAATTTGCTCATTCCAAAAGGGCATAAGCGCCAACATTTGGCAAAGTAACGGACACGAGCGCCAAAGTTTGAAAATTCCAAAAGAGCATTAGCGCCAATATTTCGCAAAGTAAGCGGGCATAAGCGCCAACATTTCACAAAGCAAAATAGCATAAGGGCCAAAGTTTTAAAATTCTAAAAGGGCATAAGGGAACACATTTGGCCAATCAAAAGGGCATAAGCTCCGAAGTTTGAAAATTACAAACGGGCATAAGCGCCAGAATTTGAAAATTCCAAAAGGGCATAAGCGCCAACATTTGGCAAAGTAAAAGAGTAAAAGTGCCAAAATTTAAAAATTCCAAAAGGGCATAAGCGCCAACATGTTGCAAAGTAACGGGCATAAGCGCCAAAGTTTGAAAATTACCAAAGGGCATAGGCGCTAAGATTTGGCAAAGCAAAATGGCATAAGCTTCGAATTTTGAAAATTGTAAAAGGTTATAAGCTCCGAAGTTTGAAAATTACAAGCTGGAATAAGCGCCATTATTTGGCAAAGTAAAAGAGCAAAAGCACCAAAATTTAAAAATTCCAAACGGGCATAAGCGCCAACATTGGGCAAAGTAACGGGCATAACCGCCAAATTTTCAAAATTCCAAAAGAGCAAACATTTGGCAAAGCAAAAGGGCATAAACTCCGAAGTTTGACAATTCCAAAAGGGCATAAGCGTCAACATTTGGAAAAGTGACGGGCATAAACGCCAAAGTTTGAAAATTCCAAACGGGCATAAGCGCCAACATTTGGCAAAGTAAAATGGCATAAGAGCCAATGTTAAACAATTCCAAAAAAGCATTAGCGTCAACATTTGGTAAAGTAAACGGGCATAAGCGCCAAAGTTTTAAAATTCCAAAAGGACATAAGCGCTAACATTTGTCAAAGTAACGGGCATAAGGGCCAATTTTTAAAAATTCCAAAAGAGCATAAGCGTCAATATTTGGCAAAGTGAAAGGGCATAAGCGCTGAAGTTTAGAAATTCCAAAAGAACATAAGTGCCAACATTTCGCAAAGTGAAATGGCTTGAGGGCCAATGTTTATAAATTCCAAAACAGCATAAGCGCCAACATTTGAAAAAGTAATGGGTATAAACGCCAAAGTTTGAAAATTCCAAAAGGGCATAAGCGCCAACATTTGGCAAAGTGAAATGACATAAGGGCCAAAGTTTGTAAATTTCAAAAGAGCATTAGCGTCAACATTTGGCAAAGTAAACGGGCATAAGCGCCAAAGTTTTAAAATTCCAAATGGACATGAGCGACAACATTTCGCAAAGTATAATAACATAAGGGCCAATGTTTAAAAATTCCAAAAGAGCATAAGCGCCAACATATGGCAAAGTAAAAGGGCATAAGCGCTAAAGTTTGGAAATTCTAAAAAGGCATAAGCGCCAGCATTTGGCAAAGTAAAAGGGCATAAGGGCCAAAGTTTGAAAATTCCAAAAGAGTATAAGCGCCAGCATTTGGCAAAGTAGAAGGACATAAGCTCCAAAGTTTGAAAATTCCAAAAGGGCATTAGCGCCAACATTTAGTAAAGAAGAAGGGCATAAGCGCCAACATTAGGCAAAGTAAACGGATATGAGCGTCAAGGTTTGGAAATTGCAAAGGGCATAAGCGCTGAAGTTTGGAAATTCCAAAGTTGTATAAGCGTCAACATTAGGCGAAGTAAAAGGGCATAAGTGCCACAGTTTGAAAATTCCAAAAGGGTATAAGCGCCAACATCTGGCAAAGTAAAAGTGCATAAGCTCTAAAGTTTGAAAATTCTAAAAGGGCATAAGCGCCAACATTTAGTAAAGCAAAAGGGCATAAGCGCCAAAGTTTGACAATTTCAAAAGGGCACGAGCGCCAACATTTCACAAAGTAAACGGGCATAAGGGCCAAAGTTTGCAAATTATAAAAGGGAAGTAGGACCAACTATTGGCCCAAAAAATTTCAATACCCAGTTTTTCACTTATGAGGGTAATATTTTAAGAGCAATTTTTTATTTTTATTGTATAGCTAATTTTGAAGAAAAATGTTCAGTAACAACTTGATTCACCTAATATTGAGTATTAGGGTAAATTTTATTTTTTATACTAAATAAATTTTACCTTAATATACAGTCCTAATTAGGTTTACATTTTTTACTAAGAAATTAGTTGCTGTTCGCTATAGAATTAGTAATTATCTTGTCTAATAGAATTAGTAATTTTTCACTAATCTTCAGTGGCCCACTTTTCGCTAATTAAATCTGTAAAATTTCAGTAGTAATTGTTTAAGTTTTAACAATTTTAATTCAGAGAGGCAGTAAAGTATCTTTTGCATGAAAAAAAAATTATAAAATAAAAATAAACTTCTTTAGATACATAAGTTCATCCTTCTTGAAGGCAAATCGTTTTGACAAAATTTGTTCAATTATTCTGAATAACTATGGAAAATTAAAAAAATGTATGGCTAAAAAAATTTGAAAATCGAAAGCAAAATTCTGTTTTAATGTAGCGCACGTAGTCCATGGATATTCTTACTTTATTTATAGCCCATATTGACTCATTAAAATTTTAAGATTGTAAAATATATTTATTTTTCCCAACATTTTTAAAACTATGAGAAGACAATGCTTTTAAATTGGAGACCGGCTACGTCATGTTTACAATTTCACAATCTGGCCATCTCATTGTTTCAATAGAGTTTAAAATGTTGAACCATCGCGTCGTTTTATTAAGCTTTTGTATTATTCACATTTTCCATGTTTATAACTTTTTTTAAATCATTATCTATAGTCCTGAATAATTTTGCCTTCATCATGCAATTAGTTTTTCACTATTTGATTAGAAAATATTTCGACTATTTGAATTAGTAATTTTCTACTAATCTTTATAGAGACTTCAATGCCAAGATGCTCTAAAAAAATGGGGAAAAGGGATATTTCTCACGAAAATAGAATAAATTGTTTCAAATGAAATTAATTTAGGTACTACTAAGAAATTAAAAAGCTTCATATTCGTAATATTTCAAGTAAAAGTATTGCTTTTTCAACAAAATAGTTGAACTTTCAACCAAAAACTTAAATTCTCAACCAAGGAGATAATTTTCTACCAGAAAAGACGAATTTACATTAGAGGTGAATTCTCAACTGAAATAATTAATTTCAAGTCAGATAAATGAATTTTCAACTGAGTTGATACATTTTCAACAAGGACATTTTTTATCTTTAATCAAAAACAATTGAATTCATTTCATTTTTCTTGTCGAAAACCCCGATTTCTTTTACAACAAAGTTTCATTTTCAACCCGAAAATATGAATTTTCAATCAAAAAGTTAATTTTTAACCAAAAGTTGACTTTTTTAACAAAATAATTGAATCTTCAATCCGATAGGACGAATTTTCAACAAAATAGTTACATTATCAACCAAAAAAGATGAAGTCCCAAAATAAAACGTAATAGTTGATATTCCATCCAAAAAATATTATTGAGTCAAGAAATAAAAATTACCTAAATTTTCTGACCAATTGTTGAATTTCCAAGCCAAAATACATGACTTCTCAACGAAAAATGTAATAGTTTATATTTCATGAAAATAGGATTTTAATTTGTTAAACAGTTGAATTCAACTAGGAAAGACGAATTTTCAACAAAACAAGTACATGTTCAACCAGAAAACGTTTTTCAGTCAAAAGAGACAACATTTTTTTAACAAATTGTTGAACTTTCAACCTAAAAATTCAATGATTTTATAAAACAGTTGAATTTTCCATTCAAAAATATGAATTTTCTACCAAATAGTGGAATCTTCAACCAAAGGGTTGCATTTTGTAACAAAAAAGATGAAATTTCTATCAAACGAAATAAATTTCCAAATCGGAAAGAAGAATTGTTATTGAAAGTGTTAAATCTTAAACCAAGAAAGATTCTTCAGTCTAGGAAGAAAAAAATTTCAACCAAATTTTTTAATTTTTAAGCCAGAAAGGCACATGTTCTATAAAACATCTGAGTTTCTAAACCGTAAATATGAATTTTCAACACAAAAAATCATTTTTAGCCAAATAGTTGAATTTCCAATAAAACAGTTGTATTTTCAACAACAAAACTCTTCTATAATTATAGCTGAAAATTCATCTTTTCGATTGAATATTGATTTTTTATCTAAAAATTTAACTATTTAATTTTTGGTTAAAAGTTCATCTTTTTTAATTGAAAATTTATGTTGTTTCTGTAAATTCGCCTTTTTGTAGAAATTAGTCTTCTTGTTTGAAAATTCATCATTTTAGTTAAAAATTCTTTTTTTTGTTTGTTCGAAATTCAACTATTGCATTAGAAGATTAATTACTGATGTTAAAAATTCATCAGTTTGGTTGAAAATAAATTTTTTTTACCGAAAATTTGTTGGGTTAAAATTCATCCATTCCAGTTGAAGATTCATCATTTTAGTAGCAAATTCATTACTTTGGTTGGAAATTTGTTGGTTTTTTTTGTGTGGAAAAATAGTTTCTGTAACTGAAATATTAACTGATCGATGTTTGGCTGAAAATTGATATTTTTCAGTTTAAAATTTAACTATTTGGTTAAAAATTGATCTTTTTCGGACTGAAAATGTAATAGTTTATATTTCATGAAAAGAGGATTTTAATTTTTTTTAACATTTGCATTCGACTAAAAAGGACGAATTGTCAATTAAATAGGCACATTTTCAATCAGCAAATATTTTTCAGTTAAGAGAGAAAAAAATTAAACTTTATTTTTCAACTTTCAAGCCAAAACGATAACCTTTTAACAAAATTGTTGAATTTTCAACCAGAAAATATAAATTCTCGACAAAAACGGTAATAGTTGATATTTCTACCAGAAATTTCTTAAATCTTTAATAAAAAAAATTGCTTTCAACAAAAAAGTTGATTCTTAACCACATAGTTCAATTTTTTACTAAAATAATTGAATCTTCAAACCGAAAGGACAAATTTTCATAATAATATTTACATTTTCAACCAAAAAATATGAAGTTCCAGAGAAAAATTTAATAGTTGATGTTTAAAACAAAAAAGACAATTTTTCAACAAAATATTAAAATACTCAACTAGAACAAATTTATAATCAGCGAAAGGTTGCATTTTGAACCAAAAAAGAATACCTTTCTACCAAACGAAATAAATTTCCAATTCAGAAAGAAGAATTTTTATCAAAAAAGTAAAATTTTTAAACAAGAAAGATTCTTTAGTCAAGAGAGAAAAAAATTTGCAACCAAATTCTTTCATTTTTAACCAAATTTTCTATAAAAAATCGGAGTTTTTTACCCACAAATATTAATTTTTAACAAAAAAGGTAATTTTGAGCTGAATAATTGAATTTCCAACAAAACAGTTTCATTCGCAACAACACAAATTTTGAAGTTTTATTATTCAGTTTTTATTATATAGTTTAGCATTTGATGTATTGTTTCAAAAATATCTTATTTCAAACTCATACTGCTTTTCCATTCCATTATTGAAGCTTTTAAGGTTTAAAAGAGGGGAAATAAACGTATGAAATACAAATATCTGTGAAGAATGATTTTAAGCTTTCCCATCCATTTTGAAATAATATGACTTGACATTATTTAGATGAGGAAACGAGATAGTGACTATTATTAATACACTAATGATTCGACAAATATTGCAAAGATTTTATTTAAAGTTTTGAAGAGTTCAAAGGTTCTAAATTATTTGAAATATATCATAAAAATTTCAAAGATTTCAAAGATTCCAAAAAATTTCATGAAGATTTAAATGATTTCAAAAACATTCCAAAATTTAAAGAAGGATTTTAAAAATTTCACAAAGATTTCCTTGATCTCAAAAGATATATCAAAGATTTCAATGACTGTAGTTTTTAGAAACCAAACTTTGGAAATCGAAAATAATATGCAAAAAATAGCATACGAGGACCTAAAAAGTTACTTTTCTCACTTCCTTAATTTTTTAATTTAAAAATCAAAATAACTTTATCAGTTAACGTGACAGTTGTATTTTTAACAAAAAAAGATGAAATTCTTTCACCGGAAGAAATTAATTTTCAAACCAGAAGGAACACCTTTATATAAAAGAGTTGAATTTTCAAGCCGAAAGGATGAATTTTCAACAACAGAGTTAAATTGCCAACAAAAAAGCTAATTTTCAAACAATAAGTTGAATTGTCTACCAAAATATTTGAATTGTCTACGAAAAAAAACGAATTTGAAACGAAAAAGCTAAATTTTCAACCAAAGAGATGAATTTTCAACTAAAATTATGAATCTTCAGTGAAACAACTGAATTTTTGAAAAAGTATTTCAACTTTCAATCAAGTAGTTAAATTTTCAACTGGAAAAGACAAATTTTCAACAAAAAATAGCTGAACCCTCTACAGGATTTTTTTTACCAAAAGAGATGAATTTTCAAACCAAAACAACACTTTTCAACAAAATATTTGAATTTTCAAACTGAAAATAACGAATTTTTAACAAAATAGCTGAATCCCCAAACAAATCAGAATAATTTTCAACAAAAATAAGTTAATTTTCAACCAAATGAAACGACATTTTTTTTTACCAAAAGAGATGAATTTTGAAATAAAAAAGCCGAATTTTTACCAAAGAAAGAAAAAAATTTCCACTGAATTATTGAATTTTCAAGCCAAAAAGACGAATTTTCTACAACAAAATATGCATTTTCAAACCGAACATATGAATTACAAAAAAAAAGTTACTTTCCAACTAAAAAGTTATTATCAAACGCCGATATTATGTACACCCAGAAGTTGCATCCCTCATTTGTTATGAGGATCTTTTTTTTCTTTAATTTTTGCTTTTCAAAAATGGTAAAAGTGATTTTTTTCTATAGATAATCTCAAAAGATAATCCAATATTTACAAAAATAATATTATTGTAAAGAAAATCAAATTCTAAAGTTGACGTGTTTCAGGGTTTTTCACAAAAGCACATTTTAAGAGGTTAAACTACCCCTTATTAGTATTTTTTACATCGATTTTTTGACATCGATTACTGACACCATGATCATTGTTACATAGGAACACACTTTGCAGGAGGTGAAAAGTACTAATAAGGAGTAGTTTACCCTCCTGAAATGTACTTTTGTGAAAAACCCTGAAACACGTCAACTTGAGAATTTAATTTTCTTTAGAATTCAATTATTTTTGTAAAAATTTGAATATTTTACCATTTTACATAGAAAAACAAATCATTTTTACCCCTATAAAAAATAAGGGATGCAACCCATAGGGTTCGAAATGCTGTATATGATGTCGGCGTTCGATAACAAACAATCTCCAATTGGTTTCCACAGAAAAATTCTACATAGAAACAGATATATCTTGAAAAAATGTTTTGAGGGTAAATTTTAGGGGTGATTTTCACTGCTTTAAAATTTTATTCAGCAGAAAAGAAAATATACGTTTCTCGTATTTTTTTAGCCTCTACAACATAGCGAATTTTCATTGAAATCTGTGACTGACACTTCGATACCCTTCCTTGTAAGTTTTAGTTTAGGGAAAGGAATTTAAAGATGAAAAAAATATATTTTTAAAAAGTAATCTGAAATCTATTTATCGAATATAATCACTAAATATCAAAAGTCTCATTGAATGTAATTCAAGTGGCATTGTATAGAAAATTTTCATTTTTGTCAACTGACAATGTTTGAAAAAAAACTTCAAAAATATTTTTAAAAAATTTAATTTTCTAGCATCATTCTACGAGAATATTATTATAAATAAAATAGTATATAGAACATAAGATTGTTTGTCTTCTTTCACGTTCAAGATGCGTGAAAGAGAATACATAGAAATTGAATATGAATCGATTCTCATTTGAGTGTATTTAAGGTTTAAAGAATAGTTTATAATAATATAATACTTCGTAAAATAATTTCTGTACATAATCCGAGGGAGAGGTGATAAGCAATTTGGTAACTACTCCAGTAAATAATGTATTAAATTATACTAATAATAATGATAAATTGTATCATTTTTGCAGATTCAGTATTAATTCATCACCTACGTCAAAAGCGTACAAACATGGCTTTATTGTATTATTTTTAACTAAAAATGTATGCATTATTTTGAACAGTCATACCTGTAATAAAAAAATTATAATAAAGTATACTTCATTATACTTCTTTTTGAAATCCAGGTGAATTTGAATGTTAATTTCACAAAGTAAATCAATTTTCAACCAAGCAGTTGAATTTTTGATAATTTCGAGGTCTGAAATGGAAATACTTATAGTTTAAAATTTTTAATTATTAAATTTCTTTCGGTAATTTATTCGTGTAATTAAGTCGCTCTGGGATCATATTTTCAACGATTCACATCACATTTTTATTATACAAACACGAAATAGACGATGCGAAACCTTGTTTTTATCCACTGTATCAGCATAATAATTCAATTTACAAGTTTATACAAACATAGCAAAAATCAAAGCGAGTATCGACTGACTATAACCAAAGATAAAATAATGTAAAAATATATGTGAAAAGGAAATATGTACATCAGGGTGGTCCAAAAATGCGTTGGAAACTTTTTTTCTCGAATTTTCATGAATATTGCCGCCAAATTTGTTCGAATCAACATGAAAAATAAAAGAGTTTGAAAACAAATGATATTTAGAGGTTCCGGTAGCCCCATGAAGTTTAACACGTATTTTTCCCATAAGAACAAAAATATTTTTGTACATTTTATTCAGAATCGTCAATATTAGGTATATCGAGTTGAAACTCAACATTTTTCTTCACAATTAGCTATAAAATACAGATGAAAACTTTCTTTCTAAATATCAACCCCACAAATCTCTTTTATAGGGTCTTAAAAACCCCCGTTAGTGAAAAATTGGGTTTTGCGAGTTTTTTGCGCTAATTATGATATTTTTGGCGGTTTTTAAAATAAAAATTGCTTTTAATACATAAAATACTACTTTTCACTGATAACTGGATGTTTTTATTTTTTTAAATAATTTATTGTTGTTTTTAGAATTTTTCTCTTAGAATAAAGCTAGAAAGTCACGGTTTTTCCGAAATTTTTAAAATTATTTCAATCTTTTCAGTTGCATTGAGGCAATAATCCATTAAATTTAACAGACATACTTATTGCAACAATTTATCATTATTCATAAAAATATTCTATTCGAATAATGATAAAAAGTTGCGGTTTTTATTCTGAAAATTTTAACTCTGCTTTGGCTTTTTAGTTATGAACAAATAATAAATTAACATTAGAGTGCATCGTTTTTTAAACGATCTCTTTCTTTTTTCTGAATATATTTTTTTGAAATAAAACAGATATATTTGAAATATTTTTCAAATTTTCTGTAACTAAATTGTTCAAACAATTATGTTTGTTAACTTTTATTAATTATCTCACCGCTCTAAGTGAAAAGTGGACAAAAAGTTAAAAATTAAAAAAATGCAACTATCTAGCAATTATATGGTTAAATTTTTTAAACAATTAATTAATGTTTTTAGAAAATTTCTTTTGGAATAAAGTTAGAAAGTACGGGTTTCTCCGTACTTTTCAAATTATTTTCAACTTTTCAGTTGTATTTATTTGTGCTCATTTTATGAGCATTTTGCTTCCTCATAGAGAGAGTTTTTTTTCTAAAAAAAGGGGGAAAGAAAATCAAAGAACCAATCAAAATGCCAATCGTTGCATTCTATTGCAATGGACAACTTTTTAACTTAAAGTTGTGTTATATACTAAATAAAAAAAAGTTTCCTTAATACGCATAAACAATGTGACCCTCTTTTAAACTTTCAAGGTTGCCATTGATTGATCAAGAATGGACATCGAAAGTTCGTCAATTAGTCAATCCACGGGTCTCGAAAACGTGAACAATTACATCAAATACGTTACTGTTATATTCCTTATATCAAAAAAATCCTCTTTTAAACAAGATAAATAATTTCGTTACAAAATTTAAAATCCGTATTGGAAGGGTTTGGAAGGTCATGAAAGGTACTTCAATTGGGCAATCGTCGCGTCTCGAAGACGCGAAGAAGTATATCATAATATATTTTAATTAATATTAAAAAAGCTTTCTTCATATCAACAAGATAAACAATCTATTTTTTAATTTATGGATCGGTATTGCTAGATCATAAGAGGTTACGGTAGTTTCGTCAATAGGTAATTCAAAATTTTGGTCGAAAATTAATCTTCTTGGTTAAAAATTTATTTCTTTGGTTGGAAATTTAACTTTTTTGTTAAAAAATTGATTTTCTTGGTAAAAAAATAATTTTTGAAAATGAAAATCTTGTTTATTTGAAGATTCATCTGTTTAGTTGAAAATTCATGTATTCCCTTGAAAAATCGTTTTTTTAGTTAAAAATTATTCTTCTTAGTCGAGTTCTTTGTTGAAAACAAAAAAAAAAGCTACTTCGTTATAAAATAATTTTTTTTTGGTTGAAGCGTCATCATTTTTATTGAAAATTCACTTTTTTGGTTAAAAATTCAACTATTTTATTGAAAATTCATTTTGATTAGCTTGAAAATTAAGTTTTTAAACTGAAAATTTACCTATTCTTCTTTCGTGAAAAATGTATCATTTTTAGTTTAAATTCATCTATTTGGTTGAAAATTCATGTATTTTATTAAAAATTCGTCTTTTTTGGTAGAAAATTAATCTTGTTTGTTAAAAATTCTTTTTACTGTTTAAAAATTCATTTCTTTCGTTGTAAAATTTAATATTGTACTTTTAGTTGAAAAATGTTCTTTTTTTGCTGAAAGTTAAACCACTTGTTTCACTATTGCATTTTTGGTTAAAACATTTTCTTAGTAGAAAATCCACGTATTTTGTTGATTTTTTTTGTAGTGAATAATTTCTCTTGGTAGAAAATTAACTTCTTTCGCTGAAAATGTAACTATTTTATTGAAAATTCATTTTCTTTAGATTAAAAATTAAATTGTTATACTGCAAATTACCTATTCTTTTTCTCGTGACTTTATCATTTTTAGTTGAAAATTCATCTGATTAGTGAAAAATTCATGTATTTTATTGGAAATTCATCTTTTTAGATAGAAAATAATATTCGTTGTTGGAACTCATTTTTCTGTTTGAAAATTAATTTCTCTAGTTGAAAATTTAAATATTCTACTTTTAGTTGAAAATTGATCTTTTTAGTTGAAAGATAAACTACTTGTTTGAAAATTCGTCTTTATATGGTCGAAAATTAATCTTCTTTGTTAAAAATACATTTCTTTGGTTGCAAAATTAACTATTTTGTTAAAAATTAGTTTTCTTGTTGTTAAAAATGTTGTTTTTTGCCTGATAATTTTAGTTAAAATTTTATATTATTTAGTTAATAATTCAACTGTTTGGTTGAAAATTCATTTATTTTCTTAAATTCGTTTCTTTAGTTGAAAATTATTCTTCTTGGTTCAAAAATCATTTTTTTGTTTGAAAAATTATGTATTTTGTTCAAAATTTGTCTTTTTTGGTATCTTTTTTGATAAAAATTCAATCTTTTCGGTTGAAGATTAAGGTAGTCCAAAACTGCACTGAATTTTTTTATCGGATTTTCATACATATCTCTAAATTTGGTGGAATCCACAAGAAAATAAATGCGTTTAAAAAAATTATATTTAGAGGTTCCACAAGTACCATGATCTTTAACACGTATTTCCCCAGGGAAAAAAGACGTTTTTGTAAATTTTATTCAGAATCGTCAATATTATGTGAATCGAGTTGAAACTCAAAATTTCTCTTCACAATCAACTATAGAATAGAAATAAATAATTATGTTTTGAATATCACCCTAATACGTATGTTATATAGAGTCCCAATGAAACCACATAAGTGCAAAAATGGTGTTTTGCGAGCTTTTGGCGCTAATTATGTTTTTTTTACAATTTTTTAAGTACAAATTAATTTTAGTACATAAAATACTACTATATACTAATAATGATATATTATAATAAATTGTGTAAGCAATTTATTATCGCTTTTAGCAATTTTCTCTCAGAATAGGGTTAAAAAGTCGCGATTTTTTTTAACAAGCAAAAAACTCGCAAACCACAATTTTTTATTTATGGTGCTTTCCTGGGACTCTATAAAACAGACCAATGGGGCTAATATTTAACCAGTATTTTTTGTTAAACTTCATGCGTCTTGCGGAACCTCTAAATATAATTAAAAAAAAAGAAAGAACGCATTAATTTTTGTTTGGATTCAAAGAAATTTGGAGTCAACGTGCATGAAAATTCGAAGAAAAAAAATGTCAGTGCATTTTTGGACCACCCTAGTGTATATGTTATTCTAAAGAAATTCGCAGGAATGGGTAACGTGGAAAATAGAAATGTTAAATAAAAAAACGCTATTTTGTAACATTTTAAATTTTATTGAAATAATAAGAAAACTTGTAAGCAGGCCACCTCATCTCCGCCAACATAATACGTTTCCATATTGGTGTTTAACTGTTGAGTACACGATTTTTTGAGGGTACCTGCATTGTCTTCATATGCCCTATTTGCCTGTGAAATAATTAAAAACATTTATTATTATCTTCGAAAATTATAGGGAATACTACAGCAATGTTCGTTTTAACTTTTTTATGACAATGAATGATTATTCTGAATCCTTGAATATAATAATTGTAATCATCATCTCTATTATTAGGGAGGCTCAAATAAAAAAATTCTATTTTGCTGTTTAACGACGCAAAAACAAATAAGTTTATATTTTTCTTACATGATAAATAAGAAAAGCATTTATTTTTGTTTCAAAATTATAGAAAGTCGTCAGAAAAGGCGAAAAAATAAATAAATCAGTATACAAAGGTGGAAAAGCGTCGATCAGAAATCTAAAAAACGCTAGTTTATAATGAATAAATAGAAATTTGTTTGTCTAGATATCATATAAGAAAATACGAAAAAAGGTGTTTTTTCACTTTTTCTCATTTGAACCACCGTAATCTCTATGTATGCTGTAAGCACATACATGCTCATAAACGAAATGAAAAGTTTTGGCTAAGTTATTATCTGTTTGCCAAAGATTTCATCGTATCTCCTTCTCATACAAGAAGGTATTTTCATGTTTAAAAATTATTATTAATAACTTCTTACAATCATTCTAAATAAATGCAAATATTTGTATATAAGTTACCTGGAAAACAACCCTTTGTGCAAGATTCGTCGTTCCCTCTTTGTACGACGGACGAAAACAGCTACGAAACCTTAAGAACAAAACTTCAATCATTAAAAGATTTGTTCAAGTTAAATCTAAATTTAGTTCAAGAAGATACCAATACCAGTGTTTAAATTGACCTATGTCAGTGGCTAAAGTAACTCATCTCGAAAGTGCGCATGCGCAGCTTTTTCACATGTGCGTAAAGTAAGCCATCTTTAAATTGCGCATGCACAACAATTATTTCGCACACAGTCTGCTCAAATAATGTCCTTCAGGCAAGTGTGTCAGGTAAGCATAAGGGTGGTTAGGGAATACGAACGGGATTATTTTGCGCCTGATACACAAACAAAATTGTGAGCCAATTACCTTATTTTTGTCTGGAACGAGGTTCTTCCTAGTTCGACAGGCCTCGTGTCAGTTCAAAGTTTCGATTTAAAAAAAAGGGGTTAAATAAGGCGTTAATGTAAGCTTTGTATAATTTCGAACAAAATTATTATTAGTATCCTATCAGTATCAAAATTAAATAATACATTAACGAACAATTAGGTCGGAGGTGGACCAGCCAAACATTCGCACGTCCGAATCTAGAACGTATCAATCTTAAAGATTAGAATTTGAATGAAATCGCACGGGTTTTCTTCCCAGAACTCTCTGGGTGTAGTCAAAATCAGAATTAACCGTGATCGATGAGATGACGGTTTATAACACCTTTACTATCATCATTTAATAATACATTATCGAACAATTAGGTCGTAGGTGGACCAGCCAAACATTCGCACGCAGACACGTCGATTCATTCGAATGTGCATAAAGTTTTTAATTTAATTCAAATGATAAATGCAGGGGCATTTTAAACCGTTCCTTATTAATTCTGTATGATTTCATAAGGAAAGTCTTTCTCCAATTACGGAATACTCTTGTAATGCTTACTGTTTGTTTATTACGAAATTCTTTCAATCAATCTACGTCACATTGGCTGGTGGCTAATCTAATAAACGAAGGCGTGCTTAGTATACTTTAGTTATTTTCAGTTCGACAATACTTTCCTTCAATTTTCGTGATTTTTGGTTGCCTTATTCTAATACTTTTGTGAATAAATTAAAAGAGAGTAGAGATCCGTCGAGTGACAATAGTGAACCTAGCCATATGTTAATATGTTGAACATATGTTTAAAGTGATTGTATAGAACTAGTCAATCTTGGCCACTTCCCGCTGAGCACCTTGTCCGATGCGTATAACGGACCACAATTCAAGCATGACGGCTTCCTCACGCGCGGCTTTGAGCACCCGAAACAGACGGGCGTGGAGCCGGCAGAATCAGGGCATTGGCCTCGCAGGTGGCCCGCTTGTCCGCAAGCCCAACAGCTCTTATGGATGGGCCCCCGATAAGCCCTCGGCTTCGGGGCCCCCATCCTCAACTCTTTCTGGCGCGTGAGGTTGTTCTAACCCAGCACCCTCATCCACCTCTGTTCCGCTAGCATTCCATGTTTCTCGGAGGTGGGTGAGGGGGCGAAGGCGTCCTGTAACCCTCCTTCCGACAAGGGGTCCACTTGATCTCCCTTGACCGGCTCTTCCTGGTTGTCCCCTCTGATTGCCCGGGTGTGTTCCCACTGGTACTGGGTATCGCCTCGCCTTCCGGAGCCGACCTGGCTCGACTATTCTGGGTGCCTTTGGTTTTCTGCTCGGTAATCTGAAATAAAAAGGGTTAAACCCCATAACTACTGTTTACTTACTGATCGTCGAACACATGGGCGCATCCTGTACATAAGGCTTGAGGTGCCGAATGTGCTCTTTACCCGCGTATTTTCCTTTCTCGGTTATCAAAATGTACACTACAGGAGACAACCTGCGCTTCATTTTATAAGGCCCGTCAAACTAATCGCATAATTTAGCTGCGAGCTTGTCTTCCTTTTTCGATAGCACGCGCTGACGCTTCACGACGAGGTCATCCACACGAAAGAAACGAGCATGCTTGCCCTCGTCGTAATACTTTGCCCAAAATAAATACGCGCGTTCGAAATTCCGGCAAATCAGGTCCCTGAAATGGTCCAATCCCTTAACGCGTTCTAGCCATTTCTCGGAATCTGGACTAGCGCGCAGAGATCCCCTCTCGAGATCACTTCCCAAACACCGGTTGAGAAGTGGGATACGTGCGAAGTTTAGGAAAGCTGCTGAGACTTTCAGCGTAACGTGGAAGGCGGTATTATACGCAAATCGAAACTCAGGCTGTTGGGCAACCCACTCCTTATGATTCTTGTGGAGAAAAGCTACAATCATTTGGTGAAGAGGTCCTAAAAAACTAGGATGTACTTAAAACCGGAAGTACTTCGGGAAAAGGGCCTATGACATCGGCGGCTACTACTGCCCAGGGCTGCTCGACGACGCGTTATCCATCATGCCGGCTGGGCGAGCCTGTTCCACCTTACACCTCTGGCAAGTATCACATTTTTGAACAAAATGTGCGACGTCCGAATACAGCCCAGGCCAGTAATATCTGAGGGCCGCTCGCGTATATATCTTGTCCCTACCCAAATGTTCGCATTGAGGTTCCGAATGTGCCTCCGCCAACACCTTAGCCCTTAACTCTTCTGGGACCACCAACTCCCATGCTTCAAGGTCCTGAATCAACTGGTCAGTAGTTCCATTTGGCATATGCTGATATAACTTACCGTTTTCAACCTTCCAATCAGAAAACGACACAGGTCGCTCCGTTGCTAACTGTAGTTGTTTATTGTACCAGGAGCAGTTGAATCTTCAAACCGGATGTCGACCTGCTCTGTAACTGACGAAATCGGTAACTCGTCTCCCTCGGACATCCTGGACAAGGCGTCCAGTACGCGATGTAAGGTTCCTTTGCGGTGAATTATCTCGAAGTCGTACTCGAGAAGTTCGAGGGATCATTTTGCGAGTCTACCGGTAGGGTTTCTCAAGTTACGCAACCATTTCAAACTACTGTGGTCCGTAATCAATTTAAAATGTAAACCCTCCAGGTACTCTCGGAACTTCCTAATCCCGAAAACGACTGCGAGGCACTCCTGCTCGATAACCGTATAATTGCGCTCTGCCGCGGACAAGGTGCGACTCGCGAAAGCTATTACTTTCTCCTGGCCATTCGTAGTTGCCTTAGTATGTCCAACATATATGGGAGGTGGTAGGCATCCCTCTTAGAGATAGCGTTTAACCTCCTAAAATCTAGGTAAAGCCGATAAACCCCGTCGCCTTTCTTAGCCATTACAATAGGAGCCGATCATTCGTTAGAGGACTCCTCAATCACACCCTCAGCAAGCATCCTATCTACTTCCGCGTACATGGCCTCCTGCACCTTAGGAGAAACTATAAGGCACCTTTCCCTAATGGGTGCGTTCCTAGTCGCTCGATAAATCTAGGATGCCGCTATAGTTTTCTTCCGTGGTTAACCATGTGTCGAGTAGATATACCTGACCATCCATACCTGGCATCCGAATCTCCTTAGAAGGCGCTGAAAAAACCACGTCAAAATCCGATTGCGCGTCTAGACCTAAGACAAACTCAGAATCCAAATTGGTGGCTACCCTGACTTCGCATACCTTAGTAATCTCGTCGATAGTCATGGGTAGCTCAACCACATCTAAGATCTCGTCTCTTGAACCATTTGCTAATATCACTGAAGATTTTCTAGAGCTATCTAAATCTTTGCCCAGGGCGTCCAGGATCTTTGGGACTAAATCGCCACGAATGAGTGTCCTAGTTGAACCGGGATCGTACAAGGCATCGACCGAGAAGAAATCGATAGAGATCATAAGGTGCACTCTACCGCGTACCAGCTCGGTCTGTAATATGCCAGCGATCTGATCAAGTTCGGAAAAATTTTGTGTATACCCTTCATCGGTCCCTATTCCATCAAGGTCTGATGCTTTACGTTTCTGCTCAAAATCTCTAACAACGCGACCCGAAGGTGATGGAGATCTAGTTTTGAAGCCAGAATGTTCGTTAGACACAATGGTGCTGTTCGACGCTTCCTGTTTCAAATCAGCAAAGGTAGTGGGTAACCACAGAACGGTCTTCGTCTGGGTCTTCGACCCACAGAACGCGGCGATCCACCATCCTCCCCATGCACAAGAGGTTCAATAATAATTGAAGTTGAAGCCCCAATGGGAGGCGTGGTCTCGAAAAAAAAGTTGACAGGCGGAAAACTAACTCCCTTATAATCACAAGAATTATTTAAGGCCAAAAAAGAAGTTACTTTATGCTCAGAGACGTCTCTTTCAGGTTTGCAGGTCTCTTTATTTTGAGAGGCAGTGGGGACCGGTCCTAATGCTTCTTTTCTGCGCTTCCCGAGCAATCCGGACAAGTCTTAAGGGTAAAGCCCTCTATCTTACACGCGAAACAAACCAATTTACGCGGCTGAGCGCAGTCTTTTTGGTAGTGGCCAACCTGATTACACCTAAAACAAGTGACCTCGCCCAAAGAGCCGGATATGTTTTCTCGGGAATTCCTTTGTGAGGTGGAAGCAGCAGGCATAGTCGAGCTCCCCTGCTTTTCCCTACCAATTGTACCTCGTTATTCTGGGTCCCGTTGCCTGTACCGTTATCGTCTTTTCCGCATTTTCTACCGTTCCTACCTAAACCGTTACCGTTAGGAGGCTTGTTTTCAGTCTCGAAGACAATTTCTGTTGTTTTTACAGACGAAACGGAATCTTGCTCGACAATGGCCTATTCTTCGAATGTTTTTGTGCCATCAGGTCGCGATATGCAAACTCTTGCATGAACGAATTCTCAGGGTGAGGAGGCTGTTTGTATTCCTTAATGGCCGTCCATTCCTTCTCCCACCCTCTACCAAGTCGCAAAAGTTCATCGCAGGTTCGGTAGTAAGAGCGACGAATTATCCGGTGAAATTCCGGCCTAAGTCCCCTATGAGCCCAATCGAGCTGCTTTACTGTCGGTGTCTCATTTTATAACAGACTGATTAGGCCTTCTAGGTTAGTCAGGTAGTCATCTATGCGTTAGTTCTTCCCTTGAGTCTCAGCATAGATCTGTTCTCTAACGCGCCTCTCAAAGTCATCATCGCCAAAACGGTATCTAAAAGCTTTTTTAAATTGTTCCCAATTCGCGAACCGAAGCTCATGGTTTTTGAAACATTTAAACGCGATTCCCTCTAGTAATACTGGCATGGCTAACAAAAGCTCTTCGTCGGAGAGTTCGGTAATCCTGGTTCGGTCCTCAACGTGCATAAGAAAGTCCTTGATGTACCGATCTGTCAAGTCTTGTGCTGTTACGTTATGTCCATCTCTCGGAACGCAAGTGGCGTATTTCTCTAGCTCTGTCTGTGTGATTGAGACCCCCGGGCGGTGCAGCGAGATCAGATTCGACTGAGTTGCAAGTGAATTCAAGATGCTATGAGGAGCACCAGTTATGTTAAAGGAACTATGCCTGGTCGCGCTTGGGAAATTCGGGGTGTCTCGGTGAAAAATTTCCATCAGAGTGTCTTGGGAAACACTAGGTAGGTCTAACGAACTTGTTTGGATTGCTTCCGGTAGTCGTAAACCATCCCGTCGGATGTTTCCTGTAAGGGAGATATGGGGATCGCATGGCAAATTTAGCGGGTCTCTGCGGATATTCTCGGGGAATCTAAATGCCTCTGGAATTGGGAAAACATTGTCCAAAAGGAGAGAAGACCGATCCGCGAGTTGAAAGGGGCCCGGTAATCCGTAAAAATTAGCGTAATTAAACGAAAGTCTTACGTTTCCGGGGTTAATACGAGTTGGCAGAGTCGTTACGCTTTCGTGGGGCGTTATGACCGTTACAGTAGACCGTGTAGTTGTCGCGATTTCTAAAGGGTTGAGTGAATTCACTACACCCGTAGCCAAGGTGGTAGTACTCGTGGTCATGACGATGCCTTCTAATGTTAATATCACTGGGCTAGTGATGACCACCGAAGCCAATGGACCATTAGAATGTAGCTCATCATCGTCCTGATCAGTCACGTCGGTAGTTATGGAGGTAACGTCCGATGCGTGTGATGAGATCCCCTAGTGTAATTTAACCCCCTTCCTTAAACGTTAGCATCTTTCTCTACGTGTACCGGTAATATCTAGTTTAAGGGCTTCTAAAGCCTCTGAAAGCTGTTCGTCGTTCAAATCATTAATTAAATGTTTTAATTCCCGAAATGTGCATATGTCAACTACCGAGTCTAAAAACGCGATTTTGAAATTTAACGGTCACTTACAAAATCGGAAAAACACTCGAAAATCTTTAAAAATCTCGATTGCGTAATGGTGTGTCCCGTCACTAAGCAAACAATATACACTGTTGTAACGGTTAGGCGGAAGAAGCGACAATAGCGGATGATGGACGAGGTCGAAGATCGATCTAACTAGTCGATTTCAGTCCGATAAATCACACATCAGGTCTACGATTCGAGAAAACCAGATAATATCCGAATAAATCAATATATCGAGTGAATCATTAATGGCAACGATAATTCACAAAAGGTACATAATTCGGATAAATCATAATATCAGTGAGGTTATGCATGGTGAATAAATCATCGAAGATTTTCAGTAATTGGTGGGTGATCGGCATAAAATAAAATACATGATAACCAATACATTAATCAAAAGAAATCAGCAAATCAATACCGGTCGATATAAATCAAAGCATGAATCCGTAAAAATCAATAAATCACACCTTGACCGTTTCAACTCAACGTAAAAATGAGTACAAGTTGGTTCCAGCGCGCTAGAAGTAGCCGCCATTAAATAAGTCTTAATGTCTTAGTTGGACGCTCGAAGCGGCCCAAGGAGTAGTAGTACGTGTGTTAAAAATCGGAAATTTTACGCAAAAATTTACGTAAATAGGATATAAATTCCTTAATTTAAATCAAAATTCCCATCTTAGAATCTAGCTTTCGGATTTAAGTATTTTAATTTAAAAAAATTACACATTTTTAAATTCAAATCCCGAATTAAAATCCGAATTGCACACGTGTCCCAAAAAGCACACGCGAAATTCCGTTGTAATTCATTGAAATCTTTAGGTTCACATTTAATTTAGTTCCGATATTTAAATTAAATCCCAATTCAAATTAAAAGTAAACCTAATTCAAATTTTAATCAAAAATCCACTTTATATCCAATTTGGACCCCTTCTCCCCCATTCGAAAATCCGGTAGGCCATAGAAAAGAGGTGCAGCGTGGTACGGCATTGAAGGCGTCGTATAGATAAAAATGTATAACCTAAAAAAATTGTGAAGTGGAATTAGTGCGCAGAGTGTTTTATAGCCCCCAAACGAATAGCGATTTCCCCTCGAAAAGTATACACAAGCATATACGTATTTATATACGTATATGCGTAGTTATACGTGTATCGATTGTATGTGATACTGGGTGCCAGCCGGGCCCTTTAGCGAATGAAGATTACTTTTTAAAAAATTCGATTTTACAGCCTGACGATTTTGAGTTTAAAAAAATGATTGAAATAAACGAAACTTATTTCTTTTTTACTTAGCTGAATGAAATCTGAAATGGAGAAAGTAAGAATGGCATGACGATAGGGATCACAGAGGTGGTTCTTAAAATCACAACGGCGATCTGAACTTAAAACGTGAGAAACCCGAAGTATTTATTGCTGAAGTGAGAGGATCCAATAATTATAACAAGCAGTCATACCGCAAGAATTTGAAAGGAGATTATAAAGCGACCACGTGGTCGACGGCCTGCAAATCCGATATGTGGCCAATTGATACGGAAAATCGGGAAACAGGAAGATACACGGAAACTCTAAGGTTTATACGAAAACCCTACGCACTGACTCGATAGAATGAACCGACAAAATCAAAACGAAATTCTTGTGAGGGCACTCAGAACAAGGGGTCAAGCGGAGTGATGCTAGCAGACCGCGACTTTTTCAACTGCGCAGGCATCGCATAAAGAAGGAGTGAGAAAGAGAACATCAGTTTTCTTCCTTACTCCACCATTGCGCGACGCCTGCGCAGTTGAAAAGGTCGCGGTCCCTTAACACCACTAGTCAAGCGAGACAATGGTTGGATCGGAGCAGATCACACAAGCCTAACTGAGATCCTCTATTGTGTTGCTTACCGAGATGAAAGAATCAATTTACCTTGAACATTTTCCTAAGTGGTAATTCCAAAATCAAAAATTGTCCAAAATAGTCAACATAATTCCAAGCGGTGAATCCAACAACAAAAAATGCGCTTCAGTTATACACCAAAAAAAAAACGTGGCACGTGTCGCCAGTCGAAGACCAAAAACGAAAGTGACAGATTCGTGCGACGCACAGAGACCGTGAATTTGAAGGGTGCTCGCATGAAGGCGCGTTCACATACATTAAGTCACTGCGCAAATACCGGGGAAGCTATGAACTAAAATGATAATTGACTAACAATGTAACTGATTTTCGTGACAATATTCGCGAAAATATTAAGTTAAATCTAATAGGTATAATTGAGACCACAATATTCGACGCTAGATCCTAAAACTTACATCGGAAATCGAAGTTTACCAAGTTTCAAGCTACAGCGCGCCTAGTAGAGGGACTGTGAACTATACTGACACTAACTGAAACTAAGAACTATTTTTCACAACAACTACATAGGCGTGATAAAATTCTTGTATCCATATAAATATAAGTCTAAATCCATTTCATAAGCTTAATGACCTTGAGCGGAATCAGAGTTTAGAGAGACTTGAAGTGTTTCCAAACTTCTCGAGCATCAAAAATTAGGACAATTAATTCAAAATTATAACGGAACTAAATGTGAAGTATTAAACAAACATTCTAGTTAAATCCTAGATATTATTTATTGGAAAAATTATTATTAGACTCCTCATCGGAGTTGTAATTAGTTAGACAAAATATTTTGAACTTTGAAAATTTGCTCCCCAAAAGAACCGCCTAAATCGCGTGATTGTATAATTTCAATATAATCTTCTATGTATTTTGCTTATTTTAAAAATGTGATTTTAAAATTTATTTTTGATTTAAATCTCTTAATATCACAATATATTACACAAGATCACATGTGATTTTATTTCAGAGTTTCTCATTTTCAATAATATTTTCCTAATAATTCAACTAAGCCGTGATTTTTAATTGAATTTCAATCAGTTTTAATGATTTTAATATTTTCAAGTTGAGATAAGAAATTTAAAAAGCGCGCTCAAGTGTTGAAATGATGATGTCGCAGCCGTCGCCGCGTCGCTCGCGCTGGCGCGTATGTCCAACAAGTCTGTCAACTGTCAGCATGCTACAGCGCTAGTGTTTCTAGTGTGTTTTCCATTTTTCGGCGTTTTTTTCTCTGCGTGTACGGTGTTTTTATATAATTATCGCAGTGTTTTAACTGATAAAACCTGCTCGTTTTATCACGGAGGATTTAAAGGAGTGTACTGGAATGCTAATTAAATACATACCTTATATATACGTGGAAAATTCTTCTTTTCGGTTAAAATTTCAACTGGCTGGTTTAAAAATCATCTATTTTGGTAGAATATTAATATTTTTTAGTTAGAAATGCGTCTTTTCGGTTAAAAATTAAAATATCTTTTTTATCATTCAACTATTTAGCTGGAAATAAGCCCCTTTTATTGAAAATTCAACTACTTTACTTCAAATTGAAGTACTGTGTAAAAATTCTATCTGTGGATTGAAGGTTCATCATTCACTTGAAAATTTATCTTTTTGGTAGCAAATTTAAGGATTTAGGTGAAAAATTCTTTTTTTTCTTTTTTTTTTTTCTTGTTGAAAACTAATTTTTTTAACCGAAAGTTTAACTATTCCACTTTCAGCTGAAAATTAATCTTTTTTATTTGAAAATTCAACTATTTCGTTGAAAATTAATGCATTTTCTTGATAATTCGTCTTTTTGTATGGAAAATTCGTTTCTTTTTTAGTTCACAAATAACATTTCTCTAGGAGTTTTTTTAATAATGCAAAAAACATTATTTACACAATTATATTGTTTATAATATTTATATTTTTTAAAGAGAAATTGAACAACAATTCAACATAAATGACAACCAATTAACGTTCTTAAAACATTATGAAATGCAAATAAATTTTGCAAATGTTAAAACTGCAATTTAAACGTATTCTGTATCCCCTCCACTCGCACTCACAAAATCCTTAGCAAATGGATTTCAGTATTCAGACATATAGTTAGAACAAACTGATAGTCTCAGGAAAAATGTCAGGGTATCGTTGGATACGTCGCATTTAAAATTTTTTTAAATAATAATTGAACAACAATTCAACACGCATAAAAACGGACAAATGTTCTTTGAACATTGTGGAATGCCCAGAAAAAAAGAAAGTATTGATACGAATTGAATTGAAAAGACTAAGGCACCCCGCAAATCCCGCTTTGCGACAATGACGTGCTGGACCAGTGTGTCAATGCGTGTAAATTCGAGAAGACAGTATTTCAATTTTGAAACTTTCTATACGTACAAATACGGTGCAAAAGTTTGAAGTCAGCGAATAAACTTCAATGCGTCTGCACTCAAACGCTTCAACATTGGTCATATGAATTCACACGCATTCAATTCGCGCTGTCTCAATTCATCTAAATGCGTCTCAATTCGTTTAAACGAATCAGAAAATTGGAATCAAAGGGCATTCAAAAAAGCTAATTCTCTCCAATCCGTATCAATTCTTTCTTTTCTGCTAATAAGTGCAAATAAATTTTTCAAAACCTTTCCTATGAAAAGGCGCAAGTGAATGATTATTTATTGTTTAAATTATTGCAAAACTGGCTTTCACAATAAATATCACACTTAGCACTCATTGGCTGCATCATTAATTTCATAAAATAGTAACTCCTCAAGATTCGCAAAGGAAAAACATTGTTTAAACGAATGAAAATTGTTGAAATAATTGTAAACTTTCTTTCACACAAAATATAATTCTTCGCATTCATTAACTGCGCTATTGATTTTAGAAAGTAGTACGATTAACAGGAGAAAAATTGTTTGAGCAAACTAAAAATGTTTAAATAATTGCCAAATATGTTAGGTGAGAAATATTATTCCTAAAATTCACAAACTGTATCATTTAAACCAAAAAATAATAACTTCCCACGATTGCCCCCTTAAATACTACTGTTTCTTTTCTCACTTTTAAACACTACTCCTGGGTCTCTCACGCTATCGTGCGTCTATCTTTTGAATAAATTAATATTTTTTCAATTTTTCTTTAATTCTAAGCTTGTTCATTTTCGAATTAATTTCTCTACACTAAACATTTTTTTTGTGAATTTTTATTGAAAATATAAACGATAAACGAATGAAAGATTTGTGAAAAATGGATTTAAAAACAAAAAAGTTTATCTGATACTTAAAGTGAATATTGACGAAAATCGGTGTTACCATCTTAAAGTATACATCTTAAACTATGCAAAAAATACTTCAGTTAAAAAATAAAATGTCTATTAGGAAACAGCAAGGGGTCAAGATAGTAAATTTTGAAGTTTCAAGTTTTGGAAAAAAGTACATAAAAAAACTTCTTTTTATATGAAAGCTGTTTTTATTTGCAACGCATACACAGAAATCATTAAATTATTTATTAATTCAGAAAAAAATTTGATTAAATAATAATTATCCGAGTTCTGCAGGTAACGGAGCATAAGAAGCACATAGCAGCGACCTGTGTGCTATTCTCAGAACGGATCCCTGCACTGAAGGCGCGCAATTTGCATTTTCCTATCGTTATTTAGTGGACAGATTTGCATCTGATCCTTTTGTCCAATTTTAGGCTTATTGGTTCAGTTGCAACAGATGATGTACCACTAATATTCATACTTTTGTCGGTGCAAAGTAAACACTACTTCCGGGTCTGGCGCGCAATGCTGTGTTCTATACATCCTCTTTGTATTCAAATTAATGAGGCACTAAGATTTTCCTTTTGCATCTGACAGGCCTCGCACTAGACTATATTTCCTCTAACTTTCAGTCCCAGAAACCCACGGCTTGCTATCGGAATTGACACTTCGAAAATTCACTCGGGTCTCGGAGACTCAACATTAGTGTTTAAGGGTTATAGGCAGAAAATTCTTTTTGAACAAATAACAATTGTTTAACATTTTTTAAATAAGTTTAAAAATACTTTGTAGTGTGCTAAATATCAAATAAAAATGATTCATTTTGAAACAGTTCCAAAAAATACCGTCTTTAGCATGGATTTAATATAAAACTGTTATTTTGTATTTTTTTGGGCAGTTTCCGGGTACAATATTAGGTGTTGGGGGGGGGGGATTAACAGTTATTTGGTGTAAATTATTCCTTGAAAATTCCTCAAGAGGTGACTAAACTTTAATTTACGAAAATGTAATAACATGTACTTCTTTTTTCCATTTCTTCGATGACAGAGCTTTTCCTATTTAAACCCCAATGTTTATCCTGAAAGCCCGGGGGCACGTTAATGTTAATGTTCATAGATTACAAGAAAATAGAATTTCATTTTCCGGAAAACAAATAAATCGAGGGGGGAGGATCAATCACAAAAATCCAAAGTCGAACAGTTACGTTTTATTCAAATTGAAAAATATGTTCAATTAAAAAATATAAATTGTAAAGGCTGAATGATGCTTTCAAAATTCACATTTCTGCTTTGTAGTGAACTGGAGATTCATTCTACGCCTATGGCTTTTGGCAGCGGACACAAGGTGAATCTTTTTTTAAAGGCATCTGAGTCACAGTTACATTCGACAATGCCGAGAAGGACGTTTCTTCATTACGAGTTCTCCAGTATTCAAAATCATAAGATCGTGAGTATTCAGACGTTACTAAATCAGATATTATTAATTTGTATCGAAGTTCAACTTTTGAGATGAAACCGCTGAATCGAGAAGCTTCTTTTTAGCTATATTTCAGCTTGAAATTTCTATCCAGAGCCAAGATAATTATTGTTGACATTTTTAGCTCAACTGATTACAAGAATAAAGTGCATGTTGAAGAATACTCATGAATTTTTTGAAATTTTTTATATAAATTTTAGTACTCGTGAAGGGCTTCAAATTGAAGGCATTAAAAGTTGGGGGTAATTTCTCCTGTTTTCTCATACATTTTCTGTCACAGGAAAGACAACAAATTTTGATAAGAATCAAACTGACATAATTTTACAAGTATAATGTTAAAGAATATTTATATCTTTGACTGACATTCTGCGATTTTTTTTCGCCGAGCAGTAAACCTTGAAAGCCAGGCGTCCGGACTTTTTGTCCCGACTTAAGTAACTGCACGACGATGATTTAGATACTGCAAACTGGTATTTTGTGAATTGGTATTTCAAACTGGCCTTTCGTGGACAGTTTAACTTGAACTTTTGGGTTGATAACGAGTTTAAAAAAATTGATTAGCCTAGATCCCGTTTCGAAATTAGAACTTGTTCAGGTTTTATGTACTGATTTAGTGAAGGAGATTCTGTTGAAGACTATTTCAACGTTTTTAAGTTTTTAAAGAAGATCCGGTGGGTAACGTTGTGAGATATACAACTATGTTTAAAGTTGATGTTTCGCGGTATGTTGTGTATTCTAGAATTGATTGCAGGTTTCAGGTCTGCTGCTTATATGTATATTAATTCAGGGCCATGGAATCTTTAGGTCCTTTGTCCAATGCATCGTTTCCTCGACAGCAAACCAGAATGCCCGTTAAATGATTAAAGGGCTAATGGTTCATGAGTTTTCTCAGCACCGATAGTATTTATGTGAAGGGAAATTTTAGGTTGTATACGTGGCACACGGATTGTCTTATGATTCTAGCTGGCCGGAAATTGTCTGAGCCCCAAGAGTTGGTCACATCTTGAAGATTTGCAGCTTCCTTAGGATGCAGTTGTAAGGATAAAATACATTGTAAGGTTCTTATAGTTTTCTTAGAGTGCGCGGTCAAGTTCGGGCGATTCATTCATAAGGACAGTGAGACAGTTTATATGTTTGTAACTGTTTACTTAGTAACTATATGAGCGACTATGACTTAATAATAGTAAAGGTTTACAACAGGCTGTGTGATTATTGATATAAGAGTAATACTAATAATAAGAATAATATTATTAATAGAAGAGCCTAGGTGATTCAGGCAGTTAGGAGCTTGGACTTCACGTTAGAGTTGACTTAATTGTATTGCCTGATGTAAGTAAATAAGAGAAACTGTGATCAATCATCGGCTCCCAGTAGGACCGCGGTAAATCCCATTCATGGCCACATCTCACAACCGTGAGATGGGTGGTCCCAGGACACGACGAAATCACAACGACAGGTCGGCGAAACTCTGGTGTGTTTTGAGGACACGAAGCGAACCAAGGATGACAGCTTTCTGCATCCATCTCGCAAGTGCTGTGGCATATTTTTGGCACGCGGAATTTTTTTTGACTGAGATTTTCATGAAAATCTGCACAAAAATCGAGCTGCCTAAACTTTTTGGACGGATAGTAGGTGGTTACTTCTCAAGCGGAGTGAGAGAAGGGGTGATGGGGGAAGAGGGAAGATTTGAACGCCTGATGCTCTTCCCCAGTAAGCTCTTACCCACCATCAAACGATTAATATTGTATTATTTTTAATTGAAAGTCATTTAATTTCAATATAGATTTAATGCTAAGAACTTCAAAATTGTGTATTATTTCAAGATAAGTTGTTATAAATTAAGGCAGTAACGATTATATAAATTAAAACTCTACATTTAAAAACTCTATAGGGCAAACTCTACATTCAGAGACTTTACGCAATCATATTTACTTTAAAAATTGTATATTTTTAAGTTTAGATCAACATGGTTTAATCCAACACCGTAAAACTCAACACAAAATAATAATTTAACTGTTAAAACCCCTACATTGTTTGATTCTAGACAAAGATATTTATTTAAACAATTAAATATTTCATATCTAAACTCAACACGTTTTAATTCTACCTATTTGAGCTTAAAAACCCCTACACCGTTTGAACAATTGAAGAAATAATGCTATTTGAATATTTTGCGTTATTACGTGTAAAGTTTTGCTCTGCAGAGTGAACGATGTAGGGTTTTAAAAATTTCAATGAATATCTTGTGTACACTTTTACAATGTAGGATTAAACCATGGTGAGTTTAAATTAAAAATATTTATTGTTTTCAATACAAGCGATACACTGATAGAATCAATTTGATAAATCTAAAATTGTACAATTTCAAAATAGAAGCCATTCGACCTCAGCAATTTTTATACAAATATTAATTTCAATATTTTCAAAGCATTTTTATTTAAAATTAAAACTCTCAAAATTGCACAATTTTACGTCAAAGGCAATAAAAACTCTACAGTTTCAAAAAGAACCAATGCACATTTTTTAACCATTCAGACTTTCAATTTGTAACTGTACGTGATCGAGCGATTGAAGTTAGGTATTGTCTTCTTAATAAATTTCCCATTTGGAACTATTTCAATTTAATTATTTAACTGTTACGGTTTTCAATTGGAATTTTTATATACAAAATTGAAAAATAAATGTATGCATCCATTTAATTAAAAAAATGTTAATGATAAATTAATTAAATTTATTTCAGTTTTTTAACACCTATACAAATGTTCATGGTCCGTTAAGGCTTTCAGTGGAAAACTATCCTATTTTCTAACAATCGTTGTCAGGGAAGTAAACAATATTTTCTATAAGTTTCATCATTTAAATAAAATAAATTTTAGGACTGGATTTGACCTTTTAATCTCTACTTTGTCATAAAATCGCAACTTAAAGGATGTCAAGAAAATTTCAAAAACGCATCAGTCGGATCTTACGCTTCATGTTCGATAATACATTTACCTTGCACTATGCTCGGTCTTTGTACTTCCATTTGATATTATTTTCAATGGTCTTTTTCAAAATTAAAACGAAAACCATGTGTCTCATCAAAAATGGCCAGCGTCAAATTTGTACAGCTTTTCTTGGTGAATAATTTCATTTTTACCGTTATTTTTCACGATTAAAACACAAACTACGCATCCTATAAAAAATGATCAAAAGAAAATTTGTATATCTTTTCTGGGAAAACAATTTTTTACTGTTCACTTTTTTCGTATCTTGTATAGTTTTACTGCAAAATAAAAAAATAGGGGATAATTTCGTCCCCAACAGAAAAAAATTTCCCAGATAATAGGTTTTAGTAAATCCAAAAAAATAAGAAATGTTATGTGCCTCCCCCCCCCTTCTGTACATGAACACAAGCCCTTCGTCTTTTACATTTCTCGAGACGCTTGCACACTTTTTGTGCCATATTGCGTGCTTATGAACGTCGCATTTATCCGCGTTTTATCTTTATGTGTTAGAGTTACGAGATACGTTCAGTGAACATAAAGCAATCGTAAATAAAGTGACACGCGACCCGTCAAGATGGCAGCTTGACACCAGGGATGCTAACTTCCGGACACGTTTTAAACGACGTCTCTTGCTAATGGTCTTCCGTGATACATGCCTTAAGTTACGGAGTTCGAAATAAGGCTCAAAGTACAAAGTGACCGGTTGAGCACTTCGGGAATTGCACAAGTGCAACGGCAGTCACTATTTACGAGTACGTACTTGAATTAAAGTTCCCTCTTGGAGAACAGAATACCTTGGTATAATCTGGTAACTACCACAAAAGCTGCTGGGAATAGTTTGCAAGGAAACCAGTTCCAGTATTCAGTTTTAGAATCTATTTGGGGCATAATAAACGAAATTCATCAAGGAACAAATTAATTAGGTGGAACTTGGAATTTCAATAACTTCTACCCTTTGATGCTCAATATTCCTTTCGGATGATATTTGAAACTTGAGAGGATCATTGGGCAATTCTTAAGGAGGGGGAATCAACTCTAGCAATCCACTTTTGATCCGCCGTTATCCACTTATAATCCAAGAAATCAGAGGTAATCTGAGTAATTCTGGGTAATACTAGGTGATTCACTTGTAATCTCAGGTAATTCACTTTTAATCCTAGGTAATTCACTTGCAACACTATATAAATTACTTGTAAACATAAGTTGAACACTTATAAATCGTAAGTGATCCGAAGTAATCTTGTAATTCAAAGTGATCCACTTGTAATACTTAGAAAAAGAGTGCAACCCAGTTTAATTATACGTAATCTTCTTGTAATCCTAGAAAATCGACTTGTAAGCCACCGGAAATCCTAGATAATCCTCTAGAAATCCACCGTAATCTACTTCTAATCCGCGGTATCGTGAGCTGTCCCTTTGTAATCTCAGGTAATCCACTTGTAATCCTAGACAATGCATATGCAATCCAATCGTAATCCACTTGTGATCCACAATAATTCTGATCAAATTAGGATCTTTTGAAAATTTGCAACAAAATCAGTTTTTTTAATTGCTGAATGAAACTTTTATTTTTAAATTAAAACAAAACTTTTAAGTTATATGTCATCCTTGAACTAGAAAATCTACCCATTATTATTAAAAACTTACCAAAAAGCTTTGAGTTGGTTTCTTCAGTTCTTTAAAAACCTCTATAGTTACGAAATTTAATAATTAAAAGCAGACACCATTTTTTTAGATTATTACAATGCAAATAATGTCTCGATTCTTCACTTACAAGCTAACAAAAATTTAGTTAAAAATTGAAGAAAAAAAAATCCTAGATAATACACTTCTAATCATAGATAATTCACTTGTAGTCGTGGGTAATCTGAAGTAATCCTGAGTAACCCGGAGTAATCTAGAGTAATCCACAGTAATGCGATAATCCACTTCTAACGTAAGGACATTTACTTGGAATGCAGGAAAATCCACTTCTGATACAGTATAATCCTAAGTAGGTAATGGACTTGTAATTTTAGATAATCCATTTCTAATCCTAGGGAATCTGGAATAATCCAAGTAATCCACCGTGATTCAAATATACTTGTAATCCGAGTAATCCAATTGTAATTCAGTGTGATCTTAGGTAATCCAAGTAATCCAAGGTAATCCGAGTAATCTATTATAAGCCTAGATAATACACTTGTGGTCCTAAGTAAGCCACTTGTAATCCGGAGTAATGCACTTTCGCTTGACCGCACTTTTATGAGTTGTTTCCTCCTCGCTTTTTTACTATAAGGTCTCAAAATGTCGTAAATTTCATGTTCCAGTGGACTGATCGTGATCATGTTTGAAAGAAAAAGAATATTAATTTTGAAGGGTTCAAAACATTTAGAAACCATTCAATCGTATAAGGTTTTAAAATAATGTATATTTTAGAGCAAAAACAGAATACTCCAGTGAATTGAAACGTAAAAAGAACTTTCAAGGTCTTGTTTTTGATATTGGGTACACATGGGAAATAAGTACCCGATAGTATAATTTTTAATCTTTTTAGTAAATTGGGTTGTTGAAAAGACCTTGCCCGGTACCGGTAGTCAGATAGACTACGAACTACACAAAATAAGAGATATTGCGGTGCGGACAAAAGAAGTATTCTGGATGGCGGAGAAAGAAGGAGTTAACCTCGAGGAAGGTACGTTGGCATAAATCCAATAAACGTATTTCTATTGGAACTGGGTGTAACGTGAAATCCCGATGAGACGAGTGGTTCGACAGTCGAGAGTAACTAGATCCTAGAATTATTGGCGTGGGAAGAACAAGATCTAGTCCTGGAATATATCACGTCCTTTGCATTCAAGATTCAATTTCATTCCTTCAATAAACACATCTATTACCTTCTTCGTTCAATTTTCAGACAAGTTTTATATAATAATTGCTTTTGCTTATAAGATAAACAAAGACAGGTCGTGACTCTAGAAGCATGGGGTGCTATCACACTTTTTTGACAAAAATGAGTTATTGATACCAAAAGGTAGTTTGATGCATTCTCTTCACGTGATTTTTATCTTTTGCTGAAGAAGAATCTCGAAATTGATCAAATTTATTAAATATAATATGCACAAGAAAAATGTGTAGAACCACAAGATACTATCTAGTGTCCCGTTATCAGATTTACAACGTCAAAATGATGAAAGGTTAACTTATCGGATCGTTGTAAAAATTTTAATATGTGTGCCATAAATGAAAATTGAAGAGGTAGCCAACTCCATACTAATCTTACAGAGTCTCAAGATGCTATCTTAAGGACTTAATGCGATTTGCCATACTTTTAAGCCACAAAGTTCTATCCTAAAATTTCATAATTTATTACACCGAAGATTTGGCATTCCCAAAGTTGAATTTAGTATCAGTGTTATAATTATTCTTGCCAGAAATAGGTAAAAACTTTGGTTCTCATTGTCAGTAAATATCTTCATGTACGAAGTATCCAATTTCGAAAAGCCACTCCTATTAGGATAACCGTGACTCATTTCGTTCTAGCCTAGTTATATTGTCGGGGATCAAGGAGTTCATATGAGAAAATTGAGAGAGGGAAGTATACAAGGAGGCTTAAAGGGGGAGGGGGGTATAGATTTTTAGATTAATCTAGAATTCCACCAAGTAAATCACTCAACACAAGCTCATTAGTATCCCAGGTCTTTCCTTTCAGGCGTCTCTCACTCCACTGACACTCTTCATTAGAGATTTCTTATAATCTATTTGTCGCCACACTTTCCTGTCCTGGCATACAACTTTAGCTTCCTTTACGTCCATGCATTTCCTCATGCAAGCTCTTGTGTTTCTCAAACATTCCAACCATTCTTTCCTCGGTCTGCCTCTGGGTACGCTACCATTTACTTAACCTGAATTTTTTTTCGTTAGACATTCTTCTTTCAATATCTCAACATGCCCAAACCATCTTAACAAATTGCTTTCATACTTGTCAAACAGAGTTTTCTCTACACCACCTTCTTTAAGAATCATTTCATTACTGACTTTGTTCATTAGCGTTTTACCGCAGACTTTTCGCTGAAATTGCATGCCAACCGTTTTAACTTTGCTCTTATCCTTTTTTTGATAGGTCCAGGTCTCGCTACCGTACAGCACAGTGGGTGCAAGTACAGAGTTATATATTGCAATTTTAGATTTATTTGTTATATTTTTCCTTCTGGTGATGGTTTCTACCCTGCCGATCACCTTGCTACCATCGGTTATACAACTGACTATCTCTCTTTTGATCTTTCCGTCAGTCGTAAATAAACTACAAGAAATATCGTTTTTAAAAATTGATTTACTTACATAATGGATGAACTACTAGGGTCACTAAGCTTAGAGGAGAGTTTATGTGCTTACCTGAAACAAGAAGAAAAACATAATTAATTATAAAAAGAATAATTAATAATGTATGCTACTTTTCACATTTAATTTTCCATTAATCTGTTCATGGAGGAAAAGCATCCCTAGTGGAGGGAAAGTTCTGCTAGCAAATAACTAGGAAAATAAATTCTAAAGGGAAAAGGGCAAGGATTGTTGGAGCGTCAAAGGAGGGGGAAGGACAGTGAATGCAGATTCTAGCGACAAACGAGCCACATGGGAATCCAGGACGTAGATGGAACGCGGGCTTAATTAACGCGTTTCCAGAAGCTCCAATGGGGACGCAATTAATACTAGGCCTCCTGGTCACACAAGTACCGAACGAATTTTTTTATAATTTTTAGTTTCCTTGTTTGTTTCATTCTCAATTCCCAAACCTACAGAATTTAACAACGGACCTTTGTAAGAGTCTAAATAATTTTAGTTGTATATCGTATTTTAAAGTATATCGTACGTAAGCTTAAAAGTCACAAGGCAAGTTTCACATAAGGAACTCCAATTTTTAATATTTTTTATTTTAACAAGAAAATTAGATTACACACTACACACACGAATTGGGGAGGAAATGGTGTCATTTGGATAAATAATTACCGAGGGGGATGCGGACAGAGCGATTGTCCACTCTTCTATTAGCGATACAAAATTTGTCGTCCACTACAGTTACGATAGAGTTTTTCACGCCCTTTTTAATGATCATGAGCAATTTTTTAAATAAATAGTTTGCCTTCGAAAATGAAAGTCAAATACAAATTTCACCTTTGTTGAGAAAGGCATATTTTTATTTTTTTATCACAAAAAAAAGCTTTGATGTTAAAAAGTGGGATTTTGATTTGTAATTATAAAAATAAGCGACGAGTGGTTTCTGAAAACATACAATATGTTTTGCCAATTTTTCAACTCTTTTAATATCAATAAAAAATTTTGTTTGCTACAATTTCGATAGGTTTTATCACGCTCTTTTTGTCGAACGTAACAATTTTTTGAAAAAATAAATATTTGACCTTCACAAATGAAAATTTTATTTTCATCATAGAAGGACGCTTTTTAAAATTTTAATTTGAGATAGAAAGAAAGATTGAGTTTTTTCCGTTAAGGACCTTGAGATTAAATAGAAAAATTTAATTTTGTATTGGTAAAAATAATCGTTCAAAACACCGGCGAGCGTACGTAAGCGGAATTGGGTATACGGGAACACACAAAACTTATTTTCGTAGAAATATAATTGTACTTTTTCGTCTCAAGGTACTTAAAGGAAAAACCCCAAGTTATCTTATATCCTAAAAAAATTACAAAAAGTGTCTTTCCGTGATAACAGCCAAATTTATTGTTGGCCATCATTTTTTAAGGACAAACTTTTTTTTAAAAAGACAATTATGACCGTTGAAAAAAGCGTGTAGAGACCTATCGAAATTGTAGTAGACTTTTATAGTAGGCTTTTATCCAACATTTTTACCTCCTTCTGTCGGTAAATATTTATGCCAATGACAAATTTTTTGACCCAAAAACTACTATCTAATAGTACAACACTTTGCCCAAGTTTAACCTAGATCGGACAGCTTCGATTTTGTGAGTAGGTATACTCGAGAAATAATTCCCCATATATCAGAATCACATAAAAGAAAAAGGAAAAAAAATCTTCGAATCTTCAGATTGGATTTTTCTTGCATTTTTAAAAACCAAATTTCATAAATTGAAAATTTCAAATCCACTTAGTCCTTTTCGTTTTTTATTTTTAATCTATTTTTAAAAATTGTAAACTTGAAATGAAAATTTGTTTATAATCAATACAAGAAATTATTATTAAATTTTAATTTATGGGTATATTTCCGAAACGGTCACCCAACAATATTAACTGACTATACTTTTAATCAATTGATTGTTTATTAGTTTATTAGTTTAGTATCATTTCATTAATACTTAATACTTTTTGCATCCCAATGAAATGCTGTAAAATGGCTTACACCACAGGTTAATAGAAATTTAGATATTAACATTTTTTGTTTATTATTCAATTCAATTCAATTTTATTTGATTATTCTCTCATTTATACCCCTGTGAATTTCTTCATGCCACTTTATATTAACTAAATACCTCAAATAAAGCAATAGCTGAAAAAAATCTCTGTGAATGGTTGTATAAATTGCTGGGGCTTAAATTAATTGGAATTTGTTGAAAAAATAAAATCGTGTTTTAAATTTAAAAAAATATTTATCCATGATAAAAATATTCCATATAAAAGTTTTAGATATGATCAAAATACGTGTTTTTTGTATTCACACTTTTTCTCTAAAAAACATAATAATTCTCAAGGAAAATGCTGAAAATAAATTTTCTAATTTTTCTTCTGAAAATTTGTTGATCGTGTGATATTAAATAAAAAATAGTTAAAAATGAGCCATATACAACAACATAAAAAAATTTTAGTCTTGGATATACCTATGTCAGGGGTCACTACAATTCAGGCATTGGCTGCCTCGATATAAAAATAAATATAAACATTTTATTTATTAGTATTCATATCATTCACATAATTACCATAATATATAATATCCGAATATTTAATTAGTATTTTAAAAAGTTATTTAATTAATATGTATTGAAATAAAGTATACGATGAAAATGTGCTGCAGCGAATTGAAAATGTTAAATATTATATAATAATGTTATCTATTAGTATTTTGTAAGTAATGAGTAGTTAAAAATAAATAAGAAATTAAATTAATAGTTTTTCTTACTTTTGTCTTTTGTCTTTCTTTTAATTTCTTACTATACTTTGCAATGCTGCTTCGAATTGAATCACTAACATAAGTTGACTCAGTTTAAGTCATGAATAAATTACGAGTATAATTACATTTAAAAAATGTAATTATTTTTATAAATGCCTAAGTATTTAATTTTTGTAATAAAACAAAACAAAATTTTAACATACTTCGGTAAATACTTTTTATCTTTCATTTAAAGTCTGTACATAATAAAGGAAAACGGAAAAAATGAAGAAAGGAGTGTTGGCGGTCGTCTTCTTTCTTCCTTCTTTCATTATGAATTTTCATTAAAAATTCTCCAAACTGTTCCTCCTTTTTGAAAATTTAAGTTGTGGTTCCATTTAGAGATGAAATTGATTCATTTTACAAATTGAAGAATGAATTAAAATTTGAACTACATGAAATGTAAAGACTGACCGTAGCCACCGTAACCTTTCGCAGGATTCATGAAAACCGAAGAAAAGAAATGACTTAAAAACTTTCTGTCAGCCAAGCACTTGTCGTGTCAGACAACACCTGCCAAAAGTGGTGAGCCCTGAGTACTACATATTTTAAACCAATGGATTGAAATATCTGAAATTTAATTAAGAATTAAGAGGAACGGTGTCAGCATCAGAATGACCAACTTTTTTCTGGCTTCGAGACTTCTATAATTGAAATATGAAATTATTCGCATTGAAAAGTCTTCAAATAACAAGGCCTGCGATTTGAATAAATGTTTCAGAACCTTCTAGGATTCATCCAATTACAAATTGTTCAGATATGAACACTATTAACTTAAAATAATCTGATAAAAAACTTCAATAAAAAATTATTTAATTTGTAATGTTCTTAATATAAACTTGTACTATTTTTAAGGTTTTAAATTACAATTTTAAAACTTTCAAAAGTTATTAAAATGGAAACTAAGTAGCAGACTAGTGAGTCGCTTGATCCGAGGCCTGTCTTTTAAAATAAAGAGAATAGGGAAAAAAGGTTCTGCAATTTGCTGGGATGAAGTCTTCCTAAACTACTAGAAAGTGAGTGACTCAACTTTCCAGAGGTAATAAGAAGTAAGAAAGTACTGGGAACTATGAAGAAGGGAACTAAGCTCGACGCTTCAAAGTCTCACTCAAGGGAGCACTTTTCTGAACACTTAATGTCCCCTGTCCTACAAGCTAATTCGCGTATGAAGTTTCGCTTATAGAAGCACCAGTCACTTAATTTCACACGTAAGCAGTCTCGCCTTCGAATGCGGTCGACCGCATAATTTATCCAGGTTATCTGTGGGTTGGAAGGAGTTTACGAGTTCTCCGATATTGCAAGAATCCAGCTCTGCTGCTGCACCTCGTCTGCGCCGGGCACTCGGCCTTTACGACCCCTGGAGACAGCCCTAAATCGTTGTTACACCCACAATCTCTCTGGCCCATGTATACCAGTTTGCAAGCAGGGTAATCCTCGCCCTGCTTTTCGCACCATCAACTGCGAATTCCCACCCAGAACGTTATTATTTTCTCTTCTGTCCAGCTCTGACTGAATTTCACTGATTTCTCCCCATTAGATTTCTCTCGATATTATAAAAAGATCTCGTCACCACCCCCATCGCTTTTTTCAAGAATTACGCCATGTGTCATATTATTATGTGCCATATTGTCCTATATTCTATATTACCTCATGTGCCATATTACCCCATGTTCCGTGTTACCGTATGACGGTCACAGCCGCGCGATCGTTTCAATATTCCTAGCCTTGTGCTACATTGTCCCATGTTCCAGTTTACCCAATATGACATATTGTCCCAACATCCCCCACGAACCTACAATTACACCATGTACCAAACTACACCATGTGCTAAATTGCCCGATATGCCAAATTACTCTGTGTGTAAAATGATCTAAGATTTATATAACTTTGTCCTTAGGGGCCATGCATAAATTACGTGAAGTCTTTTCCGTGCGCGTGTGCCGGGGGGAGGGGGTGTGAACGATTTTTCAATACTGTCTTACATGGGGGGGGGGATACGTGGTCAAAACCATTTCTTACGTAAGATGATTTCACATCTGCGAATCACAAAAAAAAAGTTAAACAACTTGGAAGGTTCAACAATTTGGTTGAAAATTCATCTATTTTGATGAAAATCCGTATTTTTTAGTAGAAAATTAATCCTCTTAGTTCAAAATTCCACTATTTGATTGAAAATTCGTCTTTTTTTGGCAGAAATTTACTTTTTATGGTTAAAAACGCCACTGTTTGGTATATCAGATATTAGGTTTTTCGTTTAAAATTCATGTTTTTCGTTTAAAATTAATTTTTCTTAAATAAAAATTTAACTATCCCATTTTCGATAGAAAAATTCTATTTTTTAGTTGAAAATTCTAGTACTTGGTTGGAAATATATGTATTTTATTAAAAACTTGTTGTTCTATGTGTGGGGAATCAATTTTTTCGGTAAAGATGCAACTTTTTGGTTGAAAATTAATCTTTTTGAGTTGAAGATTCAAGTATTTTATTGAGAATTAATTTTTTGAAATGAAAATTTAACTAATCCATTTTTGGTAAAAAGTTGATATTTTTTACATTTTTTACTTCTTGGTAGAAAGTCTTCTTGGTAGAAAATTCAACTATTTGGTTAGAAATTTATGAATTTTACTGAAAATTCTTCTTTTTTTGATAAAAAATCAATCTTCTTGGTCGAAAATTATACTATTTGGTTACAAGTTCCTGTATTTTGTTGAAAATTCGTATTTTTTGGTAAAAAATGAATATTCCTGGTGAAAAATTAAACTATTTGGTTGAAGATTCAACTATTTAGTTGAAAATTGAATTATTTTGTAGAAAGCTCGTCTTTTTTAATTAAAAATTTAACATTTTGGATGCAATTTTTGTTCTTTATTGACTTAAAAATCTTTATTGGTTGAAAGTTCAAATCTTTTTGAAATACGTCTTTTCCATTTAAAAATTCATCTCCCTTAGTAGAAATTTCATCTTTTTTGGTTAAAAATGCAACTGTTTGGTTGAAAATAAATCTGTTTTGGTGAAGGATTCAAATATTGTATTGAAATGTCGTCTTCTTTTGTTAAATTTAACTGTTTTTGATTTAAAACTGGTTAAAAATTTAACTACTTGGTTGGCATAACTTCGCAGACATTTTTTTTCTTAAATCGGAAAATTACGTGTTACCTAATTTCTTCTAAAAGACAACATGTTTCGTCGCCAAAAGATTCTAGGACTTAAAGTGTACCTACCCCTCTGATTTGAAATGGATTCGATCCTTATTTTAAAATATATATACATTTGCAAAATAATAAACATGAAAAATAAATTTGATCTTTTCTTTCCCTCAATAAAAGTTAATAATTAGAGAATTTACTGTACCCCCGTGGTGAACCTTAAAAACCAAATTTAATGTTATAAATGGAATAGATGATGCATAATAATTATTAATAATTAAAAATTATTCAAAATTAATCACACAGAAAAATAGTGGGATCTTTTTTATTGCAGCTCATTTCTTATGAGCTCGGAAAAAGATATTTTTTTCTCCAAATGAGAATACCTCAAGTGTGAAACTGTAACATGAACATAGCTGCATTCTCAATCTCCCGTGTCTCACTTTTGTTGCAACTCAAAACAACACCGAATCAGCGTACTTTTCAGGATCGACGTTATTTGTGCATGATTTATTTAATTTGCCCAAATTAAATTTTTAAATAAAATTTTATTCAATAGATTTGGTACATCATAAGCAATTTTACAACAATTTTGTGTTATTTGAAAATTATTTCGTATGAATATGAAATAATATACTGTATAGAAATTAAATTTAAAAGATAAATTTCGACAAATTAACTCACATTCTAACAAAACCTTAGCTAATGACTGAAAATTACAATCAAGAAGAAGTTGAAAAAGGTGTTAAGATGTATCATAAAAGAGAGTATAATAAAAACCGTAGGTCGGGGGTTGGCACGCGCAGAGGGCATTGCCCCTAGAAATTATATAATAATATTTTTTATAAATTATACTAATAATTATGTAATAAATCACAGTTATTGATCAATACAGACCACTGCTGATAATCACCACTGCTACAAACCGCAAAACCGCGCTAACTAGCTTGCAATTTGTGCAGGCTTCGTGAGTCAGCAAGTAATCAGCTAACTTTCCAAACGCATGTTACATGTAAAATGTACAGGAACCTGCGACGTGTGTGCGTTGTAATACATGGCTGAAATTGTGTATCCGACAGGGTCAGTGCAATCCCGAAGGTGATCCAACTCCTGATGAACTTTCCTCCCGCTGTTATTATTTTGAGAAAGAGAGACAGAGAGAGCCGGAATAAACAGAAAAAAATGGAAGTATCGTGGGAAATAATTGGATTTCGAGCTTTGGTAAATATAGAATCATGGGTGGAAGTGAAATGTGGTGATTCGGATCTCTTCTCATTATATATGAAGTATGCAAATCTGAATCAGCATTCTGGATTATTACGCTTATTACGTATAGGGCCAAATATCAGGGTGAATAGACGGCCAGCTGTGCAGTAATTCTCAGGTGCGCTGTTAGTGCTCGGATGGATGGCCGTTCTTGATTTGTGTTTCGTTATGTTTTCTACTGTGTTTAACTATTGTCAAGGAGAAGTTTGAGGTCAAGAATGGGTGTGGACACTACAATGGGTACATAGAATGGGTGGGATGTCTACAACCAAACTCGACTATTGGTAACCGGCTGCACTCGGGAGAGGTTTTCTGCAGTTTTCCTCTTCCTTGTACTAAAGTCCAAGCAAATGAGAGTGCTTCTATAATTAATATCCGACTGAATACGGTAGGGTAGGATATACTTAGCAAGACTGGGTTTTCTAAATCTAAATGCCCGAAGAGGATGAACATGTGACTACAAAATTTTAATCAGACTATTTATCAGAATTCCATAAATTCTCGTAATTTTAATTATCCTGAATCTATGTCTCACCCTTTGTTCTCTTTTCCAGTGTCTCAATGAAACAAAACCTGTCGGTTGCTCTAACCAGCAGATGCAGGGATACGAGGGTACTGCAATAAAGGGAATGGAACGGAAACAGAACTAACTTAGGAGCTAAGTTTTGATTTACCAACGTGGCTAATACTCGGCTGAACTCGACAAGACGCGAAACGAGGGATGAATAAGAAGCCAGAGGGTGAGGGCCTTCAAGAGTAGGTACGTACCATTTCCCCCAAGGCACTAAGCAGCTAAAGTTGTCCAGTGATTAAACTAATTGAAGACGGAGCAGCATCGAGAATTCACCGATAAGTACACGAGTGCGTGTCAAGAGAACATGAATTGCGAACTATCATCTCAAATTACCCTGAACGGAAAAACTGCTGCGAAGTACTATGGATGTATTCACTATGGATGTATTTATCTGTGATAATTATATGTGCATGTTGCTTTCTCATAGGTATCAAATGAATTTGCTTCCTCATAGATAGAAGTCCCCCCCCCCCCCAATGGATACTTTCGATATTTTTTAAGCTTATGTTTCTATCTTACCGAAAATCTTATTTTCAGAAAATCAGAGAGCTTATCAAAATGCCAATTGATGTGTTCTGTTACAATGAACAACTTTTTAACTTACGTTAGTGTTATATTCCAAATTAAAACCAAAGTATTCTTCATGGAAAAAATGTAAGTTTTTTCAAGTTTATAAGTAGCTATTGATTAATCAAGAATGGTCATCGAAAGTTCGTCAATAGATCAATCCACGCGTCTCGAAGACGCGAATATATATATATATATATATATAACAGGTTAGACGGGTTGAGTGAAAGGAATAGGGAGAAGTTTTTGACAGGGGTAAAAGGTAAAGAGCAAAGGGCGAAAGAGGAAAAGAGAACGAGAAGTTTGGGTATATAGGGTATGGCAGAAGGGTATATAGGAAAGGAGCACAGAGAAGAAGTTGAATGTGTGTAAAGGGTTTGAGACGTGAATTGGCGTAAAGTGGACGGTAAAGATAAGAAAGTAGGTTGGTGGGGTAAAGAGAGCAGACCAGAAAGTGAAGGTAAGAAGAGAGAGTAGAGAGTGGAGAATAATATATGGTTGACTATATTGGCAAGGGGGAAATAAATGGGGAAAGAGAAGATAAGAAATGAGGGGGATTAGTACACATATGGGAAAGAGTGAAGTGGAAGATTTAATTCAGGGGTTAAAGCGAAGAAGTAATAACGGCAAAGAGGAGAAAAGCATTTTTAAAGACAGTGAAATAAAATTAGTATATAGGAGAAGGGAAGAGCTGATGGTGGCAAATAGTGAAAGGAGGTGAGAGAAGTTTTGAAGTTTGGGCATACTTAAAAAGTGGAATGTGATGAGATTAAAGGGGTAGATTGTGGAGAAAAGAGAGGGTAAGATAATTCTAATGAGACGTGAGAGTATATATGATAGGAGATAGAGTAGAAGGCTAGTAGGAAGGGTGTCCAGAGGATGTGTGGGGGAAGACAGGCATTCGGAAGTCGAGAGATAAGTTGTAGGTGTGAGAGTAGTCAGGGTGGCATTGGAGAGTGAGAGGCTAGAGTTTGGAGTATATAGGATAGTGATGTATTGTAGAGGGATAAAGGAATAGGGTAGTGACAAAAGGGAACAAAACAGATGGGAAGATGAGGAAAGAGGGCAATGGGTAGATGAAAGAAGGTGAGTCGGGCGAGACAAATTAATAGTAGTAGGCAGTTATAAGGCAGAGAGGCGAGAGCAAAGAAACGAAGAGAGGCGAAATGGATTATATCATGATAAAATCGGAGAAAGGGTGTGTCGCAGAGGGGGAAATAAAGAAAGTATAGGGGAAAGAGAATGATTTGGCAGTAGGTAATCAAGAGGTTGGAGAGAGAAAGACTATGGTTATAGAGATGTTGAAAAGGGTAGGATTACCGAGTGGTGAGGGAAAGGGGTAGAAGGCAAAGAGAAGTAGATGAAAAGAAGAGAAAATAGGGGAGTGGGTAGATAAGACAGAGTTTAGGGGTGAGATGAGTGGATTGTAGTGGGGACTGATAGGCTAAATATGGAGAGGATTTATTGGTAGTGGGGTAGAGAAAGGTATGTATATAAAAGAGAGGTAAAGGAAGAGGGATATAGGGGGAAGAGAGAAAAGTAGACGGGAGAGGGGAGAATGGTATGCAGTGGATAAAGGGGTAAGAGGGGGAGGGAATACAAAATTTAAAATTTGTTCTATTTGAAATGCCTTAATGTGCATTAAAATTCGAAAGAATGCATCCTTCTCCAAATACGTCTCGTTTTTTGAACCCGGAAATGAGGTAAAGTATCCCTTCTCGTCTAATTTCCATTCTAGCGGTACAAAGCTTGCGTTAATTACCGCGATTGATTTAAGTCCGATCACTGGGGATTTAAGAGCCTCATCCCTGTTGCTCGACAGAGAGCAAACGTCCACGCGTATAAACTCGAGACGCATGTAAATGAGAGTACGGATGGGTTCAGTTTCGATCGCATGATCGCATGACTTCTGAGATCACTCACGTGCACGCACCTGTAACGAAGGACGGATGATGTTCGCCCAGGGATGTGTTTTATGTTCGCGTGATGTAAGAATGGTAACATGTGATACGAAATAATCAAGTGCCTTCTGCGTAATAAGGGAAGTGCGCCGAAAATTACATGCTTCACTGAACCTGTTTCGTATTTGTTTTAATTCTCCCATTGAATTAGCAAACTCGTTCTCCAACTCCTCAGAGAAAACATATTTACGAGAGGATCGATTCTTCTAATCATGAATAGTACTTATACTTATACTCACCATTTCCGGTCAGAGTAAATTATCACGATGTGAATGTAACTTACGTATTATGAATGTAATTTGCGTGTTATTAATGTAATTCGACTCTTATAAATATACTTTACTCATTAAAACGAACCCGCTGAAGAAACTAGAAAACACACAGATAATTACGGTTCTATTATTTTTTAATGATTTAACATCAGATGATCAAAACCTGAGGAATAAAAGTTAAAATAAAATAAAATTTTAAGATTTGGCCCTATAGATTCTGAAGACATTAATGCATGGTGAACGCGACCTTTGCTTTTGATGATGTCTCCTGTGTTACATGTGTTGCCATTGCCGGATGTTGAAAATCACAAAACTAATATAGTCCCAGGTGGAGATAGATGTCTCTGCTCACTCAAGGAAGTAAGCATGCGACGTTTTCCACGAGAGAACTAATCCCTCGGCGCCAGGCGATAACTTCTCAGTGGATGGGCCATCAAACGACGTGTGCTTGCATATATTTACAGCCAGCGTTGTCCAGAAAAGAAAATTTTCTGATGGATAGCGAGGAAGGACTGGGATAGTGGAAATCTCACCTTAAACTTACAAGATGAGAATTTCCACGTAATTTACCAATATATTATATAAATTCTCTATGTTTAGAACTGCACTAACAATCAGAAAAATGAAGTAATAATATACTCTAATGTTAAGAAAACAAAATGTAAAACATAAAGTTAGAGATAAATTGAAGTAGTAAATGTTTGAAAAGACTTAGATAGTTTTAAGAGATATGGATTAAAGTTCTATGATCATGCTTATAAAATTATAACTACTGCAGCCGGAAATGTTGCAAATAATTCTTCCGTAATGCTATAATAGAAAATTCCATATTATCCGACTGACCGATTCCCGAGAGAAAGCATCGCGTAATACGTTAGATATCTTACGCGTGTGCAACGCACGTTCAGCATGGATATTTCTGACACAGCCAATTGCATTGCGAGAATGCGAGACTTTTATGTTGTTATATTTATGACCGCTGAACGCGATTTTATGCCGCAGTTTATCGAAAGTGAGAATGCAATTGTTGCCTTTAATAGACCTCATTTACCACGCATTGAAATCTCCAAGTTTACATCTTCCAAATATCTCTAACCCTCACTTTTACTCTTTAAATTCTTCTCCCCCTATGCTAGGCCGATTCCTTTTCAAAATTTTTTTCTGATTGAATTTTAACATTCCACAAAAGATGTCTACAAATACATTTTTGAAACAATAATTAATAGTTTAGACTTGAAAGCGTTTTAAATTTTACAAAAATATGCAAGGATTTTGAATGATGGAATGAAAAGGAATTGAACTTGTATCATTTCTAAATAAAAGTGTTCAAAGTTGAACAATTTTAAAATAGAAGCTCTCAAAATTGAAAAATTTTAGACTAACACTTTAAAAATTGGACAATTTCGTTAGAAAGAAGATGAAATTGCATAATTTCTAATTCAATCGTCCAAAATTAAAGAATTTAATTTTGTTAAAATTTCAATTTTAATTGATAGATTAAAACTTATGAAGAGAAAAATTGAAAATTTAGCGTTCAATATGAAAAATCAGAACTATAAAATTGTAACCATTCGAAATAAAAGAAATTATTTCATTGCTGAGTTATAATTTCAGATAGTTCAATTCTTATCGATTTTGATTTGAAACAACAAACATGTGAAATTTTTTATTTTAAATCGTTTAATTTTCAACACTTCCTTCATCCTTTACAATTATTATTCATTCTTAAAATTTTCCAATCAAATATTTTTCAATTTTAGATGATTCATTTTTTTATATCTTTAACTAAAAATTGAACAATTTCAAGATAATACATTGAAAATTTTTTATTAAAAAATAAGAATACAAATCAAGATTGCTATATATCATTCCAATGTTTGTAATTGTACAAGTTTATGTTTTTTAGTTTGACATTGTTTTTGAAGTTGAATTTGTAATGTTCAATATTTTGAAACCTTTACAAATAAAAGATAATTTAATTTCCAATTCCTGGTTCTAAAATATTCTCATTTACAAGGCTTGAATTTGAGAAATTATTATCTTTATTTGTCATTGTTTTGAATTGATTCTGAGAATACTTGTAAATAAATTCTTCAGACAGTTTTTTTCATTTGAGAACATTGTTCAGTACGTTTTCTGATGATAAATTTCAACAAAGTTTGGGAATTTTGCATAATATTGCCATGCGACTGTACAGTTAAATAATAACTTAGTAAGTATGAACAACACTTTCATATTTCACACTTAACACTGTTTCCCCTATTCCCCTCTTTTCCTAGTTTTTCAAGAATTCTTATTTTCCCCTGTTTCCAAGAAAACTTCCCCTTTTTATCGTTTTTTCTCTGAAATGTGAACAGAATATTAATAGAACCTAATAATAAAATAAAACTATTCTTGATCAGAAGCTATTTTTTGTTGTTGAAAATGGATACTTTTTAGTTAAAAATGCAATTGGTTGAAATATCAACGGTAACATGCTTTTAAAATGTTAAGAATTCTACTGTTTTGTAGAAAATTAATTTTTTGGCATGAAAATTCAACAGTTTGTTAGAAAATCTAGCTATTTGGTTAAAAATTCAAATTTTTGGTAAAAAAATCATATTTTTGAATTGAAAATTCAACTTTTTTGCAAATAATTAATTTTTTTGGCAACAAAATTAAATAATTATGTTGAGAATTCATCTTTTTGGTTGAAAATTTAACAACTTTGTTGAAAATACTTTTTTTTGTTAAACATTTTTTTTTATCTGAATATTGAGCTATTCCATGTTCGGTTAAAACGTTATCCTCTTTATTAGATAAGTTGGAAATGCGTTTTTTTATAAAACGTTTAATCTTCTAAGTCGAAAATTCATCTTTTTGATTGAAAATTTAACAATTTTGTTGAAAATTCACATTTTTTCAGTTATTTTTTTTCTGAGTTTTTATCAGAAAATGTAACTATTCCATTTCTTGTCGAAACTTTATCCTGTATATTGTGGAAGTTGAAAATTCAATTATTTTTTAGAAAAGTCTTATTTTTGGTAGAAAATTAATCTTGTTTGTTGAAAGATCCTCTTTTTGGTTAAAAATTTAACCATCTTGTTAAAAATTAATCTTTTCCGATTTAAAATTCGACTTTTTTCTAAAACATTCGACTTCTTAGCTTAAACACTTTACTCTCTGGTTGAAAAATCACCTTTTATGGTAGAAAAGTCATCTTTCTTGGTTGAAAATGAACTTTTTTTGATGAAAATTCGACCATTTGACTGAAAATACATCTTCGTATACTGAAAATTTAACTATTTTGTTAAAAATCTAATTATTTTTTGAAAATTGAACTATTCTGTTAAAGACATAACTTTTGGTCAAAAATTCAACTATGTTGTTAAAAATTCATCCTTTTGAATTGAAAATTTATCTCTAATGATAGAAAAGTCATCCTCCTTGGTTGAAAATTCATCTTCATTTTTTAAAAAGTAACTTTAAAAAAAATTTAACTCGCTTAAAAAAAATTCGTCTTTGTCGCTTGAAAATTTTACTATTTGGTTAAAGCTCAAACTTTTTTTTGGTTAGCTCGTCTCTTTTACTGGTAAATTCATCTATTTGGTTATTAATGCAACTGTTTGGTGGAAAATTAACTTTTTATGTTGAAAATTCATCTTTTTGTGTTGAAAATTCATCTCTTTAGGTAGAAAATCTTTTTTGGTTGAAAATTCAACTAGTTTGTTGAAAATGCTATATATTTTGCCTTGAAATCTTAGAAATGAAAAGTGTTTCATATTGAATTCAATATGTTATGGACAGTATTTTTTTATAAAGAATTTAAAAACGTAAAATTAGTCTTTAGCCAACGGCTACGTTACACTGAAAACAATTTTGAATCCAAAGAAATGCATTTCTTTGACTTCTTTTTTTTGAACCACGAAAATTATTTACAAAGAAATATTTCTTGACTTGGGAATGTGATATTATTAACTCAAGAAAATGATTTCTTCAAAACAAATAACCTAATTCTCAGGAATCTGGCTTTGGCACTCAATGAAATATTTATTTATTTCAATGATTGCGAATCTTATTTGAATTAAGAAATATGCTATTTAAGTTGAATAATTCTTAGATGCGTGGATCAAATACATAGTTTCTTCGAATCAAATAAATATTTAGAAAACTAAAAGGGATATTAATTAAGTCAAATAATTATTTATTTCGTACGATGAATTCATAGAATTATTCCAATACAACATTTCATTACTTGCATGACGTAATTTATTCACTGAAAGTATTAATTTATCTATTTTAAAGAAATGTTTGTTTTTATAAATACAGTAAAGGGATTCGTGTGAATGGAATATTTCATTCAAGTAAAGAAACATATATTTGAAATAAGTACATATATAACTCGTCCAAATGAAATTTTTTTTTAATCAGCATGTTTGTATACTAGCAACTATTGTACAGTTTTTCTGATTTGAAGAATATTTTGTACAAATAAAGGTTGGACAGTTTCCGTTCAAAAAATATTTACTTGCTTCAGAACATGAAATAAATAATTCTAAACACATATTAATCTCAGACAAGGATATGTTTTTTTGAAGCAATTGCGTACATAGTGTTTCTCTGAAAGTAATATCTATTTTCATAGAACTATTTTGTATATGATTATATATGTTTTTTGAGCTTGAAACATATAATATTCCGCGAAATCAATAATATTATTTATCAGACTTGCTATAAAAATGGTATACAGAAAAAAATTATGCGACGTTCATTATTTCATTATTACTTAGATATATTTTTTTTACATTTGCATAATTTATTGTATGCAAAGAATTTTACGGAGGACCCATAATCTATAAACTATAGTCATAATCGGTCCAAGTAATTTTCCAAAATTTTTTGGATTATGAACTATAAAAAAAATTAATTTTCAAAGAATTCACCGAGACCTTTTTCCTTCATTTTTGGTTCAGGCACTTTGAAAATGAAGGTCATGTGTGCTAAAAACAAATAATTTGGAGTATTTTTAAAACAAATGCCTCTTTACGAATCAAAATAACGGAGCTGCAAAAATTATTTCTAAACAATTACAATTCATGTAGACTTTGTTTCTATCAAAATATTCATAGTTTTCGAAGTTAATTTTGCTAAAAAAAAAGGAGAAGAAATTATTAATACTTTTTTTCTCAAAGTAAATGAAGTTTTTTTTCTTCATTTTTTCTATTCGGGAAATGAACTTCAAGTTCAAAAAATATTAGAGGTTTCTCCATAAAAGTTGGGATAGTTTTAAAATCAATGTTTGAATTTCGAAATTTTTGGTCCGTAAAAAGACACCTTTACAATTTTTATTGAATATGAGGATTTATAAAAACAGAATAAAGTTTAATTATGTCATCCAATTTCCAAAGTGAACTCGAGGTAGCGTACGAAAATTTTGATGTAGTTGTCATATACTTATAAATTTATTATTATAATTATGATGCCAAACCATGAAATTTTACTGAAAATTCAAAACCAAAAGCCTATATTAATTACTGAAATGTAAAAAAATTGTATATATATATACTTTTAGGGGAGGTTCAAAAAGCCCAAAATTGGTAACGTAGTTTATGGGTCGCCCATAACTTGAAAATTTTTAAATGTGACAAAGAAGTGGTCTGGCGCCACCAAGCCTTCAAAAACATTGCTGCAGTATGTTTTCTATATATGTATACACACAGTTATGCACATATAATAACAAATTTATATTCCTCTCTGGATTGTTTCCTTTCTTCCTCTTATTATGCACCTAACTTTTTTGGACCATCCATCCACGTTTTCTTAGCACACAACATAAAAAGCTAACTAACAGTGATAAAGTTTTCTTACTGTGCCACTGTAACAGCGAAGAGTACCGTTATAAGGGTTCGCGTGCCGCGGCATTAACCAACGCTAATAAACATATCTGCAAATCGGTGCCGGCGTTTCTTCCGCGTGCGCGAGCGTTCGATATATTTACACGTGTATATCGTGCCGGCACTTTACGAGCGTACTTATGCTCGTTACTATAATAGCCCACACTAATTATCTCTTCCATTAACCCCGTGGCACTTTGCGCGACTCCCATCCACCCGGATTTCGGTGAACGTTGAGATCGTCGCGCTGATATTGCCGCGAAATCAGCGTTAAATTAACAGGAAATTTCAACCGCGCGAGAATCGAATCCCACGGGATTGGAATTTTCTTTCCTTCTCTCTGTGAATAAATCATTTTTTGTCCCACCCTCTCTGAAAGTTGGCTTTTTCATACCTGAAAGGCAGGCGAAAAGTAGTCAATTCCAGTCATTGGCTAGGAATTAATTCTGGCCAATGACGATGATATCCCCTTCAAATAAGTGCCCTTTGGAAGCCAGAACCTTTTTCCAGCGATCCTCCCACTTTTGGAAGCACTCCTTAAAGGGCTTGAAGTAATTTTTCGCAATAGCCAAGAGCAGCTTCGTCGCGGTCTGTTTTATTTCCTATAGGTGATGAAATCGTTTTTCTTTTAGAGGATACTTCAATTTTGGAGACAGCCAGAAATCACAGGAAGCCAGGTCAGGACTGTATAGAGGTTGCCGAAGTTATGCGAGGCCGTGATTCACCAGAAATTTCTGAATAAGCTGCGATGAATGAGGAGGTGCATTGTCGTGGTGAAGAAACAAAGTTAGAGTCGTATACTACTAGCAGTAAATTCACGTGTGCGAAGTGCGAATTCAGGGCTCTAGATTTTTATTTACTAATATTGAAAATATAAAACATTTAAAAATCCCTTACCCTCAACTGGGGTGATTATAGATTAAAATTCGCTAATTTTTCACATCACCGCTGCGCGAAAAATCCAAAAAATGTAATCCATTTTTTTTGTGTTATATCTTTAAAAATTCTTAAGAGCAGTCTTCTGAAGATATGCTGCAAATGTCATTTAAACAAAAAATTCTCAGTCGAATTTATTAATCATCAAAGTTTGATCCATATTTACATTCCCGATGTGATAATTTTATGGATATACATGTTTATTTTTTAATAAAAGTATGTACAAAATTGTTGTTCAGGTTCATCTCATATAGAAATCTTTCTTCAAGCACTATAGAGAATAATAATAACAATAATTTAACTGTTTAATTTTTCCTAAGAATACCTAGATATGTTTCAAAAAAATTAATATTTGCAGGTTATAGGACAGAGAATCTTTTGGAAAATATTATTTAATACTTTTTGTATTTCGCCATTAGGTTGATATTACTTTTAATATAGCTTTTGAAATAATTTTATTCGTAGTTATATAAGTTAACGTCAAAATTGTTAAATTTTCAATGAATAATTTTTAGTCTAAGTTGCACTGATCCACAAACCTCATTTTCCCATTCCCGCATTTTCTGATACAATAATAATATATAAATTATATAATAATATAAAATAATCCGTAGTGTCCCTAATATTTATTAAACATAATTTTGATCAAATTACATTTTTATAAATTTTTATCCATAATCCCCTGCGCCCCCTTTGAATATTTTTCATTTTATATTCGAAATTGACATAGTGCAAAGTTTCGAAAAGTTTACTATAGCCACAAAAAAAAAAAAAAAAAACGATTTGATCCACAATTACCCGATTTAATCCATAATTATTTTCGTTGATGATATTTAAAAAATTTTTCAACATTATGCTTGAAACATATTTATAACAATAATTAGTTATTAATCATTTTAAATTGAAAGCGTTAAAAAAAATTGTTTATTGAACAATTTTTGATTCAAAATCTTCCAAATAAAAAAATTTTAGATCTGGAATCCAACTGGAATGATTTCTTAATGAAAGCATAGCAAATTGAATAACCTTATCTAGAAAATTTTAGAAATTGAAAAATTTGTTATCAGAAGCTCGCAAAATTAAAAAATTTCAAACAAAAATTTTGAAAAATGAACAATTTTATTAGAAATAAGTTAATATTTTATAATTCCTAATTCAAAGCGTTCAAAATCGAATCCTTTCTTTTTGAATGGAAGAATCTCGAAATTGAATGATTTTAGATTAAAATCTAGAAAATAAGACAATTTCAAAACGTTAAAAATCAATTTCCAGATTAGAATTTTGAAAATTGTATCGTTTAAATTTCAAAGGAACTGAAATTTTATTATTTCGGATTAAAAGCGTTCAAAATTGAATAATGAAAAATTTAAGACCTTTGAAGTTTAAAATTTTCAATATTTTGAAACATTTTCAAATCAAAAATAATTCCATTCTCAATGCCTACAATTAAAATCTTTTAATTTTTAAGGATCAAGTTAGAAAAATAATTTTCTTAATTTTTCACACATTGAAAAATGTAATATTTGAGATTTCAATCCAAAAATATTGTAATTTTAAATCAAGAAGACTTGAATTCATCATAACTCTAAATTTGAATCAGTCAAAAATGACTGATTTCCAGTGAATTTTGACTGATTCAAACAGTGCGGATTTGACGACTGGAAAATCAGTCATTTCAAGTGACTGACCAAATCAGTCATTTTGACTGATGTAAGCGGTCATTCTGACTGATAGATATGATTTAGATATTCATGAATCTTCAGTGAACAAAGATTTTCATTACAGACCAAAAAGTTGCAATATAAATGGAAAAAGATGTAATTTGTACCAAAAGAGATGAATTTTTAAACCAAAAAGAAGGATTCGTAAAAAAATTGTTGAATTTTCAACCAAAAAATATTTTTTAGTCTAGGAAAAAAATGTATGCCAATAATTTGAAAGGAAAAATAAATTTTAATACAAAATAACAATTTCGAATAACTCTTTTTTTCCTTGCTTATTTGCTTTAAGTATACATGAATATGATTTTCTTTGGTTCCTAGAAAAAATTCAAAAAGATTTTCGAAGATTTCAGATATTTAAAAAAAATATCTAGAAAATGTATAAGAAATTTTTTTCGAAAATCGAGTTCGAATTATTCCTAAAATTGTCTAAAATCTTCCGGATTCATTTATGTATATTTTTGAAATCTTTTCTAATGTTTTAAAGTAATTCCCAAATTGTATTAAATCCTGAAAAAATTAAGAAACTCTTAAATTCTTCCAGGTTCCTTTTTTGACGTATTTCGAAATCTTCAAAGCTTTTTTATTTTCCCTTTATTATTAAAGAATCATTCACAATTCAAATTTTCTCTTATAGACATAAATTTTGAAAATTAAAGTTCTTCATTCACGTTGTGTTCAACAACAATGAAAGCGAGATTTTCGAAAATTTCGTTCCACCCATTTTTTTAGATAGCATACTTCTTACCAATCGCGATTTTTTTAAACCTCTATTTTGGAATTCTAAGGTCTGCACTCCGACTCCTGTCAAACAAACGTCGCTTGTGGCAATTGGCTTCATTAATAGTGGTAGACCAGTGCAAAATGCACGTTTGACGCCACACGCCAACCAGTGAAGCAATGCCAAGCGACAGTATAAATCTTGATTACTATCGGAGATACGATTGTAAAAGCCATACCTCGACCATAAAGCGCGGACCCATGTGTGTCGACCTATTTCAACACACGAGAGAAAACAATGCCCCAAGATTCAAATTCATTCCCACTTACTTTCGTCAGAAAAGTTATTACCGATCTGTAAAACAAGTCTTTTATTTTATCATCTAGCAAAAATAGCGTGCCACGCGCGTTTAACACAGGTTCCTTCTTTTGATTGTATAATTATAAACATTGAAATATATGCCTAAATTCAAAGTACTATGAAATATAAGTTAATTTAAGTAGAGAGCAGATTATGACAACTGTGAAGTTAGCTGATGAGCGCAGCTCGGCTCTCACAAGCGGAGAATCCCGGTCAGACCAGCGGTAAGAGTTCGTGCGCACGCCGGGCACGCGCGTTGCTTCGTCTCCCCCTCCCTGTCAGGCCAACGATCCTCCGCATGTGAGAGCCGAGCTGCGCTCGTCAGCTCACTTGACATTTACGTTAATCCGCTCTCTAAATATAAGGTTTTATCCCAGCAGCATTTAGAAGCAATCTAAAAAATTAATAAACTAGTGTGCGATTTTATATTCTGAGTCTCGCTGATTTTATATACTGACAGAGTGGCCACTATTTTGAAAATTTTTGTCTCCCGGTTTTCTCCCGGTTCTCCCGGTAAATATTCGTGATTTCTCCCGGCTTAGAAAAAATATATACTCGATAAGCATCAGCAAACTTTTTTGCAAGACATCTCTTGACTTTGAATCATATAAACAATTTAAATATTTTTATTGAACCAATTTTTCAATATTATGTTTTAAACATTTTTTAAACAATAATTATTCATTCATAACTGAAAACGTGAACAATTTAATTACAAAAAGGAGTTTAATAATATTGTGTGATTTCTAAGTCGAAGTGCTAAAAATTAAACATTTTTTTAAATTGAAGAATCTCAAAATGGAATTACACTCATCCTTCGAACGAGGGCCTTTCGAACGAGGGCCGTTTTCACGCTCGGCTGATTCTGCGTCCCCCCCGTGCGTCCCTTGACACCCTAAACGCCTAAACTGAAGTGTTGGCGCTCTAAGTGACCTCGAAGTCAGTGCCGTACTGCGTATGCCGTATGCATCGTAATATGTATAAAAATTCGCGAATCAGAGGAGTAAGCACGTGTGAAATTGTATTGTGTTTTAGTATTTTTTATATGGCGGAACGAAAAAACAAAAAATTTCTGACCATGTGTGAAAAATATAAAATTTTGAATGAAATGAAAAACGGCGAATTGAGAGATAGCATCTCAAAGAAATACAACATTTCTAAACGTGCTTTACGCAGAATTATTCAACACGCCGATAAAATTATGTATTTTTAAATTGAAATAGATAATTTTGTAAAGGATTATAATTTGGACACTTAAACAGAGAATTTCGTAAAGAATTATAATTTTAATTTTCGGTTTACTTTACAACCGGAAATTCTGTTCAATAATTTCATTTGACTTTAAACAGGAATTTCAGAAAAGAATTTTTATTCGAATTTAGGAGGGAATTATTTTAAAATTAAAAAATTTTGAAACTGAATTTAATTCTGGCTTGGTATAGTGAACATTTTTTTTAAGATTTATGATTTTGTCTTGGAACAGATGATTTTTAACATGGAACGGGAAATTTAGGAAAATAATTTCAGTTCTGATTCATAAAAAGGGACTTTACAACAACAAAAAATCCTCGTTCCAAGTCATAATTCGGCATATTTTGAAAATTCCTTGTTCCAAATCAGAATTTGTTTGAATTAAAATTTTTGTTGCAAATAAAAATTGTTCACAATTTGAAAATTCCCTCTTTCAAGTTTTGGAAAAAAAGAGTCACTATATTTCTGAATTATAATAGAGAAATTCGTAAATACATATAATCCTGATTTGGGACGGGAATTTTGAAAATGAATTTAATTCTGACTTGGTATAAAGAATTTGCTAAAAGATTCATAATTCTGAGTTTGTTTTGATACTTTTTTGTAAATTCTTCTAAGGAATGATCATTTTGTCATGAAGCAGTTAATTTTTTACATGGATCAGGAAATTTTTGAAAGTAATTTTAATTCTGATTCATGAGAAGAAAATTTACAAAAAAAAATCCCTGTTCCAAGTCAAAGTTCTTCAGATTTTGAAAATTCCTTGTTCCAAATCAAAATTTTTTTGAATGTATAAATTCCTTTTTTTTCGTAAATAAAAATTTTGCAGAATTGGAAACTTCTTTTACCAAATTTTATAAACAGGAAAATATTATATGTTTAAGTTGAACTAGGTAATTTTGTGAAGGATTATAATTTGGACATTTAAACAGGGAATTTCGTAAAGAATTATAATTTTAATTTTCGGTTTACTTTGCAACCGGAAATTCTGTTCAGAAATATCATTTGACTTTAAATAGGAATTTCGGAAAAGAATTTTTATTCGAATTTAGAAGGGCATGATTTTAAAATTAAGGAATAATGTGTGATACAGACTGTTACAAATATTTATCAATTATTTATAAATATATTTATAAAAGATTTTAAAAAGCTTAACTAGATTCTATAATGTGTTATATAGACTCTTACACATATTTTTAAAATATTAAAAAATATATAAAATATAATTCGATTAAAAATTGAATTTTTTATTTGTTCATTCAATATTTCCCAATACATTTTTTTTGTATCATACATACATTGTATAAACAATATTTGAAAATATAACTTGGATACTAGTGGGCCCAAGTGGAGAACCACACATAACAATTTTGTGAGACTCTCCACGTGGGGTGATCGCTAGAGAGATTGATCAGAATTGTGAATCATTTTTTTGCTTATTCTGCAAAAATTATTCATGATAAAATGGATTTCTTTTCAATCTTAATTAAAAATTACTTTTTAGATTTTTTTTTGTAACTGCTGATTTGTGCTCCAAAAATATGCTGAAATTTACATTCCAAAGCTGTAAATTATGAAAATGAATTATATTTTTGCTATAAGAATGCATATTTGACTATTTTTTAAATAATAATAATATTAAATAAATATTTGTTTAATAACATGAACCTTTTTCCCTCGTAATAACGCAAAAGTTAATAAAATTCTACATCTAATTAAACAAAATTTTAAAGAGATAAATTATAAAGATTTAAAACGATTTCCCAAAATTTTTAAAAAGAAAATTATTTTAAATACCTATTTTGAACGACTGAAAAATGCCGAAAAAATAAAATTCCCAAATTTAAACAATTAAAATTTTGGTGAATAAATATTATGTATTTATTAAAAATAAAATAATCAAATGTTTAAAGTTTCTAATATTATTGTTTGAATTTAAAATAATAATTGAAAAACATATCTGGATAACATTTATTTTCAATCATTATTATTTTAAATTTAAACACTAATTCTACAAATATTAAACATTAAAAATATTTTTTCTGTTATAAAAATATTTATCATATACTTAATAAATAAATAATATTTATAACAAAAAAATATATTCAAATTGGAGAATTATTATTATTCAAGAAAGTTTCGAATTCGGGAATTTTTCAGGATTTTTCAGTCATACCCAAAATTTTATAAAATTAAAAGAAGGAGTAATTTTAAGAAATATTTAGAAGTTTCGAAAATATTCAAAAATAATTTAAATATTGAAAAAAATCTAAAATTGCAGATTTTTGAATATTTTGAATTCAATTTGTTATTTTGGAAATTTTATTTTAAAAGCATATTCAAAGAGATTTCAAAAATTTCCAAAATATTTTAAAAGCCGATTCCGTAAGATTTTACAATTTTTTTAATTATGCAGAAATTTTCTTAATTTTTAGCAAAAATTCGAATCATTTTAAAAGATGTTCAAAAAATTTAGAAAAGTATGCAGAATTTAATTAAAAAATGAAGAAAAATTGAAATAATTTTAAAAGATATTACAAATATTTTCGAAAGTTTACCAAATACTTTCTAATTTCTTCGAAATTTTTGATAGTCCTAAATATATTCAAAAAGAACTCGAACTTTTCCTAAAATTTGCTAAAATCCTGTAAAATAAAAAAATTTCTTAGAATACATAGGCAATTTTTTAATGATTTTTTTTTACAAAATAATTCTAAGAAAAAATTCAAAAAGCTTTCGAAACATTTAATTTTCCTACATTTAAAAAAAAAATTCATAAGATTTGTGAGAAAAATTGCAATGTTTTTTTTTTAAATTACACAACATTTTTCAAAATCTGTAAAATATATTAATTAAAATTCGCATATAAGTAATTTAAAAATTGTATAAGGAGAATTTAAATAAAAACTGTTCATCTAATATTAAATTATTTAAAAAGTTAATATTATAATATGTTAATAAATATTTGCATACCTAATATTTATTTAAATTTATTTGAAGTATTACTGAAAATAAAGAATTCAAGTTAAATTATTTAACACATTTAAATATTAATAATTAAAAGAAACAAAACCTAATTTTATTATCAATGAAAAAATATATAATAAATATAATAATTTCAAAAGTGTGTAAATACTTACAAAAATAAATCATCTATATTTTTAAATAAATTTTAGCAATATTTATGAAAGTATTGTTTTGACTTTTTTTAAATCAGGCAAGTGAAATCATTTTTTTTTAATTTTGCAACTTTTTCTCACCAAGTTTGACCCTAGAAATCATGAAAAATTTGGAGAAAAAAAAAATTCAGAAAAATACTACAGACCTGCCTTTAAAATGAGGCCAAGAATCCGTTTTTTAGTTGGGAAGATTAATTCATTTCGTTTATTAGTTAAATAATAAAATAAAAAAATTATTTTTGAAATCCCAAAGTTACTAAACTTATTATTTTTTTGTTTGCATTCTCATCGCGTATGAAGAAAACATGTTTTTAACAAAAAGCCAATAAAAAAATGGAACTCCACATTCTAATAAATCATCAAACTAATGTAGACTATGATTTGCATTTTTTTAAATACTTCTTACCTTTTTTGACACCGACAAATTTATGATCCAAAAATACAACGATAATTACATTCAAAAGCTGCAAATTAGGTTAATGTTAATTTTAAAAAAACATAAATTTTTAGATGAAAAATCGATCCAATAAGTTATAAAATATTTTCAATTATAAAATAACTTTAAATTAATAGATTCATAATTAAACTTTTGCATTCAATTTCAAGTCTTATTTAAATATTATATTAGTTTATAATTTTTAACCCATTTAATTTGAAATTTTGTATGTAATTATTTTTTGTTTGCATGTACTTATTATAATTTAATGTATTTTGCTTCATTTTTCATACAGGATACGTTTAAAAATTTGGAACACCTAATTTTTTTGATTAATTTCAGTAATCTCTTCTGTACGTTTGCAAAAAGAACATTTTAATCTTTCAACACGGATGCGATTAAATTATGTTCAATTAATTTTTCCTTGTCATATTTTAAAGAGGTAAACATAAGTAAATCAATATCTCTTATCAATCAAGTTCAATATTTATGTTTGGAAACGAAAATAAATTTGAAAAGTTGTCTTTCATTTATCAGAGGCTAATTTATACAGTGATAAGACAAAGAATATTTATAATCTAGATTGTGAAAAAATGTACATCATTTTCATGGCAAGTTAAATTCATTAACTTGAGTCTTTCATATTACGTAACAATTTCAGAATGATAAAAAAAAATTTCCAACTACAATCAAGTTCGATAACAGGAGGCATTCAAGTATTACGTAAAGGACTTTGAGGGATCGAGGGGGTTGATTTAGTTGCATTATGTAAATTGCAAATCTACTACCATATTTGTCAGATTTTCCAAATATTTTATCAATTTCTTCACAATCTATTTTCTCTTAAACACGAACAAATCGAAAGCATAGAATCTTGACTATGTCTTCATCTTTAGACAAGCGCCTCAAGAATGTGGCTCTTGCACTGGACAGTCATCGGAAGAACTTCAATCTAAAGTCCGTTACTAACGAATTCAAATGTCGAGGAGTAAATAATGGCCAAGAATGGCAAGCCACCGACTACGAATTAGAGTGCAACGGCACTCCCAAATTCGAGGCCACTTATGAAGTCGAGGTAATTTTTTCCACCGATGAATTCGGAACCTTCCGGCAAAACGTCCTATTTGGTTTCGGAGATGAGCATCCAGTGATGCTTCGGAAAATCTGCGTGGACTGTGTACCGGAAGAGGACCTGAAAAGGCTGAAAGATGCGAGCCTCTACGTTCTGAATCTCAATCAGCGTTTGTTGAACGAGGCACATCAAGATTGCGTTCCATTTAGCTCTCCTTTTGTTCCTGCTAAGGATCCGCGAGAAGTGTACTTAGCTAAAGTCTATCCTTATCCTGAAACGAACAACTTCTTCCTCACACACGCCACCCTCACCGAGGAGTCTCTCACTCCCACTAATTACAAAGGACGGCTTCATGAATTGGTAACCGTCGAAGAATTAGCCAGGCATGAACAGGTTGCCAGGTACAATGAAGCTGCCCATTTGAGACTGTCTTCTTGTTACATTCTCAACTCCGACACCGATGGATCGAGCCTTGCCAAATATGCACCACCCGGTGAACTTTTTGCACAGGTGTGAATCTTTCAATCTCAGAACAGTCTTAACTCATGAAAGCAGTTTCCAATTTTTTAGAGTCATTTTCTAATCACTTAATCTTTAGAAACTCTTTTGATTTTTTCTCCAGCTTCCCTTGGGCCGCGAGATTACGGAAGACACCAAGTGTGGTCGACTGCTTCTGCGGGGCTGCAATAGTATTTTGATCAGGCGATTGATTGGGGATGTGCCAACGGAGAAGAACACGGATGAGCCTGTTTTCGAAGCGCATGTCGAAGACAAATGCAACCATACAATTTATGCACGTCTGTCGAAAACTTGTGTCGAGAAACTCGGTTTCAAAACGGATACAGATCTGAAGGTTCAGGTTCAGTTCGTCTTAAATCGCATGCCTTTCTGTGAATGGCACAGAGCGATAGATTGTCTACCCAACACGCAACTTGTATTTCCCCCTTCGACCCACAGGTATGGGGAGGATCATTACCTTTGGAACAACAGGTGGGACAAGATGGTACAAACTCACATATTGAATGAGAGGCAGAAGAAAGCAGTCGCTGTGATAATGGCCCCGAAGGAAGAGATTTTGCCACCTATACTTCTGCTGGGACCTTTTGGAACTGGAAAGACTTCCACGATTGCCCAAGCGTTGAGAATTATGCTTCTCGACAATATGGATAGCAAAATCATCCTCTGCACGCAAAGCAACAGCGCCGCTGATTTATACGTGAAGGAGTTCTTTGATGGCTGGTATCGGGAGTCGAAGAATCCGAGACTGAAGCCACTCAGGATTTATTACAAGGGCAGGACCCGAAATACGGTAATAGCTCAATCAGTTATCTAGCCTCTCACCATTTTCCTTTACCTAATTTGATCCTTAAACCACAGAAAAGTTACTTCGCTACTACTATAAATGAACCTAGACTATTATTGAATCCACCAGGTTAATCCAGTCGTCCGAGAGTACACTTTGACGGATATGAGTGGTCGTTTCCGCGATCCTACGAGAGAGGACATCGCTGAATGTGGTTTGGTCATAACTACCCTCGCAACCTCCAGTTGTCTGACGCCTCTTGACCTCGAGCCATCCCATATCATCATTGATGAAGCCGCGCAAGCTCTAGAGTGCGAAGCCTTAACAGCTCTTGCTTTGGCGAACGAGAGGACGCGCATCATCTTAGCTGGAGATCAAATGCAGTTGGCGCCGGAAGTTTACAGCGACCTGGCGAGGGAGCGCGGACTTGGTACCAGTCTTTTGGAGAGAATTCATCTCACTTATGAGCCCAATCATCCCTGTAGGATTCAACTGTGTCGAAACTACCGAGCACATGCTGACATAGTCAAGCTCACCTCGGAACTATTTTATGGGGGAGAAGTCGAACCTGGAGCGAGTTTGCAGAAACATCCTGAGCAGACGCCGCTCACTTTCTATTCCGTCGAGGGAAACGAAGTCAAGGTTCGTTCATTTTTTGTCTTTAATCTTTATCTTTGGGAATGTAAAGATGGAACAATGCTTTATTTGCTCAGGGCAGATTTGGAGACCTGGGAACTGTACTGCCATCTAGCTGTAGTCTAGACAAACTAATATTTTTTCTTCTAAGTATAGTATTTTTTGAAACTACTCCCGCAAGATTTTTTGAAAAATATTACAAATTTTTTTATGAATTTTCAAGTAAAATAGTCCATTTTTTGGTTTTCTTAAGTTTTTTTTTAATGTGTTAATATTACGAAATAATAAAACCCTATTTGAGTCATGCATTTTGAAAAAAAATAGCAAAAATGATAAAATTTCTCTAAGTATTCAATAAATTAACTCATGGGTTAATGACTTCATTTCAGGTATATAACTATTTTTGAATTGTCTTAAATTCTTTGAAATATTTCAGGATATTTTTAAAGATTCCGAGATTTCAATAATTTGAAAGAATTTGTAAGATTTTAGGATATTTTTGAAACTTCTAAGGCATCAGGAGCTTTTAATTTGAAGTATTCAAGGAAATTTTAAATAATTCCAAAGATTTTTTTCTATTAATTTCATTATAATTTGAAGTGATTTTAAAGATTTAATTTTTTAAATATTTCACGTTATTTTATCAGATTTCCGAGGATTTCAAAGATTTTAAGGGATTTTAAATATCAATGTATTTTAATACATTTGCCAGGATTTTAGAAAATATCATAAAATTTCACGGGATTTTATAATATTTTTGTGGATTTTAAAGAATTTATTCACGATAAGTCCGGAATTTTTTAAGGTTTTAAAGATTTGAAAAGATTTGGAGTTCACCCTCGATTCTTATTAATTTATCTTAAAATTTTTTGGAATTCTCTAATTCAACGGATTTTTTTTCTTGAATGTTTAAAAATTTTAATTTAATTGATCCTGAAGATCAATTAATAAAATGATCAAAGGATTTGAAATATTTTAAAATATTTTTTTTCAAATTTCTTGGAATTTTCAAGAGTTTTAATAAATTTCAAGAGAGTTTAAAGGATTAAAAATTTTTTTGATTATTTTAAAAGATTACAAAGACATTTTTAATTAATTTCAGTAATTTAATGGAATTTAAAAGGAATTTAAATATTTGAGGGTATTTTAAAAGATTCCCAGACGTTTCTAAGGGTTTTAAATATTTCAAGGGCTTTCAAAAGATATCAAGGGATTGGAAATAATTTAGGAAATTTTAATATTCCCAGACATTTTTTATTTATTTTAGTAGTTTGAAGGCATTTCAAACACTGAAAATTCGCCTTGAATTCTTATTAATTTATCCTAAATTATTTTGAATTCTTCTAAATTCACTCAGTTCAATTCTATTTTTAAAGAATTTCATCTAATTCTTCTCATTTCTTTTCAATTTCTCTAAATTCACTCAAAATTTATTTTAATCAATTTTTTTTCGATTCTTAAAATGTTCCAATTCATTTGAATTCGAATTTAACTTTAATTGTTTTATAGACATTAGTCGCTTCTTGTGTTAGAAATTAGTAGGGTTTCAAAGATTTGAAAAGATTAGAAATTTTGTTGGAATTCTTTTAAATTCTTGGGAATTATCTTGGATTTTTTTTAATTTATTTGAATTCTAAATTTACTCAATTCTGATTTTTTTGAATTTTTAAAAGGTTTTTTTTTAATTGATCCTGGTGACTAGTGAAAAACTTGATGAAAATATACTTTTTCTTATATTTTCCGCTAATAAGTGTCACCTACAAACATGTGTTGGGCCACCAAATTGTATTTTTTTTTTTAATTTGTAAAAAGGACAGAAGGGAGAGGAACAATAAGTTCCTGAGACCTTTTTTTTAATACCAATTTCAATAATACATCACTTTTTTTAGATGAAGGAAATTTATGAAAACGGACTTCTTGGTCTTTGCAGACTTTACTCCCTTACGAAAATATATGACAGGCCTGTCATTTTTTCCCTGTAGTTTTTTCGCGACGACAGGAAAATGACTGGCCCTAATTGGTCATAATTTATGATAATATCGTCTCAACATTATAAAGTATCGACGACTTGCAGATTTATCAGTGAACTATTTGAACTTTCCTGTAAAGCTTGAAAAATCATTAGTAAAAGAAGACTATTATGGGAATTTTCATGATGAAACACTTTTTGTAACCTGTGTCCAATTCCGAATTCTCTTTCAACACATCAATTGTGGAATGAGTTCGATTTGCCATTTTAAAGCTTTCTTATCCTTACAAAGCGCTAAATTTGAGTACCACGGGCAGCAATTTCGGACTGTTTTCAACTTTCTTCATTCCCTTAACAAGTTCACTGCGTGCTTCCATTTCCATGATCCAACAAAGTATGGTGTCGCCACGCGCAACCGACGGACCATTTGATTGGTTCACTTTTTTTTAGATGCGCGTGGCGAGACCATACTTTGTTGGATCATGGAATAGAGAGCACGCAGTGAACTTGTTAATGGAATGAAGAAAGTTGAAAATGGTCCGAAATTGTTGCCCATGGTATTCAATTTTAGCGCTTTGTAAGGATAAGAAAGCTTTAAAATGGCAAATCGAACTCATTCCACAATTGAGGTGTTGAAAGAGAATTCGGAATTGGACACATATGCTAGAAAAAGATGTTTCATCATGAAAATTCCCATAATAGTTTTCTTTTGCTAATGATTTTTTAAGCGTTACAGGAAAGTCCAAATAGTTCACTAATAAATCTGCAAGTCGTCGTTACTTTATAATATTTAGACGATATTATTATAAATTATGGTCAATTAGGGCCCGTCATTTTCGGCTGTCGTTTTCCTGTGGTCGCGAAAAAATAACAGGAATTTCATCCGATACTTTCGCCAGGGTGCTGTACCACTAATATTCATACTTTCGTCGGTGCAACGTAAACACTACTGCCGGGTCTGGCGCACATTCTCTGGTCTATACTTCCTCTTCCATATCTAAACCAAAAATCACACATTAAGAAATGTTCCTACAGATTAACTAAGAAAATTGATTTTATTTTTTATTAAATTTGGTTTTAAAATAGGTTGGTATCCAATGAAAGCATATTATTGACGTTATGAAGCAAACATGTGTATATACTCACGCATAACAATTTTTGTTTTGGTCAAAAATAATTTTAAAACATTCGTTTACAACACAAAAAACATACTAAAAAGATTACCATGAAACTATTAAACATTGTGGAGAAATATATATTTTTTTCAATTCACTTACTTTTGTCGGTGCAACGTTAACACTACTGCCGGGTCTAGCGCGCACTGCTGAGGTCTATACTCCCCCCCCCCCCCACTCCCGGTCCCAGAAACCATTGAAATCGTACGAACAAGTCAAAATTCGAACATTGACTAAAACTTAAAACTCTATTGTGTACAAGACACAACAAGTAAAATAACGAGATTAAGACAGAGCATGGTATTTATTAAGTGTTTTGAGAATTGTCACAATGATCCATAATTACGGTTAAAGATCGGAACTTTTTGTACAAAATACACAGAGATTACCAAATACTAAGTAAATGGAATGAACAAAGTAGATTTTTTCAAATGCATTGATATATAGCTTCTAATTCAATCGTACAAAGTGCGCGTCCATCTTGTTCTTAAACAAAAAGTCGGGTCTTGTCCTTCTTTCTGGGAAGTTCAAGACGATTTTTTTTACAGGACTTACACACAAATGAACGATTGAAATAATTAAGTTAACAGGGTACAGCGTGCCGTCTGTCTTAGGATTACCTAACACAAGGTTGCATAGACGCTTCATAAAATTGTAAGCGCTTCTTAATTCTCAGATGTTGAGACGAGTAGTTTGGTCGAATTTGGTACAGGAAATAATGCGCTCAAGGCTCTACCTTCAGCAGCTCCACATCGAATACCAGAACAGCATTGGGCGGAATAGTGTGTCTTTGTTAAGGAGAATATAGTGGATATTTAGAAAAGTTATTGGGTGGAAAATCTGCGAGCTTCACAAAGTAAATGTCGACTACCTGTCGGAAATATTCAAGATAAAGTTATAAATAGAAGGCGCGATGCGTTGACCTGAAATCGTTCAAGAAAATTGTTTTCTAAAAATATGAATTAACTGAAGCTTCTCAGGATGGTCGTTTCAACGAAGAAACAAAATTCCCTATTCATTTCCCAAGTTCGCAAACTCTTTTTCATTTTGAGTAATAAAAACCGAACTACAAACTAAAGCGCTCAAAAGCTCTTGAATTTTAAACATTTTTGTTTAAAAAATTTGTGTATTCAAACGTTTATTAATTTAAATGCGTAAACAGGAAACTATTAACACTTTTTAAATTTTATTAATTGTGCAGTTCAAAGATACAGATTCAGCTCAAAAATAAAAATCCACTTTACCATTTTCAATGCTCTAAATTGAAGAATTAATCAATGAATTTGTATATTTTTTAAATTGTATAATTTTTAATCTAGAAACATTGAAATTGAACCGAAATTTTTTTTTTAACTGACATCTTTTTAAATTATTTTCACATCCAAATTTTTATTTTTATATATTCTTTTAAAGTAATTTTTTAAAATCAAAAATAATTTGAAAATTTCCCA
>JAABKJ010007545.1:196244617-196318523 GCA_011634705.1 Andricus grossulariae
CAGGAATATGAAGAAAAAATTTTCGTTATCTTAAAACCTTTCAAAATTATTCAATAGCTTCAAAAAAGTTTTAATTCTACATTTTATTTGAATCTTTTTTTAATCTTTCAATTTTAAATCAATTTTGAAATTTTTTCGAAACTTCTAAACATCTTTTAACAAAAAATTGAATTTTTCTTACATTTTTTTTAATCCTCTAAAATTAAAAAAATTGCCTTAAAATCTTCTAGATTCTCTTTAATATATTTGGAAATCTTTTTAAATATTCTAATGTTAATTTTTAACAAAATTATGTCAATGATTTTCAATTTCCCTAGGAATCTTAATGAATTATTTTTATTCTTATGAGACCTTTCACAATTATTGAAAAGCTTCGAAATTTGTTGTTGGAACCCTGAAAAAATCTACATTTTGTTTTAAATTATTTGAAATCATTTCAAGTTTTAAATTAATTTTGAATCTTTTCAAAATTCTTTTGTCCTTTGTCATCTATTTGTCTCCAATGAGCCAAAACGTAGGCAGTTTGAAAATCTAGCTTTTAATTGTAAATTTTTTACACGCTCTGTTTTCATTCCATAATTTTATTCATAAGAAAGTAGATTTGATTTCGATCTTAAATAAATAAACAAAAGATTACTTCTACCGAAATATGAATTTTTAATCCAAAAGGAAGAATTTTCTATACAAAAAGACAAATGTTTAAAGAAATAGTTAAAGTTTCAACTAAAAAAAAAAAAATGACTTTTCAAGAAAGTAGGTGAATTTTCTTAAAAATGATTGAATTTTTAAGCAGGAGATAAACTCTGGACCAAAACTATAATAACAAACTTTTCAAATAAAAAGAATTAACTTTCAACAATAAAAAATGAATTTTCAATCGAAAAGATTACTTTTCTGCCAAAAGATGAGTTTTCACCCTAAAAGGACGGATTTTCTACTAAAAGATGAATTTTCAATTCAAAAGGAAGAATTTTCTATCCAAAAATGTAAACGTTTAACATTCTTTTTAAACACAGGAAACCTTACAAAAAATCTAGTCTAATAGAAGCATTCTAATATATAATAAACATAGAAAAATTTAAACTTTGTTACGACTTTTACTTTCTCTAAAGGATCAAGTTTGGTCATCTTCCCGGCAACATCGTCAATGCCGAAGCACTGCCATGCACCAATCCGAAAATCAGTATTCAGCATAAAACTGAGTTTGATTTTAATCCAAAAACTGGAGAATTCAACAAGAAAAAGACTGAAAAATTTTTCATTAGGAAAACAATTTTTTTCTAAATTGTGATAGATTTCTTCAAAAGATGAAATTTTTAAATTAGGCATTAAAGGATATACGCCAGGGTGTCCTCGGGATCCGTAAGCGAAATCAGGTGAACAAGTTAATCTTGCGCGTTCTCCAACGCACATTTGAGCGACGCCCTGGTCCCATCCTTTGATTACCTCGCCTTTGCCGATTTTGAATTTGAAGGGCACACCTCGGTCTCTACTAGAGTCAAATTTCTTCCCACTGTCGAGGGTACCTTAAATTGAAGAAAAAAAGAAGCTTTTTTCGTTAATAATGCACTAAAATGAAAAAATAAAGGGTCTTTTTCGAAGATTTCTTTCATAATTTTTTTTTCTTCTACCTGTGTAATGGACGACGACGGTTTGGCCGGTCTTGGGATAAGTCCTGCCTGTAAAAGAAAATTATTTGTAAAAATTTGAAGAAAACAAAATTATTAAAGTGCGGATTTATAATAAATAGGAAAGTTGAAATTCGATTTGGAACTTTCATATTTAAAATTGTTCAATTCGAAATGCCCTCTAATTGAAATGGTCTAATTTTGAAAGTTTCAATCTGAAAATATTCAATTTTGAACGCTTTCAATTAGATTGATTCGAATTTGTTTTGAGTTTGAAATTATTAAATTGTTTAAATCTTAAATTGACTAATTTTGAAAAAAGTGTACATTTTTTACTCGGAACATTTTTAATTTATAAATTGTTCACTAAAAAACTGTTTTTCAACTGCTGTTAATAGTAATTCATAATATTAATTATTACAATATTATATATTTTATTTTTTAATATTACTAATATTAGCTATTAATTATTCAACTGTTCTACAAGTTTAAATAAAATTGCTGAAAGGTAATTTCATATTAAAAATTGTTCAATTAAATACACCTTCAATTTTAAATTATCTAATTTTGAAACATTTTCCATTTTTAAATTGTTCAGAGATTTCCAAGTTGAAATAAGATCGTTGAGCGATTTTTATATTTAAAATTGTTCCATTCAAAACGCCTTCAATTTGAAATTGTGCAATTTTGAAAGATTCAATTTGAAATTATTCCAATTTGACCGGCTGTAATTATAAAAATCTCCTTGCGATTAAAAATGTAGAATACTAATTTTTTAAACTTTAATTAAATTTCTTTTTATTTGGAACATTTTACATTTTTTAATTATTCAATTAAAAAATCCTTCAATTTGAAATTGTCCAATTTGGAAAGTTTCAATTTAAATCTAAATTTTCAGTTAGAAAAGAAAACTATCTAACTAAAAATTTAACAACTCTACTTTTGGTTGAAAATTTGTCTTTTTTGATAGAAAATTCTTTTTTTGGGTTGCAAATTCAACTATTTCGTTAAAAAATATGTTTGTCGTTGACAAAAAGATAAATTTTCAACCAAAAATAGAAGAGTTAAATTTTCAGTTCGAAAAATAATTTTTCAAGTTTCGACCAAATCGTAAAATTTTCGATCAAACAGACGTATTTCCAACCAAAGATAGATTTCAAATAAAGAAAACTGTCTAAATTTTACTTCAAAAGTTTTCTCTTCCATTATCCAATACAGTGTAATATAATTTCGAAACAGTAAAGAGAAATTTTTAACCAAATAAATGATTTTTCAGTCAAGAATGAAAAAAAAATCATCCCAATTGTTAAACTTTTAAGCCAAAAACCAAATTTTCTATAAAACAGTTGAATTTCCAAACTAAAAATACGAATTTTCAACTAAAAAAGGTCAATTTCAAACAAAAAATAGTATAGATAAATATCCAGTTAAAAATGAACTTTTAACTAAAAAAAAACAACGTATTTTCAACAAAATAGTTAAATTTTCAATCAAAGAAATGAATTTTTAACTGAAATGATGAATCTTTAACGAAAAAAATGAATTTTTAAGAAAATAATTGAACCTTAACTCAAAACATTTATTTTCTACCAAAAGACAAATTTACAATAAAATACATAAATTTTTAATTAAAAAAGATAAATTTTCAATAAAAATAGAAAAATTCAATTTGCAGTTAGAAAAATAAATCTACTCTATTTTTGGTTGAAAATTCTTTTTTTTTTTTTTTAAATTCATCATTTTAGTTAAAAAATCTTTTTTTATTTAATTTAAGTAATTTGGTGAAAATTATTTTTTTCTTTAAACTGACAATTAATTTTTTTTTTAAACTCGCCTTTTTGGTAAAAAACAAATAGTTTTTTTAGTTGAAAAATAATTTTTACCGAAAATTTTCAACTATTCCATTTTCCATAATGAATCTTCAACCAAATTTTCAACCAAAAATAGAAGAGTTAAAACTTCAGTAAAAAATAAATTTTTCAACCAAAGAAATGAGTTTTTAAGCAAAACGATAAATTTTCAACAACGGCCATTAACTTTTTATAAAAAGGATTAATTTTTAACAACTTACATGAATTTTCAACGAAATATTTAAATTATGAAATGAATTTTCAACCAAGAAGATTCAATTTCTATCAAAAAAGATCAATTTTCGGTAAAAGATGGAATAGTTAAATTTGCAATTAAAAAAATTAATTTTCAATTTGAAAAAAAAACTAATTTTCAAACAAAGAAAATAATTTTTAACCAAAGGATAAAATTTGAATTAAGAAGAATTATTTTCTACCAAAAAAGATTTATTTTGATAAAAATACATACATTTTCAACAGAATAGATGAATTTTCTACAAAAAAAAAGATAAATTTTCAAAAAAAATATGAGTTAAATTTTCAGCCAAAAATTTAATTTTCCACCAAAGAAATTAATTTTTAACAAAATACATACATTTTCAATAATATATTTGAATTTGTAAAGTAATATTGAACCAAATAATAAAATTAATTTATAACGAAATGGTTAAATTTTCAAACAAATAGATGAATTTCTAACCAAGAACATTAAATTTCTACCGAAAAAGATAAATGTTCGATAAAAAATTAATTTTAAATAAAAAAAGGTAATTTTCAGCCAAGGAAATTAATTTTTAACCAAAAGATAGAATTTGAATTAAGAAGAATTATTTTCTACCAAAAAAGATTTATTTTGATCAAAATACATAAATTTTCAACAAAATAGATGAATTTTCTACAAAAAAAGATCAATTTTCAACCAAAAATAGAAAAGTTAAATTTTCAGTAAAAAATTAAATTTTCAGCCAAAAATTTAATTTTCCACCAAAGAAATTAATTTTTAACAAAATACATACATTTTCAATAATATAGGCGAAGAGCGAGAGTGAGGGAGAAATAGTAAGGATGGGGTAGGCAGAATGATGTAAGCGAGGAAGTAGGGATGGTGGAGTAGGGGAATCAGAAGAAAAGACGGCTAATGGAAAGAAAAGAAGGGAGAGTCAAGGAGAAGAATTAAGGGTGGTGTGGAATGAATGAAGTAGTAGGTGGAGTGAGGGTGTTGTAGTAGGGGATTAAGGAGATGAGGAAAGTAGGTGAAAGAGAATAGGAAAGTAAGAAGGAGAGTAGGGGAGGATGAGTTAGGGTGTAGTGGTGTAGGGAGAATGAAGTATAGAAGGAAGTAAGGGTAGTGGATTAGGGAATTTCGGAGATAAGAGGAGTAGGGTGAGGGAAAAATATAGGCGAAGAGAGAGAGTATGGGAGGAATAGTAAGGATGATGTAGGCAGAATGATGTAAGCGAGGAAGTGATGATGGTGGAGTAGGGGAATCAGGAGACAAGACACCTTATGGGAAGTGAAGAAGGGGGAGTCGATGAGAAGGAGTAAGGGTGTTGTAGGGCCAATGAAGTAGTAGAAGGAGTGAAGTGTTGGAGTAGGAGATTAAGGAGATGAGAAGAGTGGGTGAAAGGGAATGGGAAAGTAATAGGAAGAGTAGGGGAGGATGAGTATGGGTGTGGTAGTTTGGGGAAAATGAAGTAGGAGAGGGTTTGACGGTAGTAGGTTTAAATGAGTTTGGAGATAGAAAGGGAAGAGGGAGAGTAGGCTGGAGAAGTACGAGTGAGGTTTTGTTGAGGGAATGAAGTAGGTAAGGGAGTAAGGGTAGTGGATTTGGGAATTTCGGAAATAAGAGGAGTAGGGTGAGAGAAAAATATAGACGAAGAGAGAGAGTATGGGAGGAATAGTAAGGATGGGATAGGCAGAATGATGTAAGCGAGGAAGTAAGGATGGTGGAGTAGGGAAATCAGGAGACAAGACGGCTAATGAGAAGTAGAGAAGGGGGAGTCGAAGAGAAGGAGTAAGGGTGTTGTGGGTTCAACGAAGTAGTAGCAGGAGTGAGGGTATTGGAGTAGGGTGGTAAGGATATGAGAAGAGTGGGTGGAAGGGAATGGGGAAGTAAGAGGGAGAGTACGAGAGGGTAGTAAGTTAGAGAAGTTTGGAGATAAGAAGAGAAGGGGGAGAGTAGGATGAATGAGTACGAGTGGGGTGGTGTCGAGGAGTGAAGTAGAGAAGGGAGTAAGGGTAGTGAATTAGGGAATTTCGGAAATAAGAGGAGTAGAGTGGGAGAAAAATATAGGCGAAGAGCGAGAGTGAGGGAGAAATAGTAAGGATGGGGTAGGCAGAATGATGTAAGCGAGGAAGTAGGGATGGTAGGGTAGGGGAATTAGGAGGTGAAACGGCTAATGAGAAGAAAAGAAGGGGAAGTCGAAGAGAAGGAGTGAGGGTGGTGTGAGGTAAATGAAGTAGTAGGAGTGAGTGTGTTGGAGTAGGGAAATGAGGAGATAAGAAGAGTGGGTGAAAGGGAATAAGAAAATAAGAGGGAGAGTATGGGAGGATGAGTAAGGTTTTGCTGGTGTGGGGAGAAGGAAGTAGGAGAGGGATTAAGGGCAGTGGGTTAAGGGAGTTTGGAGATAAGAAGGGAAGAGGAAGAGCAAGGTGGAAGAGTACAAGTGGGGTGGTGTGAAGGGAATTGAGTAGGGAAGGAAGTAGGGGCAGTGGATGAGAAATTTTTAGAAATAAGATGAGTAGAGTGAGAGAAAAAGATAGGGGAAGAGGGAGAGTACGGGAAGAATAGTAAGGATGGAGTACGAAGAATTATGTAAGGCAGGGAGTAAGGGTGGTAAACTAGGAGAAATTAGAAGATATGAGGGGTAATGAGAAGAAAAGAAAGGAGAGTCGAGGACAGAGAGTCAGGGGTTTGCGGGAAAAATGAAGTAGTAGGTAGAGTTAGGGTGGCGGAGTAGAGAAATTAGGAGATAAGAGGGGTGGGTGGAAGGGAATGGGAAAGTCATGGGCAGAGCAGGGGTGGATGAATGTGGGGGAAATGGAAGGAAATATGAGAAAAAGAGGGAGAATAGGGGAGGATAATTAGGGTCAAATAAGTTAAATAAAGTAGGGGAGGGATTAAGAGCAGCAGAGTAGGGGAATTAGGAGAAGAAATGAGAAAAGGGAGAGCTAGGTAGGGAAATTATAAGATAAGAGGCGTATTTGGAAAGAAATAAGACAGTAAAATAAAGAGTAGGGGAGGAAGTAATTTTGTTGAAGTAGGACAATTATGAGATAAGAGGGAAGGAGAGGGGAACGGGAGAATAATATAAGAGAAAGGGTGGGGTAATGATATTCAATTAGGGTAAGGAGTAAATTTAGTGCAGTAGGGGAATTAGGAGACGAGAGGGATTGAGTGGATGAAAGGGAATGAAAAACAAAGATCGATAGTAGGGGTGGAATTTGGGTGGACTGGGAGAAAACATAAGGGAAGAGGGAGGGTAGAAAAATTATGAGATAACAGGGGTATTTGGAAATAAATAAGAGAGTTGAATAAAGAGTAGAGGTGAAAGTAATTTTGGTGGAGTAGGGTGATTAGGAGATGAGAGGAAATTAGAGAGGAAAGGGAGAGTAATATTACAGAAAGGTTAAGGTAATTATAATTAGTTAGATGAGCAACTAAGCGTAGTGGAGTAGGGGAATAAGGAGACGAGAGGGGTCGGTTCAAAGCAAATAAGAAGGGAAAACTGAGAGTAGTGGAGGAGGAGTAAGGGTGTGATGACGTAGGGGAAATAAAGTAGGGGAAGAAGTGAGGGTGGTGAATTAGGGGAATTAGGAGATAACAAAAGCAAGGTGAGAAAATGAAAGAGAAGAAGAGGAAGAGTAAGGGAGAAGAAGTACGGACAGGGTGGAAAAAATGAATGAGCGGCAGAATTGAGTGTGGTGGGGTGAGAGGATGAGAAGATGAGAAGATAAGAGATATAATAAGATGGGAAGAGAGAGATTCAGGAAGAAAAAGTGAGGGTGAGGTGTAGAAAATGAAGTAAGAGAAGTAGTAAGGGCGATAAAATAGAGGAATAAGAAGAAAAGATGGGTGGGTGGGGGGAAGGAGAAGGGAAGAGAAAGAGTAGGGATGGAGAAGTAAGGGTGTGGTAGGAAGGAATCTGAGGAGAATAGGGGAAGTAGGGAAGGAGAATTAATGTGGAGTGAAGTAAATAAAGTAGGGAAACGAGTAAGGCAGTGGAGTAGGGAATTAGATGGTAATATGGAAAGTGGAAGAGTGAGGAAAGATGAGTAGGGGCGAAGTGGCTTAGAGAGCATGAAGTGTGGGGTACTGGCAATGGCCGAGAGGGGGAATTAGAAGATAATAGAGAAAGAGGGAGAGTAGGGAAGGGGGTAAGGGTGGTGTGGCGTGGAGTGGAGAGACTGAAGTATGGGGAGCAAGGGTGTTTGAGTAGGGGAATTATGAGATAAGAAGGATGGGATAGGATGCAATGAGAGAGGAAGAGGGAGAGAAGGTGATAATGAATAAGGGTGGGGTGAGGAGAATGAATTAGAAGAAAGAGTAGGAGTAGTGAAGCAGGGGAATAAGGAGAATAAGGAGAGAGGAAGTGTATGAGAATAGATGAAGGAGATTAAGTTTCAGGTAGAGAGAAATATGGCTATTTCTTCCACTCTTTTCCTCTTCTTCTCCCCAAATTCCTTCTAACAACCTAATCGTCTGAAAAATGTAATCAGAGCTTGAGAGATATTGTTAGATCTGTTGGAGAATTGCACAGTGTCAGGCATTTTTAAATTTTATTAACATTTAATTTAATTTTCATTTTTTTTTTTAGAAATATTGGATTTGAAAAAGCGAATGGTGTTAAGTACATACATTGAAAAATAAATTTTCAACTAAGGACAAATTTTTATGAGGTAGGTTAACATGAACCTGAACCACGAATGTAAATCAATTTGCATCCAAATAGCAACGTGAAACATTTCATCTTCAGCGATCTCATGAAAATAAAATGTAATATTTAATACCTAACTCCGAGGCAATTCTCCACGAAATTTCGAATGCCTCAGGTTATAACTCTATATTATAAAAAACCTCATTTGGAAATGTTTATTTCATTAAAACAGTATTTCAAAAATGTAGTTTGCTTTAAGAAAAAAAATCGACCTGAAAATATAAATTTCCCATCTTCTATATGTACTCACATTTTATATCCATTATGTATAAATATGAATACTTTTTTGACGTCCTAATCTACTTTTTAATTTATTTTAAATATTATGCAGATGGTAGTTTTCGAACTGAAATACTGATATTCGTTTGGTTTGCCTTTGTAAGATTATGACTTAATCCTCACAAAGAAAATAATTTAAAAATGAGATCAAAGGCAGGTTTATTTCCCCTTTATGGAAAAGCGTCATTACTGAATATTCTACTTTGATATACATAACATGTTAAGTATGATATATAGGTATAATAAATAACGAGGTACCCATCGATGCTACATACGGAAATAATCCGATGGCATCAAAGCAGGTAACTCGTGCTCTTGATCTCTCTCGCTATCGCACACTGGAGGTCATAACCGCGACCTTAGCTTTCCCCGTATTGGTTGGTTGTACCATGCTTGGGTCGATATCAGTCCGCAGGGAGAGACCAGCATCCACTCGAAGCGCCATTCGGCCTTCTTCTACACTCCGCTGTATACTCTCCTCGTTCTCCATCAAAACCTTCTCTCCCTCTCTATCTCTCTTCCTCTATTTCCCTCGCTCTGTCATCCCTTGGAAGACTTTTTCCATCCTCCAACAACTTCCACTACTTTCCTCTACTTTCTTCCACATTCATATCTTTCTTCTACCACCGCTTCATCACCCTCCACCTCCTTGGCACTTCTCACCAACCCCACCCTTGATCATCTCCTTCTATACCTGTTTCTATCACCACCTTCCGTAACCACTCTAATCTATTCCTCCTCCTCCTCCTCCTCAGACCATATCTTTTATAATCTACCCCATTAGTCTCTCTTCTCGTCCTTCATTATCTCCGACTATCAACCCTTACACACTTGATCGGTAATTTGTCTTGCTCCTCTCCTCGAACCATCCTCTTACCTCTCAGTTTTTCTCTATCAACATCCTTCATCGCCCCTCTCCGTCACCCTATAATTCTACTTTATAGCCCTTTGCAAACCCTTTCTTCACCTCTCCATTAATCACATTATTATATTCCTCTCCTCAACAACCCCTTTCATATCACTCTAATTCACAAGACTCTTCCTGCCGCCTGAAGAGTTGTGCCTTCACATCTTCCTCCGAACCTTCCTCCTTTATATCCTTCCCGTCACTATTTCAATCCATTCCTCCCTACTATGGACTTTCTCATTGGTACTCTACCTACTACCTACTACTCTAATAATCACTGTTTGCACCCCTCCCTTTACCTCTTCCTCTTAACTCCCCTTCCGTTTCACTCTATTTCTCCCTCTTATCAACCGCCGCCCTGTCACTCACTCCTTTAGTCTTTCCTTCTTAACTTACCTCATATGTACCCTTCACATACCACTTCAATTTATTCCTCTCCCTCATCGCCCATCTTTCTAGAACTCTACCCCGTTAGCTCCTTTCTCCCAAATACTCTCATATGTACAATTCTACACCTCCCATGCTACTTCAATACTTTTTCCCATCATGGACCTTCTACCTACCATTATACTCCACTCTACACTCTTCAACCCTCTCTCTTAATTCCCCTCGTATTCACCCCTCCAATGCCACTTTAATCTTGACTACCAGTCACATCTGTGATCCACTTACAAAAATCAGTAAGCATCTCATTATGTTTTTAATCTTTTTTAAATAGGAGATTTTATACTTTAATTCAGCGGAGGTTCCATTTTTTTTTGTTTTCTTCCCTAAAGCATGCAGGGAGTGGATGTTGAAAATCGAAAATTTGTGAAAATTTTCAAACTATAGCTCAATCGACGCGAAATTGAATATACCTCCTAATGGTTTCTAAAAAAATTTTCTAACCTAATTTTTTGCAGAGTAAGTCCCTTTTTGAGATAAACCTGTTTCTGATCCGATTTTCGTAAGTAGACAGACCATTTTGACCGGTAATGTATTTCTTCCTCTCATCCACCCCCTTCCTAGCACCATATATGCTTAGCATGTCAATCCTAAGTACATTCCAATTTACCCCTCTCATGTAACTCAAATCTACTCCTTCCTCTCCTCAAGTCCTCATATCACTCTACCCCTTGTCCTCTCCATCTTGAGTCCCCTCATATTTGCCGCTCTTATACTACTTCTGTCTATTCCTTTCTCTTATCGAACCCCTCCCTAGCACTCTACCCTCTTAGGCTCTTCCTCCTAACTCTACTCCTATTTACCCAACCCATCTTACTTAAATCTACTCCTTCCTCTCCTCAAGTCCCTCATATCACTCTACCCCTTGGCCTCTCCACCTTAAGTCCCCTTATATTTGCCACTCTCATGCTACTTCAATCTATCCCTTTCTATCATCAAACCCCGCCCTAGCACTCTACCTTCTTAGATTCTCCCTACTAACTCTACTCCTATTTACCCAACTCATCTCACTTGAATCTACTCCTACCTATCCTCGACACTCTTTTATCACCTTAGCCCATTCCCCTCTCCCTATCAAGTCCGCTAACATTTCACCCTTTATTACCACTCCAATATATTCCTCCAACTTATCGACTGTCTTCACAGCACTCTACCACTCACCGCTCCTTCTTAACTCCTTTCCTATTTACTCCTCTTGTGATACTTCAATCTATTTCCCCATCTCGTCGACCCTCTTTCTATTACTCTACCCCTTCAGCTTCTACCTCTTGACTCTCCTTCTATTTACCCCTCTCCTGATCCTACAATATATTTCTCCCTCTCATCGAACCACTCCCCAACACTCTACCCTCTTAGACTCTCCCTTTTAACTTTACTCCTATTAACCCAACCCATCTCAATTGAATCTACTCCTACCTATCCTCGACACTCTTTTATCGCCTTAGCCCATTAGCCTCTCCCTCTTAAGTCCCCTAACATTTTACACTTTCATGCCACTTCAATCAATTCCTCCAAATTATCAACTGTCTTCACAGCACTCTACTCTTCTCTCCTTCCTAACTCCCTTCCTATTTACTCCTCTCGTGATACTTTAATCCATTCCTCCATCTCGTGGACCCTCTTCCTATTACTCTACCCCTTCAGCTTCTACCTCTTGACTCTCCTTCTATACACCCCTCTCCTGATACTTTAATATATTTCTCCCTCTCATCGAACCCCTCCCTAACACTCTACCCTCTCTGACTCTCCCTCCTAACTCTACTCTTATTTACCCAACCAATCTTACTTGAATCTACTCCTACCTATCCTCGACACTCTTTATTCACCTTAGCCCATTAGACTCTCCCTCTTAAGTCCCCTAACATTTTACACTTTCATGCCACTCCAATCTATTCCTCCAACTTATCGACTGTCTTCACAGCACTCTACCCTTCTCTCCTTCCTCACTCCCTTCCTATTTACTCCTCTCGTGATACCTCAATCTATTCCTCCATCTCGTCGACCTTCTTCCTATTACTCCACCCCCTCAGCTTCTACCTCTCAACTCTCCTACTATACACCCCTCTCCTGATACTTTAATATATTTCTCTCTCTCATCGAACCCCTCCCTAACACTCTACCCTCTTAGACTCTCCCTTCTAACTCTACTCCTATTTACCCCACCCATCTTAATTGAATCTACTCCTACCTATCCTCGACACTCTTTTATCACCTTAGCCCATTAGCCTCTCCCTCTTAAGTCCTCTAACATTTAACCCTTTCATGCCACTTCAATCAATTCCTTAACTTATCGACTGTCTTTACAGCACTCTACCCTTCTCTCCTTCCTCACTCCCTTCCTATTTACTCCTCTCGTGATACTTCAATCTATTCCTCCATCTCGTGGACCCTCTTCCAATTACTCTACCCTCTCAGCTTCTACCTCTTAACTCTCCTTCTATTTGCCCCTCTCCTGATACTTCAATATATTTCACCCTCTTATCGACCCCCTCCCTATTAGTTACCCCTCAGAGCCCCTCCCTTCACTTTCATCGTCACCCCCCCCCCCTCCACTCTTCCCTCATAACACTTTTTGTAGAAACCACTCTGCAATTAAACAGCGTCCAAGGCTCTAGTGGAAAATTCCATTAAATTTATTTCGCCAAATCCACCCTGCTGTTTTCAACGGATTGTACTCTCCACGTAAATGGCTTCCGGTCTTTATGGTATTGCGTGCTTTTAACGACATACGTTTTAAGATTGATGAACTCGGGAATTCGTCTTAAGGGGATGGGCATACCAGACTTCTTTTCCACTAAATGGAATAGGTACTTATACTTTATGAATTTTCGACAAAAAAATGTGTTCAAAAAAATTAAATTTTTTACTTTTATTTAAGAGAGTGAAGTGCTTTTACCAAAAGATATTTTGGCGAGTTTCCAAATTTTAAACGATTTTGCTGAGAGATGATAAAATTATACGTGTCCTTTTCATTGATCGTCCCGAATTCAAGTAAAAATTCATGAAATAGTATTAACAGTTTTTTTCATAAAAAAGTCCTTGTCCATTTCCCTGATCTCAGGCTTCAAAGTGACCCCAAAGAATATTTGAGGGGCAATGGAAGACTGGAAATAGAAAATAGGGGACTCTAAGAGATTCTGATATTTTGCTCTTTTTGAGGCCATTTCTATTTTTATATAAAAAAATATTAAACTATATTAGAACTTGAAATTCTTGAAATTATTTTTTTTCTAAAATATGTAGTTTGTTTATTATAATGATGGTATTTTGCAGTTTAAATTTATAATTAAGGAGTTGTCAATCAACTAACAAAATTTAAATTTTATTCATAATTTGATAAATCCATGAATAAATTGTGTGCATTTTAAAGTAAAAAACTTTGAATTTTGTAAAAGAATATGGGGGAAATAATTTAAAATAATAAAAAACCCATTTCACTCTGGTTTCATAAAATTTACTTTCTTTTAGATAAATTTCTTAATAAAAGTGAAGAATAATGGTATATGGTATTAGATCCAAATTTTTTACGGCAAACAGAAAATGTTATAGAAAACGCTGCATTTTTAACAAAATACACAAATTTTCCAAAAATTGTTGAATTTCCAACCTAAAATGATCCACTTGAAACTAAATAGCTCAAAAAAGGGAATAATTAAAATTTCATTGAGAAAAAATTATTTTCAACCAAAAAAAAACGAATTTTGAATAAAATAATTTAATTTTTAACCGAAAAAATGAATTTTCAATCAAAAAGACTAAATTTTTACAAAGGATAAGAATAAAAAAAATTTTCAACAAAATACATGAATTTTTCAACTAAACAATAGAATTTTAATCTAAAAAAGATCAATTTTCAACCGCAAATTGATCAGTTGAATTTTCAGTGAAAGAAACTAATCTTTAATCAAACGAAAGAATTTTTTATTCCGACCCAAAAAATATAAAAGTTCAACCAAGTAGTTAAATTTGTAACAAATAAGGATATTAGACTAAAAATGGCATAGTTAAATTTTTTGTCGAAAAAATTAATTTATAATAAAAAATCGAATTTTCAACTAAATAGTTAAACTTTCAGCCAAAAAATATAGTTTCAACCAAGTAGTTCAAATTTGAACTAAAATAAATAAATTTACGAACATTTTTGAACAAATTTGATAAATTTTCTACCAAAATGTTGAGTTTTCACGTCAAAAACGAGAATTTTCTATAAAATATTTTTTAAGAAAAGTTCAATTTCAATGAAACAGTTAAATTTTTAACCAAATAGTTAAATTTTCTGTTAAAAAATGAATTATAAAACAAAAAATGTAATAGTTGATATTTCGACCAAGAAACGTTCAAAATACATCAATTTTCAACCAAATAGTTCAATCTTCCACTAAGAGCATTAATTTTCTGCTAAAAAAATCGAAACTTTTACAAATTGCATGAATTTTCAACCCAATAGTTGAATTTTATACCAATAGGAATAATTTTGTATAAAAAATCGAATTTTTAACTTAATATGTGAATTTTAAACTAAAAAAGATAAATTTTCAAACAAAAATAGAATAGCTACATTTTCAGTTGAAAAAATTAATTTTCAACCAAGAATAATGATCAACAAAATAGTTAAATTTTTAACTAAAGAAATATATTTGTAACTAAAATTATGAATCCTCAAATAAAAAAATAACTTTTATCAATCCAAAAATAAGAATTTTCTACAAAATAAAATTTGGAACTAAAATCTGAATTTTCAACAAGAAAATTCAATTTTTAACCAAAACAGATTATTTTTAAACAAGCAGTTATATTTTCAGCCAACCGTTGACATTTCTACAAAAAAGGTAAATTTTGGAACAAAAGAAGAACAAATTTCAATCAAATTGTTGAATTTTCAAGTCGAAAAGAAAATTTTTCAACAGAATGCAAAAATTCTCAACCAAATAGTTAAATTTTATACCAAGTTGATAATTTTCCACTAAAAAAATCAAATTTTTAACAAATTATATGAGTTTTTTTCTTTTCATCCACAAAGGATAACTGTGAAGTCTGTAACGTAAATGATACTTCCAAAGTTTGAACAAATAAATCGGACTTGAAATTACACCATTAATCTTATTCTTGAGAAAACTCTTTCGCTTGTTTCTAGAAATTAAAAGCAAGAAAAAAGTAATTGAGGTGGAGGTGCAAACGAGCATTTGACTCATCTTGGCAGGTTTACAGTGGACGAGGGAAAATAAAAGAGACGGGGAAAGTGAGGGACTGAGGGTCCGTGACAAATGAGGAGGAAAAGAAGAAAGATCTAGAAGTGGAAAACGCCTACGTAAGCCATACTTAACGAGAAACAAAGGGGAGCGAAAATACAAAGAATGAAAGATATTAGGAACTTGTCAGCGAGCCCTGAGCAAAAAAAAAATGATAAATTTAAATTTCGTAGCATTCAATCTAAAAACCAAATTCAGATTATTATTGAAAAATTGAGCTTATCGATGATAAACGCTTCGAAAGTTTTATTATTCTATTTAAAACAAAACAATTATTCCCTAACCACTTCGCCAATTACTTCCCTTCCCATTCCATTACCTACTTCTACTCTTCTCCTTCCTTATAATTCCCCTTCCCTACTTTCCGACTCTCTCACCCCCTCTCATTCCACCACCCCCTAAGCCCTTCCCTAAATCCCTATCCTTAATACCATCCTTACTTCTTTTCCTAGCGCCCTTCTTATACCTCTCGTACTTTCCGTAACTCATGTTCTTCTTCTCCACCCGCCCTTTTCTATCTTCAAATACTTCCTATTATTACTTACACCCTTCCACCCTTCTCTTACTCCCTCTTCTACCACCATTCTTCTACTTTCTCAACTACTTCGCCAAATACTTCCCTAGACTTCCCATCCCATTACCTTCTTATACACTCCTCTTTTCTCATAATTTCCCTACCCTACTTTCCGACACTCCCACTCCCCTCTCATCCCATTACCCTCTAATCCCTTCCCTAAATCCCCACCCTTAATACCATCCTTGCTTCTTTTCCTACCGCCCTTCTCATACCTCTCCTACTTTCCCTAACCCATGTTCTTCTCCCCCACCCGCCCTCTTCTCTCTTCTCTCTTCAAATACTTTCTATTATTACTCCCACCCTTCCCTTACTCCCTCTTCTACCTCCATTCTCCTACTTCCGCAACTACTTCGCCAATTACTTCCCTGCACTTCCCATCCCACTACCTTCTTATACTCTCCTCCCTTCTCATAATTCTCCTTCCCTACATTCCGACACTCCCACTCCCCTCTCGTCCCATCACCCCCTAATTCATTCTTTAAATCCACATCCTTCATACCACCCTTACTTTTTTTTCTACCGTCCTTCTCATACTTCTTCTCTCTTCTACTTTCCGTAACCCATGTTCTTCTTTCCCAACCGCCCTCTTCTCTCTTCAAATACTTTCTATCGCATCTTATAATTCCTCCACTGTTTACTCCCCTTGCATAGATCCCATCCTCTTCTCCCTTCTCATGCTTTCCCTTCTCAAACTTCCCACTCCCTTATTTCGATCTAATATCATCTTCCCTTCATAACACCCCATTATTACTCTCACCCTTAGACCCTTCCCTTACTCCCACTTCTACCGCCATTCTCCCACTTCTCCTGTCCTCCCATTCTCTCCATCTCTCAATTTCCTCTCCCCTACTGGCCCTCTTCTCTATTCCACAGGTTCCTATCCCCTCTCATAATCCCACGACTCCTCACTCCCCTTCTCTGGTTCTCCTACTCCGCTCCACTGTCATATTTTACCTCCTCTAACTTCTCCTGCCACATTTCCGTCGAATACTATCACCCCTCTTGAAACCCCATCCTTACTCCCATCCTTACTTCCTCTTCTAGCCCCACTTTTATACTTCTTGACACCCCTTCTCTACGTCACCAAGTTTCCTCTCCCCTACCCATCCTCCTCTTTTATTGATTACTTCCTTTTCGCTCTCCTGTTTCCTCCACTCCTCACCTGACATCTTCCCATACTGCTCGACTCAATAACTCCCCTCTCCTAATTCCCTTTCTCTCTCCTCCCCTCACTTCCCCTACCAGGAAAAAAGTAACTTGATTCATTAAATTGACAAAAAAAGCCCATTCATTATTGCAACAAATTATAGAAGAGAAACCCAAGCGTAAAAATAAACAAAATATTTGAGGTCTAATTGTTTATTTGAAATTATGCTTGTGTTTTTTTTTCAACTCCCGAAGTTTAATTTACGAATATTATTCTATTCCTTAGAAGCTTCTTTATACTTCTATTCGTCACGTTTTTATGGAAATTATTTTTCCAAGAGTGGGAAGTGAAGAGATCTCACAACTCACCATTCACAGTTCACAAGGAGTGGTAATTAGGGAAAATTAGAGGAGGGGATATGGGAAAAATTAGGGGAAGGGAAGTAGGGAAACTGAGAGGAAATGGAGAAAGTTAAGTAGGGAAAATGAGGGTAAAAGAAGTAGGAGAGGTGGTAGGAAATGTTGGGAGGGTAACTATGGTAAGTGAGGGGAAATGAGGAGAGTAGAGGAAGAGAGGAGAACTGTGGAGGGAATTAAGGAGAGGGGGAAGTAAATGAGAAAGAAGTTGGAGAAGGGAGGGGAAGCGAAAGTTGTACTGTACGGAGGAAGAGTAGGGGAATGTGGAGGAAGTAGGGGAGGGGAATTGTTTTAGCGATTTTTGTCAAAAATAGAAATGTTTATTAAAAAATCATTAGATGTCAAAGAAGATTCTTAATTTTTAAACAATTTGAGGTTACGCTGTTCTTTTGAATCAAAAATTAGTATTTACAAGTAAAAATCATTAAAATTTGGAAAAGATTTAGTATCATTGACCAATTTTGGATTATATTTGCGTTTTTCTTCTGAAATTGATATTTTTCATTAACAAAATTATATTTAAAAATTTCAAAGAAAATTGAAAACTTTATAACAGTTTTAGGCTACGTTATTTTAAATCGGAAGTTAGTATTTTCAAATAAAAATCATAAAAATGTGCACAAGATTTTGAATCTTTGATCAATTCTGGATTATATTGGTGCTTTTCTTCTAAAATTGGTATTTTTGATAAACAAAATTATATGAAAAATTTTTTCAAGAAAATTTGCAACTTTATAACAATTTTAGGTTACGTGGTTGTTTTAAATAGAAAATTAATCTTTTCAAATAAAAATCATTAAAATATGAACAAGATTTAGAATCTTTGATCAGTTTTGGATTATATTGGCGTTTTTATTCTGAAATTGGTATTTTTGATAAACAAAATTATATGAAAAATTTTTTCAAGAAAATTTGCAACATTATAACAATTTTAGGTTACGTGGTTGTTTTAAATAGGAAATTATCATTTTAAAATAAAAATTATTGTAATGTGAACAAGATTTAGAATTTTTAATCAATTTTTGATTATATTGGTTTTTTCTTCTCTTCTGAAATTGGTATTTGTGATAAGAAAAATTACATTTGAAAATTTTGTCTAAAAATGCACAACTTTAAAGCAGTTTTAGGTTACGTTATTTTAAATCGAAAGTTAGTATGTTCAAATAAAAATAATTAAAATGTGCACAAGATTTAGAATCTTTGATCGATTTTTGATTATATTGGTGTTTTTCTTCCGAAATTGGTATTTTTGATAAACAAAATTATATTTAATTTTTCTTTTTTAAACATTCACAACTTTATAATAATTTTAGGTTACGTTGTTGTTTTAAATAGAAAATTAATCTTTTCAAATAAAAATCATTAAAATATGAACAAGATTTAGAATCTTTGATCAGTTCCTTTTTTCGTCGAAAATTTATTTCTGTGATAGAATATAATCTTCTTGTTTAAAAATTCATATACGTTTGGTTGAAAATTGAACTATTGTTTTGACAATTCATTTATTTTATTGAAAATTTGTCCTTTTTTTGGTAGAAAATTCAAATATGGGTTGGATTTTTTTTTTTTTTAAAGATTCCTTACTTTAGTTAAAAATTAAGTACTTTGCTTAAAAATTCAGCTATTTGGTCAAAAATTATTCTTTTTGAGCGAAAATTCATATCTTGAATTAAAAATTATTTTTTTTTTATTGAAAATTAATTTTTCTAACTGAAAATTCAACTATTCCTTTTATTGTCGAAAATTTATTTCTGTGGCAAAAATATAATCTTCTTGGTTGAAAATTCATCTTTTTGGTTGAAAATTCAACTATTTTGTTGAAAATTCATCCATTTTATTGAAAATTCGTCTTTTTTTTTGTAAAAAATTCATATTTTGGGTTGAAAATTCAACTATGGGTAAAAATTTTTTTTTGTTTGGTTGAAGATTCATTACTTTAGTTAAAAATTAAGTACTTTACATGAAAACTCAGCTATTTGGTTGAAAATTTCTGTATTTTGTTGAAACTTTGTCTTTTATGTGGTAAAATATTTATCTACTTGGTGACTAATTCACCTTTTTGGTTGAAAATTCAATTTTTTTTTTGGAAAATTCAACTATTAAGTTGAATATTTAACTATTAGTTGACAAGTTCCTTGAAAAATTTGAAATTTGGTTGACAGTTCATGTATTTTGTTTGAAAATTAATTTTTTTGGTAGAAAATGTAGAAATTTAATCTCCTTGGTTGAATATACATCTGTTTCATTGAAAATAAAACTATTTTGTTGAAAATCCATCTATTTTTATGTAGATTTGTTGTTTTTTTTTAGTACAAAATTCATCTTTTAGGTTGAAAATTCAACTATTGGGTTAAAAATTCGTTTTTTGGTTGAAGAGTCATTATTTTATTTATTACCTAATTTATATGTTTAAAAAATGATATATTTGGATGGAAATTCCTTCTTTTTTGTCGGAAATTAATTATTTACTGTAAATAATTTTTTTTGAGTAGTTCTAGAATTTAGACAATTTTCAAAAACTACCAAAAGAAAAGCTTCTAACAGTTCGGCAAAATTAAGCGCTGTTTTTAGTGGATGTTTAATATTTTTTCTTTGAATATGCATTCCATATAATATTCAACTGATGTTAAGATTTATGAAAATTTAAACAAACCTCTTTCTCTTACTTTTTCTTAAATGAAGGAATTTCGAGAAAATTTCAAAATAATAGCGTTCAAATTAAATAATTTTAATTTTAGACCAGTTCTAGACGTATTAAAATCAACAATTTCTGAATTATCAATTGTACATGTAACTTTTTCATATAAAAACCATTTTTCATTGAAGATTTTAAAAACATTACTATTTAAAATTTAACAATATGTGACTAAAAATATTCATGAGAACAGTTAAGCTTTCCAGATACGTAAAAAATATTGGCGTCGATGAAAATATTAAAATTGAGAAATTAACAGTTTTTTCAAACATATCTTACTAACTATAGAATCAATCATTCATTAAATTATTTAAATCGTTCAAACATTGAAGGAACTTTTGAAATTTAAAAATATTATGTTATCGTTTTTTAATAGTTCATGTTTTTAATATTAGAAAATAAAAATTCCAGGACGTCAAAGCGCGCTTTGTGCGCGTACATTTTCTTAAAGTGGTTCATTTAAAGCAGTTTACTGAATAATTTTAATTTATATTCATAGAATTTCAAATGATTTTTTTTTGTGTGGAAAAAATATTTTTTACATTTTTTTGGGTAAAGTTCATGGAAGTAAATAATCTTATACGGAAAAAAGTTAGAACAAATTTTTTTCGCTAAAATATAATGCTTAAAAGAATGCAATTTTATTAAATTGTACCTGAAGTTGTCAAAAAAAGGAATTTTTGTTTTTTTATTTCTTAATAGTCTTTTTAATAAAGTAAGAAAACACGTACATATTTTTAAGCTTAAAATCAAATTTAATTTAAATTTGTTCACGGATTCTGAAACATGAGCCATTTTTACACAAGATCTCTAAAAATCCGATTACACAGGATCCGTAAAAAATAGAAAAGAATTTTTTTTGTAACTTAAAAATATGTACATGTTTCTTTAAATTATTCAAAAGTGCTTAAAAAATCGGAAATTTTTTTTGCAACTTTATAGGTGCAAATTAACAAAAGTGTATATTTCGACGAAAATTTTTTTCTCTTATTCTCTTTCCGTCTCAGGTACTTCAATAAACTTTACCCAAATAAAATTGAGATTTTTTTATTCATACACAAAAAATGTAAGAAAATTTCAATTTGAAAATTTTCAATCAATTTGCCCAATGGTGAGAAATTTGTTGAAATTAAAAAAAAATTGTTCGTAATGCCAGAAGGAAACTTTTCAGTGATAATACCAATAAATCTAATTTATTATTCATTCTACATATTTTTATGTATTTTTATGATTACTACCGAATTTCAAAAGATTTTTTTCAAAAAAAATTAGAACTCTTAATAATTAAAAATTTGTTTTTATGGATTTAAAATTATTTTATGTTTTGATTACGAAAAAAAGTCTAGGGACGTGAACGCGTGCTTAGCACACATGCACTTGATTTAAACCGTTTTTTTTTCAGAGAAATTTAATGAATAATTTTAATTTAACTTATATCCAAGGAATTTCAAATGATTTTGGTTTGGTTCAAGTATATGTAGGGATTCAACAAATTTCAAATGATTTTAAAGATTTTAAGTTACTTTTAAAGATTCCAAAAAATTTTAAAAGATTTCGTTTAAAAAAAATTAGAACTGCTAATATTTAAAAATGCGTTCTAATGGGTTTCTAAATACATGATGCTTTTTATATTAAAAAATAATAACCCTGTTGCTATAATAATTTAATAATAATTCAATAATAAATCTAGATAATTGACTATAACCATTTTTATTTAAGTTTAAGAGCATTAAAGAGTGTTGTTTCCAATTTACATTTGAAGCATTATTATAATAAGGATAAAATAATAAATCTTGGACATAAATATTTATTTAAAATTATCAGTATCACGATTCAATTTTTAATGAAGGAGTTTTTCGGAGAGCAAATATTCTTGATTATGAGAACGATTAAAAATATATAAAAATGGTTTATTTAACAAATTTGTTTTTTTCTCAGGCTTTTTTTTGTCGCCGAAAATAGATTTACAACGATCTAAGTATATCCAACTTTAAAATATAAACTCGTCAATGGAAAATCAGTGAAAGACCTACATAATTATGATTTATGATTATTTTATTCTCTGATTTCATTCAGTGCATAAAACGGTTCATAAGAAAGTCAGGTGTGAGTCCGTCGTACTTTTTTCACGACACTCGAGACGTGATTCGAGACGAGGCTCAAGACGTGACTCGAGATGAGACTCAAGACGTGATTCGAGACGAGGCTTAAGACGCGATTCGAGACGAGGCTCAAGACGTGATGCGAGACGAGATTCGAGGCGAGACGAGATTCGAGACATTATAGGGAAAAGGGTATAGGAGAAATGTTTTTAACGCCTTAACAGTTTAGGCTTTAGGACCGCGGTTTAAACTTTTTTTTCAAATACAAAAAAATACGCATATATAATTTCATCAAATTGAATAAGTTCAGGGGGTGCGCCATTTAAAAAAATTGCTTTTTTAGAGCACCCTAATGCAATGCCTAATTACTTCATAAGTAATGGATTATTTTAATTCATGAAAATTTGTAGAAAAAAATTCTTACCAATTGCTGGTACTAAATTTACCAAGGTACGAGGTAGGGCGGCCCTGAGAAAATCTAGAGTTCTTCGTAAATGTATGGCATGTCGAAGTGGCGAAAATTCCTTAGGGTTATAGCACTGAGCCGAACAAATGTCATTGGCTCCAAAAAATATTGTCACCATCTGTAAATTGGAAACCAAATTTTTATTATTTTCGGAAAGTTTTTCTCACTCGCTGTAATTTACAAATTTTAAATATGCAGAATATCAAATTATCGGAAATTTCTCCTTAGAAACAATTTTTACCTTCCAATGTTTTTTAACGTCTATATTAGGGTCGCTTTTCATTCTATTGACTAAGATCCGGGCTTGATGCAAAGCGTCTTCAGTAGCAGCAACTGGAAATGCTATATTCAGTCTCGCTTTTTTTGAAATAAATTCACCAGTGCCTGTAGAATAGCCAGTTAGATTGGGATTGAAAACCTGTAAATAGATTTGATCAAGTTTTAAGCACATATTCAAAAAAAAAGTTTAATATTAAGGGGCGATGCCTATTTGAGCGCCGTCTACCTGTTTGCTCTACCCCCACTACCCAACTTCCCCTCACGCGGCTGAAGGATCGCCAGACTACCTGCCGCCGGGAAGTTACTATTCAAAATCACGTAGAGCCTACAGTTCTTAACCGATTTTTAAATTTTTTTTAGAATTGATCAGCAGTAGTTGCATAAGAGCCTCTATCAATTAGATATTTTGATTTTTATCATTTTATATTTTTTATATAAATAAACAAAGAGCGAAAAAGAGACATTTTCTATTATTATGTTTTATCTTTCAATTGATAACTTAATTAATCCCATTTGCAATGGAAATGAATGTCGAAGTATCTAAAGAATATAAATAATTAGCAGGATATCGAATCTAATTGTTATAAACAAATTATATTGAAAAATATCAACATCGTGGAAATTTTGCTTGCAAAGTATATTTGTACTTATGATTTACCATTTTTATTGTCCTTCGGAGCTACTTGCGCTACTTTTTTCTTACTTAAAATTGAAATTCTTAAAAATTATAAAAAATAAAAAAATATATAATGTAAGAGGGACCTTATCTTATATTTATAAGCATGAAAAATGCGGTAATCGTTGAATAATTCATCATTTTAGTTGAAAATTCATCTCTTAGGTTGAATAACTATTTTTTGCCCTGAAAATTTGATTATTCAATTTTTGATTGGCAGTTTATCTTTTTTAGACGAATGTTCGACTTTTTTGGTAGAAATTAATCTTCCTGATTGAAAATTTATTTTTTGGGTCGAAAATTCAATTATTCTAGTTAAAGATTCATAATTTTAATTGAAAATTCATAACATTGTTTGAATGTGTAACTATTTTTTTGAATATTAGATTTTTTTTCGATAATTTTTTTAAACAGAAAATGTAATTATTTCAATTTATTTGGTTGCAAATTAATGTTTTTATATTTTAATGTGGCTCTGTAAGTTTTAGTTGAAAATTAATTTTTTTCATTGAAAAATTCATGTAGTTTGCTAAAACTTCCTTTTTTTCGTAGAAATTAATCTCCTTCGTTAAAAATTCATCTTTTTGGTTGGAAATTCAACTATTAAAGTTACCGATTCATCATTTTAGTTGAAAATTTATCTTTCCTGTTCAAGATTCAACTATTCAGTTTTGAAGATTCGGTTCAAAATTCAACTCTTTTGGTTGAAAATTGGTCTTTTTTGGTTCAAAATTCAACTATTTTGATGGAAATTTATTTATTTTGTTGAAAATCGCCTCTTCGGTAGAAAATTGATTTTTTTGTTGTCGGAAATTTAACTATCCAGTTAAAGATTTATAATTTTAGTTGAAAATTCATCAGTTTAGTGGAAAATTATTGTTTTCGACTGAAAATGTAATTACCCACTTTTTGGTTGAAAATTGATCTTTTTCAGTCCAAATTCAAAAATTCATCAGTTTGGTGGAAAATTAATTTTTTCTCAACTGAAAATTTAACTATTCTATTTCTGGTTGAAAATTGATCTTTTCAGTTTAGAATTAAACTATTTGGTTGGAAATTGTTCTTTTTTGGTTCGAATTTCAACTATTTGGTTAGAAATTCATTTATTTTGTTGAACATCGTCTTTTTCGGTAAGAAATTAATTTTGGGTGTTGTTGAAAATTCAACTATCCAGTTGAAAATACAGAATTTTAGTTGAAAATTCAACTATTTCGTTAAATATTGATTTATTTTGTTTAAAAATGCGTTTCTTTTTGTTAGAATTCAAACTTTTTGGTTGAAAATTATACTATTCTAATTAAAGATTGATTATTTAAGTGAAAAATGTATATTTTTCAATTAAAATTCAACTATTCAAGTTGAAAATTCATCAGTTTGGTGGAAAATTAATTTCCTTTAATGAAAATTTAACTATTCCATTTTGGATTGAAAATGTATCAGTTGGCTGGAAAATTAATTTTGTATAACTGAAAAAAGAACTATTCTATTTCTGGTTGAAAATTGGTCTTTTTTGGTTCAAAATCCAACTATTTCCTTAGAAATTAATTTATTTTCTAGAAATTCGTCTTTTTCGGTAAAAAATTGATTTTGGTTGTTGTTGAAAATTCAACAATCCAGTTGAAGATTCATCATTTCAGTTGAAAATTCATCTTTTCTGTTTAAAATTCAACTGTTCCAGTTGAAGATTCTTAATTATTGTTGAAAATTCATCAGTTTAGTGGAAAATTAATTTTTTCAACTGAGAATGTAACTACTCCATTTTGGGTTGAAAATTGATCTTTTTTAGATCAAAATTCAACTATTTGGTTAAAAATTTATCTTTTATAGTTGAAAATTCAACTTTTTCGTTGAAAATTTATTTATTTTGTTTAAAAATGCCTTTTTTTGTTAGAATTCAATCTTTTCGGTTCAAAATTCTACTATTCCAATTAAAGATTAATCATTTTAGTGGAGAATCTATCTCTTTTGTTTAAAATTCAACTATTCAAGTTGAAAATTCATCAGTCTGGTGGACAATTAATTTTTTTTTTAATGAAAATTCAATTATTCCACTTTTGATTGAAAATTTATCAGTTTAGTGGAAAATTGGGTTTTTGTGTGATGAAAATTTAACTATTTAATTTCTGGTTGAAAATTGATCTTTTTGAATGGAATATTCAACTCTTTGGTAGAAAATTGTCTTTTTTTGTTCAAAATTCAACTATTTCGTTGAGAATTGATTTATTTTGTTTAAAAATGCCTTTTCTTGTTAGAATTTAATCTTTTTGGTTGAAAATTCTACCATTCCAATTAAAGATTAATCATTTAAGTTAAAAATGTATCTTTTTTGTTTGAAATTCAACTATTCAAGTTGAAAATTCATCAGTTTGATGGAAAATTAATTTTTGTAACTGAAAATTTAACTATTCTATTTCTGTTTGAAAATTGATCTTTTTTAGTTAAAAATTCAACTTTGGTTGAAAATTGGTCTTTTTTGGTTCAAAATTCATCTATTTCGTTAGAAATTCATTTATTTTGTTGAACATCGTCTTCATTGGTAAAAAATTAATTTTGGTTATTGTTGAAAATTCAACTATCCTGTTGAAGATTAATCAGTTTTGTTTAAAATTCAACTATTCCAGTTGAAGATTCATAATTTTGATTGGAAATTCATCAGTTTAGTGGAAAACTAGTTTTTTCAACTGAAAATGTAACTACTCCATTTTGATTTTTTTTGGTTCAAAATTCAACTATTTGGTTAAAAATTTATCTTTTTTAGTTGAAAATTCAAGTCATTCTTAGAAAATTTATTCATTTTGTATAAAAATGCCTTTTTTTTTGTTAAAAAATTAATCTTTTTGGTTGAAAATTCTACTATTCCAATTAAAGATTGATCATTTTAGTTGAGAATCTTTCTTTTTGGTTTAAAATTCAAGTTTACAAGTTGAAAATTCCTCTATCTTGTGGCAAATTAATTTTTTTTTAACTGAAAATTTAAATATTCCATTTTTGTTTGAAAATTTATCAGTTTCGTGGAAAATTAATTTTTTGTTACTGAAAATTTAACTATTCTATTTCTGGTTGAAAATTGATCTTTTTTAGTTCAAAATTCAACTTTTTGGTAGAAAATTGGTCTTGTTTGGTTCAAGATTTAAATATTTCGTTAGAAATTCATTTATTTTGTTGAATATCGTCTTTTTCGGTAAAAAATTAATTGTGGTTTTTGTTGAAAGTTCAATAATTCAGTTGAAGATTCATCATATTATTTGAAAATTCATCTTTTTTGTTTAAAATTCAACTTTTCCAGTTGAAGATTCTTAATTTTAGTTGAAAATTCATCAGTTTAGTGGAAAATTAATTTTTTCAACTGAAAATGTAACTACTCCATTTTGGTTTGAAAATTGATCTTTTTTAGTTCAAAATTCAACTATTTGGTTGAAAATTTATCTCTCTTAGTTGAAAATTAAGCTATTTCGTTGTAAATTTATTTATTTTGTTTAAAAATGCTTTTTTTCGTTAGAATTTAGTATTTTTGGATGAAAATTCTACTCTTACAATTAAAGTTTGATAAGTAAAATTAAAAATAATTCTTTCTTGGAAGCAATAATAAAAAAAGATTACTTTCTGTCTACAAATGGCTAAACTCTGCATTTGTTTATAAAATAAACAAATAATATCGAATGACAAGTCAGCATCACTTTATTTTTTTTATAAAATTTGTTTATAAAATAAACAAATAATATCGATTGACAATTTCTCGTCACTAAACATTACTACTTATGTATTTTGAAGACGATTAGAGAGAAAAACTATTACTTTCTCTCTATAAATGACCAACCTATGCATTTGTTTATAAAATTTGTTTATAAAATAAACAAATAATATCAAATGACCAATATTTATCACTAAATTTTACCAATAATATAATTCAAAGATACTAAGAAAGAAAAACGAATACTTTCTGCCAAAAAATGCCTAAACTATGCATTTGTTTACATAATTTGTTTATAAAATAAACAAATCATACCAGACAACAAATTTTCATGATTGAATATGATCTTGTCGATAAAATCAAGCAATTTCATTTTTCCAATATACTTCGCAAGCAAAATTTCCACGATGTTGATATTTTGTTAATATAATTTGTTTATAACAATTATATTCGATATCCTTTTAATTATTTATATTCTTCAGATACTTTGCGATTCATTTTAATCAAGAATGGGATTAATTAGGTTACTTATTTAAAAATAAAACATAATTATTAAAAAATGTCTCATTTTCGCTCTTTGTTTATTTCTATATAAAATAGAAAGTGATAAAAATTTGAAAAAACTAATCCATAGACGCTCTTATGCCCACGCAGTTTCACAGCGCGCAGGGCGAGAGCCGGTTGCGACTCTCGCCTCGGAAGGACCGCAGTGCGCGAGTACTTAGTCGAGTATATTGCGCAATATTATGCATTTCAGTTGAAAACGGTTCAGTCGGCCCTGACTATTTACGTTTCGATTTCCCCGATTTAGTAACAAGTAACAAGGCTTTTGTATATTTGAGAATTCATACGCTTTCCACTATTTCTCTCTTTTTTCAAGAATTCTTTTTTTGCCCCTGTTATCAAGAAACTTTCCTTTTTCCTTTTTTTTCGCTTACATTCGAACTGATTTAATGGAACCCGATAAGCAAATTCAACCTATTTTGGTTAAAAGTTAATTTTTTTGGTTGAAAAATCGACCATTATTTTTTTGGTTTGGAATTCATCTCATCGGATTCAAAATTCGACTACTTGGTTGAAAATTTAACTATTTTGTTGAAAATTCACATATTTTGTTGAAATTTCATTTCATTTTTGGTTAAAAAATTATTTTCTTAATTGAAAATTTAATTTTTAAATTTCTGGTTGGAAGTGTACATTTTTTAGCTAAAAACTTTAAAGTTTTTATTTTAACTTTAACTTTAAAGTTGAAATACTTTGTTGAAAAAGCATTTTTTGGTTGAAGATTCATCGGTTTATTTGAAAATTAAACTATTTGGCCGTAAATTAACATTGTTGTTAAAAATTATTCTTTTCGGGTTAATAATTCAAGTTTTTTTGTAGAAAAGTTCGTCTTTTTGGCTTGAAAATTACACAGTTTGTTGAAAAATTAAACTATTTGGTTGGAAATTAAATTTTTTCTTGAAAATTCATTTTTTTTTAAATTCAACTATTTAAAAAAAATTTTATTTCGTTAAAAATATATTCATTCGGGTAGAAAATTAATCTTGTTTGTTAAAAATTCATAATTTTGGTTGAGGATTCAACTATTTTGTTAAAAATTTCTCTTTTTTAAATCGAAAATTGATCCATTTCATTTTTTGTTGGACACTTTATATTTTTTGATTGAAAATTCAAATATTTCGTTAAGAATTTATGTATAAGATTGAAAATTCCACAATTTGGTCCTAAATTAACTTTTCTGTTAAAAATGATTATTTTTGGGTTAAAAATTCAACTTTTTTGTAGAAAAGTTCATCTCTTTGGCTTGAAAATTTCACAGTTTGTTGAAAAATTAAACTATTTGGTTGAAATTAACTTTTTTTCTTGAAAATTAATTTTTTGTGTTAAAAATTCAACTATTTATAAAAAAATTAATTTATTTAGTTGAAAATGTATTCATTTGGGTAAAAAATTAATCTTGTTTGTAAAAATGTCATAATTTTTGTTGAGGATTCAACTATTTTCTTAAAAATTTGTCTTTTTTAAATCGAGAATTTACTCATTTCATTTTTTGTTGGACACTTTATATTTTTCAGTTGAAAATTTTTTAGTATTTGGTTAAGAATTCATGTATTTTATTGAAAATTCAACTATGTGGTCATAAATTAACTGTCTTGTTAACAAAATTTATTTTTGGGTTGAAAATTCAAGTTTTTTTGTAAAAAAGTTCGTCTTTTTGACTTGAAAATTACACAGTTTGTTGAAAAATTAAACTATTTGGTTGGAAATTAACTTTTTTCTTGAAAATTAATTTTTTAATTAAAAATTCAACTATTTTATTGGTAAATAAAATTACTTGGTAAAAATTAAACTATTTATTTGAAAATTTAACCATTTTCTTGTTTCAGATTTTTTTGGTTGGAAATTTATCCTTTATATGTTGAAAATTCAACTATTTGGTAAAAAATAAATTTATTTTGTTGAAAATGTATTCATTCGGGTAGAAAATCAATCTTGTTTGTTAAAAATTCATAATTTTGGTTGAGGATTTTTATTAATTAATGTTTTTTCGCAGAAAATTAATCTTTTTGGTTGAAAGTTTATCCTTTTTGGAACTACTTTGTAAAAAATGCGTTTTCTTTTTTAAGAATTCATCGTTTTGTTTGAAAATTAAACTATTTGGTCATGAATTAACTTTTTTGTTAAAAATTATAATTTTCGGGTTGAAAATTCAACTGTTTTGTAGAAAATTCGTTGTTTTTGTTTAAAAATTCCACAATTTCGTAGAAAATTAAACTATTAATTTAAAAACTTTTACCATTTTATTGAAAATTCATTCTTTTTTTACTTGAAAAATTAATGATATCATCTGAATATTCAGCTATTTCATTGTTGGTTAAAAATTTATTCTTTATACGTTGTAAATTCAACTATTTGGTGAAAAATTAATGTATTTTATTATTTTTTCAATTTTTAGAAAATATATCTACTTGGGTAAAAAATTAATCTTTTTTGTTAATAATTCATCTATTTGGTTGAGGATTCAACTATTTTGTGAAAACCCCTTTTTTTTTAGTTAGATTCTTTTGTTTGATAAATCGTTTTTTTGTTGTTGAAAAGCAATTTTTTGAATTAAAAATTTAATACTTCCATTTTTTGTTTCAATCTAAAATATTCCATTTTTAACCATTTAATTTGAAATTTCTTAATTAAGGATGACATTTTTTTTCTGAATATTCAGCAATATTTTACTTTTTATTTAAAACGAGCAATTATAAATTAAATGTTAAAAACTAATCAATTTAAAACTGAATTATTTGAAATAGATAGCCTTGAATCTTTAATGTTTTACAGTGTTAAATTTAAACTTTGAACGTTACAATTTTAATTGCTCTATTTAACAAATTTTTATTATACAAGTGAAATTATTGAATTTCGATTCATAAATAACAATTGAACAATTGCCAATTTGGAAAAAATTTATGTTAGTTTAAGAGATATTTACAAGTTTTGAGAATATCCAAACTTAATTTCAATTTTAAAACTGGAAAAGATTTCGAAAAATAACAAAATATATTTAGATTTTTGAAGATTTCGAAATAAAATTTTGAAGCTTTTTATGAATCTTTAAAGCTTTTAAGAAAGTAAAAAAAATCTTAAGTTTGTTGGGAAAATTTAAAATGATTTTTTATTTTAGTAAATTCATTTTAAGAGAATATTTAAAAAGATTTGAAAAAATATTTTGGTCAATAAATGACAATGGAACAATTGTCAATTTGGAAAAAATTTGAGTTAGTTCAAGAGATATTTACAAGTTTCGAGGCGATCCAAACTTAAATTAAATTTTAAAACTGGAAAAGATTTTGAAAAATAAAAAACTAAATAAGGATTTTTGAAGATTTCGAAATAAAATTTTAAAGCTTTTTAAGGATCTTTAAAGCTTTTAAGAAAATGAAAATTTTTTCTCAAGTTTTTGGGGAAAATTTAAAATGATTTTTTTATTTAAAAAAATTAATTTTAAGAAAATATTTAAAAAGATTTTTAAAACTATTTTGGTTAATAAATGACAATGAAACAATTAATAACTTGTAAAATAATCGAGTAAGTTTAAAATATATTGAAAAGTTTAAAAAAGATTTCAAAATAATTTCCAACGTGAAAAGATTTCAAACGATTTGAAGGACAATGTCGATTTTTGAAGATTTCGGACACAAAATTTATAAGCTTTTTAAGCATTTTGAAATGTTTTAAATAAATACAAAATTTGTATCAAATTTCCTAAAAAACTACAAATATTTGTTTTTTTGAAAAATTAATTTAAAAAGAATATTTAATAAGATTTCCAAAATTTTCAAAAAAGAGTCTGGATGATTTGAAGATGTTTTTTTTTACTTTTGCAGGAGTTTAAAAAAATTGTAGGAAAAATTCGAGTTCCAAGATAATAAAACTATTATTATCCTGGAAAATTTTGTAATGATTCTTTTAAAACAAATTTTTAAGAGAATATTAACAAAGATTTAAAAACAAATTTGAGTGTATAAATATTAATGTGTTCCAGCTAAAAATTGTTTGAAATGGTATAATTTTTAAAATTCATAAATTTTTGGATTCATTCTTTAATTCATAGCATTGAAAATGATTGCTTGGATTTCTATTTTTTTAAATCTTCTAAATGTAAAATCACAAGGAGCCAGGTCAGGACTGTATGGGGGCTGCCGAGTCTGTGTGAGGCCATCGCAGCTTATTCAGCAATTTCTGGTGAACACCAGAAATTGTTGAATAAGCTGCGATAGACAGGTGCGTTGTTACATATCATTACTTGATTTTTTAAAACTAACCTTCATTAAATTGGGTACAGTCAAGTAAGTTCTCCAATCTCCTTGTCCACCAACACACCAACTGACACCTCGAGCTTCGATAAAAGCTCCGATTGCAAATTCTTCCATTGCACCACTCCCTGCCATTAATGAATCTCCCAATCCAGCCACAACATCAATGTCACCAGGTCTTAATCGATTGACACTAGATGGTGGTACAGAGGACCTACAATTATTTATAATAAATTTAATTAATTGGAAATTCAATCGTAAACCTTATTTTTAGGGTTTCGGCGCGCCGGAAACCCTTATAACGACGCACAGTGGGAGGAAATGCACTTTTTTCTTTCAAAGAAGATTTCGAGAGAATTTTGGAAAATAAATTTAATTTACTTGAATTTCAAGGGATATTTAGTGATTTCAAAGATTTCTAGGGATTTGACCGATTTTCGTAGAGAACCTTAATGAATAATCTTAGTTTAATTTTAATATTTAAGGGATTTCAAATGATCTCTACTTATTTTAACGCATTTTTACGATTTCCAAAGTAAAGACTGCAATGTATTTCAAGGGATTTCGACAGAATTTGGGAAAATAAATTAAATTAAATTTTAAAGGATTCCTAGCGATTCCAAAGATTTCTATAGGGATTTCAAAGATTTCCAGAGATTTCAACAGTTTTTTTTTTATAGAGAAATTTAATAATTGAGTTCAATTGAATTTATTAAAATTGTTGAAATATTTTAAGGGATTCTAAAGGATTTCAAGAGATTTAAAAAAAAAATTTTGAGCGATTTAAAAGAATTTGATAGGATTTCTAAATATTTCAAGGGATTTCGACAGAATTTTGGTAAATAAATTAAATCAAATTTCAAAGGATTCCTAGCGATTCCAAAGATTTCTATAGGGATTTCAAAGATTTCCAGAGATTTCAATTGTTTTTTTTTTATAGAGAAATTTAATAATTGAGTTCAATTGAATTTATTAAAATTGTTGAAATATTTTAAGGGATTCTATATTTTAGTCCATAAGAATGATAAAAAATGACTAGGTAATCAATCTCAGCGCGGTGCTTGTAGAAATAGGGGAATACTGCGTATGAGGTAGACGCATGACACTTGTTCTAAATACCTGTGGACATTGGGGGAACCGCAGTAAGCTTTGGAATGACGCAGCGTTTTTTCGGTAACATACTGCGTATATACGGTTACATGCATTACCTCCTGCTGATATGAGTGCTGGATGAAAGTACTAAGTGACGGCATTAGTTATGTGCACGCGATTGGTAATATAGGGTCCTGATGTAGCGACGGAGGCTCGATCTATAGCTGGGGATGTGTACTGTTAAAGGCTGATAGTAATTACCTGATGTTTGTAACTCAGCCTGGAACAGAGCCTTGCAAGATATCAGTGATCCAACCCTTAGGTCGAACTCTGCGCGTGCGCAGTCTAATACTGTAGCTTGGATCAACCTACATTTTAACAATTCGAATTTCGCGCGCTCAGACTCTATGGACATTGTGAAGAATTCAGTTCATGAAATCAAATCATTAAAAAAAAGTGATCATTTGCAACAATCTTTAAGTATTTTTAATACATTATATTCATTTAAAAAAATGTTAACCTAGATTTATAAAATTATTCACTAATATATTACCCTGTTTTACCGACTGATAGTAATATTGTTCCCTACCTTATCGACCAATACTAAAATGACAATATAAGAAATTACCTACCTCCCGGTTTTACCAGCTAATGGTAATAAACTGTTTAGCTGATCAATGGTCACTTAGCACGGAACAGAATCTTATCATGTTAACTTAGCAGGGATCTCCATTACCAACTTCACTTTTTTACCGACTCAGCATGGAACAGAACCTTATAATGTTAACTTAGCAGAAATCTCCATTACCAATCTCACTGTTTTACCTACTCAGCATGGAACTGAACCTTAAAATTACCGACATCTCTGTTTACCTAGCGATGGTACAATGCTATCACAGCAGGTATCTGCATTACCAACCTCACTGTTTTACCGACTACGGGTATCTTAGCACAGAACAGAACCCTCCCTTTGTAAATAGCGCCATCTGTTGGTGTCGGTAACTTGCGACGGTGACGCTATCTGTCGGTAAGTAGCCTCGTACCGGCATAGCCCTACTACTAGCCTATACCTGCATAATTTTGAGGGCATTGAAATACACACCACTCTCTCTCTCTCTCTCTCTCTCTCTCTCTCTCTCTGAAATAAGGATATCTGGCTGGGACAAAAGGACTGTGGTCTTCTGGGGACCAGGAAATATCAGTTTAAGACCACTTCAAGACAGGCCTATACCTGCCTATATTGTAGTCTTAAGTTGGTCTTTCTTTTCACGGTGGAATATTTGTGTAGAGTTTACTGACAATATATATGTGTACTGACAATACCAAAATGAGTTCATTTTTCAACTAATTGCAGGTGACAATCACGGACTTCGATTATCCGCATCCGACTTATAGATGTGTTGCTGTCGTTAGAGCTCTTTGCTTGAAGGAAACTGACCCAAACTTATATGCAAGGTTTCTAAGTTTAGAAGATCACAATAAAGAGGCCGCCAGTCGTAATGAACTTCATTTCCATGAATCTACAGACATTGCACGTTTTGTAAAAAGATTTTTTAAGCTAAATGATGTTTCGGAAAATGAAATTGCTAAGATAGCTGGTATCCTAAAGGTTTGTTTTCTATAATTAATACACTATTAAACTGTTTTTGTTCTCCACTCCATCTACATTCACATACAAATGATCTGCAAGGTTGGGCCCTAAATAGGAGATAGCACACAAATTAAATATCATCTTGGTCAGTGTATGGCTGCCTGGGTCATGTGAAATGTCAATTTGACAGATAACCCCGCACTGAAACTAACAATGTAGAAATTGGTCAGGTTGATAAAATACATGAGTACCCAATAGTGCACATGTGATAATATGAAGTTGGCAAAATTCGTCGCTACTTTTCTTACAAAATTGGATGTTTCTCCTCTTTTGTGGAATAGTGTGATGCCATGCTGTTCATCAAGTTGGAGAAAATTAAAAGATGTCGTATGAGGAGTTCGGCGCAGTTTGCTATCTTCACCTTAAGAAATTGAAGTTATGTTTCTCAAAATTTAAAACTCATTACCTTATGGAAGATTTGAGAAGTTTCATACTGTTATAACTTTTGGTTGTAGTTAGGCGACATAAAATTTCGGAAAATCATGGTATACATACGAGAACAAATATTTTCCCTTTCGACTTTCGAAAGAAATAGGACTGAAAGATATGGGAAAAACTTCAGCATGTAAAATATTCATAATTTAATGTGTGGGTAACAACAAAACTGGAATTCATAAGGAAAATATCTTTTTTTTCCGACTTTATCCAAACTATTTATTCTGAATTGTACAATAAGGTTTTGAAATAGAACCGATTCCCTCATCAAATTATTATCTTTCACATTCATACTTCTACAAAATCAGAGTCGATTCCGAAGAGGGTACAGAAGAATGGTATTTTTGTGTGCCTGGCACATTCTTTGCAGACTCCAACTGAATTTTAAGGCTAAAATGGAAAAGATGACAGTTTATATAAATATGAACTGATAATTACAGAACGTGTTATTGATAGCAAAATCATACAAGATGCTCTTTCTCTCAAAAGAACTTGTGTTCTGTGACATGAGGTAAATGTCACTAATGCTATTTTGCCTTTCATTCCCTGATTATAATGTGATTGTCAGATGAATGTATTACCTGGGACGGAACCATATACGGTACAACATAAAAAAGTAATTCTGAGTAGTTGTTAGACTATTTTAGATTTACAGAGTACATTATGAAGAAATGAGCTGGGTCTAATAATGATTATACATGAAAGGGTTAAAGCAAGGCAGCAATTGCCTTATTTATATTTTATCTGGAGTCGTTAAGACCTGCAGGTACTGAAACAATAACTTTCAAATTATTATGTGTCTCGCCACTATTCTATCTTCATCACTAATTATTTATCCCGAATTGACACGTACTTGGATACGTTTTATTTGCATACGTAGTAAAATTTGTATTTGCTTCAAATGGAAATACAATACTCATTATAAATAGTCTTATTTTCGTAGCTCTGAAAATGTCAAATTTTAATTTATTCACATTTTAAGTCTAAAAGTCAATTCATTTTAGGCAAAAAGAATCCAGTGGCTAAAAATGTGTTTATGTAACACAAGTATGTTTTCCTCGCTTTCTGGGCGTGGTTTGGAGCAGCATAGCACCCAGTGGGCACAAAATTTGGCGACGTGTTTACGACATCGTTACGACATCTTTACGAAAACTTAACGACATCCTTGATCCATGTCGTTAATGTGTCTTTACGATATCGTAAAGACGTCGTACGATCTGACGATGCCTTTACTATATCGTAAAGATACCTTAACGACATGGGCATAGAATTTCGTAAAGTTGTCGTAAAGATTTCGTAAAGATGTCGTAAAGACGTCGTCAAATTTCGTGCCTACTGGGTGGGTCGCTGTTGGTGTTGAGGTAATTTACCGACCTAGGCCAATAAAGTGCACTTTATTGTTTGCTGGGAATGCGCCTGCATGCATGTTTGATACTTCGACCCATGCGCACTGTTTCGAGCTGTACTTCTCCCTTTAAACTAACCTCAAACCTGAGACGTAATGTTATGAGAAAACTCGGAAAACGCGGACTTCTGATCATTTCTATCCACTTTTGTTACGTTTCTCGACAGAAATCGGCCGGAAAAGTCAGAATTTGTGACAAAACGTTCAGAAATCGTCAGAACTTGGGTTCGAAGGATAATCCTTTTATTCGGGTTCCAAAAATGGAATGCCACATTCTCTTTTTACTTATATTTATTTATTAATACGGATATACTGGATGACTCCAAAGGTGAATCTGACAATTTTGTCCGTTTTGAAATAACTCTTTGTCTTCACAAAATACATCATATTTATCCTAATTTTAAACTTTTCAGGAATATTTTCATGTATATTTTTGTTTATTAACTGAATGTTTACAGTCGCACCGATGTCTTCACAAAATACATTATATTTATCCTAATTTTAAACTTTTCAGGAATATTTTTATGTATATTTTTGTTTATTAACTGAAGGTTTAAAGTCGCATCGACTGCCAAGGGCATTAGCGACTATACTATAGGGTTCATTGTAAACTTTAGGGTATCTGTGGGGGACGGGGTATCATCCAAGAGACAGAAGCGAAGCTTTCTGAAAACGCATTCAGCCTCGCTTCCTGTTTTGGGAATCCAACCCGCGCCATCGTGGCTGCGAAGGCTGCAGTGTTGGAACATAAGACAATCACGACACCATCTGAGCCACGATGACTCCCTGTTTTCAAGTATCTGAAATCTCTGAAACCCGTAGATTCTGAATTTCTGACCTTTGCATCTATCTATACTTCTTCTCGTATATATTTTCTTGTCAAAGTGATAGCGATTGGGCGTTTAGTCCCTGAGCATGTTCACGGTCGGCCGACTCGCGATGTCGTTTGGGTTCCGCACTGTCGTCGAGATCCTTCCGCTATTCAACATATTTAATTTCCAGGCCGCCTTCGCAGCCACGTCCTTGATAGTGAGATGGAGGTCCTCCAACCCTGTTAGAGCCCCCAATGCCACCGTATGTGCCAACTTCGAAGCACCAGTGACGCCTCTTAGAATCAGTCCCCAGATTCTTTCCAGTCGATATTTCACAGGGAACCGTTCGATCCTGTTCCACCAGACAACCGCCGCATAGGTTAGCGTGGGTCGCAGGATCGCTGTATAGATCCACATAAGTGTCTCCAGCTTCAAGTCCCAGCTTTTCCCTATGGCTCTCCTGCAGAGCCATAGAGTCTCTACTAGCTTTTGCACTTGTTTTCGAGGTGCTCTTTCCATGACTGCTTCTTATGCAGGATGGCGCCTAGATATTTAGCTCGTTCTTTGATTTCCAGTTCTTGTCCTCCCAATTCCAGTGTACTCGTGGCTCCACACTTAAATTGTCTAGTGAATACAACCGCGTCCATCTTACTTGGATTGACTGATAGTCCAGTCATCGTGCACCAGGAATCCACTATCACCATTGCTTGCTGCATTATTCCGAAGAGCGCATCCAAATGCTGGCCCCGCACGATGACCAGTATACCGTCTACGTAGCCGATAACATAGTAGCCCTGACTCGTGGGCAGATAAAGCAGTTCACAAGTCAAGTTCCTGTTGGCCAATATATGGCAGGTCCATTCCACGACTGCAATTGGCAAACCATGTGCAATCATGGCCGCCCTGATCACCTCTCTAGAGGTGCAGTTAAAGGTTCCTTCGATATCCATAAAGGTTTCAATCGCGAGGCCTTTCTGCTTCCGCTGTCCTTCGATTACGTTTACTGCTCCACTTAGGGCTGTCTCGGTCAAGTGATCAGCCTTATAGGCGTGTTGCTCCTTGTGAAGTGGCCTACTTCATAAGACCTTGTCGCGCATATATCTATCCACAAGTCTTCCCGCTGTTTTTAGTAGGAAACGTTTGAGGCTGATGAGACGGAAGTCCTTGGGTGAAGTATAACCGATCCTGACTGCTTTCGGAATTAAGACTGCTCTCGTACCTCTTCATACCGTCGGAACATATCCCAGTGTCTTACTAGCCCTAGCTTCAGGACCCACTTGACCCTGGAGGGGGTGACAATCTCTTGGGCTAGCCGCCGTTTCGGACTCAGTTAAGCCACAGGCAGCTTTGGTTACCTCAGTGGTGTCACTCCTATTACTCCAGACCTTATGAAGCCTGGAAAATATGCCTTGATCAGGTGAGCCAAGGTCGAGGCGCTCTTACTTTTGAGTGCACTGTTCTGACACATTTGGGTGCTCAGCGTAGTTTTAGGTTACATAAAATCGCGCAGTAGTATTTCACAGTACATTCAGCTGCGCAATACTCTTCTATGATACTCATGGATGCGCAGTATACTTATAAAGCGATTATATATGCTCAGTACAGTTCGGGGGTACATAGAGATGCGCAGTAAATGTATTATGTATATCGAGCTGCGAATTGTAGTTATATGTTACATAATGCTGTGCAGTACACTTGTAGGTCATACATGGTTGCGAGGTGCTACTTCGGCGGGTTCTGTAATAGCTTCTGAGATTCCCTGTATGGAAATATCTAGAGATTTATACTGTGGTGTGCAGCTTCAACATTGATTTTATCACCATTGTCTGTAAAGGTACAGCTAAATAAAGTCACTAAATGGAGAAACGTGTGTATGATGTGTCTAAAGACTGTAAAAAAGGAGCTTCCTAGAAAAACACAACCACTAACAATAAATCAAAAACGGAAGCGCCTCAGTATAATTGAAAAACTAGCATGCCTTAAGGCTTGTTCTGATTTGCTAGTACAAAAATAAGTGGTCTGCAGAAAAGAAGAACAAAACGTGGTGATATCAGCAATTGAGAAACATGGATCGACGTTGACAAAGCATTTGATAGTAGAATAACGACGTGTGTTGTAGCCAACCTAATTCACAAAGATGTTCTTGCTTTCCTGGATGATGCTCGAAGACTATTTGTTACTGAAGTGGGCAAGGCCTTACGCAAACACAGGATTTTAAAAGTAAACGCTGTGCTCCTTACATACTATTTGAAGATCGGCAAGGAAACAGCTAAAGATGACACTTTCAAATACAAAAATAAGGAAATATACTATACCATACATTTGACACTCTGGTTTAAAAACTATATGAGATACCCGATCCTGAAAGAAATGAAAGATTTTTGGGAAAAAAGATCAGGATGGACCTTACATCATTCATAAAAATTTCACTGGACATCAATAAGTTTAACCTAATAAAGAATAGTTCCTACATCGAACTTCCTGCATGGATTAAGAAACAAGAAGCAGATATCAATTAGCAAAATGAGAATGACAACAAGTGTTTCAAATGTACTATAATATCAGGCATATACCCAGTCAATAGGGAACATAAAAATGTTAAACTTGTGTCCAGCTGTACTCAACACAAAGATAAATAAGGTTTTTTTGGAATCGACTTCCCCGTTGCATTAAAAGACGTAAAACAATTTAAAGGGCAAAATGGCATATCAGTAAACGCGTATGGCCTGATCAAAAACAAGAAGAATGTAATGACGGTGATTTTATCACATCTTACTTCGTAAAAGACGAATCTCCATATGAACATTCTCCGAGTAGAAGAAGAGTATTTAAATGAAGATATTAGTAATGAAGAAAATTATCAGGATAGCGTGACTCAGTCATTTAATTTTCATTATGTATGTATAAGGAATCTTTATCGATTAGTCAGCACACAATTATCTGCAAAGAATACCCTTAAATATATTTGTAATTGATGCCTACACTGTTTTTCATCCAAAGGAATGTTAATGACAAACACTGAATGTTGCAAAAGATTAAATCACTACAAAATCGTGCTGCCAAAGCCTAAAAAAAACATTGTCGAATATAAAAACTTCAAGTCTCGAGAGAAGGTTCCATCTATCAAATATGTAGACTCTGAATCTCTGCTAAAACCAGTGGAGGACCAGGAAATAACTTCAAACACCGATGTGTTTCAAAAACACGAGGTTTGTGACATCGGATATTACCTCATGTGCAGCTACGATGAGTCACTATCTTTCTGCAAGTCCTGTCCCAAAGATATGGAACAAGCAAAGTAGTTTGCTCTTGAATTGCGGAAGATAGCAAACAGATGTGATGAAATTCTTACATCTACAGTTCCCACGCAAACGCTAACTCTAGTACAATACAAAATTTTGATTGAACATAGAATCTGTCACATCACGTCCCGTGGTTTGGTGCACGAACTCTTTCTTGGAGAAGTTAGCATCATACCTCACTATTTACAAAATTGCAAATTTTGTATTTTCCGTTATTGAAAGAGAAAAAATTGAGCTCCTTACGGCGAAAGGTGTTATTCCTTACGAATATCTTGACCCGAGAGAGAAACTAAAAGGACGTTAGCTACCACGAAAAGAAAAATTTTACTGGACTTTGAATGACTCATCAATATCTGATGAGGATTATGCACACGCACAACACCTATAGTCTGTATTTATTCTTAAGACTTTCGGTGAATATGTAGAGCTGTATATGGAGCCAGATATACTGCTTTTAGCGGATGCCTGTGAAAGCTTCCGGGGAAAATGTTTCAAGGCTTATGATCTTGATCCCGCATAGTATTACACCACTCCCGGGTTGACATGGGATGCCATACTTAAGTATACAAAAATAAGATTGGAAATTCTTACTAAAGTTAACATGCTGTTGATGACTGGGAATGGGAAGGAGGGTAGAGTGAGCCAATGTACAAACAGATATGTCATTGCCAACAATAAGTATATGGCAGTTTTAAGGGCAAATACTGCTTTAGAAGGCTCAAAAGATCGATTTTTTTTTCATTGCTTAAATCTATTCCTAATATATCTAAGAATATGTATCTGAGGTTATAGAGGTTGATTCGCAGCATTTTCGAAGATACAGCACTAAATGCGGAGCAGGAATAGCTAATTAGCTATTATTACCGTGAGTGATCGAAAATTAAATTTTTTTTTGACCGTAAACTTTGAAGCGCGTTTTCTCGAGTTTTCATTTTTACGATTTTTCTAAACTTGCGGACGTGATTGCAAGGAAACTAGATGACCAATCAAAACGAACAAAGGCTTTTTAGCTCCAGTTTTGTATTCTCTTCTATTCGAACCAAAAATATTCATAAAAAAATGTCTAAAAAACTCCGTTAGCAAGTTGTAATGGTTTTTTTGTTGTGCGTTGGTTCACATAAGAGAAAAATATATGAAAATTAACAACATCTTTTATTTTTAATTTCCGACGAAAATTACGAGTTCCATCTTTCCCGCCGATCGCAGACTGCAAATGCAAGGTGCTGCACAAATTTGCATAAAAATCAGCTGCGTTTGAATATTTCTCTCTCAAAAAAACTTTTTTTTATAATGTTCAAATATTAATTAAAATATTCTAAAAAGACTTGCTTATTTTTTTCCGTCCTAAAAAAATCTCCCCAAAAACGCTTTTTTTAGGCCTCTTAAAGCAGGATTCCCCATTACAAGATAATGGGGAGATAATCTGCATAATATATATTTTGATGCGAACAGCCTATACGGTTGGGCATTGGGACAACCACTCCCTTATTGTGGTTTCAAGTGGGTTACGAATTTGAAAAATTGTGACTTCAATGTTCCTGATGATTCACCCATTGGTTGCATAGATAGATGAGCACTTATTTTTTTGCCTGCTGTCCCAGAAAAATTGCCTTGCTTACACCTCCATGATTTACAGAATTTGTCTTGAAATCATTCCTGACAAACTAACATCCATCCACAAATTGATGCTACCTTAATTCTACGATCGCTTGCTCTTATCGCATTGACAATCTTTCTAACCTTTTAACCTTTAACCTTTTAACCTTTTCTAACCTGTGCTTGAGTTCGGCATAGCGTTCACGTTCGGAGAAAACGTTGTTTGCGTCGTCGGTTTCCACCTCGCATTAATCACACTTTGGTCGTGTGTCCTGAGAGAAATTGCGTCAAGCGATAATTCGTTTCTCCGTGCTTCCGGTCTAACCAGGTGTTCAATTCTGGGATCAACCTTTCGGCCCATATTACTCAGTGATCACTGCTTCAGCGATGATGTCATCGTTCCATGGTGGCCGCTCTGGCTTCGTCTTTTGCTGTCGCTTTGATCACGTCGGGTGTCCTGTCAAAGATACATGCTTCTCCTGGGCCAGAAGATCGAATGGTATTGTCCCCACAATGAATAGAATCACTGGTTCGGATATCGTACGATAAGAGAACGTGATTCTGAGCGCGTTGCTGTACCGCTACCAAGCGTCTCCAGTAGGTCTTCTTTATGAGTGCATCCGCCCATATTTCGGCCCCGTAGAGCATCATTAACTAGGCCACTGCCATTAACATTCGGTGCTTGCTGGGTCTCGGACAATTCACGTTCACCATAAGTCTGCTTCCTTATGTGCTGCCTGTTTTATTTGCTCGTAGAAGGAGAGCCTGTTGTCGATCGAAATGCCCAGATGTTTCATGGCTGCCTTCGTTGTGACCACTGCCAATCCAAGTACCATCGGTATCTGCATGGAGATGTATTTCTTCGTGCACATGACCAGAGAGCATATCTTCCTGAAACCGTGCTGTCTTTTGGAGAGATCTCTTTCTGCTTGAATGGCCGCCAGCAGGCGAGGCTTCATCATTTTCTTCATTATCTTCCCAGTGGTATTCAACATACATAGTCGTCTTTATGCCCATGGAGAACACAGATCTCCTTTCTCCTTGCTGATGAGGACTAAGCGTTGGACTTTCCACTGTTTGTGGAATATACTAGCTTTCAAGCATCATAAGTAGCATCTGCGGGTAAACTTGTGTGCTACTGCATTTAGGAGTTCCGCAGGTATTCCGTCAGGGCCTGGCGTTCATCGCGCAGCTTCCCCGAACCCTGGCTTTTGCTTATTTTTATAGCGTTACCCAGCTTCTTTTCGGCTAGCTTATATGCCTGAACGCCTGGTCCCTTCTTTCGAGTGGCTTCCACAAGTGCTTCCACCCCCATATCAGATCTCTCCATTAGTCTGTTATGCTCTCTGGTTACCATCAGGGATAGTTTTTCTACGTCCATTTTCGACACATTCCATTCCATGCGCTTGCTTTGATGTGTCCTGAGTCCTACGCTTCCTCCTGTTGTGAACTTTCTATATTGATGATCGTTCCCAGTAAAGTCCTCCAGGACCTTCCAGGTAATGTCTGGGATCATTCCTACGTTGCCGGCTTGTCTGAAAGTTGGCGCTTTGACGGTATGAATGGCGAGCAGGTCCCGTCTCGAAGCCATCTGCAAGACGCGCTTTCCTCGGGAATCTATTCTGGGTATGCCCCATTCCATCCAATTCCAATCTGCAGTATGAAAGAACGAAACAGATTCCTCATGGTTCCTATATCCCTCAGATATTTCTGCAGAGATTTTTTAACGGCTTTGACGTAATCAGTATCCTTTTCCAGGTCTAATAGGACCACTCCATTTCTGGTACGGCGGATTGACATCATACAGGTTTCTATTTCTCCTAGCTTCAACTTTGACTTAATGCCTCCCAGTACCTCTGCGTATGACTTCCCTTCTGCTGGCTTTATCAACACAGCTTCGAGACATTGCTTCCTGGTCTTTTTCCTTTTGCACTTTTTTTTTTGAGCCGCATCATGTGCTTTTACCTCTCTAATTTCCATCTTTTGGGCAGTCACATCTCCTCTTGGTTAGTTATTGGCTTACTTGGCCGTCTTGCCCTTAAACAAATTCCAATTCTGGGGAGCTGTATCCTCCTTTTTCTTCGTCTCGGTCGGCGTAGCTGCCTGGTTTTCTGCCGGGCTTGGTGCTGCTTGCTTGTTCTTTTGCGTTGCAACCGGCCTGCTTATAACCCTACAGGTGCTTGCATTAGACGTTGCCAGGAGGTCAACTAGGCAATTAATGTTGGTATTCTGTTTTTTCCGCACACACATTAACTTTTAAATCAGTTCCTTCATGTTTGAAATGCCACTTTTGACTGTCGTGCTGATGTTCTGTTCCACAGCAGCTTCCATCATTGTCGACGTCAGCTTAGACATCTCACTGATTATGTCCTCAATAGGCGTGTCTTCAGGCTGTATGTGCTTCTGTAGGGCAATCGTGCACTTTGTGGCCTCTGTGCCAGACGCAATTGCACAATCAGATCTCTCAATGTTAGTTTCGAGAGTTGCCGCCCGCTCTGCTACACTCGTGTCTTGTGTCCTCAATTCTACGTGAGTTGGGGTAAGAATCTTCATGAAATTTCGTTAGCACATCGTGTGTGAAGGGGCGGCCCGAAATAACTACAATGATCCTGACATATATAATATTGAATTATACATTTCGTATAATTATACATTATACGAAATTAACTTTGTCATTATAATAATGCTACCAAGGGACCCACTAAAAACCACCACTCTTTCTCCTTGACGAAATTCCCCTCGGAACCACTTTCGCATTACTTCAGGAGGTGCCCTTTTCTTGCCTGGTAAGGCGTTCTGCTGGTTTTATTTTTCGTCGAAAGCGTGTCCAGCCCAAGATGTAGGCATCGTCCTCAGCAGTGCGGCGGTACCGCACATCAAGCTCGTCGGCCTTCGATATCTTGGTTGGGTGTAGTTGGTTGGACTGCCTCTCTATACGCCTCACCTGCTTGCAGGGGCTCTTGCTGGTGCTGTTCTTGGCCGTGCCTCAGCGCTCATCTATTGTGTCAACTCAGGCTTCTCATGTTCTCCCGCTGCGCGGCTGCCTCTCTGAACGTGAAGCATCTCATGGTTCCCAGAAGATGATCTGTACGGGGTCCTCCCTCTTTCCAGCGCAGAGATAGCATTGTGGTCTGCTCTTGCAGTCCACAGCTCTATGCCCCTCTTCGCCGCATCTTCAGCAAAATTTTACGTTCTGGACCTTCACATTTCGCTGCTAGGTGGTCGTAGCCATGACACCGATAGCACCTCGTGAACTCCATCTTATCACGGACTCCACTCAGCTCCACTTCTCTCAGCTGGTTCTCTTTGAAGTGTGTCTTTAAAGTTGTTTTTTCAACAGTCAACACACTCGTCTGTTTCAGCCCTTTTTCTGCCATGCAGGCATTTGTGTAACACACATGTCCAGATAGAGCCTGCGTTATAAAGTCCATGTTTTTCCGCTTCCCATTGCCTTGGTTTCTGCCTTGGTAGTTCTCCTCTCGCTCTTTTATTAGCAAATGAATGAGTGGCGTTCGAGATATGACCGCTGCTCCAACCGATGATATTGTACTATATGTGCTGCATATTCTAATTCTCATGTGTCTCTGTACTTTTGTTAGAAGTCTTTTCAGTTTCTGGTTTCTCGCAGCTTTTGACCACACAGGCGCTGCATACAGCATTTGCGAGTGAACTACGCTTGACAGAAGTGCTCGTTTTGAGGCACGTGGACCTCTCATACTAGGCATAATACCCATTAGTGCATTTGCGGTTTTGCTTGCTTTTCGCGTCGCTTCGGTCACTTGCTTAGAAAAATTGAGTTTCTTGTTAATGTATATCCCTAGGTATTTAATCGCGGGGCTTGGCTTTATTCTGACTCTTTGTATAGTAAACCATACGGAGCGTAGTTTTCTTTCAGTGCACAATAAAACTTCAGTCTTTTTCGGATCTAGTTCCAGCCCTCTGCTTTCGAGCTCATTATGATCATTTTCATCACTGCGTTAGTTGTGCTCATTAAAATTTCTTCTGTTCTCACAATCACAACCAATGCCACATCGTCTGCATATCCCATTATTTTCGCACCTTCTGGGAGACTTATCCTCAAGATCGGATCATAGAGTATGTTGCACAGTGTCGGTCCGAAAATCGAGCCTTGTGGGACGCAGCTATATGTCGAGATTGTTGAAATTTCCCCTTCTGACTCGATTTTTATTTTCCTTTGGGTCAGGTATGACCCAATGAGACTTATCAGTTCCTTTTTTGATACCCCTCCGCCTTAGCTCAACCAGAACTTCTTGTCATGACGCGCTGCTAAAGGCGTTTCTTACGACTAGGGTGACAATCGCACATAGCTTCTTGTTACGAATTTCGTACTCTTCTGCCCTTTTTGCGATCCTACTGGTTATTTACTGGTTAATAATAATACTGGTTATATGATAAGACGCCGGTTCTCTCTCTCTATTTAGCCTCGCTAGAATAAGTTGCTCGTATAATTTTCCTTCCGCGTGAAGAAGGCAAATTGGCCTGTACGACGATGGGCCTTCTAGTGGCTTGTCACCTTTTTCCAAAAGCACAAGTTTCACGATTTTGTACCTTTCCTGAAAAATAGCATTCCTCACCAGTGCATTGTAGACTTCCAGCAGATACTCTGGTTTTACAGTTACAACTGCTTTTAGAATTTCGGCCGGAATTCGATCTGGTCCTGGTGTTTTGTTGCTCTTTAGGCGCTCACAGGCTGTTATTGATTCCACTAACGCGAAAGGATGAGTGTATCCATGCTCTTTGAAACAAAAATTTACCGGCTCATGTTGGAGAAGAGGTGTTCTACAACTCTTTCCAAGAAAGACATATTCAGCTGTGGTTTGGGGGGCAAGCCAGTCATTTTTCTCGTGGAAATGATGATGATGGTGATAGTGATGATTTTTATTTCTTTTTTCCGAGGGCTGGTGAAAAATCTTCTAATAACACGCCGAGAAGGGTCCGCACTCTTTTGTAGTGTAGGGATGCTAATGTCGTCACCACAACGATATATATATATATATATATATATATATACGTGTTATTTAAATAAGTAACACGAGAATTCTAGATCAATCTAAAATATCTATACCTTAAACCTATATACCTATCTAGCCTTCACCTATATACCCATCCACACATCACTACTTTACAACCGAGCAATTCACGTCTACCCCGAAAGGGAAACGGCTTAATGATATAATAATAGTAATAATAATAATAAAGAAGCCATCAATAGCAAGTGAGTCAGTGTCTTCGGTGTATTAAAGAATGCGGTTATGTTTATTTTCTATATATGCGCAGTCGCCATCTTAAAAACGTAAATTACATGTAAAAAACTAGGGACGTAAATTTCATAGGTAATTTACATGTAAAAAACTACGTCAATTACCTAAGGTATATTACGTACGCAACCCTGCCGGTCGGTCTTAATGGTCTTATGGTTTTAATCATTAGGTTGGCAATAGTTACGTGAAACGTGAAGAAAACAGACCAGTCCTCTACTGGCGATTTTGTAAACTATTAGAAAATTTAAAACTCTTTATAAAAATATTCCAATTTTGAAAAACCATTTAGCCGTGAATGATCAATTTGTAGATTCAAATGTTGGAATCAAAATTATCATAATTATTTTCCAAAAGATGAAAACTCAACTCTTTTTATTGCAGATAACAAAGAATATCTTTGCAGATAACCTCTACCAAATATCTTTGCCTCTATATTCTTTTTGCTGGCGCTGACGTCACAAAAATGGCTGACAACTGACAATATTTTTGGAGTCGACAGCGGCGTTAGTGTTCCGTGCGTCAAATATATCAACAGAAAAGTGCATCTTATCGTAATTTTATTAAAAACCATGCTTGTTTATTAAAAGCTGTTGATTAAACAGTAAAAATCATGGAGAAAGTTAGCGTGGAGACACAGATCTCCACTATCGTTAACGACATTTTGGTAACTTATTATTATTTATTTTATAATATTGTAAGTAATATTACTTAAAGATTTGAGTAAAATACCTTCATATTTTATTACCTAATTACTATCTACGATATTTGCGTGTAATATTGATTACTTACCCACTACTTCTCTGAACAATGAAGATTTAGAGACAAATAATGCTCCTAAAAAAATTAAAAGCTGTTTGTGAATAGGTTAGGTTTTATTGGGTTTTATTGTATTATGTGTCAAATATTTAAATTAAAATCCCTTTAAAAATGGAAGCCGAAATAATATCAAAGAAATAAATAGACAAACAATGAATACTTTATTTTTCTGTTATGATTTTCAAACTATCAAATTAATTTACATACTTTGGAAAATAAAGATAATTTTGTGATTACATTAGATATTAAACTGAAAATTATGTTAATCATATATGCTAATAATATGTGTTATTATTAACTAATTGATGAGATGATATTCACCCTGAAAAAAGATAAAAGATTTATTTGTAAGTGGAGATAAACAATCTTTTACTTGAATGTTCTAAAAGGCTTCTGAAGTCGTTTGAGGAACGTGGAAAATTTGTATTTATTCCACGTAAAATGAAATCATTTCATTCGTGTCCATTAACATAAATCGATCTTAAATACTTTTTTTCAGCAATTTATAAGTTTTGATAAACGTACATGCAGAATTTTCGAAAATACAAAGTAAAGGTGTAAGGATTTAATGGCAGTTCAAAGGATTTGTAATATTTTAGGGAGATAAAAGATTCCCAGGCGATTTAAGATTTACAGGACCTATCAGGTTATAGAATATTTTTAAGGATTCCAAGGGATTTTATAAGCTTTCCGATGATTATAAATAAATAAATAAATTTTCCAGGATTTCAGGAGGTACAATCAGATTTCATGTAATTTCACGAGATGTTATAATATTTCAATGGATTTCAAAGAATTTATTCACAAGAAGTGAGAGATTTCGTCGAGTTTCAAATATTTCGAGAGATTTTCAAATATTTTTTGCAATTCTTTTGGAATTCGCTCTGAATTCTTATTAATTTATCCTGAATTCTTTTAAATCCTTTTTGATTCTTCTAAATTCACTCATTTTTACTCAATTCAATGGATTTTCAAAATGTTTTTGTTTAATTCATCCTGAAGTCTTTAAGACTCACCTTAAATTCTTAGGCGTTTCATCAAATTCTCTTTAATTTTTCGAAACTCTTTTCAAACTTACTCAATTCAATGAATTTTTTCACATTTTTGAATTGTTTTGAATTTACTTGATTGTTTTTTAAATTCAGTTTGATTTGTTTATGAATTTCATCGAATTCATTTCAATTGTTTTGTAGTCATTAGTAATTTTTTTGGTTAGAAATTAGCAGGGTTTCAAAGATTCGAAGAGATTTGAAATTATTTTTGGAATTCACCTTGAATTCTTATTAACTTACTCTGAATTCTTTTAAATTCTTTAGAATTCTCTTGATTTTTTTTAGTTCACTTAAATTCTTCTAAATTTACTTCATTCTACTTAAATCAATGGATTTTTAAAAAAGTTTTCAAAGTTTTTATTTAAATGATCCTGAAGTATTTTAACCTCGCCTTGAATTCTTAGGAATTTCATCAAATTATTTTAAATTTCCTTGAATTTTTCTAAGCTCATTTCAAATGTACTGAATTTAATTAAGTTTTTTCTCCATATTTTTCAACTGTTTTCAATTCATTTGATTTTTTGTTAAATTCACCTTGAGTTTTTATGAGTTTCATCGAGTCCTTCTTGTTTACCTTAAATTTCTTTAAATTCATTCCAATTTTACGGAAATAATGGAATTTTTTTGTTTAAAAAATGTTTCCAATACATTTGAATTCTTTTGAATTTAACTTAAATTGTTTCGAAGTCTTATAAATTTATCCTGAATTTGTTAACCTTTGAGCGCGAAAAGAGTACCCTATAACTGTGACAAAAAGTACCCTTTAAATTTATAAGTTTATTTTTTATACAGAAACCAGAACCTGTAGTAGAATCATTTAGTTGCTTTGTAGTGCACAACTCAGAAGAAGAAAAAGAAAAGATAGCAAAATGGCAAAACGAATTATCAACCGCTATGACAGGATTAACCACCGAACAGCAAGAAAGCGCTGTTCGCCAATTTCTTATCCTGGCAGCAGGGATGACAAATGACAGACGTTTGGAATTATTACTTTCCATGTTAGAAGCCTTAGTAACCACTAGCGTTTTGCCTGCCAGGTAACTAAAACCTCAATTATTGAAACTGACAATTAAATTAAAAATCTCAATATTTTTAATTTTAATCTTAAATCAACTTTCCAGATTAGTGTGCGAATGTATTCTCAACTGTGATAAGCTCGTATATCAGGCTGGAGATTTCTGGGTCGGATGTTTCACATTAATTCGAAAAATAATCGGCGGTGTCGATTATAAAGGAGTCAGAGAAGTATTAAAGGTAGTTTTGCAACTATGTATAAAAAATGCATGAGAGAAAGTACAAGAATACTAATAATAAAATTAATTTTAAGGGTTGCAGAGACAAAGCACATACCATTCCATCACGACTGCCAACCACTGTGCAGCCGCAGTTGAAGGCTCTTGAAAATTTGCTTGAATACATTTTTGACCGAAATGCCTGTTTACTGCCTGCAGTTTTTATTATTAACGAAATAAGGAAAACCAACCCAGATCATAAGAAATGGCCACATTGGGTAATTGTGAATTTTTTCTTCTCGCCTGAAAAAGCTCATTTTTCTCTCAGGCTTAAGATGGTTACAGCCCAATATGTCGAAGGCATTTGTCTTAGATTCAGATTTCTTTCCAATAGTCGCACCAGAGTTGGGTAGTAACTTGTTACAAGTAACTAAGTTACTGAATAGTCACGTTATTTGTAACTTTTAGGGTAACTTTGTTACTAGTCCAAAAAGTAACTTGTAACTTAATTACGATTTTTGCAGTAACTTGAAACTTTAATTTTAGTTACTTTGAAGTTTCTTTGTGTTTTTTTGTATATTATCTCCTGTTAAGAGAGTTTTATGGGTCAGTTATGGGCAGAAAATTAATCTCTTTTGGTTGAGGATTTAGCTGTTTTCTTGAAAATTTGTCTTTTTTGGTTGAATATAACTGTTTTTGGTTTCAAATAAAAATCTTTTTGGTTGAAATAATATCAATTATTATATTTTTCGTTGAGAATTAATCTATTTTTGGTGAAAATTCAGGTATTTTGTGAAAAATTCCACTTATTTATTTGGTTGAATATTAGCTTTCTTGTTGAAAATTCATATTTTCGATTTGAAAATACAATAGTTTTGTAGAAAATTCGTCTTCTTCGCTTGAAAGTTCAACAATTCAGTGGACATTTTTTTCTTTCTAATGTTAAAATTCGACTTTATCGATTCTGATCTCTTTTGGTAAAAATATTTAATTTATTTTGGTTTAAAATTCAACTATTTTGGTAGAATATTAATCTGATTTAGTTGACGATTCAGCTACTTTGTTAAAAATTCGTCTTCTTTGGTTGAATTCAACTGTGTTTGATTTCAAATTAAAATCTTTTTTGGTTGAAATAATGTCAACTATTATATTTTTCGTTCCGAATTCATCTATTTTTGTTGAAAATGCAACTGTTTTGTAGAATATTCGTCTTTTTGGTTAGAAAATTCAACAATTTATTCGACATTTTTTTTCTTGGTTCAAAATTTGACTTTTTCGTTTCAAAATTTTTCTCTTTTAGTAAAGAAAAATAATTGTTGTTGTTGTTGAAAATTCAACCATTTTGGTAGAATATTAATCTGATTTAGTTGACGATTCAGCTACTTTGTTGAAAATTCGTCTTTTCTAGTTGAATTCAACTGTATTTCATTTCAAATTAAAATATTTTTTTGTTGAAACAATGTCAACTACTATATTTTTCGTTGAGAATTCATCTATTTTGGTTAAAAATTCATGCATTTGATTAGAAATTCAACTATTTTCTATGGTTGAAAATTAACTTTTTTGTTAAAAATTCATATTTTCGGTTTGAAAATGCAACTTTTTTGTAGAAAATTTGTCTTTTTGGTTGGAAAATGCAACGATTTAGTCGACATTTTTTTTTCTTTCTTTGTTCAAAATGTTGTTAACTTTGAAGATTCATCTATTTTGTTGCAAATTCGTCTTTTTTGATTGTATTCATCTGTGAATTCCACTATTTTGTTAGAAAGTTCGATTAGTTGATTGAAAAGTAACGAACATTTTTGTTCAAATTCAACCCTTTTTTTGAAAAATTAAAAATGCAGTTTTTTGGTTAATGATTCATAATTTTAGTTGAAAATTCATCTCTTTGGTTGAAAATTGAACTATTTTGTTTAAAATTCATTTTTTTTTGTTTAAAAATGTTAAAAATTCAACTATTTGGTAAAAAATAAACTTTTTTGTTGAAAATTAATATTTTCGGTATGAAAGTTCAATCATTTGGTTCAAAATTAATTTCTTTCGTTAACAAAATTTCATATTCTTTAGTTAAAAATACAACGATTTGGTTAACAAATGTGTCTGAAAAATCTTAATTTAACTACTGCCTATTTCTGGTTAAATTAAGTTTTTATGAATTATCATCTTAATTATTTGTATTTTTAAATTATAAAATTAAGGAAGTGAAAAAAGTAACTTTTTAGGTAAATTGAAGTTACTTTATCTAGTAAATTCGTAACCTAACTGTAACTACTTACTCAAAGAAAAGTAACTTACCCAACACTGGTCTGCATGGGGCTGTCCCGATATATATCATCAGTTACGGATGCATTTTTGTAATGCAATCATGTGATCTGATAAGAGCAGTATGCCTAATTTGAAATATTAGGCAAAGCCTGGTTTTTTATCCCACCATCCACGGACTGGGTTGCAGCCAAGTGCATGATGGGGGCCTATGAATTAAGGTGGGATTCAAACCACCAGAACCTCGGTAAAAGTAAATAAAAAAATGTCCAGAGTTACCGGCTCAGGGATTGAACCTCGGACCTCTAACGTGAAGTCCGAGCGCCTAACCGCCTGAACCACCGAGACTGTGATCTTTCTGATAATAATAATTATTATTCCAAGAAATTTCAAATATACATATTTACAGAAACTTTCGAGACTTTTTTCGGACTTTGTCGAAAGTTTTCGTCCTGCTGCACAAATGGTATCGATAGTGGGACATTCGAAAATGTTACCAGTTGTAGAACACTCAGGTTATGCAGATCACCTGATAAACCCTTGGATCCTTGAGCGAGAAAATCTGCAGTTTTCCTTGAGAGGAAATCTTCCTTATGACGAGGACCTACTAAAACCCCAAACCGGACTTTTACGATACGTTTTGGAACAGCCTTACAGTAGAGACATGGTTTGCTCTATGCTTCAACTTCCAAAACAGGTGCAATCCGTGATTAAGGAATGATACTAAACTTTTTAATAATATTCAAAATTCTTTATTCTAAATTTCGTATGCTCTTTTTGTAAAAACAGCAAAAACAGAGATGTATCGCCCTGGAAGAACAGCTCGTTGAACTTGTGATTCTTGCCATGGAGCGATCAGAAAACGATCCTTCGCCTGCAGAAAATTCAGACGGAACTGTAGCCAACCATTATGTGTGGTTGCATTTATCATCTCAGTTGATATATTTTGTGCTCTTCCAATTTGCGTGTTTCCCTGAGTTTTTAACAGCAATTCACGATAAGGTACGTTGAAAATTATAATTTAAGAATTTAAAATACAGGACTCGCAATTACTTCAGAGATAAAATATAGTGTCAATAGTGCCTTGGTCGACTAGAATGTTTAAAAAAAATTGCATGAAACGCTTGACATGTTGAAAAGTTCATTTCTTTAGGAATACAGAGTAAAAGTTTCAGACAAAGAACTCCAATTCCTAATATTTTTATTTTTTAACAAAGAAAATCAAATGAAAGGTATAGAAAAATACATAAACTAATAAATAATACGTAGCAACTTGAATTTTATTTTTTCTCTAGCATAAAATTCTATCGATTTGCAAATTATATTTGCACAAATGAAATAAACTATGAACTCAGGCAAACCAAAATTGAAATAAAAACAGTATTGTAAATTAGTTGTTCCATAAAATTATATTCATAATTTTGCATTCTATGGAGGTATTTTTAATTTCTAAAAGATTTTTTGTGTTAATTCTAAACTTAAATTATAGAAATGATATTTATATTATAAGTTATAATTAAATGAAATTTAGTACCTATTATACCCTTTTTTATTCAAGTTTTTATACCATGTTTATTACAAAATTTTTATTTCCAAATTCCAGGTCTTTTCTGCACTTGTTTCAGGGTAATGAATGATTGATCAATTGTAGACCTTGCGTTGATACTTTCATTAAAAAAAATTAGAGACTTTTAGAGGAAGAAACAAATATCATTGAAGAAGAATTATCTCATAAAACAATACTAAAACTAGTAGTTAAACTCTGATTTGAAGTATTTTCAAAGATAAAGAAAGTCTTTAAAAATTAATTCCTGCTTCACTAATACCAATAAATTAATTTGAATTTCCTCAAAACACGACACATTTAATTTTTAATGCAAAAATATTGTTAATTTAATGGGGTTTTTCAATTTGGTGTAATTTCTATGCTCTAGTTTTTTTTGTAAACTTTTTTGCAATCTTCTTGCAGTCCAAGAATTTCAATTTTCTATTCCGGCTAATCTTTTCTATTTAAATTATTATTAATTAGGAAGGATTTGAACTATTTTCAAAATAGAAAACTGCAATTTTAAACTTTTGATATTCATAAAAGATGAATTCTTTTATTTAGCATTGTTCATTATCCAAGCTATACAAATAGAAATATTGTTAAATTTGGAAGAATTTGATATTTTATGCGTTCGAATGTGATTAAATAAAATTGCTGATTTTAAAATCCTTTCAATGAGATATAATTACTTTTTGAACGATATTCAATAAAAAATATATCGACAATTAAGGCTTTCATTTGGAAATTGTACTTTGAAACATTACGATCAAAATATCAATTTTTGTTTACCTTTTATTAATTGAATTTGAAAATGATCAACTTCGGTCGTTTTTGACCTTAAAATATTCAACTACATATTTACAAAATTAAAATGGTGCAAATTTGAAAGTTTTGTTTTTGAAAACTCAAAAACGTACAGTCTGAAGCTAAGGACATAAAGAATAGATGAATTTAAAATCTTTTTTATATTAATTTTTATTTAGTGAAGAAATAGTTGCATTAGTAGCAAATTTTGAGAAAATAGTGACATTAGTGGCATAGTTAAAAAAAGTGTAAAATAGTGTCAATAGTTGTGTGAGTCCAAGCATTGAAACTAACTTTTCAAGTATTGACATTGAAATTATATTCAAGTGAAAATATTTATTGTAGTTGGCGAGTTGTGAATTGCGTAAAGGACGAGATCACCTGATGTGGGTATTGCTACAGTTTATTTCTGGTAGCATACAGCGAAATCCTGTAAGTAAAGATTGTAGATCAGTTTTTAAATTTAAAACATTTTTAATGATTTCCAGAATGTAATTATTTCTTTTATTTTTGTCTACAGCTATCCAATTTCCTTCCGGTATTAAAACTTTATGATCTTCTGTATCCAGAGAAGGAACCTTTTCCAGTTCCGGATCTCACTCATCCGTTATGCACGCATCAAATGGCTAGCACTTGCATTTGGATCCATCTTTTAAAGAAAGCTCAAAGCGAACTCGCGAACTTTCATAGGCCAATTCCACATGCGCTTAAAGCGCATCACGAGTGAGTAGATTTTTGGTTACATAAAGTAAAACTTGAAAGATTAATCTTAAAAACCTTGAAAAGTCTTTAATTTATACATACGAATTTGGTGACAATCTTGTATTTTCCAATCAGCATGATGAAATAAGCTGTCATTAATTAAATCGCATAATTTTCAAAAATTTGGAAAGAACTGATAAGGAAAAGTTCGGGCGAAAACAAAATTTGTAAAATAATAATTTTTTTATGTTTCAAACTTTTTTCAGGAAAAGTAATCTTTTCTCCTTTCAACGAGACCATCAGTAATAATAATGAAAATGTTAAAAGTATAATTAGATATTTTTCCAGCGAACTAATTTTTCGTGCGCATAATATCTTAATGATTTTTTTTAATTTGCAATCTTTTCTCAGATTTTTGCAACATTTGGTTATGCCAAATACCCAGCTCTGTATGGGGTCTGATTATCGAATTGCACTGCTATGTAATGCGTATTCGACAAGTCAAGACTATTTTAGCAGACCAATGGCTGCGCTCGTTGATACAATACTGGGAAATCAGAAGGTACATTTTTTTTGCTTCAATTTTTTAAAGGAAAGATAAAAGAATATAAATTTTTAAATGATTTAGGCCTTATAGTATGGTTCCTATAATCCCTATTTGCAAAATTTGTACCCTATATTTAGTGAAGATTTTAGAATGTCAAAAAATGGTTAATATTACTTCTTTTTAATTTGAACTTTTCAGTTTGGAAGATTTTTGAATTAAAAAAAAATTAAAGGACCCCGCACCGAATGTACAGTAAATGGCCTTTTGTTAAAAAGTATAATAATATAATAATAATAATAATATATATATATATCAATTTTTCTTATCTTCATAGCTTTAATTACTTGATTTATTCAGCGAGAAATATTACATTAGAAACGGTTCTTTTTTAGATTACTTTTCTTTGCCTGATGAATCACCTGGAAGTAACATAAAATTTACGGCCTGTGCTCGGGAAGAGAAAAAACTCAAATATGTATTAGACTAGTATAAATACATGAAACATCCGAATATTCTTTCATCTGCGTTCATCAGTTTTTTCTACACTTTGACAAAATGAGGATCTTTTACATTCTGATCTTCGCTTTTGTCGTTATTCCTTATCTTAGTGGTAAGTATTGCAAAATTTTATCTTAAAGCTAACTAACAACTGAAAATTTGTCAACACATTCTTAGCATTATGAAGCATATTATTATCTAAACACATAACCTATAAACTTGTTTTACATGTGGTCTCTTACTTCATCCTCCTCTCTTCTTTTGCTTTCTGATTCTCTAGCTAACTTTTAAAATTACTTTGAATGACTGCATATCTTATCTATCAATTCTTCCCTAGTGCTTTTCAAAAACATCCATATTCCTGCTTTCCTCTACCTCTTCCATTCTTCTTTCGTTTTCTCTCTTTCACTCTTTTTCATAAATTCCTTTAAGTTTCTTTTTTTCTTCTGCTTAAGCTTTCCTTTCATTCTCACCTTTTGTTTTTATAAAGTCTTTCAGTTTATCCTAAACTTTAACCCTCTACTCTTTACGTTCTCTATCCAACCAATCATTTTTTAAATTATTTTTCCCAAACTTACCATTCCCTCCTTCCTTCATTATTAACCCTAATTTTTCAGATGCTTCCCATACACATTTATCAGGCTTTTCCCATCTATCCTCCCACTCCAAATCCTCTATACTTTACTGGCTTCAATCAGTTTCTTTGTTCTATTTTTTAATATTTCCTTAAAAACGAATAGAATTAGTAAATCCACTCTTGATAAATGGAAAATTTCAGTATAGATTAATCTACATTATTTCTTTAATTGTCATAAAAAAATTGATGGATAAAACTGGCATCTGCTGCATTTTCAGTATTTTAATGCATTCATATACTAATTTTGTCGTGAGGTTATGTAAACTTCACGATAAATAACAACCCAAAACCAAAACAGAACAATTGCCATTGTTATAAATGGTTATAAAAATCGTATAAACAAATTCACTTATTTAGCGTTTTCGAGGATAGACCATTTTTGCTTTGAGTAATTTCTTTTCGTCTTTTCAAGAATAATACCTTGAAACAAGATATTGCCTTTAACAGCACTTGTGATTTTTATCAACAATTATTACAAAAAATTCACATTTTTGAACATGAAACATTTACCTTTTCTGCAGGGTCACTTCTTTTCTTCCCAAGAATAATATTATTAACAAAAATGTTGCCATTTGACAACGCATAGTAATAATTATAATTATATTGATCAATTCTTATGAATAAAATTACTATTTTTGGCCTTGTTAAACTTATAAGGTTTTTCTGGGCGAAATATAATTCTCACGATAGGAATTAGGTGAATTCTTCGAGAAGGAGAACCTTATGAGTAAAACAAGTTCAAACTTTGAATTTGCTTATGAGAATTAAAAAAAAAAGAAAATGATGTTGTTCAATGGCAGTCCATTGTGTTAGGATATTATTCTTTAGATGCAAAGAAATTACTCTGAAAAAGGATCAATTTTCTTTCTTCAAAACTACAATACAAGTGCATTTGTTTAAAAAAATTGTTATCGAAAGACGATCTATTGTGACCAAAACAACCCTTTGAAAGTTTAGAAGGCGTTGAATCTGCCTATGTTAAAGATATTTTATTGAGAAATTAAAAAAATGTGTTGCTTTAGAGTCCAAGGTTTTTCCGGTAAAATCATCTTTTCGTAATTTTATGTTCAACTCATCGCCAAATCTAGTAAATTGTCCCTAAAAAGTTTGTAAATTTCATGTTTTGAAAAAATTAATATTTTACCTACAGAAAAAACTTTTTTTTTCTCCATAAATTGCTATCCAATAGGACTACACTTTGCGAAGTTTGAGTCCGATCGAAGTATTATGCCTCATATATATGCTCATTTTCGAATGTTCAAAATGAAACGATTATTTTTTAGTTATAATAATATTATTGAGAGGTATTTGATTCTCAATAATAACCAGAAAATAATGTTTTTAAATTATAAAATTTTATCTCAGCAATCACACAATATTTATTTATGTTCTTGGTCCAGATTTAAGGAATAAGAGTTGTACTTGATTTTATGAATTTTACATACTTTTAGGAATGATTTTCTAGATTTGGCAATTAATTGAACACGCAAGATTTCACTAATTTTCATTATGACTGGAAATTTTCTAAACTTTCAAATGGTTGTTCTTTGAAAGTCGTAGATTTAGTTTCAGCGCAGATATTCACCTTTGACGTCAAGCATGCATTTTCAAACAGTCAATTTAATTTTATCAAAACTAGTGTATCAATGATGTTCTTGTCGTTTGGTATTCAGTTATGATTAATTGGTAATTTTACATAATTTTACATAGTTTAACGACGAAATCAGTATAAAGAATGCATTCAAATGCCAAAGCTGCAGAAGATGCTCGAGTGTTTTCATAAAGAAATGTGAAGAAATCGGAACCAACTTTTTATCGACTGTTCTTTCAGGTGCCAAGGATTTGTTTTAAAAAATAATTGCATTACGTCATTTGATCCGTATGACCAAATAAATTTTTTTTTACATAAACCAAGCTAATACAGATCTTTAGAGGTACGAAAATAGGTCATTGGGATTTTGAGAACACGTGGGAGGATAACTGCAATATATCAATAATAATACATATTCTGATCTTTGATTATAATAATAATGTTATGCTACCAAGATATATGGAAAATATGTTTAATACAAATGAATGTTTAAAAGAAATGATTAAAATTACCGTACACTGAAGAATTTTATACATTTGGCGGTGAGCTCCAAAGATTTATAGTGGCTGAATTAAAAAAAAATTTGGTTATACGGATCAAACGACGAAATAAAATTATTATTATTTTTTTAACAACACATTTACACTTGAAAGAACGGTCGATAAAAAGTTGGTTTGTATTTCATCACATTTATTGATAAAAAGACTCTCTAGAATCTTCTCCATTTTCAGTGTTTGAATGCATTATTTATACTGATTTCGTCGTTAAATTATGTCAAATAATAATTTTAAAATTAATTGATTTAGGACCAATTAATCATGAGGGAAAACTAAACGACGAGATTTTTATTGATATAGTGGTTTTGGTACAACCGTACTGACTGTTTGATAATGCAAGCTTCACTTCAATAGTGAATATCTGTGCAGAAAGTAAATCTACGACAATCATGTACAAATCTTACTCTTTAAATTTGAATCAAGAACATGAATAAATATGGTGTAATTTCTGAGATAAAACTTGATATTTCAGACAAATCCTTTCCTAGTTATTGAGACAAATATTTTCCACGGAGGAGGTGAAATTTTTGGATTTTTTGCGGGTACTAGCGAATTCAGTGATTTGTAACTCTTTTAATATCAATAACAAAATGTTATATTTTACAGGTCAAACTGGAGAGAAATAAAATTTAGTTTTTTCCTTTATTTATGAAGGTCAAATATTTATTCAGTCAAAGAATTATTATATGATAAGAAATTAACGCACTCGTCGAAACTCGTATTTTTATCTTCGCCGAAATTTCCATTCCACGGGTAAACATTTTATATGATAACTCAGCCATCACGTGAGATTTATTCTTGTTCTCGGTCCAAATCTACGAAATATGATTTATTCTTCACTTCATAAATTCAAAAACTTTTAAGGAACAATTTAGTAGATTTGGCGATGAGTTGAAGGCAAGATTTCGAAAAGATGATTTTGCTGGAAGGCCCTTGGACTTTGAAGCAACATATTTTTTAAATCGTACAATAAAAAAACTTCAACATAGGCAGATTGGACGCCATCTAAACTTTCAAACGGTTGTTATTGTCACAATGGATTGTCTTTCGGCAACAATTGTCATAAACAAATACATTTATATCGCAGTTTTAAACAACATTTTTCTATTTTGCAGAGTCATCCCTTTTCATCTGAAGGATAATATTCTAATATAGTGGATTGACATTCATCAACATAATTATAATTGTTTCTAAAAATTCTTATAAACATAATTCACGGTTTAAACTTGTTTTACTTATAAGGATCTCCTTCTCATCGAAATCACTTATTCGTATCGTAAGAATTATATTCCGCTGAGAAAAAGAACCTTGTAAGTTGAAAGAGGCCTAAAAAAGTGCTTTTATTCATAAGAATCGATAAATACAATGATAAGTATTAGTATTCGTTGTCACATGGCAATTTTTCGGTGATAATATTGGTGTGCGATTTGGCGTGATTGAGGTTAGGTTGCATTGTTGTGACTTTTGGTGGTGACAGTTCACAGTGGGATGAAATAAAAAAACGAGGTTCAAAATAACTTGTAGCTGGCAATTTTTAACCGATTTTGGATTTTTTTTTAGAAAAATCCAGCAATTAATTTTGAAGAGAGTTATGTGGCTTGATTTTCTAATTGTACTTTGTTTAAACTTTGATTTAAATGCAAAGTGTGAAGAAAGAGTAGATTTTTTAGTTTTTTATGTTCATCTTCGTGAAAAAAAAATTTTTATGGACAGCATTGCCAGACTTTAATCGCGGGGATATTTCAGGGCAAAAAAAAATGATATTGTTAACATAATTTTTATAAACAAATTAACTTAACAAATAGTCTACACTATGAATTCTTCTCAAGAAATGCTTATTTAGTCATTAGCTCCAAGATTTTGTAGTGCATATTATTATTATAATGACTTATTTCTAAGAATAAGAATTATGTGATATCGAAACTTTGGTTCAAAAAATAATATATTTGCTACCCTAGAATCCTTAGAATAAACCTATATTAATTGGACTCATTATATATATTTAGGTCGAGTCTAAATATGCGGACAATCCGTACGTTTATATGCGTTTATACAAGAAAGCTGGAAATGGGAATGGGGCGTGGCGTGTGTCCGGACGTATACACTCTACCATATATTTAATATTTATTTTGTTACACACATGTATATCTTTGTCCAATATTTACGAAGTGAGTGCAAAATTAGTATTGACGTATGTAATTTTTATCAAAGAGTAAGGTTAGCACAAATTTAACATAAGTACTTAATAACTTTTGCACAAAAAACGATTCAAAATTTTGTAAAATCACGTTTGGTTATTTCTTTGCATTTTTATACAGAAATCCAGTGAGTATAGGTTTGCGAGTTGCTTGTGCGTTCAAGGATTTTTAAAGCCCCTTACATTTACATACGAAAATCCAGACCTAGTAAGTATCTACTATAGTCTGTAGCCGTATTGCTATCAAAAGCGCTCGTATTTACTTAGGCATTTACTTATCATTCAGGCTCAATTGGGACAATATTTCTGAAATGCGTTCTTACTAAATAAAATCAGAGTTCTTTTATTGAACTGAAACATTGGAAAAGTAAATTTAGTTCTATTGGAATGTAGTTTATGGGGAAAAAATTTGCTGAATGGACAAATATGAACTGAGCGGGAGGGAATTAAATTTCTAACTTTTGTGTAGTTGCAGTTAAGTACCTATTTTAGCTATCTTTGACTCTTTCAATGAAAATAACAGAATGTTGTCTACTACAGTTTTGATAGGATCTTTCACGCCCTTTTCATCCATCTTTTTGAAATAAGAAATATAAACATTTAGATTGAAAGAGTTGAAAATAGCCAACACGTGTGTGTCAAAATAAGAGTAAAAATCTCCCGCTCCCTCAGTAAAAATTCGTCAAAGCGGCAACATTTTCCCCTTGAATTATCCATTCATATTTATATATGCAAGTAGTAGTAAAAATCCTTTATAGCAGTAAAATCTACTCATTTCGAATTATCGTATGAGAAATTTTGTAATGCTGCGTAGCATTTGAAGAATAATTATACGTGTAAATATGAACTTCTAGCACCCTCTTCGTTAATAAAAAAATTGTTACCAATGGGAAAAGTATGATTTCATTCAAAAAACATGCATTTTCTCCATTTCTTTAAAACTCTAATGACGATTTAGGACGTATACGGATATTTTAATTGCTGCATAGTTTTCAGATGATAACTATAGTTGTAAATACTATTAGTTGCTATTTTCAGTTCTCCCGCTTGAACAAAATTTGCGGCAGTCTTGAATGAGGTTAGTACACTTTCATACGATTTGAAGAAATTATGTGATATTATTAGCCATGTCGCGTTAAATGTCAACGAGCAAGCGGCTCTGCATAAGGCGCTGGAAATTCATAGTCTCCCCATGAAGCCTAAAGAGGACCTCATTGCTACCATGGAATAATTCACGAGGGCTCTAGATGTTATTCTTCATAAGGATGACGTTATCAACCTATATCGAATTATAAAAGCACCTTAATTGACTAAATCCCCCTCATCATTGTATCCAACTTCGGCAGACGAGATCTACGGGATAAACTTATTGCAAGACGTAAGGTTAAGAGAGACTTTTCTACTTTGATTATGGGATAAACTGACAACGAAACGCGTCTTATTTACCTTCGCGAGGCATAAGCAACACTCAATGGAAAGATTTATACCATTGCTCTCGGCCATCGTAGAGAAAAAGAAATAAAATGCTTGTGGATTTCTGGCGGAAAAATTTTCTACCGTAAGCAGGACAGCTCGCCAAGAATACACCTGTCGAACATCTGCTACAAAGGTAAATATATGTCATATTTTATATATTGCTGCATGCTGGTCATTCTGGATACTGTGCTTTCTAAAGTTAAACATTACCAATTTTGTATTTTTTTCTGCGCTAATTTAGCCTCGCATAGCCTTTGAAAATTGAATTTTCTTATGCTTTTTTCATACATCATAAGCCTTATGATGTATGATGTAGTTACTGGGCTTCGAGTATTGTTTTTCATAAATCATTTATGATCGGTAGTTTACAAAAAGAACGGTCCTTTGTGAATTAATTTCCCAATTTTTTTTAACAATTTCAGTCAATTGAAACATCAAATTTTTTATATTGAGTGGCGCAATGATTGTATTTGCTACAAGTTATGAGTTTTTCAATCAATAATTACAGTACAATAATATTTGTGTTGCGGCAAATCTTTCACTTTATCTACTCTCGAGATGCATCATATTTTTATATATACAAATTTTGGCTCGAAAATGGCAAAAATTGGTCTATTAATTTGGGGGAATTTATTCAGTTTACTTTGTATACCTGTTGCAGTATCTTGATTAGAATTCTTCAAAGAATAAGAATCATTCATAACTTTTAAGATTCATTTATTTTTATTAATTCAGCTTTATTCGATAATTTAACAGTACTGAGTAATTTTCTAACTAATATACAATTATTTTAACAATTTCAATTTGTTCAAGCATTTGGCATTTTCATATAAGGTCTGAAAAAATGTATTTTATAGACTTCATGAGTTTTTTGATCAGTGAGAACAGAGAAATAATTTGTTTAAATAATTTCTCAATTATCTGAATAGAACCTATTTGTTCAAGTAAGTATGCAGTTCAACTAGAAGAAATAGGAGAAACATGTTACTTCACCAAATTTAAAAAATATTTTAATCCTTTCAAATAATAATCTGCCGTAAAATGGCAAAACTGAAACATTAAAAAACATGAAAATGTTCAAACATTATTTAAAGTCTTGTAAATGATGTGCTGAAAGGTTTTTTTCATTTCAATCGTCTTGCAAGCTATAAGGAGACCTATTCAATAATATTCTATAATAAACAAAATCAATTAATCAATGCAGATGTGAGACCTGATCCCTAGATTATGAATTTTTTATCTGAGCGAGGTTAATGTCTCCATTTAAGTAGTCTTCTTTGTAAGAGGGTGAAAACTTTATGCGAATGCGCATAAACCCATTTCCTTGACTGGACGTCATTCTTACTGAAGACACCGTAGACAAATTATAGAATAATACTGATATTAAAACTTATCATTCAAAAAGATAAGAAAATAACCAAAAGGATATACTGATATTTTAACTTTAATGCAAATCTATATTTGTAACGAAACCTTAGAAGAGACAATTGAATAAGACAAAAAGTAAGTGGACAAGTAAATAATTACGTGATCGCCTTTACACTTTAATTTTGCTTCAATTTTCTTACTTCCCTTCGATTTGAAGCTGATTAATTAAAAAATGATTTATGCTGCTATTATTTTGTTTGCGTCTTCAATTTTTGCAATTTAGTGAGTGAATCAAATATAAATTAGTTCAAAATTTATAAATTGTGTTTCAAAATTTGGAAATAGTTTAAAAATAATAAGTGACGTACTGCGGTTACTAGATGACATACTGACTTTTGCAGAAAGATAATTCTTTAGTGCGAAATCAAAAGTTGTGTGTGATCTATGTTTAAAAGATTCCAAACTTTGCTGCTTTCTAATTTAAAACAAGAAGTTCGCAATTCTAATCCAAGATACTTTTAAAAAAGCCAAATGTAAAATAGAAATTTTTAAAAACATTCAAGCTCTTGAATTTAGGATTGAAAACACTTAAAAGCCTTGAAATTCAAAAGAATATATTTGAAAGTTATATACAAGCTAATATTAGTACAAACCACAGTGTAACGGGGGAAAAACATGCCCCTGGACAAATCAGTCAAGACCCCATAATTTTTATTGTTTTTAGACTTCTGTGAAGTGGACTTTTCTAAAACTACTTACAAAGATTTTTATGTGAAAAACAATATGTAACCAAATTTGTTTTTTGCAAAAGCACCACCTTGTAAAACAAATTTAAGTGCCACTATATATCAAAATTATAAAAAATATATAATATATAATATATAAAAATAATATATAAACATTTCAAATTATAGAAAAGGTTTTGTCTTTTATATAAAATTAAATAAAATTATTTTTTCGATTGCCATCTACTGTGATTTGTTCGAAAACTTATTAATATTCAATCATGAATCAAATTGTACAATCAACTCTACATCTTGAGCTTGCTTATCGATTCTGTTTAAGCAATTACAAAAGTTTTATTTTTCCGAACAGTATCAAAGCACCAAGACACTAGCAAACTCTTTGTACAAGTCGCAAATATGTGCATTTGTTTATAATTTTTCTCATGAAAAACAATCCATATTGTTTATTTCTATCTAATTTCATTCTTAATCTTATCGCACTTAAATTTTCGCCAAAAAATATTAGTTTGAAGCGGAAAAATGTTTTAATTATGAAAAATTTCTTTTGTTTAATAAAATGATTTGATGATGAAAATGAAATCATGATGTTTGTTAATTTTTAATATTTATAATTTGAAATAAAAAAATTTTTCAATTGAAATTTGTAAGCCATTTTTTTTGTTGGATCTTATAGTCCATTTGTCATGAGTCAACTTGAACTCAATTTTTTTCTATATTACAGAAATGATGATGGTGATGTCTAATGCGCTTTGAATCGCTGAATGAGCCGGGATTACTACAACACTTCCTTCAGATTATTCAGCACACCTGGAATACAGACAGTCATACTGAATTCATCTATGATAGACTGAAAAATAATATTCCTATATAGTCAAAGAATCCAAATTAAGCCTTAACTTAAAAATGTGGTTTCTGTTATAATAATTAATCAATGTATACACAGGTGTATAATATTTATCAATATGCTATCAATATTTTGAAGAAATAATTTTAGTAGCAGAAATGATATAATATGTCATTACACAGTAAGCAAAGAAACCATGATTCATACATTCGAAATGATTCCTCAGTAATCAGACAATTGATATATTTTTAAAACACCAGAGAAAGAAGACCAATTCGAATAGGATCATATAGAGGAAACCATTTACCTGGTTATCCAATATTATCACTTCAGTAAAAAATATGTAAACATTATTTCATATAGTTTGTAGGTCAAACAATTTTTTAAGCGCAATTTTGATGAGATCGAGTTTTTTTGTAAATCAAGTGCCAATACTCTTATTCCTCGCGTCTTAAAATACTAAAAACATGCATAATTATTATTTTTTTTTTTCCAATAACTGGATTTATCATGTTTTGTTAGCTTCCACTGAGTATGTATCAGATATGTGAGATCTAAAGAACTTGCGTTGCTATTTTTATTTATAACATATTGTGAGAGCTTTTACTTATTACGCGGAAAGGACTCAATTGTAAGTTAAAAAGTCATATTAAAGTAGAAACGAATGAACAAACATAGATTTTGTTTCTGGAAATTTGAGCAGTTATATAAGAATTGAGGTTCAATAACTGCCCATAACACTGCGTCAAAACCTATTGTACTATAAACTAGAATCTTACTATCTTCCATAAGGTCAGTCTTTACCATAAAGGCTAAACTGATTTTCAGAAGATGTCAAAAATGTCTTCTGGTTCGAGAGAATGATTCCCCAGGTATTTGTTTCTCAGTCACGCCAGTGCATCAAATTCACAAAGTGTTTGATGAGCTGTCTCCCTAGAAATATCACAATTTCAACAGCTAGGGTTGTCTTCAATCCTCTTGTTGGTCAAGTATTCTCTCAGTCAGCAGTGTTCAGTAAGCATCCCTACTACGACATTGATCTGCCTTCTTTCCTTATTCAAGGGTTCTTAGTCCTCTTAGTATACGTACCAGATATGAAATTCTTACAATGCAACATTTTTTTGGTTTTATTCCAATATCTCGCATGCTCTTTCGAAAGCCATTTACCAATTTACCAAGATTTCGCAAATCAGATTGCTTTAGTTTTCACCGTCAACCTTGAGAAGATCTTTAAATCAACTCCAGACTAGTCTGAAAGTAAACTCTTCAGATGTGAGAGCCTTAAGTGCTGCTTGGCTGTCAGAACAAATGTGAATGTGCTGCCCTTCATAAGCCCGCTTACAAATTTCCTCCAGGCAAGCTTTAATAGCTATTATTTCTGCTGGCAAACTTTAGTGAATGTACCCAGTACTGTTGTTATCTCAGAGCTAAGCTTCTTCCCGCAGATTCCAGATCCTGTTCGCAAGGAGTCTTCAGAGCCGACTGTGTACCAAACGAGATCTCGGGGTGTGAATAAATCTTTTCTTCTCGCTTCATCATGCAGTTCTTCCCTTTTAGGGAAGACCACCTTGAAGGTTTTCATGAACGATAATTTCCTCAACATAACATCAGTTTGCATAGCGGGAATATTATCCTCGCATAGTATGCGCTTAGTGATATCATGCAGATCTTTCACCTCAACATCACTAAGGTTACCCCCTACTAAGAGTCTATACACTTCCGCTACTGCAATCTTTCTCACGAAAAGGTGCAACGGCGGGATGTCCAGAATGACATCAAGAGCAGCTTTTGATGTTGTTTTCATAGCTCTAGTAATCGCTAAGCAGAAAACCCTTTGAAGGCTTTCCAGTTATTTGATAGTACTGATTATTTCAGTTCTTGGCAACCAGATCCTTGATGCAGAAGCTATTATGGGTCTGATTATCATTGTATATAACCATTAGGCAATCCTGGGTTTAAATCCCCAGGTTTTCCCTATTGCGCATCTACAGGCTCAAGAAGATATCTTAGCTTTTGTTTACCATTGCGTCAACATGGGGCTTTCAGGTTACTTTATGGTCAAATATTACTCCTAAATACTTCGCTGAATTTGAAAATTCTACTAGCCTACCGTACAACTTGAAAATTCTAAGGTCAGGAAGCCTTCTTCTTCTGGTAAAATGCATGAGTTCCCTCTTGTCCAGGATAACGATCCCTGCACCATTGCTCTACTGTGTTGAACGGTGACAGCATGAGTTCCACTAAGGTGCCCTCATCCTTCTCTGTTACCAGAATCGCCAGGTCACCTACATAGCCTTGAGTGTAAGAACCCGATCCTTTCAAAACACGAATCAGGTCATCAATGATAAGCACCCACTGGGTGGATGAAACGACTCCTTACTGAGTGCATCCCCTTGAAACCTCAGCCTTTACTTTATTCCTATGTAGCGAAGTAAGTATGTTCCGTTCGGCTTACCAACATGGAGTGCATCCACCTGTTCACCGTGTCACTAACTCCGTGTGTTTCAGAAAAACCGTATATGGATTCAATTGGGCTGCTACTAAATGCCCCCTCTATGTCTAAAAACGCTGCAATTGCTACTTCACCCTTCCGCATTGTATTATTGATACGAGAGGTAAACGCATATCTAGCGTTTACGGTAGACCTGTCTTTTCAAGAAGCGAATTGATTCGTATGGAGAGGTTTTTCAGTTAGATTTCCTCTTTCAAGTAAAGATCCACTCATTTTTTTAGTGTTTTCAGCATAAACAAGATGAAGTTGATTGGTCGAAAGGATTTTGCCTCATAGTAGGCATCCTGAGCCGCCTTGGGAATGAACATTGCCTTAACATTCGTTCATTCTACCGGGGTGTATCCCATTGCTAAGCACGTCTGAAAAATGCTACACAATGGACTCACCAAGAACTGAAATCCGTCTTGAATTAATGTAGGAAATATTTTATAATCTTCTGCACATTTAAATGGTTTGAATTGTTTAACCACTCATCTAATTTTTGAATGAGTGAAAAACGATTAGCTAATCCATCTCCGAGCCCGGGAAGTCTACCTCCATTATATGCTCGTCACGTTAACGCTCAGTACTTTACCTGCCCATCACCATGAATTTAAACATTACTCTATGTTCTGTTCCCATCATATCATAGCCGTTTCCAAGACCTATTGAACACTTTTGTTCCAAACCGCAAGTAAACGTTTAAATCGTATTGAATACTATATATCCAAATATTAGAATGTTTTCTGAATTGTTTGAGACCGTCGTATTATATAATAAGCAGTTACAATTATTATTATTGTCATTATCTATAATTGCAAAAAAATGATTCAGTAATACGTAGCGTATCTACAATAATTGCTATTGCGTATTAGCATTGATATAATCGCTTGCATTTTTATAAATTTTAAAACAAAATCATTAAATGAGTCAGTGTGTTTAGATTTTGTCAGTAGGAGAGTGAGCTTAGTAGATAAAGTGGAAGCTGGATAATTCATTTCCCATTTGCATCGGCATCGAAAGAGAAAAGAAGGGTTGCTCTCTTTGGGTTGTAACTCTTTTATCTCGACTAGGAACATTTTGTATGTCATTATTATATTTTGTTACGGTGGCCCTGTACACGTCCCAATTCCCATTCTTTTAAGCCCTGTTAAAAAGGCGTCGAATAACCTTTTTTGGATCTTCAAGTCTAGGATTCTACCAGGGTGCATTCCTGTCTGTTTTTTTCATTACAAAGAGGACAATTGTCCTCATACGCTTTGTTCATACCTTTTTGTAGGATGTCGACAGCAAATTCTATTTGTTCGATGGACTTCATTCTGTACGGTAAAGTTTGAAGAAGCATATCATTCGATTCATTAAAGTTAAAACAGTATGTAGCGTGTAGGTTTGATCCACTGCATGTACAAATTGAATATACCTACCGCTCTTAAATATACTTTACTACTAATAATGTATGGGTTGCACGACCCATTAGAAAGTCATTTCTCGACGCGAACATCGCGCAAAGCAAGCGGTAGAAGGACCCCTCTCCGTCAAGCGGAGTGGGGACTTCCAACCAATATCTGCATTGCACGCTCAACCCGCACTGAGAGCTAGTTCACTGGGGGACTGGTCCCACATCGTTTGTCACTCAGGTCTGGACGCTCGTTTTGACGAGGTCACTTTCCGGTTTGCGCTCCAGAGGAGAGGGCTTGTAGTAGATGTGAAGGTAGTTTAGTGTTAAAATGTCATCTTATATAGTGCTTTAACTTATTCTTTACAACCAAGAGATTACGTGAGTTTTGTGTATTAGTGAGTTTTTTGTTTCTTCATAAGCAAGCATGCTTACATTTTTGAATTTAATTTAACATTAGGGAATAATAGTAGCAAGGATTATAACAATGGAATCAAAAGCTTTGTTTGAGATTGGTTCGCCCCTCTCCTGGCTCGCCCAAGATTTCTTTGCTATAGATTCCAAAGCTATCTGAATCCATGCATATCTTTCTTTCTGCAATGTTCCTTCGCGCGCGTTGTGGCTTGTAAGAATATGTGAATGAAAATACAACAAATGTGCAACAATTGAATTCAAGTTTTCTTTTTTATAATTTAAAGTCAAGTGCTTACTGAAATTATTCGAGATTTATTATTTAAAAATTAACGATTCTACTGATTTCAAAATTTTAAGCAATGGTTCGCAGCACCGATTCTCTGGCTTACAATCAATGAATGTAAGACTGAGAATTCCCAGAGAATCAGAAAAGATTTTTAATTTATTTTGAACATAAACATACTACAAGATTACCACTTTCAAATCATTTACTCCAAAAAGGCATGCACGCAAATTGTAATAACTCTTTGAACCAGGTTGCTAATATTTTGTCTTCTTACGTTATAGGAACAATATCAATTCAATTTTCAACAACTTCGGGATAATTCCGTGAATTTTGACTTTGTGGAAATTAGGTTCGTATTTATTTTAAATCTTAAGAATATTGGAGTCGGAGAGGTTTGAGGATTCCGCCTTCGGGAAACCCAAATAAAAATTGTATACATTTCGCCATGTTATAGTCTCAAAAAAAATATATCTAATAAAATTTGAGGCAATAGTATGAACAATAAAGCGCGAAACGGCACAAGTAGTTAAGAGGCAATCTAATAAAGACTTACCCCTGTGGTTGGTGACCTTACTATCACAAGTAGAATGATGTGCGTTATTGTCACTTTCGATGAGCAATTGTCATACTTCAACACATCAGTATTTCACCAGATTTCGCCATTCCTCAGATGCTAGGTTCTGGATGCCAAATGGTAGGTATGCTGCGCAAATTTGTATAGATTGGTGCCTGCCCCCTAAATGGTGCTTAATCTTTATTGCCACCATGTCTATAGAGAAAAACCTTGGTAATCCAAGAATTTAATATCGCATCAGACATAAAGTGCTGCCCTAGGTTTTTTTACGGAACTATCATAAATGAATGATCTGCTCTTGTTACATAATCCTCTAACTTTCGCCTTGTGAGCTCAAGGTTTTTGTATTGAGGTAAAAGCCGTTTGTTCTGCTGTCAAACATTTGCTCAAGATAGCAGACGCTCCTTTAGCGTGTTGAAAGTTTATCTGCGAGCCCAAAGTTTTTGTATGAAGGCGAAGGCCATTGGTTTCACTATCAAACTTATGCTTAAGATAGTAAACGCTCCTTTAGCGTGTTGAAAGTTTATCTGGATAAAATCCAAACTGGAAGATGGACATCTAGTGTCCACTTTAATCTTCAAATGTCTCCTACACCTTTCCCGAAGACAAATCTGGTGCTCTGTCTACGTGTGTAACTTTGGTTTTTGAGATCTTTTTGAGAATCTCGACCACTCCTGGCTCTGCAGTTATTACAAGTTGAGCAGCTTGATTACTCGTCTTGGCATCGAAAACCTTCCATCTTTCCGTTTCACTGGTTGGGTTTTGGATTGCTATCCTTTCAAGTACTGTCATTGGTTCCACGGATACACTAGGAATCCAAGCCAGCAGCTTTACTGGCCTTGGGAGGTCTTTACTGTCGATTACTTCATCTTAACTCCCACCCAAGGTTGTAAACCGCCAACAACTTCAATGAACCAAGTTCGGGACACTTTATTCGAACAGATGACGATATTACATCTTCTCCAGGTTGCACACTATAGATTTCCTTCTCTTATGTCGTTTAATTGTCTTGGCTTGGTCGACATCGAGTTTGGTTATTGGGAACTCCTCGACGACTATGACCACTTTCAGGTGACTTTGAATATCCTGGCTATAAGAGACTGTTGGATCTCTCAGCCGCATCTCCTTCTGTTCCCTGATTTAATTTGGTGAATCAGAATGGCCCATCTTGGGGGTCCTAGCCTGGCTGGTTGTTGCATCCAATTGATTCAACAATTCGCGTCTCAACTTCTTCCTAGCAGCTCCCGACAATCTAGCTCATCGTGGTTTTTCCGTTTCGTTTGACCCACTGGCATTAGTATCGCCAGGGTTACTCCTAGATGGTTCCTCACTTATAGATTTCGAAGTATGTTCTAAGGCTCATTCAATAATTTTCATCTTCACATGGACGATGCTTTTCCTAGAGGGTTCGTTGTCGACACCCCCTGGATGTTTTTTTTTTATTTTTTGTTAAAGAAACTATTTTGTTTCAACGAGTAGCTAGCGAAATGAAAGGTTCGCCTCTGCAGAGCCCCGCCTGCAATGGTAAGACTGATTACTCAGGGAGGTCGTCCGGTATCCTCGAGATGCCATTTGGACACCTTCGTACACCTAGGTGCCGAAGTTTCTAGACACTGCGATCTTGATTCTCCATGCTATACTCTCCAATCTGAGGTTAGCATTTTAAACTCTTCAATATGGTTTTGTGCTGTCTCCTAGCGCCACTTACGCGTAGGGAGGATAGGTGCCAATACTAAACGATTTTGAAGAACTTAAAATGCTAACCCTAAATTGGAGGGTTTAGCATGGAGGTACCGATTTTATTTTTGTACAGCGACACACGTGACGTCTCTAATTTTTTGAGATTGATATTATGCTCGCAAGATAACACATTTTGAAAAGTAACAACTAAGTGCTTTAAGGAAAATAATGCCAAATTATAGAACCAATAATATTCAAGACAAGGTACAGAACACGGACATAACTATATAATTGTAATAATCTTCACCCAAATGTTGATAGGCTAACTAATAAAAGAAATACGCAGTGGCATATTTTACCTACCAAAGCATTGAAGTTTACAAATGAGTTATTGAATTCTTAACAGAAAAAATGTTAATTTCAAAAATCCAGTAAGAAATATGTACATTATTTTAGTT
>JAABKJ010007545.1:196318623-196514905 GCA_011634705.1 Andricus grossulariae
AAATGAGTTATTGAATTCTTAACAGAAAAAATGTTAATTTCAAAAATCCAGTAAGAAATATGTACATTATTTTAGTTCAAAAACACACCAATTTTTTCTCCTATTTGTACATAAATTTTTATCAATATGATGAATATATTCCATTAGTTTACCGCAGGCGAACTATTTAATCGTATTGAATACTATATTCGTCTCAATAATATAAATTCAGAAAAAAATTAAAATAAAAAAACTGATCGAGTTTTTGAATAAATTTTCCTCTAAGTACTTAAAAAACGCAAAACTTTTCAAGAAAGAGAATGGAATCAAAATTTTAAACGACAATATCTGTGATGAAAAATGTTTACCAATTTGTATTGAGAATATAATTATTTTGAAAGAACATTTATTAGTTACATATTTAATAGTTGCATATATTTAATTTACTTCACTCATAAATAGCGCAAAATCACACAATCCTGCATTTAAAGTTTAGGAAAATAATAAAAACTTTACTTTTCTTTGTTTTTTACCAGCTATCGCACGTTTGTCGAATATCTGTCTATAATAGTATATTGCGTACCTAGGAGGGAAACAGTTTTTTTATCCGATCGTGATTTTGCAATAACGAGACGTAGACGAGCGCCAGTCGAAGCAGAGCGTTGCAAACTCACCTTCACTCCTAGAAGTATTATGTACTCATTATTGTACTGCTCGCATGCACATTCACTCCTCCTGTTGTGTAAACCGCTATTTTCAAAACTAAAAGGACGCGGATAAAACGCGTAAATCATGCCTACGTTACATAAAATTTTTTATATATGTTGCTAAACATGTATGTAAAAGAGTAAATTATAAAATATTATTTATTTATTTATTTTGATGTACCATAAGCCCATCAGTAAGCGGCTACAATTAATATTATTGTGTATGTTAAAATAAGCATGCGCTAATATTATTTTCTCACTATCGCATAGTGATCCAAATCAGGAATTTAATGTTAAAAATCGGCCAGTGCTTACAATTCTCAACAGATTTTGATGTTTTTTCTTATAAATGCTCAACTTTAAATACGCAATTACGTTTTTTAATATTTATGAATTTTGGTGATAATTAATCAATTAAAAACATATTTATAAGTTTTTTATGAGAATCACAATCTTTACCTGTGCAAAGAATGTAAAAATGAATATGTAATTGTTATTTTTTGGAGTTTTGTTGGAGAAAAAAACAATTTTTTCTATTGAAAAAGCGACTAATTTTGTAATTCTTTTATGATTTGTATCATGAGCAATGAGAAGTAATAATTATTTTTAAATAAATGTGATTATTAATCAATCTCGATCATACTTGGAACTGGTTTGACTTTAAAATCAATATATGTAGATAACTTCTTAATAGGGAGAAATGGAAAAATTTTGTTGGTCATCCGCTCATATAAGAATAAAACTTTCATTTTAGAAATAAATGAAAGAGACAATACAATCCCACGTTTCGACATGGCTTCGTGTCTCTTTCACGGCTAAAATCAGGAAAGTTCTTGTTTTATATTTAAATTAAATACCAAGTAAAAAAGAGACAATTTTAGAAAAAGGTAGAAAAAATGGAAAAGCAATCATAGTTTTAACGCCAGTAGAAAATTATTAAAAATAAGCGTCAATACAAAATTACCTGTATCGTAGAATAAAAATTGGATGATATAAGATTTCTGAGATATATAATGGCATTATTTAAATGTCACATTATATATGTCGAACTGTATATAAATTCTATAACCTTCTGCGTAAAATACGGAGGTTAAACTAACTAATTGTGTCATTATAATGTTTGGAATATATGAGGTGTAGTTTAGATTACATAATATTTATTACAATGTAAAGAATAGATAATCAGTTAAATTCATTACAAACTTTCAGTAGATTCGATATGTGCATTAGAAATAATTTTTCTCTGAAGGAGGGTCTTTTTCTGCGATTACGCACAACATTCAAATATTTCATTCGTATTTCGCAATGCGAAATGTAAACAACAGTAAAGATGAAATAACGGTGAAATGCTATTGAAACGATGAACAGAGCGACATTTTTATTTATCATTTTGATGAAATTACATATTTATCTTGTGCATTACAAAAAAAAAATAATTTTTCACGAAACTGGTGAATTTTCAATAAAATGGTGAATCAACTGGAATCGTTGAATTAAAAAAAAAATAATTTTCAACTAAAATTATCAATCTTCAACTAGAGTAGTTGAATTTTCAAACAAAAAATAAAAGTAATTTACCAAAAAAGACGACTTTCAAGAAAATAAATGAATTTTCAACGAAATAGTTGAATTTTCAACTGAAAGACAAATTATCAATCAAACAGTTGAATTTTGAACTTAAAAAGATCAATTTTCAACCAAACTGATGAATTTTCAACTAAAATTATGAATCTTCAATCGTTGAATTTTCGACCAAAAAATAAAAATACTTTACTAAAAAAGACGAATTTCAAGAAAATAAATGAATTTTCAACGAAATAGATGAATTTTTAACTGAAAAAGACAAATTTTCAATCAAAAAGTTGAATTTTGAGCTTAAAAAGACCAATTTTCAAATATAAATAGAATAGCTCAATTTTCATTGGAAAAAATAAAATGTCCACAAAAAAGATTAATTTTCGACTGGAATAGTTGAATTTTAAACCAAAATGATTAATTTTTTAACAAAAAAGACTTTCAAGAAAATAAATGACTTTTTAAGAAAGTAGTCAAATTCTCAACTAAAAAAGACCAATTTTCAACCAAAAATGGAACAGTTAAATTTTCTATTGAAAAAATTCCTTTTTCACGAAACTGGTGAATTTTTAACTAAAATGATGAATCTTTAACTGAAATAGTTGAGTTTTAAACAAAAAAGATGAATTTTCAACTGAAGTCATAAGTCTTTAACTGGAATAGTTGAAATTTCAATAAAAAAAATTAATTTTCTACGAAAAAAGACGATTTAAAAAAAATAAATGAATGTTTAAGCAAAGAGTTGAATTTTTAAGCATAAAGATTAATTTTTTAACAAAAAAGAAGACTTTTAACAAAATAGTTGACTTTTCAAGAAAGTAGTTAAATTTTCAACTAAAAACGACCAATTTTCAACCAAACATGGAAAAGTTAAATTTTCTGTTGAAAAAATTAATTTTCCACCAAGCTGATGAATTTTCAACTAAAATGATGAATCTTCAACTGGAATCGTTGAATTTTACACAAAAAAGATGAATTTTCAACTAAATTGATGAATCTTTAACTGGAATAGTTGAAATTTCAATTTAAAAAAATTAATTTTCTAACAAAAAAGACGATTTTAAACAAAATAAATGAATTTTTAACCAAAGAGTTGAATTTTGAACTAAATAAGATCAATTTTCAATCACAAATAAAATAGTTCAATTTTCAATTAAAAACAAATTAATTTTCCACCAAACTGATGAATTTTCAATCAAAAATCAAATAGTTTAAATTTCGTAATTTTGTATGAGTGTTCACTAGTAAAAGCTGTAAATATAACAAATTCGTCATAATTTTTGAACCAATAAGAAACATTCATAAATCATTTATTTAAGTACTTACTAACTTCAGAGAATTTTTCACGTAATTCTAATATTGTATTTTCAAATATCGTAAATTTAAAGAGGAAAGGGCAAAAAGGGGAAGTAAGAAAAAAAGGGGAAGACTGTGCACCCTGAAATTTTTACTTTATTAGGTAGATTAATATTAAATATTTTAGATCATAGACTGTAAATTTTCAATCAGTGAAAAATGACTGATTCGAAGTAAATTTTGACTGATTCAAATAATGCGGATTCAACGACTGGAAAATCAGTCAAAAGATACAAAAAAGAATGAATTTTTAAAAAAGCAGCTCAACTTTCAACCAAGTAGTATAATTAAAAAAAAAGAATTTCGCCAAGAAGATCAATTTTCTACAAAAAAAAAAGATTAATTTTGAACCAAACACATGAATTTTCAACCTAAATGATGAATTTTTATCAATGCAGTTCCAATTTCAACCTAACCTAGTTAAATTAGAAAAAAAAAATGAATTTTCCGGCAAAAAGATTAATTTTCTACAAAAAAAAAAAGAGACAAAATTTCACCGTAAAAAAGATTTGAATTTTAAACCAAAAACAGTTGAATTTAACCAAAAAGATGTATGTACAGCGAAAAAAAAATTATTTTCTAACACTAAAGACGAATTTTTAACAAAGTATATGAAATTTCAAACAAAGAATTGAATTTTCAACCAAAAATGGAATAGATCAATTATTAGTTAAAAAAATTCATTTTCAAACAAAACAAAAAACAATGAATTTTAAACAAAGTAGTTAAATTATCAATCACAGAAATAACATAATAACTAAAATAATGAAGTTGGTAACAAAAATAAAAATTTGATGCCCTTTTTAAAATTGTTATTACTTTTTTTTTATTACAGAGTTGACCAGCAAAAAAAAAAGAAAAAAAGTTCAAAATAGACGTGTTCTGCAATTAGTAAAAAAAATACTAAGCCTGTCCCAAATGCTGCCCCAAGAAAATTTTCACCCTTTTTCAATTTTTATCATTCGTTTTTTTTTTTTTGCAGAAAAAAAAACAGACGTGTTCGGTAGTTAGTAAGAAATACTAAGCCGCCGTGCTGCCCCAAAAAAGTTGCTACCTTTTTTAAATTATTATTACTTGTTTGTTTTTCGATTGCAGAGTTAACCAGCAAAAAAGAAAAAGAAAATACAAGTTAAAAATAGACGTGTCCTGCAATTATTATATCATTAGCAATTAATAAAAAAAATACTAAGCCGCCGTGCTGCCCCAAGAAATTTACCATCCTTTTTCAATTTTTATAACTCTTTTTTTTATTGCAGAATTGAAAAGCAAAAGAAAAAGCAATACAATTAAAAACAGACGTGTTCAGTAGTTAGTAAAAAATGCTAAGTCGCCGTGCTGCCCCAATAATGCTGCCCTTTTTTAATTATTATTACTTGTTTTTTTTTTTTTCGATTGCAGAGTTGACCAGCAAAAAAAGAAAATACAAGTTAAGATAGACGTGTTCTGCAATTAGTAAAATAATACTAAGCCGCCGTGCTGCCCCAACAAATTTGGCACCTATTTTCAATTTTTACTACTTGTTTTTTTCTTATTTCAGAATTGAAAACCAAAAAAAAAGCAATGCAAGTAAAAACAGACGTGCTTGTTGGTAAGTAAAAAAATGCTAAGCTGCCGGGCTGCCCCAAAAAATTTACTGTCCTTTTTAAATTATTATTACTTGTTTGTTTTCCGACTGCAGAGTTGATCAGCAAAAAAAAAAAAGAAAATATAAGTTAAAATAGACGTGTTCTGCAATTAATAAGAAAATACTAAGCTGCCGTGCTGCCCCAAGAAATTTTCTGCCCTTTTTTTAATCATTATTACTTGTTTTTTTTTTTTGACTACATAGTTGACCAGCAAAAAAGAGACAATACATTGAGAACAGACGTGTTCTGTAATAGTAAACAAAAATACTGGGCCACCATGCCGCCCCTAAAAGTTTGTCACCCTTTTTTAATCTTTATTACTAGTTTTTTTATTTTATTGTCGAGTTCAAAAGCAAAAAAAACAATACAAGTAAGACAGACGTGTTCTGTAGTTAGTAAAAATACTAAGCCGCCGTGCTGCCCCAAAAATTGTTTCACCCTTTTTCAATTTTGATTACTAGTTTTTTTCAATGTAGAGTCGAAAATTAAAAAAATAACAATACAAGTAAAAGTACATGTGTTTTGTAGTTGCTATAAAAATCCAAAGCTACCCTGCTGCCCCAAAAAATGTGCCGTCCTTTTTCAATTTTTATTGCTAGTTCTTTTTCGATTGCAGAGTTGAGAAACAAGCAAAAGAGACAATACTGATGTAAACATTGTTGTATAATGATATACAAAATTTTAAGGATTCATGCAACCTCTAAAAATTAACGGGAAATGGGGGGCAGGCGAGTGAGGAGAAATTATTGGGGAAGTAGGGGAAATGAGAGGACGGGAAGTAGGGAAAACTAAGGGTGGGGGGAATAATGAGGGGAAACAGGGCAGGCGAGTGAGGAGAAATTATTGGGGAAGTAGGGGAAATGAGAGGACGGGAAGTAGGGAAAACTAAGGGGGGGGGGGAATAATGAGGGGAAACAGGGGAAGTGAGGGGAAATTACGAGAGGGAAAGTGGGGGTAGCTGAGGAAGCGAGGAGATGGGGATTTGGACATTTAGAGGAAGAATTTGGAACAGTTGGGGCGAAGTGTGAAGTGAGGGGAGGGAAACTATGGGAGGGGAAGGTTTAAACGTCTTAATTAACGTCTTAATAGGAATAGGCTACGACAAATCTTCATGACTTTTTTGTCGGTTGCAGAGTTGACTGGAGTTGATTGGAAATTAAGAGAGTCCGCAAATTGCAAATGTATATAAGGTGACAAATTGAGGGTCCGGATCAAGTGACCGGTTACAAAAATTGCCCTCACATCCGAGTATGCTGCATAATTTGATAACCGGTTAGTTGATTCAGGACCCTCAATTTCCAAATTGCTCAAAGTTTTCTCTTTGACCTGAATGACTTCCAAATTGGGATGACGCAAGTGTAAACGGCTTGAGGTAAGAGTGATATATATATATTTATTTGTGGAGAGAAGGGATTGCGGTTTGATACGAAGTAATAATAATAATTTATTTGCAATTCTCCGAGTTCTGCGATCGGTGCGCAATGTCCCTTTACGGCCGACGACGGCTGCTGGAAAACCGGTCGACCTCGATACAACCGGACCGGCCGATATATGTATTTCTCCTCTGTATGTATGTGGTATTGTAAAGTACATACGTATCGGGGATTTTGCACAATCGACGAAGCCGCTCGTATTTGTACTTCGCGCTGAAGTAACTCAAGCCTCTCTTGTCCACTCCAAGTCATGTCTTTTCTCTTATCGAATCCTTCCATCATGTTCTTATATGTGCAAAATAATTGAAGTAACACCTTACATTAGAGACTTTCTCGACACTAGAAAACATACACGTTTGCTGTACAAGCGATAACTTTTTTCTTCTCAGGCAATCTTTAAATTAAAAATTAAAATAACAAATTAATACTAGTAGATAGGCAGGTCCGTCCTAAGTTTCTAGAATCTTCTCGAACTCGTTAAGGCAGGCTTCGGGGTCCAGAAACCTAAATTTACAGACTTCGAGAAAATTCTGCAGCTGACGTGGTTCGTGTCCGTGCTAAGTTTCTAGAATCTTATAGAATTCGTTGAGGTAGGTTTCGCGGTCCAGAAACTTAAATTTACCGGCTTAGAGAAAATTCTGTAGCTAAAGTGGTTCGTGTCCGCGCTACGTTTCTAGAATCTTCTCGAATTCGTTAAGGCAGGTTTCGGGCTCCAGAAACCTAAACTTATCGACTTCAAAAAAATTCTGCAGCTGACGTGGTTCGTGTCCATGCTAAGTTTCTAGATTTATCTCGAATTCGTTAAGGTAGATTTTGCGGTTCAGAAACTTAAATTTACCGACTTACAGAAAATTCTGTAACTGACGTGGTTCCTGACCGTGCTAAGTTTCTAGAATCTTCTCGAATTCGATAAGGTAGGTTTCGCGGACTAGAAACCTAAATCTACAGACTTCGAGAAAATTCTGCAGCTGACGTGGTTCGTGTCCGTGCTACGTTTCTAGAATCTTCTCGAACTCGATAACGTAGGTTTCGAGCTCGAAAAACCTAAATTTACCGACTTAGAGAAAATTCTGCAGCTGACGTGGTTCGTGTCCGTGCTAAGTTTCTAGAATCTTCTCGAACTCATTTAGATAGGTTTCGTGGTCCAGAAACGCCCCTGACTATCTACTAAAAATAATACAAAATTGTCTTTCATAGTATCTATTATCTAAAACAATATCACATTTAAGAAGAGAAATCTAACCGTAAATAATAAACAATATTTGGAGTCATAGTTGTTTATTTAATTGTAGTTTTTCTGCATACTTGTGCTTTTTCTTCCGCTTTAGGCAAAACCGTAATTCTCATTCAATTTTAATTACACAAAAGCTCATTTTGTGAATGGGCTTTTGTAAATTAAAATTGTATGAAAATTACGAGTTTTTTCTAAAGCGGAAAATAAAAATGCAAATAACTATATTTAAACAATCAATTATGACTTCAACTATTCTTTCATTATTTACGCATTGGGTTTCTAATCTAAATTTTTTTTCAATAATAAATGAGCTTTTTTTCAATTTTATGAATCAAGTTCAAGATTAAGTAATTTTCAACTCGACTCTAATTTAACCCTAATTTACCAAAAAACTATTTGCCAATGGCGACCTATTTTCGAAAAAATCGAATTTAATCAAAGTTATTATTTTACGGATTGAAATGTTTTTTTATTAAATTCTAATGTGAAATTATGTAAGAATAACATTTTTAACACTTGTTTTTACTATAAAATTCGCCTTGTTCTTGAATTTTCAACAGCTGAAAATGGAATTTTCAATAATCTTCATTTTTAAACAGTTCAACTTTCGACAGTTTAATTTTCAAAAGTTAAATTTTAAACTGTTGAGATTTAACTGTTAAAAATCGAAGATTATTGAGAATCAAAAAATCAACAGTTGAAAATACAATTTTTAAATTTCATTCAATTTTCAACAGTTGAAAATTCAATTTTCACCAAATTTCAATATTCTCCTATTTTCAACTGTTTTCAATTGATCAACAATTTTTAATCTTATTCAAATTATAATGACTTCATGTTGAAAAAAAAAAACAAGTTCGACGAAAAACACTAGCAGAATTCGAAATTTTGAAAGCTTTTAAATTTTGTTATTTTAAATAAAAATTATTGGATTTAAATCTAATGATTTTTGTTTGAAAATACCAATTTCATGTGAAACACACCAACATAACCTAATGTTATTCAAAAATTGTAAATATTTTTTAAATCTTATTTGTAACTTAATGATTTCTCGTTAACATTGTCGTTGATAAATTGTAAATATTCCTTGCAATACAATACATTTTTATTAAAAATGCCAATTTCCGACGAAAAACACTAACATAATAAATAATTGTAAAAAGATTCTAAATCTTGTTCGAATTATATACCATTTTTTTCAATACCAATTTTCGATGTAAAACCCCAACGTGACCTAAAATAGTTAAAAAATTATGAATCTTCTTTGAAATCTAATGATTTTTTAATAAAGATGTCAATTCCAGACCAAAAACACTGGCACAATCAGACATTGTTGAAGTCTTTAAATTTTATACAATATTAAAAAAATCATTGGATTTAAATCTAATTATTTTAGTTTAAAAATACCTATTTCAAATGAAACACGCCAACATAACCTAAAGTTGTTGAACAATTGTAAATATTTTTTCAAATCTAATTATTTTTGTTAAAAATAACTAACTTCCTGTGAAAAACGTGAATATAACCTAAAATTGTTCAAAAATTGCAAATCTTGTTCGAAATAAAATCATTTATATTTTAAAATACCAATTTTTGGTGTAACGTAACCTAAAATAGTAAAAAAAAATATGAAATTTTTAAATCTAATGACTATTGTTTAGTAAAAATGAAAATTTCCTGTAAAAAAACGCTAACAAAACCAAAAACGTAAATTGAATCTTTTACAATTTTTGTAACATTTTTGAAATATTTGTAAAAAAATTTTTAATCTTCTGCAATTTTTATGAAATTTTTGAAATCTTTAATCTTTGTTTGTGTAATCTTTTGTGCTCGTTTGGAATATTTAAAATTCTTGAAATCTTTTAAAATCCTTATGAATTCTTTGAAATATTTGTGGGACCTTTCTAAAAATCTTTAGTATTTGTTTGAAATCATTGAAATAATTAAAATCATTGTGAAATCTATTGAAATCTAAAAAATATTTGGAATCGTTTAAAATCTATCAAATGTTTTCAAATCTTTTAAATCTGGTTACTCTACCCTTTTGATATTTTTGAGATTCTTGAAATCTTTTGAAATTCTTATGAATTCCTCGAAATATTTGTAAAATGTTTTGAAATCATCAGAAATCTTTTAAATGTTCTGAAATCTTTGAAATATGATTGCTGTACCCTTTTTAAAATCTTTGACATTCTTTTGAAATCTTTATGCATTTTTTATGAAATCTTTGAAACCTTTGTGAAATCTTTTGAAGTCTTCTAAAACGTTTTGAAATCGTTTCAAATTTTTTAAATGTTTTGAAATATTTAAAATCTTTGTGAAATCTTTATGAAATTTTTAAAATAGGTGTGAAATATTTATTTAATCTTTGTTTATAAAATCTTTTGTGTTAGTTTGAAATCATTAAAATCTTTTGAAATCTTTTAAAATTTTTGAAATGTTTTTAAAATCTTTGAAATCTGATTATTGTACCCTTTTTAAAACCTCTGAAATTCTTGAATGCTTTTGAAATCTTTATGAAATTATTATGAAATCTTTGAAATGCTTGTGAAATCTTTCTGGAACATTTGTATTGATTTGAAACCGTCAAAATACTTGAAATCTTTGTAAAATTTTTTGAAATCTTTTGGAATTTTTATGAAATCTTGGAAATCTTTGTCAAATTTGCCTTTAATCTTTGTTTGTGTAATCTTTTGTGTTCGTTTGAAATATTTGAAATTCTTGAAATCTTTTAGAATCCTTATGAATTCTTTAAAATATTTGTGGAATCTTTCTAAAAATCTTTAGTATTTGCTTGAAATCATTGAAATAATTAAAATCTTGGTGAAATCTATTGAGATCTTCTAAAAAAACTTGAAATCATTAAAAATCTTTGAAATGTTCTGGAATCTTTGAAATCTGGTTACTGTATCCTTTTTAAAATCTTTGACATTCTTGTATTCTTTTGAAATCTTTATGAAATTTTTATGAAATCTTTGAAACCTTTGTGAAATCTTTTGAAGCCTTCCAAAAAGTTTTGAAATCGTTTCAAATTTTTGAAATGTTTTGAAATCTTTAAAATCTTTATCAAATCTTTGAAATATTTGTGAAATCTTTATTTAATTTTTGTTTGTAAAATCTTTTGTGTTCGTTTGAAATCATTAAAATCTTTTGAAATCCTTTAAGACCTTTGAAATGTTTTAAAAATCTTTGAAATCTGGTTACTCTACCCTTTTTGAAACCTTTGAAATTCTTGAATGCTTTTGAAATCTTTATGAAATGATTATGAAATTTTTGAAATGCTTGTGAAATCTTTCTGGAACCTTTGTATTGATTTAAAACCGTTAAAATACTTGAAATCTTTTAAAATCTTTAAAAAAATGTTAAAATCGTTTCAAATCTTCGAAACGTTTTGAAATCTTTTGAAATTTTTATGAAATCTTTGACATCTTTGTAAACTTTTTTGAAATCTTTTGGAATTGTTATGAAATCTTGGAAATCTTTGTGAAATTTTCTTTTAACCTTTGTTCGTTTGAAATATTTGAAATTCTTGAAATCTTTTAAAATCCTTATGAATTCTTTAAAATATTTGTGGAATCTTTCTAAAAATCTTTAGTATTTGTTTGAAATCATTGAAATAATTAAAATCTTTGTGAAATCTTTATGAAATCTTTGAAATATTTGTGAAATCTTTATTTAATCTTTGTTTGTAAAATCTGTTGTGTTCGTTTCAAATCATTAAAATCTTTTAAAATCGTTAAAAATCTTTGAAATGTTTAAAAATCTTTGAAATCTGGTTACTCTATCCTTTTTGAAATCTTTGAAATTCTTGAATGCTTTTGAAATCTTTATGAAATTATTATAAAATCTTTGAAATGCTTGTGAAATCTTTCTGGAATTTTTTGCATTGATTTGAAACCGTTAAAATACTTGAAATCTTTAAAAAAAATGTTAAAATCGTTTCAAATCTTTGTAAAATCTTTGTAAAATCTTTTGAAATATTTGTGAAATCTTTCTTAAGCATTTTGTATTCGATGAAATCATTACATTATTTTAAATATTTGTAAAATCTTTTGACATCTTCTAAAATGTTTTGAAAACTTATGAATTAGTTTCATATCCTTGAAATGTTTTGAAATCTTTGAAATCTGGTGTACTCTTTCAAAACTTTAAAGTCCTTTCAATCTTTTGAAATCCTTTAAATCTTTTGGAAACATTAAAATCTTTGTGAAATTGTTATGAAATCTATGAAATCTGGAGAGCGCGCCTTTCTGAAATCTTCGAAATCCGTGAAATCTTTGTGCAATGTTCAAAATCCTTTCCAGTATTTTAAAATCTTTGAAACATTTTGAAATATTTTGAAATCTTTAGAAATATTTAGTGACCTTTTAAAAGCCAAAAAATAATCATTCAAATTCAAGGTTCTCGTGAAAAATTCAAGAAGATTTCCAGGTTTTCAAGCGTTTCAGGATCGCTGGACCCACTAAGATAGGAAACTCGTCTTTTCTAAAAAATTATTTTAAAAATGACTTCTTGAATAATAAAGTATTTAAAATTGGCTGCTTCTACACGAAGAGTATTATAAATTCAATGTTTTTACTGAAAAATAACAAAAACAACAAAATGCTGAAAGAGTCACACAAATTTAAATAAAGTGCGGTTGAAAATTACGTAAACATTAAATCACGAGTGCTTTCACTCAGCGTGTGTCTGCATTAGAAATTAATCATGGACTTCTATCGAAACAGTAATCCTCCATCCCGACGTGATTTTCAGGCGAACATGGAAATTTAATCGAAAACCCTTTTCACCTCGAAATTTTACTCACAGATCCGCTAATTAGAAATTAATAATCGACGAGGTTGGCGAATTGTGGAATTCTCTCTGGAACCCTGTAATTTCCGCGTTACAAATTGATTATTATTTCAGGCTGAAACAGAGTATAAATGTTTGTAAAGATACAATGCATCTTCGCCTAGGGAGTAATGTACATTATATATACTAAATTGTACAAATTATAACAATTTGATTGAAAATTCGGTACGATTTTCATTAAAATGGAGTTATATGTCAGTGATTAAATTCATGGTCGCATTCTCGAAATGTGTACGTGTACGTGTGAAAAGTATCTTTTAATGTGGATTATTTTTGTAACTGCTGATATCGGGATTGCTCTTTTTCTTCTTATTATAGTAATTATTGCGATTATCGCGAGCTATCGAAGGTCGACATTTGATACCTGCTCATCAGTTCCAAGAAAACTTTGTTGTAAAAAATCGCTCAAGATGAGGAAATTTTATATATTTACCAAATATAAAAGATGTAAGTGTAATTATTTATAATAACAGACTTCAAAACCAACAATGCTATCAAAAGAGGGGGAAAAGGGCGATTTTTTACGAAAATAGAGGAATAAATTCTTTTAAATAAAATTATTGTAGGTACCATATTGAATCCAATATGAACAAAATTTTCCACAAAATGTTTCGATGAATTTTAAATTCAAATGATAAATCTTCAAACAATAAAATGAAAAATAATAGTTGATATTTCAACCCAAAAAATTGTTCCAAATCAGAAACAGTTGAGTTTAACTCAATAGTTCAAGTTCCAACCAAAGAGATGAATCTTCAACAAAAAAATGAATTGCTAACAAAATAGATATACCTTCAAACAAGCATAGTTGAATTTTCAACCAAATAGTTAAATTTTCAACTAAAAAAGATCCGTTTTCAACCAAAGAAAAACGAATTTTCACAAAAATAGTTGAATTAACAACCTAAACAGATTTTCATTTTAAATAAACAAAATCCAAAAGACGAATTTTCAACAAAATAGTTAGTTTTTCAACCAAAGAGATGAATGTGTAACTAAAATGATGAATCTTCAATCAATCAAATATTTTTTTAAAAGTAGTACCACTTTCAATCAATTATAATTGAATTTTCAAATAAAAAGATCAATTTTCTACCAAAAAAGATGAACTTTCAACAAATAATGGAATAGCTAAATTTTCAGTTAAAACGATTACTTTCCACCAAAGAAAAACAATTTTTTTCCCCAAATAGTTAGATTTCCAACCAAAAAATAGTTGAATTTTCAACTAAAAAAGATCAACATTCAACCAAAATTAGAATAGTTAAATTTTCAGTTAAAAAAATTAATTTTAAACAAAACATATTTGTAACCAATTACTTAAATTTTCAACCAAAGAGATGAATCTTCAACCAAAAAAATGATTTTTTTAGCCAAGTAGTTCAAAATTCAACCAGAGTTACATTTTAAAACAAAAAAGATGAATTTTCAACGAAAAATGTAATAGTTGATATTTCAAACAAATAGTTTAATTTTAAACGAAAAAAGATAAATTTTCAATCAAAAAAGGAGTAATTAAATTTTCATATAAATCGATTACTTTTCAGCCGAAGAAAAACGCTTTTTCACCAAAATAGTTAAATTTTCAAACAAAAAAGATTTTCATTTTTAATAAAAAAAAAAATCAGTTGAATTTAACAAAAAAAAAAGACGAAATTTCAACATAATACACGAATCTTCAACCAAACAGTTGGATTTTAAACTCAAAAAGATGAATTTTCAACCAAAATGATTTTTTTTTAACAAATTAATTCAACATTCAACCAAGTAGTTCCATTTAAAAAAAAAATGAATTTTATATTTAAAAAAATGAATTCTAGCTAAAAACTCGAATATTTTAGAAAACAGTTGACTTTTCAATGAGAAAAAATTTTATTTTATTATTATTATTAAATAGTTGAACTTTCAAACAAGAAACGAATTTTCAACAAAATAGTATAATTTTGTAACAAACAGTTAAATTTTCAAACAAAACAAAAATTGATTTTTTAAAATACAATTAAATTTCTAACAAAAAAGTTAATTTTCAACTAAGAAAGATGAATTTAAAAAAATTAATTTTTAATTAAATGATCGTTAAAAAAAAAAATTGAATTATTCCAACCAAAAACTGTTACACTTGTAATAAAATAGTTGAATTTTTAATCCAAAGTGACTATTTTACTATAAAAAAAGTCGAATGTACAACAAAACTGTTGTTTTTTCCACCAAACAGACTTTTTAACAAAATAGTAGAATTTTCAAAAAAATAATTAAATTTCCAACGAAATAGTAGAATTTTCAACCAAAAAGAATTAAATTTCAGTCAAAAATAGTTGGATTTTCCTATTGGGTTCTCTTAAGGCCATGTGACGAGTGGGTCACGTGACCGGCTTCCTACCTTACCGACACTTTTTTTATTTGTAAACTTATTTTCGCACGAATAGCCACATTCAGTTGAAAATTTGGGATAAATAAGAAGCACTAAGAAACGCGGCTCTGGTGCTAATTTTTATAACTATGAAAAAAGCAAAAAAAATTATTAACAAAAAAAAGTGTTTTCATAATTATAAAAATTTAGCACCAGAGCCGCGTTCTTAGTGCTTCTTATTTATTATCCCAAATTTTCAACTCGATGTGGCTATTCGTGTGAAAATAACTTTACAAATAAAAAGTGTCGGTAACGTAGGAAGCCGGTCACGTGACCCACTCGTCACATGGCCTTAAGCTACATATACCGAGAGATTTATAAAATCTTAGGGTATTTTCAAAACTTTCAAGGAATTATCAAGAGCTGTAACAAGTTTCAAGGAACGTCAAAATATTTCAAATGTTTCAGGGTATTTTAAAAGATTTCCAAGGATTTTATCAGTTTCTGAGGGTTTTCAAAATTTGGAGTGACTTTAAACGCTCTCGAGGTGTTCTAAACATTTTTCTAGGACTTCAAGAAATATCAGATTTCATGTAATTTTAAGGGATTTTATATTTTGATGGATATCAAATAATTTATACACAAAAATCGAGAGGTTTCGTGGGATTTGATAGATTAAAAAATATTTCAAGTTATTTCCAAAGACTTAAAAAAATTTTAGGATATTTTAAAGGATTCCAAAGAATTTGTAATAGATTTAAATAATTTGAAGGGACTTCGAAGAACTTGAATGAGCCTTTTTATCAAACAAATTTTTTTTTAATTTTAAAGCTTCAAAAATTATTGTTTGAATTTAAAATAACAATAATTTGTAATTAAAAAAAAATACCATGCACATTTTCATATTAAATTTCTCATCCAGAAATATATTATTTTACAGTAATTATTGTTATTTTGAATTCAAATAATTTCGAAAAAAAATTAAACATTACAAATAATTTCTATGATAAAAATATTTGATTATTGTATTTTTAAGAAATAAAGAAAATTGTTATTGAAGAAACATTTCTTTCAATTCGGGAATTTTATAATACGGCAATGTTATAATATCGGAAATTTTAATTTTCAGAATTTTTCAATCGTCCCTATTTCGAAGCCAAAAAGGCGAATCCTCTACAAAGTACTTGAATTTTCAACCAAAAAGGAAAAAGGTCATTTTCAACGCAAAAAGATAAATTTTAAACCCGATAATATAGAATTTCAAACAAACAATGGAACAGTTAAATTTGCAGGTAAAACAAATTATTTTTAACCACAAAAAAATGAAATCAAAAAGATGAATTTTCTGCAAAACAGTGGAATTTTCAAATTAAAAATATAAATAAAAAAAAAATTAATTTTCAACAAGACGGTTGAAATCTCAACCAAAACAGATTACTTTTCGAAAAAACAGTTAACTTTTCCACCAGAAAGTGAAATTTCTAGAAAAAAAACATTAATGAATAGTGTAATTCTCTACGAAAACACATTAGCAGTTGAATTTTCTACCAAAATAATAAAATTTCAAACCAAAAAGGCAAATTTTCAAATCGAAAATATAAATTTTCGACAACAAATTTTTTTTTTAAATAAAATAGTTGAATACTGGATCAAAAACAGATTACTTTTTAACTAATAAACAGTTAAATTTTCTACCAAAATGTTGAAATTTCAAACGGAAGAGATGAATTTTGTACAAAACAGTCGATTTTCAAACCGAAAATATAAATTTTAAACAAGAAATTAAATTTTCAACAAAATAGTTGAATAATCTACCAAAACATTACTTATACAGAATAATTTTTGACCAAACAGTACATTGAAGCAACATATTCGTTCCGCAACACCGCTCCGACCCAGGTCGCTGATCAATCTCTCTAGCAATCACCCCAGGCGAAGAGCTTCACAAAGTCATCATACGTCACAGATCACACAAAAATAAATTAATATAAAATACAGTTAATACACAAGCTGCTTTTACGTGAATTAATTCCGTTGAAATGCAGAAATAACTAGAGAATCTTGAATCACAGTTGGAAAACAAGGCAACGACTCAATTCCACCTCGAACCTTCACCCGCGTGATCAGAATCAGACAAACATATCCGGATTCTTTCTTATACTAGAATCGACCGTATCTTATGCACTCTCGCTTCCTTTATACATTTGCATCTTGTCGTGTCGTGACTATCATTCGAATGGAACGAAAATATAATGAGAAAAGAAATCGTATGTTGGGTCTTACAGCTCAGATCAGATCCAGCCATGTTTGACCTGTCTCTGCAACAAACACACTTTCACTTGTGCGACAAATCGCTCGTCCTACGATTCAACAATCTATTCAAAACTTCCCTTTTTTTTTAAATTTTTAATAAAAAATTAATTTTTGCAATTTCTTCAATACAAATTGTTTATAATACACAAAATCCTACTTTCTTCTGATAATTAGATGTTTGTATTAATTCTTTAAACCACTTTTCTCTTAAATAGTTTAAATAATGGATGTGATGTCAGATCAAATTTTATTTAATTAAATTTAAGTTTGTATTTTTTTTGTTTCTAAACATTTTTATTCAATTTTTAATGAAAACCAAATTTGTCTACCAAACAGTTTGACTTTTTATCCAATAGTTGAATTTTCTACCAAATTGTTGAACTTTCAAGCCAAAAAGACGAATTTTTTACAAAAGAGTTGAATTTTCAACAAGAGAATATGAATTCTTAACAAAAAAGTTCATTTTCAACAAAATAATTTAAATTTCAGTTTAAAAAATTAATTTTTAACAAACGCAAGCCTGGGACTCACTTTAGAGGTCAAAAATAGCGTGAATAGTGTCAAAAATGAAGAAAAAGGTGTCAAAATAGTGTCATACAATTTTTCGAGTATTAAAAATGAAGTTCAATATTTGTTTAAAAGGTTTTTCTTTACACTATAGATCATCTAAATTCCTATTTATTTATCGCAGGCTAATTTTTGTTCAAAGTTCAATCTTCTCGGTTGAACAGTCTACTATTAAATTTTTCGTTGAGATTTCATATTTTTTATTTATAAATTTTATTATTTGGTACAAAATTGAATTATTTTGTTGAAAATTCAACAATTTTGTTGAAGTCATACCTTGTGGTTGAAAATTCAAAAGTTTGATTAAAATTTTATTACTTTCTTGAATACATTTTTTTAAATTGTCCGGTTGAAAATTGATCTGCTTCGGATGAAAATTAACTTTTTGGTTGAAAATTCACATTTTCGGGTTAAGAATTAAACTGCTTTGTGAAAAATTCGTATTTTGGGCTGAAAAATTAAGTAATTTAGTAGAAAATTTAACTATTTGGTTGAACATTGATGTATTTTGTTGAAAATTCGTCTTTTTCGCAAGAAAACCAATTTTTTGTTAAAAATTAAATTGTTTAGTTGAAAATAATATGTCTTAGATGAGGATTCAAGTATTTTGTTAAAAATTTGTCTTTGTTGGTTAACTCCAACTGTCTTTTATTTTAAATTAAAATCCTTTGTTGAAAGTTGAACTACTTTCTTAAAAATTCTTTTTTTATTTGGTTGAAGATGTATAATTTTTTTTAAATACTTTGTTTTTTTTGGGTTAAAAATTATTTTCTTTTTAACACAAAATTTAACTATTTTTTTGAAAACTCAACGGAATGGTCGTAAAATAACTTTTTTTTAATAATTCATATTTTCGGGTTAAAAGTTGAACTGTTTTTATAGAAAAATCATCTTTTGGAATAGAAAATTTCACAATTTGGTATTATATTCAACTATTTGGTATAAAATTAAACAGTTTTGTAGAAAAATCGTTTTTTTTTATTGAAAATTAATTCTCCATAAAAATTACACTACATCATCTTTAGTTAAAAATTTATCTTTTTTAACTTCAAAATTTAACTATTCATTTAAAAATCTGTAGAATCAATTTATTTATTTTTATTTAACAATCAATAATTTCTTTGTGAAAAGTAAAATCGAATAATTAATTTACCTTATCCTCTAGAAGACTATTTTGTGATCCGAAAATTAATTTCATTACTTCTACAATGATGATTTATTATAAAACATTGATTTATACATTTAATAATTTCAAACAAAAACGCGCCATTTACAGCCAATGAGAATGCCGATGCGACGCATGCGCAGTACAATTGTGAAGCCGATTTGGGAGCACTACGGGGCACTTTCCCCACTCCCGATTTTTCGTTTGTGAAAAAAAAAAATATCTTCAACTAAATACATTAATTTTCAAATAAAAAAGAGAACAAAATACTTGAATCTTCAACTAAAAAATATAACTTTCAAAACCAAAAATAAAACAGTTAAATTGTCAGTTAGAAAAGTTAATTTAAACAATAGAAAAAATAATTTCAAAATAAAATAATTCAACCAAATAGTTTAATTTTACATTTAAAAAATTAGGTTTTCCAAAAATGGAATGGCTAAATTTTCAATGAAAAAATTAATATTTAACAAAAAAAAAAAATCAAGAAAATAGTTCAATGTTTAACCGGAGGGATGTATTTTTTAATTAAAATAATGAATTTAAGTTGTAATGGATTTCGACCAGGTTTCTTAGTAAATAAACGGAAAAAAAATTTTAACAAGTTAGTTCAACTTTCATTCAAAATTAATTAATTCTCAGTGAAAAATTTAATATTTGATATTTCAATGAAAAAAGATTTTAATTCAAGATCAAAAACAGTTGAAGTTAACAAAAAAGACGAATTTTCAACAAAATAGTTTTCAACAAATTACATGCATTTTTAACTAAAAACGATACATTTTTTGCAAAAAATGGAGCAGTTAAATTTTTATTAAAAAATAAACAAAATTGTTGGAATTTAAAGCAAAACAGAATATAATTAAAAATAAAAAACAGTTGAACCCAACAGAAAAAGATGAAGTTTCAAGGAAATAGTTTAATTTTAAAACAAAGAGCTTAAGTTTCAACTAATAAGATTAATTTTTCACCAGAAAAGACGAATTCTCTACAAAATGCACGAATTTTTAACTAGAAAAGAGAAATCTTCAACCAAAACAATTTTAATAATTTGTAAAAAGTAAAAAAAATATATTTCTGATAATATCAGTGTAAAACTAATAGGACAAAAACTAACAGATATTCCTGGCTTTGAATTAAAAATCCATCATTTATTTTTAAGACTAAAATCAAATAATTAATTTACTTTTCACACTAAAAAACTATTTTGTGATTGGAAAATTAATTTCCTTAATTCTACAATGACTTATTATAAAACATTAATTTACACATTGATTAGTTTCAAATAAGCGCGCCATTTACATCCAATGAGACTGCTGATACGACGCATGCGCAATATAGTTGGCGTCGTCGGGACTCTCGCTCTTCTCGCGATTCTTTGTTTCTGAATAAGTGGATTCTGACTTCAATTTATTGCAAGTTAAATGATTTTGGTCACTGATATTATTGTTTAGGTGTCTTTTTAGTTTGTTTAAAATGGGAAAGTTTTAGTTGAATATTGAAGAACAAGTGAATAGTTTAATATTGAAGAACAAGTGAATAATTTAAGGGGAACTGGGAAAGTGACCTTGAAAAAAGTTAGGTTAGCTAAAATGTATTTTCAGAAAAATTAAACATCTTTGAAGCTTATAATGTGCAGAAATTGGCAAACGTACTGCAGAATCACCAGACTCGACTTGATTCTAAGGAATATTTATGAACCTTTTTCTCATTTTGCCACTGAAATGATAACTAAATTAATAGAACCCAAAAAAAAATCCAACAATTTTTGCTTATAAATTCATCTTTTTTGGTTAAAAATTTTATTATTTGGTTTGAAATTAACATTATTTTGTTGAAAATTAGTCTTTTTGACGGGAAAATTCTACAATTTGAATGCATTTTTTTTTTGACCAAGACATTTTTTTTAAATTTTAAATTCAATTATTTTTTTGAAAGTTCATCTGCTTGATTCAAAAATTCATCTCTTTCTGTAGAAATTTCACCTTTTTTTTTGTTAAAAATGCAAATGTCTGGTTAGAAATTAATCTGTTTCGATTGAAAATTAAATTTTTTGTTGAATCAGATTTTAGGGTTAAAAATCCAATTGTTTCTTTTATTCTTTATCTACATCCATTTTTTTTAATATGAACTATTACATTTTTCGTTCAAAATTCATCTTTTCATATTGAAAATTCAACTCGTTAGTTGAAAGTTGAACTACTTTCTTAAAATTTCATTTTTTTAGTTGAAGATTATTATTGCAAAAATTTTACAAATTAAAAAAAAAGATTATTATACAAAAAATATAAAACTGATTTCAGTTGAAAATTCAACTGATTGGCTGTAAATTAAATTTTTTGGTAAATATTCATATTCTCGAGTAGAAAATTCAACAATTTGGTATAAAATTCATCTAATTTGTACAAAATTGAGCTCTCATGTAGAATTTTTTTTTTATTGAAAATTAATATTGAATGAAAATTTATCTTCTCCATTTTTTGCTTTAAAAAATCTGTCTTTTTTGAGTTGAAAATTCAACTATTTGGTTGAAAATTCATGTATTTTGTTGAAAACTCGTACTTTTTGGTAGAAAATAATTTTTTCATAAAAATTAGGTATTTTGTTGAAAATTCGCCATTGATGGTTAAATCCAACTGTTCTTTTTATTTTTTAATCTTTTTTTGTTGAAATGTAAACTTTTACATTTTTCGTTAAAAATTCACCTTTCTTGCTGAAAATTCAACTCCTTCGTTGAAAGTTCAACTACTTTCTTCAAAGTTCATTTATTTAGTTGAAGATTTTTATCATAAGAATGTGCAAGTTTTTAAAAAATTAAAAAAATATATATTAAACTAATTTTAGTTGAAAATTCCTTTTTTTTTTTTTTGGTTAAAAAGTATTTTTTTGACTGAAAATTTAAGTATTTTGTTGAAAATTCAACTGATTGGCTGTAAATTAAATTTTTTGGTAAATATTCATATTCTCGAGTTGAAAATTGAACAATTTGGTATAAAATTCAACTAATTGGTACAAAATTGAACTCTCGTGTAGAAATTTTTTTTTTTTAATTGCAAATTAATTCTAAATAGAAATTTATCTTCTCCATTTCTTGCTTAAAAAAATCTGTCTTTTTTGGGTGAAAATTCAACTATTTGGTTGAAAATTTATGTATTTTGTTGAAAACTCGTCTTTTTTGGTAGAAAATATTTTTTTTTGTACAAAAATGAAGTATTTTGTTATAAATTCGCCATTGTTGGTTAAATACAACTGTTTTTTTCTAATTTTTTGTTGTTGAAAATTTTGAGTTAAAATTTGTCTTTTTTGGTTTAAAAATCAACTATTTAGTTTAAAAAATTAGAACAGAAAAAAATATAAATCACATCTATTGTTGAAAGTATTTAGTTGCAAATTTATGTACTTTGTTAAGAATTTATCTTTTCTGGTAGAAAATAATTCTTTTTCGTTTAAAATTCAACTATTTGGTTAAAAATTGATGTATTTTGTGGAGAATTCCTCTTTTTGGGTAGAAACCCAATTTGTTTAGATGAAAATTTAATTATTTGATTGAACATTCAACTGCTGTATTGGAAGTTCATGCTTTTGGCTTGAAAATTCAACATTGTTTATGAATTTTTTTTCTTTATTAACTGAAAAATCTTTCTTGGTTGAAAATTCATCTTGTTAATTTGAAAATAGTGTCTTTAGTGTAATTTTTTTCAAAATAGTGTCATCGCTTTAAAAAAATGTCAAATAGTGTCAATAGTGTAGTGATTCTGAGGCCTGTATCTATTGTTTTTTTTCGTGTATTTAATAACTAATTATTGCATTTCAATAAAATTCTCTTAACGCTCATTCAAAACTTTCTTTTAAAATAGTTACTAATAATTTTTTGACCAAATATGAAATTATTAAACAAAGCATTTCATTTTTCAACCAAAGAGATGAATTTTTAACTGAAATGATGAATCTTCAACCAAAAAAATGAATTTTTAATAAATTAGTTACATTTTCAACCATGTATAATTGACTTTTGAACCAAACAAAAAAGGTTCTTTTTAATCAAAAACAATTTAATTTAACCAAAAAAAACGAATTTTATATAAAATAATAGACCTTCAATCAATAGAATGAATGAAAGTATAGAATGGGGTATGAATTTTGGATTTAAAATCCTTTTTTTAAATTCAAAAATAATAATAGTTATTAATTCATTTAGTCGATTATTCATACAAATTCAATGAATAGATTTTTCTAATTAGCAGTAAACGAATCAGCGCTATTTGAATTAGTAGAAATGTACTACTAATTAGTAGTTTTCTACTAATTGAGATTTACACTTTTATATTCGTATTCTACATGAGTTTAATTCTCAAAAAATTTGATGATACTTTTTTTCTAATTTGTGACTCTTTAAACTATTTTCGATGACTGAAGTGAGTCCAAGGCCTGCAATGTGCAATGGATGACCAATCTTTTCCGGATACAGTAGCTACATATAGTTATAGCAATAATAGCAATAATAGCAATATAATAGTTAAATTGAAGAGTGAGATAGGCCGATTGTGAAATGAATTCTCGCGTTTTAATTTGTGAGAGTGACAGACGAAAGACCTTTTATTAGACTGCAGCTGGATATGAGCATCCATTTATGCACTCGGAATTGCCTGACAGTATTTATACGTACAAGTATCTCTAAATAAAACGACCTCCACATACTTTGAGCACATCGAAGAAAATATTCCGAGGAAAACCGGTTCAACATTTATTAACATTCACAGTTCGTTCAATATAATTTTTTAATCAATAAAAATTTCGATCTTAAAATGATTACTTGGGGACAAATAATATTTGAATGACAAAAAAAAATTGCCTTAGCCCGGATTTGAACCCGGAACGCCACCATACATGAGTAGAGCATTGACCAATTACGAATTGGCTCATTTATATTTGAATAGCCTTCAGTTCTAGCTTTATCGAAACCTACACGAGTCTTATTTCCGCTTTGAAATTTTACGAACCCCACCCAATTCCGGAAGAGCAAAAAGGGCGAAACATTGATCGGTTTACGAGCAAAGTTAAGCCTCTGAACAGCTGGACTAAAAGATTGGGGATGACGTGTGGACCCGGAAAAGGTGATAAAAAAGAGTCGTAAAAAGAAATTTAACACGTGACCGGACAGAATCGAACTCGGACCTTAAGATGCTACAAGGAGAATCCCCTAACATAAATAAGAGCATTATAAAAGGGGATTATCCCAAAATAAACGCAGAAAAATAACTTTTTTTTAACAATTGCCCAATAAAAAGAAACAATATGAATAAAGGTATATATGTCAAAATAGAAAAAATGGGGGGGGGGTTACGAAAATAGGTGAATGATTAATAATAGGGGAAACGAATTTTCAACAAAATAGTTCATTTTTCAACCAAAGAAACGAATTTTCCATTTAAATGATGAATCTTCAACCAAAAAGATTAATTTTTACCAAGAAGATTAATTTTCTACTTAAAAAGAGGAATTTTTAACAAAATATATGTATTTTCAAATAAATAAGTAAATTTTTAACTAGAAAATATCAATCATCGAACAGTCGCATAGTTAAATTTTCACTTAAAAATTTACAACCAACAATCAAACAGTTAAATTTTTAGTTAAAAAGATTAACTCTCAGCCAAAAAAAAGAACGACTTTTGAACAAAATATTTGAATTTCAACCAAATAGTTGAACTTTACCCAAAATGATCAATTTTCAACTAAAAAATATAATTTTTTAATATTTTTATTTCATTTTTTAAATATCATATTTTCGACCAAAAATGATAATGTTAAATTTTCAGTGAAAAACTAAATTTTCAACTAAAAAAGACGAATTTTCAACAAAATACAAGGATTTTCAAGAATACTAGTCATTTTTTACACCATAGAGTTGAATTTTCAACTGAAATGGTGAATCTTTGACAAAAAAAAATTAATTTTTGATAGACTAGTTTAAATTTCAAATAAATTATAGTTGAATATTCAACGAAAAAGATCAATTTTTAACCAAAAATATTCAGTTTCTACCAAAAAAGACGACTTTTCAACAAAACACATGAATTTTCAACCAAATAGATGAATCCTCAACCAAAAAATATTTTGAATCAAATAGTTGAATTTTGAACTACAAAAGATCAATTTTCAACCAAAAAGATTAATTTTGAACCAAAAAGATTAATTTCCATAAAAAATAGCAATTTTCAACAAAATGCATGAATTATCAACTAAAAAAGACAAATTGTCATTAAAAAAATGAATAGTTAAATTTTCAGTTTAAGAAATTAATGTTCAACCTAAGAGATGAATTATCAACTAAAATGATGGTATATTCAATTAGAATCGTAATATTTTCAGTCAAAAACCAAAATTTTAACAACAAAAAAACTAATTTTCCAAAAATAGTTACATTTCTAAACAAACTGATGAATTTTCAACTAGAATGATGAATCTTCAACTGGAATAGTTGAATTTTCAGTATAATAAAAATTATTTCCAACAAGAAAGAGAAACAAATTTTCAACAAAACGAATGAATTTTTAACCAGAAAAAGAAAAAGAAACTTTTTTTTGATAAATGTTTCAATTTTTAACCAAAAAATTGATTTTTGACAAAATAGTTAAATTCTCAACCAAATATTTGCGTTTTCTACTAAATTGTTGAATTTCCAAACCAAAAAAAGAATTTCTCACAAAGAAGTTGAATTCTAAAATGAAAATATGAATTTTCCACAAAACAGTCGAATTTTCAACCAAAATGGATGACTTTTCAACAAAAAAGTTCAATTTTTTACAAAGTAGTTGAATTTTCAATCAAAAATTAATTTTCAACCCCATAGTTAAATTTTTTATGAGAATAATAGAATTGTTCACTCAAAAAGACTAATTTTCAACAAAAGAGTTTAATTTTTAAGTCAGAAAAAGGAATTTTTTAGAAAATAGTTTAGTTTCCATCCCGAAAATATGGATTGTCAACAAAAATTTTATTTTGCAAATAAAAATGTAATAGTTAAATTTTCAGTTGAAAAAATTAAGTTTTAAAACATAAAAACAAGTTTTCTACTAAAAGTAATTAATTTTTCAAATTTTTGACAAAATAGTTGAATTTTTAACTAAGAAAGATAAACTTTCAATTATAAATGTAAATTTTCAATCAAAAATGGAATAATTATATTTTCAGTTTAAGAAAAATGATTAAATTTTACAGTCCAAAGATGAACTTTCGACTAAAATGATGAATTTTCACAAAACAATTGATTTTTTAACAAAGTAGTTTAATTTTCAACCAGGTATTTTTATTAAAATAAAAAATTAATTCTGCACGAAAAATATAATTAATGATATATCAAGCAAAAAAGATTTTAATTTAAATCATAAACACTATAATGTAATAAAAAAAATTTCAATAAAATGTTCAATTTTATTTTGTTTTCAGTTTAATAATAATTTAATAATTTGATTTTGAACCCAAGAAATTAATTTTCAACTGAAATGGTGAATCTTCAACCAAAAAAATAAATTTTTAATAAACTAGTTTTAATTTAAAATCAATTATAGTTGAGTATTCAACAAAAAAGAGGAATTTTTAACCAAAAATGGAATTGTTAAACAATTAATTTTTCAACCACGGAGATTAATTTTTAACTGAAATGATGAATCTTCAACCAAAAAAATGAATTTTTAATAAATTAGTTACATTTTCAAACTTATAAAAAAAAGGAAGTTAAATTTTCAACTGAAAAGATTAATTCGAAATAAAACAAAGCGTATTTTCAACAAAATAGTTAATATTTTAACCAAAGAGATGAATTTTCAACCAAAAAAATCGAATTTTAAAATACAGAAGATCAGTTTTGACCAAAAAATGGAATTGTTAAATTTTCAGTTAGAGAAAGACCAAAATAGTTGAATTTTCAACTAAAAAGGATCAATTTTCAACAAAAAATGATTTTAAGTTCGAATGAAAAAAGTTGAACTTAACCAACTTTTAATTAATTAATTAATTGTATACAAAGAAGAAGCATTTTAAAGAAAATAGTTGAATTTTCAACCAAGGAAATGAATCCTCAACTAAAATAATGACTTTTAAAGAAAAATAAATTAATTTTTAACAAAGGAGTTCAATTCTAAACCAAGTTGTTCAATTTTCAATAAAACAGGTTGAATTCTCTACGAAGAATGTAATGGTTGATATTTCAACAACAAAAAATACACTTTCAACTATGTATAGTTGAATTTTCAACAAAAAAACGATTATTATTTTTAATCAAAAACAGTTGAATTTAACCAAAGAAAACAAATTTTTCAACAAAATAATAGAGCATTAACAAAAAACAAAAAAACATTAATTTTCAACCAAATAGTTGCATTTTTATCTAATAAAAATCACTTTTTAACCAAAAGTGGACTTTCAACCCAAAAATGCGACTTTTCAAAGGAATAGATGAATTCCAACAAAAATAGATAAATTTTAAACAGAGAATAATAAATTTATTAAAATATTTATATTTTAAAAAATTGTTAAGAAAATATTTACTCAAAGATTAGTACTTATGTGGAATGTTGATAAGAGTTTCCGTCTTGGATTGCATGCAGCCTGCAGTTGTTATATAACGCATGGTTCCATTTAACCAGTTTAAACCAATCTCAGATTCTAAATTTAAGTTTGTTAAATAACTTCAATAATTTTACGGAGAATAAAATATAAAAGGAGTGAAAATTAAAACGAAAAGAAAAGTTCAAAAAAATTTCTCACGATTGGGACGATCGATTAAAAATACTCAAATTTTTCATTTTTTCATTGTTTTCGAATGGACAAAAGAATTTTTTCATAACGTTTATTTAAGTAAATAGTCTTAGACGAAAAAAAGTAATGAATTAATTTTTTAGTGGAAATATAATATTTCAAAAAATAAAGAAAAATTAAATTTTATTAATTTGTACCTAAATTTGCCAAAGAAATGGTTTTCGTTTAATATATTTTTTATTTTTGAGTATTTTTGAGTTTCCAAAAAAATGTTGTCTAATTTTTACAGATAATATAAATTTTCAACAAAATAGTTGAATTTTCTATCAAAAAGACGAATTTTTAACAAAAATTAATGTTCTGCCAAAAAAGACGAATTTTTAACAAAATACATAAATTTTCGAACAAATAGTTGAATTTTCAACTGGAAGAGATCAATTTTCGACGCAAAAATAGAAAAGTGAAATTTTCAGTAAAAAAAATTAATTTTCAATAAAAATAGGTAAATAATAAATTTAAAAAAATAAATAAAAATAATAAATAAATGAAATAAATAAATAAAAGGTATATAATATGAATTTTCAACTACAATGATAAATTTTTCAACGAAATGAACGAATTTTCAACAAATACAGATTTTTCAATCAAGAACTTTTTGATAAAATACTTGGATTTTCAAGAAAATAATTAAATTTTCAGCAAAATAGTGAAATCTTTGAATAAAAAGACGAATTTCCAACCAAGAAGATGAATTTTCAACCAAAAAAAAGGATTTTTCAACAAAGTGGCTCAACCTTAAACGAAACAGATCAATTTTCAACAAAAAAAAAATTTAGTTGAATTTTCAACACTAAAATAAGCATTTCAACAAACAGTTCATTTTGAATAAAACAGTTGAAATATTCAATCAAAAATACGAATTTTCAACTAAGAAAATTAATTTTCTAAAAAAAAAATGCATTTTTAAAGAAATAGTTGAATATTTAACTGGAAAATATCAATTTTTGATAAAAAATGGAAAAGTTCAATTTTCAGTAAATTAAGCTAATTTCTAACTAAGAAAGGAATTTTTAACAAAATAGTAAGATTATCAACCAAAAACATGAATTTTCAATTAAAACGATGAATCTTTAATTGGAATAATTAAATTTTTAGTTGAAAAAATTATTTTTTACCTCAAAAAACAAAAAAAAACAGCGAATTTTCAACCAAAGAGATGAATTTTCGATTAAATTAATGAATCTTCAACAAATTTTTCTTTAGCAAAATAGTTTAAATTTCTACAAAACAGATCAATTTTCAACCAAAAAATTAATTTTCAGCAAAATAGTTGAATTCTTAACTAAAGAAGATTCATTTTCAACTAAACAGTTGCATTTTTATCCAAAAAAGATGAAATTTTCACCAAAACAGGTGAATTTTTAATCCAAAACAGCGAATTTTCCAAAAAATAGTTGAATTTTCAACGAAGAAAAATTTCAGTGGAATTTTCAACAGCAATATGTAAATTTTCAACAAAAGTTAATTTTGAACAAAACAGTTGAATCTTCGACCAAAAAAGATAATTTTTTATTAAACTACTTGAATTTTCAATGAAATAATGAAATTTTCAGCAAAATAGTGAAATTTTCAAAGAAAAAGACGAATTTTCAGCTAAAAAAATTAATTTTCTGCTTTAAAAAAAAAGATTTTTTAAAGCAATAGTTGAATATTTAACTGGAAAATATTAATTTTTGATCAAAAATGGAAAAGTTCAATTTTCAGTCAATTAAATTAATTTTTAACTAAAAAAGAAATTTTCAAACAAAAAGATGAATTTTCAACTGAGAATATTAATTTTCTACAAAAAAATGCATTTTTAAAGAAATAGTTGAATATTCAACTGGAAAATATCAATTTTTGAGCAAAAATGGAAAAGTTCAATTTTCAGTGTACTAAATTAATGTTTAACTAAAAAAGAAATTTGCAAACAAAAAGACGAATTTTCAACTAAGGAAATTAATTTTCCAATACAAAAATTAATTTATAACAAAATACGTGAATTTTTAAAGAAACAATTGAATTTTCAACTGGAAAAGATCAATTTTTGATCAAAAGTGGAAAAGTTCAATTTTCAGTAAATTAAATTAATTTTTAACTAAAAAAGGAATTTTGAACAACATAGTAAAATTTTTAACCAAAAAGATGAATTTTCAATTAAAGCGATGAATCTTCATTTAAAATAGTTAAATTTTCAGTTCAAAAAATTATTTTTTACCCCAAAAAAAAGAGCAAATTTTTAACCAAAGATATGTATTTACGGTTAAATTAATGAATTTTCAACCAATTTTTTTAGCAAAGTAGTTTAAACTTCTACCAAACAGATCAATTTTCAAACAAAAAAAATTAATTTTTTGCAAAATAGTTAAATTCTTAACTAAAGAAGATTAATTTTCAACTAAACAGTTGCATTTTTATCCAAAAAAAGACGAAATTTTCACCAAAACAGATGAATTTTTAATCCAAAATGGCGAATTTTCCAAAAAATAGTTGAATTTTCAACGAAGAAAAATTTCAGTTGAATTTTCAGCAGCAATATATAAATTTTCAACAAAAAGGTAATTTTGAACAAAACAGTTGAATCTTCGATCAAAAAAGATCATTTTTTAATAAAATATTTGAATTTTCAACGAAATAATGAAATTTTCGGCAAAATAGTGGAATTTTCAAACAAAAAGACGAATTTTCAACTGAGAAAATTAATTTTCTACAAAAAAAAAATTAATTTTTAAAGAAATAGTTATATAATAATATAATAGTATACTATAATATTATATATTATATTATATATATTATATATTGTCATTTTTTAGATGACAGTTGCTCCCAGTGGGACCCTGCGGTGGTTGTTAACCTTTAGTTTTTAATTATATATTACTCTGGTAATTTCTATTTATTGGAAAAAGTCATTAGGATACATTGTTTGTATTTTTGAGTACTACTAATAACCGTACCAAGAATTTTCAAGTCTTAAAAAGAAGTTGTCTCGAAAATTTTCAAAATGTGCTCACTTTTTGAACTTTTATCCAAAATGGCTGGCTAACGAACTTGACCTTCAATTTGAGACAATAAAATAATATAACAAAGGCCAATCCAATCTTTCAATTTTTTTCGAAATTTATCGTGCTCACAAACTAAAAATCTAGAGACAGATATACAGACACATTTGTAAAATCTGTTTTTAGGATTCAGGGAGTCTCAAAACTTGGACATTTGACAAACCCCGGGGAGGGGGCGGAGGCAAATTTTACGCAAATCTAATGCCTTCTCATGATAGGATGAGAATGTAAAAAAAAATTTTTATTAAACATTTTGTTACAAATTGTTTCGTTTTTCCATAAATTTAATTTCTTTATGTTCATTATAGTTTTCTATAATTTGATCCAAAAATATGCATCCTAGCGTAAAGTGGTTCTAAGAAAATTTGGAAATGTAATTTAGCCGGGAAATTTTGTGGGATAAAATGTTATTGTAGCGTATATCGTTTTTCCAAAAAGTTAATTTTTTTATTTTAAATGTGTTTTTATGACAAAAGCTTATGACAAATTTGTTGACCATTTTTGGTTGAACAACTTTTTGTTTTTCCAAATATTTTTGTATTATTAATGTTGTTTTTCACGATTGAAACAAAAATTATGCATCCTGTCAAAGAATGAATAATACAAAATTCGTAGCTCTTTTCTGAGTGAACAGCTTTTGTCTATTAATGTCTTTCGTGGATAGTGTCGTTTGTCAAAAAATTTAATTTATTTTATTCTTAAATCAGTTTTTTACAAATGAAGCTAAAACTACGCGTCCCATTGAAAATTGATTAATAACAAATTTGTAGATCTTCTTTGAGCACACAATTTTTGTCGTTTTATCTTTTTTCGTATCATGTAGAGTTTATCAGCAAAATGGAATTTTTGATTTCTCATTATTGTTTTGTGCGATAAAAATGTGAATTTTCGATTTTTCAAGAAAATTAAAAAAAATCTTCTAAGCATATTGTAGGTTGTTTAAAAAGAAAAATTGTTCTATTCTTGCCTTTTTTTCATATAGTGCGTTGTTTGGCATAAAATGTTCATTTTTAGTTTGTTTTTTGGAATTTTGTAAATACTATAACTCTAGTAATTTCTCTTCTATTAACAAAAGTCATGAAATTATTTTATTCGTCTTTTTGAGTACTATTATTATCTGTCCATAGAATTTTTCGATATTAAAAAAAAGTGTTCTCAACAATTTTCAAAATGTACTCAGATTTTGAATTTTAATCCAAAATGGCTGGCTAACGAACTTGAACCTCATTTTGGGACACGTAAGGAGTATACAAAAGCCCAATCCAATAAGTTGATTTTTTTTAAGTTATTGCGCTAACAAACTAAAAATCTACAGACTAACAGACAGACATTTTGTACAAATCTGTTTTTTGGGTTCAGGGGGTCTCAAAACGTGGACATTTGACAAAAACGGTGGAAGGGGGTCCAATTTTACACAAACCTCATACCTTCTCATTATAGGATGAGAGTGTAAAAAGTGCACATCCTGCAAAAAGAACAATTTTATTATTAAACATATTTTTGCAACTTGTGTCGTTTTTCCATAAATCTAATTTGTTTATTTTCAATGTAATTTTTAACAATTTAAACTAAAAATACGCATCCTAGCGTAAAGTGGTTTTTAAAAAGTTGTAACTATAATTTAGGCGAAAATTTATTTTTATATAAAATGTTATTGTAGCTCATGTCCTTTTTCCAAAAAGGTAATTTTTTTGTTTTTAATATATTTGTATAACAAGAGTTTATAACGTAAATCTTTCTTGGTTGAACGACTTTTGTCTTTTCACATTTTTTTCGCCTTTTAGGCCGTTTTTCCGAAAGTTTAATTTTTTAATTTTTAATATTTTTTTTACGAGTGAAAGAAAATCTAATTTTTCTGTGTAAAAATTATCATTAACAAATTTGTCGATCCTTTTGGAATGAATAACCGTTCTTTATTAATTTTTTTTTCGTACCCTTGACGTTTTCCAAAATATTTAATTTTTTTTTTAATGTTATTTTTTACAATTGAAACGAAAACTACGCGTTCTATAAAAATTATGACTGACAAATTTGTAGCTCTTTTTCAGAAAAGCAACTTTTGTCACTTCATTTTTTTCATGATTTATGTCGTTTGTCCAAAAATTAAATTTATTTATTTTCAATTCTGTTTTGAATGTTCTAATTTGCAATTATAGAGATAAAAATCTAACCAGAAGGATGAATTTTTAACCAAGAATGTTAATTTCTTACCAAAAGGAATAATTTCTAAAAAAAAAAGTCAAAATGATCAAATATTTGAAATTTCGAATAAATTTTCAACCTAATAGTTACATTTTCAACCAAAGAAATGAAGTTTCGAACAACAATATTAATCTTATACGAAAAAGGTTTAATTTTTCAAATATGGAGTAATTAAATTTTCAGTTGAAAAAATTAATTTTCACAAATATATTAAAAAATATATATATTTAAAAAAAAGAGGATTTTCAACTGAAATGATGAATCATCAACCAAAAAGATTAAATTCCAACAAAGAAGTTTCACTTTCAACTAAGTAGTTGAAGTTCCAACCAAAAAAGATGAATTCTCCAATAAAACGTAATGCATTAAAGTCTCACATATTTCTGTATCACTTAATTCCTATCACCTTTATTTCCCGTCGGCTGTAGACGGTTATTTCCATTTGCGCAGTTTCGGCAACTCCCACAACGGTACCGGTATATTCTCCTCCGCGTTGGGTGAAGAATTAAAAAAAGAGGCCCGAAGAGCGGGAAGCCTTGAATTGAGTATTTTATTCACGACGTCAGGGGAATACGTCTGACGGCTGGCATTTCCACCCATCGACGTCATGCCAAAAAACTCACTATTCCGCGAATTATATTTGCGTCGTGTTTTGATTCTATAATATTGATTTTTAGTTGGAAAATTGTCGTACGCCAACAAAAACACTAACGATAACAATGACTAACGGACCGCGACTTTTTCAACTGCGCAATAAGCCAAGACCGCCTGAACCGTTTTCACTTGAAATGCAACATATTGCGTAATATACGCGACTGACTAATCGCGCACTCGGCCCTTCCGAGGCGAGAGTCGCAACCGTCTCTTGCCCTACGCGCTGAGAAACTGCGTGGGCCAGCAGTTCTAGGAATGTTGAGTGTATTTATTTGTATTACTATTGATTTTAAACCACCCGCGCTTTTCGGCTTAAAGAGTAGCGACAGGCGTTGCATCGATACAAGAGCGGGGCAGCCAATGAGCGTCGTTGATAAAAATGAACTGCCGAATCGCGGTAAGGGTGGGGCCCCAGCTCCAGCTCAGAAATATAAAGAATCGTTTCTCTTCAAGGTTAGGAAAAAGAAGAGTTTTCATTGTATCTAATCGTAAAAAATTCATTGAAATAAACAGAAATCACTTGCAATCCCTTCAACATAAATTAAATAAACTTATTTATTAAAGTTCTCTACAAAATGCCCGTGCAAATCCCATGCAAACTTTGAAATCATTGAAGATTCAATTAAATCATTTAAACCTTAAGTGATTTCTTGAAAATCCTTAAAATCCCTCGAAATATTTGGAATTGTTAGGAATTCGTAATTTATTTATTTTTCAAAGTTCTCCAGAAATGCCTTAAAATCGTTGGAAATCCTTTAAAATCTCGTAAATCCTTTGAAATAGAATTAGAAGGAATCTGTATTATCATCGGAGTTGGTAACGATCGATGATGTGTAGATAACTTTCACTTACTGTGAAACTGGAAATCAACAATATTGATCTTAGGTAACTCCTTAAATAACAGAAATTCTTAACGTCTTCTCTCTTCTCAGACTAGATGGAGTTTGAATATTTATAAATTAAACATTTTTAATTTCTGAGAAAAGATCTTTCTTCTTCGTATTCAAAACATAACTCCTTTTTATGAAAAGCGTAAATCTGAAAAAAGTATCTGCCTTCGATCTCTCTAGTAGCTTAGTGGTTAAAGCACCCGACCGGCAATCGGAAAACGTGAGGTAAGATTCCCACCGGAGCGAAGGAGAAAGATCTTTTTGCAGAAATTAAAAATACTTTGAAATAATTGGAGGTCCTATAAAATCCCTTAAATCTCAAGAAATTCTTTGAAATCCCGCGAAATATTTGGAAATTCTATACATTTCTTTAACGTTCCTTGAAAATTTTTAAGTCTCTTGAAATTATTTGGAATTTTTGAAAATATATAAATATCTAATCGTAAAAGTCAATTAAAATAAGCAGATATCAGTTGAAAATCTTTCAAGTTCTTGGAGATTCAATCAAATCCTTTAAATCTTGTGAAATTTCTTGAAATGTTTGGAATTGCTAGGAGTTTCTTAAAATGTCATTTAAATTCATTTATTCCCTCAAGTTCTCTAGAAGTGCCTTCAATTCGAGTTAAAATTTTTTAGAAATCTTACAAAATTCTTTGAAATTTTTTAAATCTCTTGAAATTCTTTGGAATCTTTTAAAATAACTTAAAATGGTTCGAATCCTTAAAAATCTGGTAGGTTCTTTCATATCCCTTGAAATTGTTGAAATCCGTAGGTATTCATTTACATAAATCATTTGTTTTTTAGTTTTTCTATTTTTTGCGTTCCTTCTTTCTATTCTGAGTTTCTTATAGTGATTTTTATAATAATTTCTTTGAAAAAAGAGAAAGAATTGCATTATGGAAAAATTGCTAAACTCCACAAATTTACAACAAAAAAAAAAGAATGTAATGCGTTCAACATTTGAAAAATAAGTAGGGGGGCATTCATGCAATCTCAGGCCTGCACTGGGAAGAGTATCATGCGATTTTCCCACACAATCATGGTACATAAAAATACCAGTGATCCTTGCGCGAAATCTACAAAAAAGGTGGTGAAGGTCACACAAGAAACGGTGTAAGATTACACGAAAAAAACCAAATATTCTGTAATTTCCCCTAAATGTTTGGAATTTCCATCGATTTTTGCGGTAAAATTACAATGATTCTTGATGTAAATCTCCGCCAGAAATCATGGGAAAAATTACAGAATTGATCATTCACATTTTTACAGTGTGGATAAAGGAAGAGGAGTTTGAAGGGTGAAATAAATGAAAACATTTCCGATTATTAATAGGAAATAATGTTTATTATACAGTGTACATATTTATTAACTTCATTTATTTTATTTCTGTTATAAATTTTATATTAATAATTATATTATGTCTTGCCGAGCGACAAATGCCTTGATCAGTGTGCGCTTCGACTATAACAATCTCCGTAAAAAGTATAGAAACTTCTGGGTTTTAAAATTTTTTCTCCCCTTAACGCGATCACCATTGACCTGTCTTGCACGACCAAGGAATCGCCAAAATAGGTATGTCGCGCTGAAAACGGCATAATCGTTCGGCACTCACAAATAATAGTACTGTCGAAGTTAAAGTAATTGGCGGTTTATATTTTTTTTCATCTCATGTTTTTTTATTCCCGCTCTCATAACCACTTCGAATATGGCGCACCGCGACCACCGCGCCTCTCTTAATTAGCGCAAATTTCTCAAATTTCTTAGCAATACCTCACCCTACGGTTAGTATCCGTTATCATTATTTATATAATATGTGTAATAATATAATATATAAATAATGTTATAATATATATTCATATATATATTTTTTTATCTATATATGTATAATGATTACCGCTTCTTTAATGATAAACTATCCGAATGGTAGATTTTTTTCTCTCCTAGTGGCCATGTTCGTTATAGGTATTGTTATGTAGTCCGAATGCGAGTTCTAAGTGGGATAAGGAACGTCGTAGAGAAAATTCCTCAAATCAACCCAGAGAAATCTCTATAACGCCCAATGAGTCGGGAATTATAGCTCCTTTCGAATTTTCTTTCGAACTTTCATTCTTTCTCTAAAATCCATTTCTTAAAATCCTGCATAATTCCTTAATTACAACTTTAATTGCAGCGCTCGAGGCAATAATTCTTCATCGCAGTACTGAAACTATTTATTCAATCTGTGCCAAAAAAAAATAATAATACCAAATTTCTCATCACCAATTTCACAGAATCACGCTATTACAGTTTTAAGGCTTTGAAACTTTTTGGCACAGCGCAGGGTTCCGCTTCATAGGCAAAACTCGTGAAATTAGGATGAACGCTTATTGTCTCGAGCGTGCATAATTTTTGTTCGCCAGCGAAGATCTTGACAAGCCTGAGTGATTTTCTGAAGCAAGACGAGGAACAATTAGCAAATTTCATTAACATCAAACAATTCTTGAAACAATTCTTGAAAATAGTTTTTCAAATTTCTTATCGTTCCAATACGACGTTCTTTTACATCACTCAGACTTTCCTCGGATTCTCCGCACTTAATAATGTTATCTAGCCTGCTAACTTAAGTGATGTTAAGTTTAATTGTTATCCTTACTTTGTATAATATTTATAATATGAACGACACACTTCCTGTGTAACTTAGATAATATAACCAGAATATTAATAAGAATAATAATAATAATAAAAACGATTATCATTCATCGTCATTATCATAATCACTGTTATCTTCACTGATGTCATTTTCGTCCTAATCGCAAGGTTTTTCCACAATCGTCAAATAAAACAGAAATATTTGCACATGCCCTGCGCTCGCGTCCATTTCTCTCTTCGCCTCGTTCACCATCAATTAATCACAAATTAATTTCGGTTCGAAAATTATATTCGCAGGGTATCAATTTTCTGATCTTTTCGGAAAAGCTCACCATACTGATATGCTAAGATCCCTTTCTCATTCACTCTTTTGCCTTTTTCCATGATATTTTTATCAACAGCTTCGTCGCGCCCTTTTTCGAATTCTCTATTATTTTCCTTCTTTTTTTAAAAAGTACTTTCCCCGTTCGGTCGTTTGTACTCCCCTAGTACATTTCTTAATTTAATTTATGCATAAATATACTCCTAATACCGAAAACCAGAATCTTATGGAAATTGTAGATTTTATATAGAATTTCAAATTTAAATTTCAAAACTATCTGGTCTTTGGTATCAGGACCTTAGATTATCGCGTAATAATGTAATAATTTAAATAATTGATTAATTAAGATAATTCCTTTCGTTCCTCGCCGGTTCATATTATCGTTATTAAAGATTAATACTGTTGTACTTATATTATAATTATAGTTATACAATTGTGTTTTCCCATCTATCATACTCTCCGCGACCTACCTTTTTTATAGAATGAACTCCTTTTATAAGCTGATTGAATATATATATATATATATATATATAACCCTTTGGTTATGAATCTATGAGAGGTCATTCTGTGGCGTAACATAAATATCTGTCGCCCATTCTGACTGAATATTTTTGTTCAATTTTACAAATATTCTGAACGGCTTGATGGTAAATAATAGTAAAAAATGTATAAAAAATACTGGAATTTCTATATTTGTTGGTAAAATTAACTTGAATATTCCCTCAGTAGTTAGTTTTGACATATTATTGCTATTTGATGGTAGGTGGGTAACATTTTTTGTATTGTTAGGCGTAGAAACAGTTATGTTAGGGGTGGGGAGGTTAGGATCAACAACTATTTTTCCAGCTTCATCATCATCATTATCATCAACATCATCTTCCTCCGAGAACTATGAGTCATTATTTACGAGATCATCCACTGAAATGTTCTTAAAAGGTAGGTTATATGGAATCTGTGTACGTACATGATGCTGCTTTGATTCAGTGCCCCAGCATGAGCAACCCGCTACACTTACACTAGTTTACGATTTATTTTTAACATTTTACAGTATTGATTGAGTGTCCCAGTGTGAGCAACCCATTTCTGTTTCATTGGTTTGGTTTTATGGACGAGGCAAAACATGCATGAAAAAAGTAGGAAATTGTTCAATTGTGAGGTTCAGTAAAAATACCTACATTTTATGAAACTTAGAGATAGTTTATTGAAACAAAAAATGGTTTACGAAATTGGAAGTTAGCAGACAAGAGTATACAATATTTGTTCACGACGGTATTCGGTTTTCATTTGAAGACAATTTGAAGAGAGTGCACTGCCGAAGTACAAATTTTGAAGAAGGGATGTTGGGTAAGTGGGGTGCTTATACTCTATTGGCTAAGAAAAGTGGAGGTTGGAGAATTTGAAAACACTCAAATTGTGACGTCGAAATTTGAAAGTTAGGAACATCTGCAGACCGGAATTTTACAAATATGGTAAAGGCGATGCGGTGGTTCAGTTTATGATAGGGTCGGTAGTTATAAAGTTTAGGGCGTTTAGGCGGCTTGGTAAATAGGCTCAAGTTATAAATGCAATCTGGGGACAATATGATCGTAGCAAGGAGTTTTAGCAGGCACTGAGATTCAGAATTTAACTGGTTATATTGCTAGAATGTGCGATGGGCAATGAATCAGCTTGGCGAACATTATCCGGTTTCTCCAAATCCCCCTTTTAATTCTAGCAGTGTCATTTTTTATCTCGCTATCACTCAAAAGGCAACGGAAGTCGAATTTTCAAAGCGCTTGTTATTAAAAATACTAAACTACTATAATGATCTTTTTTGTTTTCCTGATAAAAATTCTGCAATCATTCGTTTATATTAATATTAATTCCTTCTGGGTTGAACTCGAAAGTGTAGATTAAGGTGAAGACTCAATGAAACGATTCAATTTACTATAAACTCTGCTTATTTATTCAATGATTCTATATCATTTCATACATTTTGTCCCTGCCCTAACCTTGTTCTATAGGAAGTGGCTCGCTGCTCTCTCTCTCTTTTTATCGATTGGTGAAGCTATCATCACTCATATCCAACGCATGTTATCATCAAACGCGGTTCTAAAGAAACATGAATTTCCCTTTTCCGTAATCGCGATTTCAATTTAAATTATAAGTAACATTCATCAAGTGAATTTCGCCCTTTATCCTAATGCTAAGTGACATTAATCTACATTTTCGATAATGACATCGAACATAGTTTCGAATTATGTTCCAAAGATATAAATTTCTCCTTTTCAATAACAACCGTCGTGACGACCCCACATATACTTAGTAAAATAAATCTAATAATTGTTCATTGCAAGCTTGTATACATAGCCTAGCTCGCACGGCTCATATCTCTGGGTCCCCTCCCTTCTCCGCTGGTTCCTATGACCGCCTTCTCATCGACCGATGTCCCGGGTGTAGGTTTGTGGAAAGTATCACTTATTGCATAGGATAATGCTCTATGATTCTGATCGGAAAACCTGATTTGGTGAGGAGCGACCTAAATAGGATCTGTAACAGAACAAGAAACAAGTTGGTAGACTCTGGGTACGGTCTTGAAGATTCCCTGCTCGTCGTTCTGTGGTTCTATGGTTTGCCTTCTGCAATGAAAAGTCTGATTGGAGACTCCACGTTCGGCAGGGACCGGTCGAAGCCACGACTCTCTATCAGGCAGGCTGGAACCATCTTCCCCTGGAGTAGTCGACCCTCGTAGATATACGCTTTTCCCTAAGTTTATCGTCTAATTTCAGCTCGCTGCTTGCTCGTTCCACACGATAGGATGATCTGGAAGATCCTTTTCCCAAAGCAGGCTTTTATAGGCCTCTCCCCGCCTATGCTTGCAGCCCGAGCATATTCATCGTACCCCGACGATACCGGCCCCTATCTACGATCCATGCCCGCGACAAAAATACTATGAAAAGGGACATTACATTACATAGCTCGTAGCGAATTGCGGCCATCGCCGCTTTTTGCCCCTGGCTATGTAATATACTCTTGCATTCGCTTAAATAAAATTTCTGTGATAAGTAGCGTAATTCTTAAACGACCTCAAACACTATAGGAACCGTTGATTTAGACTTATTGGATAAGAACTAATACCATCTGAATATACAAGCTCTCTCCTTGTGAAATCGAATGAGAAAATGAACTGAAAAATTTACTAAAGAAGAACGAATAAGATTATTCATATTAAGCAAATTGTCCATAGATCATGCTAACGAACAAGATGAACCATCAAACACCAAGCAATATCGAATGTTATTTCAGGATCACAAGTTAATTTGTAATCGCATAAATAATAAGTTGAAATCTAGTGGAAAAGAGATTTGAGCTAAATAAATATTTGAAAAACAGGGAATTAACAAAAGCAGGATTTATTAAATGAAATCGAAACTCGCTATTGCACAGCTAAAAAAAGGTATATAGATGGTTGAAAACAAAACAAGGAATTGATTTAAATATACGGAGAAGTCTAATGGCATAATTGAAACACAGTTATACGAACAATTCAGAAGGTATGCTCTGCCGATTTTGAAAGTGATTGACGTCGGCGGTGGATGCTCTTGGCAGTCACGAACTGACTCTTAGGACGGCACCCTTGACGATCCGCTCCTCTCACTTTCACTGGCACCAGGCCCCTTCAGTGACGGATCGTCAACAGTATTTGCCCTGCTTACAAATTGCGTTCACGACACCCAAGGTCCCCTGTCTTGGAGAATCAACAATTACAATTACAACAACATTTTTCAATGCTGGGTTTAGCTTCAGGATTTCATCAAGTAGCTACAACGATAGGAGATTGAAACAAAACTGCTTTCTCTACAGCAAAAGTACGCTTCTAGTATAAAAGAATACCGATGGGTATTAAAAATTCTCTCGCAACTTTCCAAATATTAATTGGCTATGTACTGAGTGGATTACTATCTGGAGGACATCGTTATATTTTTAAAAACTTTGGACGATCATGATAGAACAATGGTGAGATTATTCAGAAGACTAAAAGAAGCAAATTTATTGCTACAACCTAAAAAATTTAAATTTTTGTGAATTGAAGTAGCTTTTTTGGGCCATATAATTGGTAAAAATGAAATTCATCCCATTCCTGAAAAACTCTAAGCTATTATGGAATTTCAAATTCCTATGAAAATACAATCTGTTAGCACATTTTTAGGATGAGTCGATTAGAATAAGCGTTTGGTACAGGATTTTTCGAAAATACCAAACCACTTCTCGATCTCCTAAAGAAAGGCCAACCTTTTGAATCGACAGATTCACAAAAGCAAAGTTTTCAAAAACCTAAGGATATATTACGTAAAGAACCCATACTAAAAATATTCTCATTTTGTGAAAACCTTCCGACTGTTGTCGGAAGGTTTCAGATTAAGTCACAGGAGCAATTACAGTGAACTTCCGTATATTTTTAAGACAGCCTATTTTAAAGTTAACTTAATTTAAACCACCTACATGCACTCATTTTAAATTGCGCAGTTTCGTCATCTCACACCACGGTCGCTGTACACTCTACTTCGCGTGGGTGGATGACCCATAAAAAAAGAGGCCCGAAGAGCGCCCTCGTTCGTTTAAATTGAGTATTTTTTCACGACGTCATTGGTACTCTCACCTCAAATTTCGAATAGTTGATTGCATTTCTCGCAACACTTGCAAAACTTGAAAAATATTACTATCGAGACCTTTATAACGTACCTTTACATTTCGGAGATTTTCTCCAAAAAGTCGTATGCAGTTGCAGTACCATGTACTAAGCTCCATAACGGCTAATATTTCTACCTATTGTCGTCATGCCACAAAACACACTATCCCGCGAAATATTTTCGTCTTTTTTTGATTCTATAATATTGATTTTTAGTTGGCAAATGGTCGTATGCCAACAAAAACACTAACGCTAATAAAGACTAACGGACCGCGACTTTTTCCACTCGCCCGAACCGTATCCATAATATTGCTTAATATATGTACTCGACAGAGTACTGGTGCACTCGGCCCTTCCAAGGCGAGAGTCGCAACCGTCTCTCGCCCTACGCGCTGAGAAACTGCGTGGGCCAGCACTTCTACGAATGTCGAGTGTATTTATTTGTATTGTTATTGATAGTATTTATTATTGATTCCAAATCACGCGCACTTTTCAGGTGAGAAAGTAGCGACCATCAGCGCATCGATACAAGAACGGGGCAGCCAATGAGCGTCATCGATAAAAATAAACTGCCCACTCGCGTTAAGGATGGGGCCCCCTCCAGCTTTGAAATAATTGGTCGTGTATGTTTCGAGGACCTTAAAATAAACGGAAGTTTACTGCATAACTCAAAACTGGGGTAATATGTATCAACCGATCTTTTATTATTCTAGAGCATTGACTCATTGTGAATTACAACTCACAAATACGGAAAAAGTATGCCTACTGGTAGTAAATGCTTTAGATAATTGTCGTCTATATTTATATGGACTTAAGTTTGTAGTACACTGTGATAAAAAATTACAGTAGACCGATTTGCCAAATGTTTAGTGAAGGTCAGAGAATACGAATACACATTTGACTGTCGACCAGGAACATTAAACCATTGGAACGAGGCCCTATCAGATAATCCAATTATCGAATCAGGAGATACATTAAATCCTGAAAATTCAGAAGATGAACAGAATTACGAATCTGGGCCTGAATCCAAACAAAAAATAGGAATCAGTGAACCTTTTAATCTAATTTACATCACATCAAAATTAAAACAATACCAGTATTTTTCCGCTCAGATCAAATGTAAGGGCTGCTAAAGAAGGCATCAAACAGAGCCTAGCAAAAGGTATTGCTCGATTTAATAAAAATAAACCCATATCGTCTAATATATTATATATTGAGCAACCTAGAAGTCCAGAACCTAATAAAGCAAGAATACTATTAGCTTCTGCAAGCCAAAAGTAAAAATCTACTAAAAAGGTGGAAATCGAAACTTTAAAAGGAAAATTTAGGAGACCAAAAGGTACAAAACATAACCCCCCCCCCCAAAAAAAATCCACAGATGCAAGTAAGATAGAAGAAAGTTCTATTGGAAAAAGTATTATGTAGAAAAAGGAGATCATGTTTATACTCAACGAGGAAGGCATAATGAAAAATTCCAGACATGCTATGAAGGACCATTCAAGGTCACTGGATTTACAAATAATCATAATGTAACAATGGAAACAGAAGGTGGTGCATTAATCACTAAACACATGGAAAAAGCTAAGACTGGACATATCTGACTAGAGATCCCCTTCCAAATTACTGATAATAACCTACTGAAAGATAATAATGGATACATTAATCTTTTCACAGATGGTTGGCTCTTGTATAAACTCAAATAAGAGTATTTTAATAAACAAAACTGAATTAGAAGAAATGGGACAAGCTTTGGAAAACAGAAAATATAATTTGTTACATACCGACATACACAAGGATTCATGGCAATGAAAAAGCGGATGAGTTCACTGTTAAAAAAATCTGATCGAAATTCAATATACATGTGAGTAAAGTCATTTGCATATACCGTAAGTTTAGTTTAATATACCATCATGTTGTAGAATCAATATACATGTATATTAAAGTCGGTAAAACAGAGTGCGTGAAAACACTAAGTTCTTTGATGCGTTCAAATCTTGTCAAATATTTAAAAACAAAATAGCAACCTTGAATTTTTCGACAAAATTCTTACTCATTATTGAAGTGCAACGTACGGGTGAAACGTTTTCTAAAATTCAATGTGAATGTTCGAATTTTGAAGTGAGTACAGGTGCTTGGATGTTAGGTTTGTCAATTATACTAAGTATATTACTAATACTAAGTATATACTAAGTATATTAAAATTGCAAAAAATGTTACATTCATAATTTATATACATTATACGTATTTTTTTTTGTTCTGTGACGTTTTTACTGGTTTTTTGAAAAATTTTGGATATAATTGACCCAATTATTCAAATTGTTTTGAAGAATTTTTTTATTAGCATTAGGGTCTTATGAATATACGAGTATTTAATTAAGAACGTGCATTTCCTAAAAGTTAAAATTGGCAAACGTTTCGACCACGGATAGGGGTCCTCCTTAGTGCCAGAAATTAAAAAAAAGAGAACAAAATAATAAACATAAAATAAAAGAAATCATGCATGAACTTACTGTTTCTACGTCGTGCAGCTGCTCTCTCGCTCTCTCCCTCTTTCTCTCTGTCTCCGTCAACTTTTCTGTTTCTCCCTCCGCCTCTCTATCAGCTCCCTCTCTGTGTGGACTTCCCGTTTCGTTGCAGAAGGTGAGGTGATTGCGGGTGAAGTAAAACACTCCGTAATCCCACAAACACGATATTCACACCCGCTCTATCATGGCATCTTGTTTACGTATCGTTCTATTACTCAAAGACGAATTAATTTGCCAGTCTGAAAATTAGGGGTCTGATAATAAAGAATCTCATCTTTCTTTCAAAAGTACTTCCAAGAAAAAAAAAGTGTCGAAATTTGAAAAAAGACAATTTTATTTTTGATTTTCAAACATTAGGGTCAAATTTTGACTTTTTTTAAATTGTTACGACCACCAGAAATTTTAAGAAATAGTTTATCATAAAAATTTTCACTGAAATTTTGTTTACGGCAATAGGAAAAAAGTTACAAATGTTTGAAAGTAAGGCTTTGCTTAAACAATCGAAAAATTGTACCCCTTCCACTTTGATAAATAACTATCACAATTAATTAATTTTTGGTGCGAGAAGAACTATCTAATATGACTACAATTGGACCAATTTTTAGCCCGATCGAACAACTTTCATTTTCGAGGTAGGTACACTTAAGAAATTATGCCCCATATGCGTTGTTGTTTTTAACGATAATTGTAACCGTTTATAGATAATCGCCTGATAAGGATAGCGGTCTGCTATCGAAACGTAGCGTTGTAGATACTAACCTTATTAATAAAGTCTGGAAGAGTCGTTAAGAATGGGGGAAAACATTTTATTTTTCGATTTGAAATTTTTATTAATTACTTTCCGGACTTAAAAAAGAAGCTTGGAGCACACCTTCCATATAACTTCAGAAGTTTGTCGGTGTTTGAATAATAATTAATTATTTCTGAGCGTATGAATGATCTACATCTATGCTTCACGAAGGACCAGCATGACTGTTTAATTTGCTATTAGTCATACATTCTCGGAAAGTGGCATCATCATCCCTTTCCACTTTAACTGGTATGGTGGTGGTGAGGGTAAATGAGAGTAAATGCTACAAATAGGGCAATCCGTGATGTTCAGGGACATGAGGAATGTGCATCTCAAAGAGCCATCTATAAGTACGGATACTGACAGTTTGTAATGGCCCTTGTGTGCAGAACTCTTCCGAAATTTCGACATCCTTTATCAACATCTGAATGATGTTAATAAAATTGAAGAAGAAGTAGATTATCTGAAGTTTTCCACTCTTGAAGGTATGTTTTTATACCTTTTTCAATTTCACTAGAGTTTTAATTTCAGAATACATTCAAACTAAATAAAGCATTTAAAGTTTAGAGAAGAATAAAAAAACAGTGGTGGCTTCCTCATTTAGGGAGAACTTCACAGGTGAGATTCCTACGGGAATAAACAAAAGTTTACTGTCTGTACTTTCTAAACTCTTTTCCAGCCTGCGAAAGAGTTTCGTCGCCGAGGGGAGATTTTCGATCGGAGGTTCAGCGAGTGCCGGGATTGAGCTCCCTCCGGGAATGAGCAAAGCTCCCTGTCCGAACTTTCCAAACTCGTTTCCAGCTTGCGAAAAAGTTCCGTCGCCGAGGGGACGTTTTCGGTCGGGGGCTCAGCGAGTGCCGGAATAGCTAATGCCCCCAGACGGACACGGGGGGGAGCTAGAGGAGAGAAACTCGGTGGGAATTCCGACGGAATAAAAAGCTGGACTTTCCGGGTCGTATGCCGGACCGAGAGAAGCTAACCAACAATCGGGATACTGCGGGTCGTATTCCAAACTGGCGGAAACCGGGCGCGGAGACGGTAGCCTGGGTTGAGGAACGGAACCGGGATTTGACGACTTTACGGTCACGGAAAGCGAAGGCGGAGATAAAGGCACAGTGGGAAGAGCGGAATTCGCTATTTCCTGAGATGTGAAGAGCTGCTGCTTCTTGCTTTTACTCCGTCTGCGATTTAAATGCTTCCGGGGTTTTCCGGGACGCTTGTAGGGTTTCTGGCAGACTACTTCGTGAGGTACACAAGACGTTCCGAAGGATGGACCTCCCGGTGGAAAATCAGGGACAGAAAGCGTAAATGAACCGGGCCGAAAATACTGCGACTGCCAAGCGGAATTCCGATCATCGGAGCCTATCGATTGGTTTAAAGAATACATGGAAGGCTAAAATCAATCCGACATTTTGATGGACAAAAACTAAAAAAAAACGAAAGTGGTCCGCGCAAAGGGCAGGAAAACGAGAAAAAAAATAATAAGCGCGACCCGTACACGAACGAAGAAAAACGCGAAAGATTCGTTCGAAAGTCACAACCTCGGGTAAATAACTCCCGAATCAAGCCCTTTCTTAGAACGTTCATTCGACAGTCCGGCGAATGGCAACCGCTGATCCCAAGCGAACGAACAAGGAAGAAATCGCGATCGCATCACGCACTACCGAGAAACGAGATGCAACTCTCGTCCGCAAAAATTTTCTGACCAAGTCAAAAAATAAATTATGAAAATTCCTGAAAAATTTGGCTGGACGCTAAAATTCGAACTCAGAATTTGATGATTCGCAAGAGGAAAGAAAAAGAAAACTGGTGGGAATAAAAAGAGCCGGAATTTTGAGTACCGAAAAATTGAATTTAATTAAAACATTCGGTGTACAACTTTAATCAAATTTTCGTGCTTCCCAGTGGTGGGGAGGACGATCGAGCTCTATCATCGATTGCCCGCTCCTCCCAACCGTTGGAATTTGGCGACAATTTGCTCTTCTTCTGTTCGCAAGAATTTTGTATTTTTCAGGCAGTTGAAGCCTACGCTGAATATAAAACATTTGAAAATCCTATTTCTAAAACAAACTTATTATAGAATTTCAATCCCCAAAACTTTAAAGGAGGCACCATTCTACTGTTATTCCCGACGAGCTACCGAAAATCAAAATCATCTTTTAATAAAAAAAAAAAATTACAATTAAATTCGCTGCAAACGTGAGCTCGAGATTTCAAAATTCGAATTTCCCAGGATAAGTTGGACGACTTATTTTCGGAAAAACGCGGAGCTTAAATCCCAAACCACATTTGATGATTAAACACGATGGTTGTTATTAATATGAATTATATCAGATTATTATAAAATATCTGTTTTTCTAAGGATATTCAATAATTGTTAGAGGGCACCAGACAGGGTGTGTTTCGGCTAGGAAAATTGGAAACTTCGATATTTTTTTCTAATTTTTTCTTCCACCACCAATATCTTGAAAGTGACCGAAGGATTTCTAAAAATAATGATTGCATTTTCTTTAGCACTTAATAATATTTTAAAAAGCGGTTTTTTACAGTAAAACGTTTTTCATTAACATGATTCAGAGTTGATGCAAGAATATAAAAGATACATTGATTCGAGACGAATCAATTGACCTATAATAGCAATACATTTCATTAAAGAGTAGGGAAGTTATGGTTATTTATATATTTTGAAAATCGGTTTTTCATAGTAAAACTTTTTTCATTAACATAATTAAAAGATAATACAAGAACATAAAAGATTCCTTGGTTCGAGACGAATCGATTGATCTATAATATTGATATATTTTATTGAAGAGTAAGGAAGCTATGGTATTGCATAATATTTGAAAATACGGTTTTTTATAGTAAAACTTTTTTCACTAACATAATTCAAAGTTGATACCCGAATAAAAAAGATTCCTTGGTTCGAGACGAATCGATTGACCTATAATATCAATAGATTTTATTGAAGAGTAAGGAAGTTATGGTCATTTATATTATATCAAAAATCTATTTTTATAGTAAAAATGTTGTCATTCTTATAATTCAAAGTTGTTGTAAGACTAAAAAAGATGTGTTGATTCGAGACGAATCGATTGACTTATAATATTGATACATTTTATTGAACAGTAAGGAAGCTATGTTAATGCATAATATTTGAAAAAACAGTTTTTTATAGTGAAATTTTTTCATTAACATAATTCAAAATTTATTCTGAAATTTTGTTCAAAATTCATCTTTCTTCGTTGAATTCCACTGTTTTTTAGTAGAAAATTGAAATAATTTTTGTTTATAAATTGAACCTCTTGGTTGAAAGTTTAATTTGGTAATTGAAAACTTAACTCTTAACCTAAATTAACTTAGCATAAAGTTGGCAAAGGGATAGGGTGAGATAGAATTCCCCCCCCCCATTTTTCAGCTCGAAAAATTACCATTTTAAATACAACATTTGATTTGTCTGATTTGTCATTGTATTTTAAAAATTTTTTGTATTATTTTGTAATTTTGTACTTTTTGTAAATTTCTATTCTTTAATTGATCAAAATGAAAACTTTAGTTTGTCAATTATTTAAAAAACCAAAAATGCTTCCTCTATGAGGAAGCAAATACATTTGCTAACGGGAAGAGGTCCAATGTGCTTGAAGATCAGAACGTTCAAATGAACGAATTTTTTTACTGATGACTTTTAAACTAGAAACAGTGCTGAAATACTAATTTATTTATATAGAAAATTACAGACTACAAAGAAAACTTATATTTTATTATTTTAAATTGTAATTGAAACAATATTTGTAGATAAAATAGAATAGGGAAAAAATATTTCGTTCATTTGAACATTCAGAACTTCAGGTACATAGAGGTCCATTAAGCTAGCACCTCCACAATCGAATTTTAGAATTTTTCATAACTCAGAATTTTGGGCTTTTTTAGGGCCTTTTTTAGGCTCCAATTAAAATTGTTGGGCTCCTTTACTTTTTCCAAAAAATCAATTTTCTTGTGGAGGTGCTAGTTTACATTAAGCTAGCACCTCCACTTCCTAAAAACACAAAATAATAAAAACGAAATTCCACCAGAATTTTGGGTTTTTTTGGGCTCTTGGAATCCACAAAAAAAATTCCCCAAAACAACCCTGAAGCTCCAAAATCAACCCCCTTCACAAAATTTGAATTTTCCGGGAATATTTTTGGGCTTTTTTCGGGCTCCTCTAAAATATCTACTCCGATTTTTGGGCTCCAACCCTTAACATTAAAAATCAACCCCTTAACATACGCAGATATGACTTTGTCAAAAAATAATCTTTTTGAGAATTTTATAGTGTGGATAGAGTCTCTGATTTTGGGCTCCTTGAAAAGACCCACACCGATTTTTGGGCTCCAACCCTTAACATTAAAAAGCAACCCCTTAGCAGAACTCAGATATGACTTTGTCAAAAAATAATATTTTTGGGAATTCAACAGTGTGGATAGTATCTGATTTTTGGGCTCCTCGAAAATACCCACTCTGATTTTTGGGCTCCAACCCTTAACATTAAAAATCAACCCCATTAAAAAAAAAAGTTTCAATAATAGTTGAATTTTCAAGTAAAAATCTAAAAAATGTGAATATTGCTCAATTTAGAACATTTAAAATTGCAGTTGATGAATTTTGAATATTCTTTTTTTTTTATTCAGGCATTTAACTTTGTACATTTTGACTAAAATGTGTGAATCTTCTAATACTTATTCAAAAAGTACTATATATTTTGTAACTGTTCCAATTTTTCAACTTGCTTTAAAAATTTTCATTTAAAAATTTTTTTAAAGATTATTTATTTTTAATGATCTGCACTTGAAACGTGTACATGAAAGGGGAAAAAGGGGAAGTTTTTTGAGAATAGGAAGAAAAAAGGGAAATTTCAAGATAAAAGGGAACATAAGAAAAAAAGGAGAAAACTATACACCCTGTAATTATGTTTATAATTTTAATTATATCATACTATATTATGTTATAACTGTATCATATTATAACATATCATATTATATATGATCAAACATATCATATTATATTATAAATTTTTATATTAAAAAACATTAAACAGATTTTCAAGTGAACATATTTTAGGAACGCTTTCTTGAACCCTTCCTATTTGAAAAATTCAAAAAATATTTTATTTCAGTCATATCTACGTGGTAAAAAAAGTCAAATCTACGTGTAGTAGGTATTTTCGAGGAGCCCAAAAATCAGAGACTCCATCCACACTGTTAAATTCCCAAAAATATTATTTTTTGACAAAATCTTATCTGCGTTGTGCTAAGGGGTTGATTTTAAATGCTGAGGGTTGGAGCCCAAAAATCGGAGTGGGTATTTTCGAGGAGTCCAAAAATTAGAGACTCTATCCAAACTATAAAATTCCCAATAAGATTATTTTTTAAGAAAGTCACATCTGCGAGGTAACAAGTGGTTGATTTTTAATGTTAAGGGTTTGAGCCCAAAAACCGGAGTGGGTATTTTCGAGGAGCCCGAAAATCAGAGACTCTCTCCACACTGTTAAATTTTCAAAAATATTATTTTTTGACAAAGTCATATCTGCGTTGTGCTAAGGGGTTGATTTTTAATGTTAAGGGTTGAAGCCCAAAAATCGAAGCGGATATTTTCGAGGAGCCCAAAAAAGCCCAAAAATAAGCCTGGATTAAATTCGCGAAAAATTCAAATTTTTTGATGGAGGTTGATTTTGGAGCTTAAGGGTTGTTTTGGGGAAATTTTTTTGTGGATTCCAAGAGCCCAAAAAAAGCCCGAAATTCTGGTGAAATTGCGTTTTTATTATTTTGTGTTTTTAGGAAGTGGAGGTGCTAGCTTAATATAAGCCAGCACCTCCAAAAGAAAATTGATTTTTTGAAAAAAGTAAAGGAGCCCAAAAGTTTTAATTGAGGCCCAAAAAAGCCCTGAAAAAGCCCAAAATTCTGAGTTATGAAAAATCCTAAAACTCGATTGTGGAGGTGCTAGCTTAATGGACCTAACGGAAGCAAAGTGCTCGTGAAATGAGCACCATATAAATACAAATACAAATAAAGTGGAAACACTCAAGATCGAATTCACAGCTAGTTTGTTTGGAAACTGAACAATTGGTTAAATTCTTTTTCTGAATTAATTGAAAAATCTTCCTCGGTTGAAAATTGACCTCTTTGGTTTAAAATTTAACTATTTTCTTAAAAATGCCTTTTTTGGTAGCAAATTATTTGTTTGTTTGTTGAGAATGCATCTTTTTTGTTTGAAAATTCAACTAGTTGGTTAAAAGTTGAACTACTTAACTAACAAATTATTTTTTGTTCAAAGAATTTTTTTTTAATTCAAGTCTGGATGTATGCACCTTTTAGGTACAATGGGACTTTGGACGTGCAATTGGGGCTAATTTACGGTGGATCCCAATGGTGCCATTTACACTCTCTTGACGACTAATCCGGTGCATGTGAACTGGGGTGCAGAGCCGCACCCCGGGGACCATCGCCATGCCATGCCAGTGCAATCGCATCGCGCGGGTACGAAAAGGAGGATCCGCAACGCACCCCCAATGCAGTTTGCGTCGCGACGCGTCGCATCGCGTGCTTTATGAGCGTACATTGTCATCAGACGCTTCTAGTGCTGGCAAATGACCACCCTCCACGCTGCTCGACAGCCAAGCTACCGCGAATTACTGCAGCACTGTAAATTGTACATTGTACATCTACCAACTGCCGCTGTGCTACTCTAAGATTAATTCCATTTTCTGTTCATGCGGGCCTGTCTTACTGTCAAACCGAAAAAAATGGGGAAAAATGATCGAAAATAAAAGGCAGAGAGGTTTTCACTTAAGTCCTAATTCCCCACCTGCTGAGCAGGGTTGCTACAAAATCCCAATTTTAAAAGTGCCTGACTTTTCCCTGACCAATTTTTTTATTTTGCCTGACCGTCCGGAATAAAAATGCTTCGACTTGATTTCAGGTATAAAAATAAGCTTACACCTAGGAGATGAGTAATGTTAATGCAAATAAATTTTTTGTTTCTAAATTTATCTTCTAGTCCCAAATAACTCATGGTATCAAAACTTTTTAAACAATTGACAACTAAATTATGTAACAAATGAAAAATACCTAGATGGAATATGTATTATCATCGGAGCTGGTAACGATCAATCATATGTAGATACTTTCATAGACCATGAAACTGGTAATCTACAATATCGATTTAAGATAACTCCTTAAATAACAGAAATTCTTAACGTCATTTCGGACTAGACGGAAATTGAAAATTTATAAATTTATAATTTCTAGAAAAAGATCTTTCTCCTTCGCTCCGGTGGGATTCGAACAGCACGTCTTCCGATTGCCGGTCGGGTGCTTTAACCACTAAGCTACTAGAGAGATCGAAGGCAGATACTTTTTCTAGATAGACGCTTTTCATGGCAAGGTGTTGTGTTTAGAAAACATATCCATCTAGTCACAAATGACGTTAAGAATTTCTGTTATTTAAGGAGTTTCACAGTTCGTTTAAGTTACCTACATATGATCGATGTTTACCAGCTCCGATGATAATACAGATTCCATCTAACTTAATTTGTTTTCTAAACCTATTGTTTAACGTTTCAGTGGGATATTCTAGCTTGATTTGATATTTGGGCATTTTGTGTAGTGGCAACAGGAAACTTCAAAGCCCAAAATTATCTCAAAACAGGGAAAATAAGGTGATTATTCACGAAAATAGGGGCATACATTTTTCTAAATTACATTAATGTACAGGGTGACTTTTAAACCCAAAAAAGTGAATTTTCAGCAAACAAAAAATTAATTTCAGATAAAATATTGCATTTACAACAAAACAGGTGAACTTTCAAGCAAAAGAGACGAATTTTCAACAATACAGTTGAATTTTCAACCTAAAAAGATGATTTTTTTTTTAAAAATGGTCAAATTTTCAAACAAAAAATATTACACTTCCACCACAAACAGTTGCATTTGCAACCTAATAGTTCATTCTTCAAGCCAAACGGACACATTTGTTAGAAGACAGTTGAATCATCAACTAAAAAATATGTGCTTGAAGTTCAGAACGTTCAAATAAACCAAATTTTTTATTGATGACTTTTAAACTAGAAACAGTGCTGAAATACTAATTTATTTATATTGCAAATTACTGATCGAAGAGAAAACTTATATTGCATTATTTTAAATTGTAGTTGAAATAATATTGGTAGATAAAATAGAATAGAGAACAAATATTTCGTTCATCTGAACGTTCGGAACTTCAGGTACATCTAAAAAACAAGAATTTTCAACCAATAAATTTTCTACCAAAGAAGATAAATTTTCAATCCAAAGGGACGCATTTTTTGTCCAAAAAGACGAATTTTCAACAAAACAGTTGAATTTTCGACCATATGGTCGAATTTGAAAAAAGATTAAGCTTAAACCAAAAACAGTTATATTATCAACCAAATGGTTACATCTGCAACCAAATACCTCCATTTTCCAGCTAAAATTTTCAAGAAGATACTTGAATTTGTATCCAAATAGTGGAATTTTCAACTAAATGGTCGATTTTTCAAACAAAAAAGATTAAACCTCCGCCAAAAACAGTTGCATTTTTATGTGCTTGAAGTTCTGAACGTTCATATGAACGAAATTTTTACTGATGGCTTTGTAAATTAGAAGCACTGCTGAAATGTTAATTCGTTTACATGGCAAATAATAGATTACAAAAAAAAACATCCAATGCATTATTTTAATTGTAGTTGGAATAATATTTGTTGATAAAATAAAACTGGAAAAAAATATTTCGTTCACTTGAACGTTCTGAATTTCAGGTACATTGCATTTTTGACCAAAAAACGATTTCTTTAAAACACAGTTGAATAATCGACCAAGGAAGACGAATTTTCAATCAAGAAATTTTCTACCAAAGAAAATGAATTTTCAACCAAATAGTTACATTTATAACCACTTAGTTACATTTTCCAGCCAAAAAGACGAATTTTTAAAAAGACAGTTGGATTTTTAATCAAATAGTTGAATTTTCACCCTACAGCGTTTTTTTTCATCAAATTGCTGAGTTTTCAAATGAAACAAAATTTCAAGTAAAAATGGAATAGTTAACTTTTCAACCAAAGAAATGAATTTTCAACTCAAATAATGAATCTTCAACCAGGAAAATGAATTTTTAACAAAGTAGTTCGACTTTTAGCCTCGCAATTGAATTTTCTAACGACAAAAAAGATTACTTCTGAACGAAAGATGTTCATATTTCAAGCAAGAAAGTTTTTTATTTTGAATCAAATACAGTTAAGTTCATGAAAAAGGCGAATTTTCAACAGGATTGTTGATATTTCAAACCAAAAAAGAATTTTCAGTGAAGAAAGAACAAAAATTTAAACTAAATTGTTTATTTAGAATTTTTTTCTGATTTGTGATATAAAAAGCTCATTTCTCGATTTTTCCGGCTACTGCTTTCTTCCTTAGAGCCCCGTTTTGAGTTATTCACAAAAACAATTTCCTTTATAAAAAAACAACAGGAGGCTCTTTTGGTTAAAATAGGTCTAGAAACATTAATAAAACTTCCAGGGACATGAAAGTTAAATCTATTGCAAAATTCAAAATTCGAAATGACGATAAAACACGAGAAGAATTAAAATATTTTAAAAGAAAAATGATATACATAAAATTATAAAACTTAATTGAATCATCCGTAAAAATATTAAGCTGGTCACGGAAAAGACATTTTAAACCAGATTTTTTTGTGCTAAATTGATGTCAATCAAAAACGCAAAAATAAGCAAATTATCAAAAAAATTAGGATGCCCCCATTTCATTTACTGTAGATTCAGAATTTTCGCATTCTATTCCGTGGCCTTTAGTTTCCGATGAAATTTCAGGACGTTTTCTAATTTTGCAACTTTTGCTCAACTTGTCGCAACCTCGGTCCCAATTCGAAACCCCTAAATGTTGAACTAAAAACTTCTGAACAAAATTACCTGGGATAAAACATGCATGACTTATTGTGGAAATTTTTGAAAACCGTTCAGAAATGTCAAAACAGTACTCGAGTTTCGTTGCACGTAGAGAGCGAATGTTCTTTTTTTGAAAATCCAGATCAGTAATTAGACTTGGAATGAAAATGGAAGGACATCTCGGTTTCATAAATCCTGTTGCATCGAATTCAACTGATTGAGAGTGATGAATCTCTAGATTTGTGATATGGCTGACCAATACTGGCCGAATCTACTTGTTTGATTTGTAGGTTTCCGAGAAGCAACTATCTATGTAAAAAAAATTCAAATAATAATTCCAAATTATAATTTTATAATTTATATCCATTTCTTATAATATACAAATTATTATCATTTAGAAGACTTCTATCAGTCTCTATAATGTGCGCTAGCGGCGAAAATTATCTACAAGCCTATTTTTCGAGCTGACGCTAAAGTACCTTATTTTTTACAATATTAAAATTAAATTTGTTATCGTATCAGCCCTAAAGGTAATAAAATTCTGCATCTTATAAGCCCAAGTAGAAGGTAAAATGCCAATTTTATAAAATGATATTACAAAAAGCCAAATATCGATATTTTCGAAAAATTATAATAACTTTGGAAATAATTAACGTTTTTTAAAGTTCTTGGGCTCATTTTCAAGGTAAGTCTATCCGTAGCACTCAACAATTTCAAACAATTTATCTCTACGACTTTTTTCGATAAATAGAAAATTGTCCGAGTTGTAGCATTTCCAACATCCCCACCCCCCTCCCCACAAAAAAAAACAAAAATAACATTTTAAGCGAAACAAAGCACGATATGAATAAAAGTCAAGAGAAGAAAAACGTTACTTTTTGAAAGCCCTATAAGATCATCATAACGACTTTTTGAGTTTTCTTGTCAAATCGAAGATTCAAATTTTGATCGCACCAAAAATAATGAAAAATAAAAAATTCCATTTTGCGGTCAAACTATGCAAGGTACGGGAAAAAACGAATCAGCAAGAATTTATCACGCAAGAAGGAGCTAAAAATTGGTTAATAATCATTTTTTGATAGGATGCGTAGTTTTTGTTTCATTCGTAAAAAAAAAACATTAAAATTTAAAAATTAAATTTTTGGGCAAAGGACATAAGCTATGAAAAATATGAAGACAAGAGTTGCTCTCCCGAAAAAGAGTGAAATCGCATCCAAATTTGTCATCAATAATGTTTTGATATGATTCGTAGTTTTTGTTTTAATCGTAAAAGATTATGTTCAGAATAAAAAAATTATATTTTTTGAAAAACGACAAAAGGTACAAAAAAAATTAGCGACAAAAGTTATTAACCCAAAAAGGATCTACAAATTTGTTATTAGTAGACGAAAAAAATTAAAAGACAAAAGTTGTTCAACCAAAAAATATCTACAAATATGTCATAAACTCTTGTATAAAAATATATTGAATATAAAAAAGTTGACTTTTTAGAAAAAGGATACAAGCTACAGAAACATTTTATTTATTGAAATTTTTCGCCTAAATTATACCTACAAATTTTCTTAGAACCACCTTATCGTATAATGCGTATTTTTAGTTTAAATCGTAAAAAATAACATTTAAAATAAATTAAATTTATAAATAAAAGACACAAGCTGCAATAAAATGTTTAAGGACAATTTTTTTTTAATACGACACGCACTCTTTTTTTAATTATAAAACAAAACAATGAAAATACTTTTGTTTCAATACCAATGCGTATTATGAATTGTAATAATATAAATTTATTGAAATGATACATTTTTCGGGGTAGCTGAGAATTAAAATTTGTGCAAAATAAGGAGCAAATATTAAAGTAATCATGAAAAATAAAATTTGTACGTTATTTTGCAATGTCTGAATAAAAAGACCCAGAAAGAGGTACAGAAATAAATATAATATACATTTGATATAACAGAGTTGAACATAATGTGGAAAAGTTCATATTTTGGGAAAATCGAGTGCGAAGCACGAGATACGTGATGAGGATGTGGTCGTCAAAGTCTAAAGAGCTTTAACAAAAGAGAATTCACAATCACCAAATTACAGTTGTCTATGCTTTGACCTTTAATTTTAAAAGGCTTGCGAACAAATGTGGGGGAATACAAAGACCGAGCGCGATGTTTAAAAAAAATTTCGAGGTATTTAACAATTTTTTAAGTTTTGTGACTTTTCAGCCCCAAGATATGAATAATTTAGAAAAATACTATGAAGACCTAATTTCAAAAAAAGCTCACAAAATTAAAAAAATATTAATTATTTCCAGAGTTACTCCAATTTTTCGAAAAAATCGAAATTTTACGTTTTTTGCAATATATTTTTATTAAATTGCAATTTTGCCTACAATTTGGGTTTGTTGACTCATAATTAACACACGATAGTTAATAAGACGCAGATCTATAAAATTGAATTAATTTTAATTTCAAATCTTCAAAATTGAATTATTTTTAATTTTGAAAATTGAACTACTGCCAAAAAAGGCATTCAAAATTGCATCATTTTATATTATGCGTATTAAATATTAAAGACTCTTTAATTGCAAATATTCATGATTGAATAATTATAAATTGCAAATCGTTAACATTGAGTAACTTTACATTATAATCAAAATAATACTATAATTCAAAATAAAACTATACTAAAAAAAAATTCAAAATTACATACCTCTAAATTATAAATCTTCAAAATCGAATAATTTGTAATTCTATATTTTCAAAATTCAATAAATTTCAACGTCGACTCTTCAAAATGGTAGAACTTTGAATTATAAATCTTTGAAATTGAAAAGGCTTTAATTTTGAAAATTTGCAATTCAAGATTATGACCGTTTTAGGTTTTAGGAATCAATATACTGTAATTGTGTAGATTCGCATTTAAAACTTCTTTACTTTTTAAGATAAGGAATTTTTTTTGCTAGTTTAAAGTAACTACTTATTTTTTATGGATTGAAGTATATATTTTTATTAAATGAACTTTTCGACTTCGATTTAGGCCTATTAGACGCAGAATTTTACCTTTCGTTCCATTATGGGGACACAATGTCATGTTGATTTTACCGAATTAATTTCAAAGGAGAAACCTATTTTTTTTAAACAAAAAAGCATTATTTTTCCATTTTTTATGATTATTTTTTAAATTTGAGGGTAAAATGAGTTTTTTGCCAATTTTACTTCAAAAAGTTCCATTTGTTTAATTTTTGAGATATTAAGGTTTTTCTTGTTTCAGTTTGCCAGTTTTTTGCACTCTTTCAAAATTTAAAACCACAATCTAAATATAAGAAAAAATTGTGAAGTTATTTCGACTTTTTGAAAATAAAAAAAAAAATTCTCAAAGACCCCATCTTTTTTCCTTAATTTTTTTAAAATAACATGATCTAATATTCGCTTCATCTTACGATAAGTTTCCCATTTGCTGTTTTTTATTCTTAGCAGAACAAAATTATTTTTGATTTTTTTTTCAATCTTGCCATTTTTGCAATTTTTTAGATTTTAAGGTTTTTCTTGTTCCAGATTGTCAAGTTATTTCACTCTTTTGAAACCAATGAGAAAAATGAAGAAAGAATAAAAAATGGTAAAGTTATTTCGATTTCTTGAAAAATTAAAACACGAAATTTTCTGAAAGCAGTTATCTTTTTTTCCCTGAAATTTCCAGGACTGATAAGTAATATATAGTCAACTCGCCATACATTTTCAACCTGGGGTGTACTTATACCGTCGCAGACTGGCCACCCATCTCACGGTTGTGAGACGTGGTTACAGCTGAAATTTTACCGCGATTTCGCTGGGAGTGAGTGCAATTTTTAAGATTAGCACCTGCTCCCGGCGAAATCCTGCGGTCGTCCTTATGACAAAGTTTTAATTATATATGTATGTATGTAAATGATAATATTTATATCAATAATAAATTTGTACGTAAAAATATAGCAGAATTCATATAGATAATGCATGTAACCAACATGAAGTAAAAATGATACACGCTTATCACATAACAGTCATGTCACATTGTTACATAGCAGTTACTGATGTGCCTTATGCACAGCTTACAAAACCACACAGTCACGCCGTTACATTACACTTACGAAACACTGTAAAAAAATTGTTATAGTTCATGGGTGTAACCAAGTTACATAACAACTGTTACATTCTTCTTCTATAACAATTACGTCGTACTGCTACAGAATTGTTAGAATTTTTTATGGAATTGGTACATCTTTTTTGGGTAAAAAAATTTTGGCCTGAAAAAATGATTTTTTAGTGACATTTTTTTCGAAAACTAACTCTTGAAGATTAAGTTATCTGCGGAACTAAAAAAAAACTTTTTCGTAACTCTAATATTACCGCAATAACAGCAATAAGAGTTTCTTGTATAAAAATTGCTTCCTGTGAATTTGAAGTATAAAATAGTCGATATTTAAATAAAGATGTATCACATTTCCTGAAAAAGAAGGTAGCAAGTTGCTTCCTATTCCAGGCTGATTTCTTGAATTCCATTCTTTGGATGTATCCTAAGTATTTTAAAGCTGAAAATAAAAGTATGTGATCTCATGCGTAATGATTGGGAAATGAAGATGAAACTAGAAATGTTTATTAATTGAATTAACATTGGCGCTTTAAATGTGGCCAACGATAAATTCGCACATAGCTCTCAGTAAACGAATAACATACTCTGGATGATTTGTACAGACTTCAAATCTCTGCCAAATAACTTTAAATTCATAGTGTACCCGATTGCCTTTGGTCACAAAATTCCGTAGTGTAGAATAAAGTACAATAAATATGTGTCAACCTTGGGAGACACTAATTGGGGTGATATCAGATTTAAAACAAAGCTTTATTTTTATTTTTGCGAATAACTCAGTCTAATGTTATTCTTAATGTGTCGAATTTCATTTTTTAATTCGCAGAAAAAAAATCTTCACAAAAAATACAATTTTAAAAATAATTTCACTAAAAAATCAATTTTTCAGGCCATATCTTCTGGACTATTTGTGTTTGGCTATTGTTTTTTATGGGCACTAAATTACAAGGTTTACGCAGACAAAATATCAATATGACCTTTTCTCTAAGAAATGTATATGATAAATTGTCTATAAAATGTCAATAAAATTAGCTATTTGTGAAAAGAACGTAACGATTTTTTAACTTTTTCGCTTAATAGTCATGAAGAGGTGATCGATTCATGATCGTGGTTCATCAATATGTAACTTGACGCGGTAGTGTTAGCCAAACCGGTAATGATAAACGAAAACCGGGCAGTATTGGACATCGATATCGGGCAGTGTTAAATATGTTTAAAAAGAACGTATGGTATGTATTATATAAATAATAAATATATATAAAATCAATAAATATGTAATAATTAAAATGTACATTTTTATGAATATATATACTTAAGTAAGTATTTATATAAGTATCTACATTCAGAAAGAGAAATTAATTGTAACAATGAATTACCAATGCGCGGCCTATTCGAAAATGATGACTTCAATGATGTTCCTTTTAGTTTTATTGTAGCATTACATTATGAAAAGGAGATTAACTTGAAAACTCAATGAATACACAAAATATTGTCAAAACATCTTTGTAAATACTAATTATCAATTTGTCTCCTATTCTACAATGATAACTTCCACGAGTTCAATTACCTTTTTTTCACCATCCGAAGAAGGTGAACCGCCAATCGAGCAGTATTGTAATTTCATTCGAATACATCCTAAATCAGAAATATACAAACAGAAATTTTGACGAAAATATTTTCCAAACTTATACCAGTTTCTTCTTATTATTGCCGGATAGGATGTATTTTATTCTATTTTCAATCAATTCCCTCCTACCCGCAATAATTTCGCAGTCTAGCAAAAAAGGTATTCATTTCTTTAATTTAATCATTCAGCATATGATAGTCTTATAGAACTATTAAAATCATTGATCTGCCTCACATATTGTGATTTGCCATGAATCGCTCATATATAATTAAATGTTAAACAAAATAATTTTTTTTTTCAAAATTGAATAATACTTTTTAAAATATAAAATTTGCAGTACGATTGTGCCAGAGAAAAAATGAAACAAAAATTGATTTTCTTTACGACGTGGAACACCTTTATAGAAAATATGTCATGACCCTGTGAAAATGTTTCTTGTATATTTACATGTCACTTTCACGAGTCTGCTTCAATACAAGCAAAACTAATGCCAATGACGTGGCTGAACTAGTTTCACACAAAGAATAAAATGCTTTAGAGTCGCACAAAATTGCTGGCCATACTATGAGTGCAATATGCAGTTTTTTTATGAAGCTCGGTAGTTCACGATACAATCAGCAGATTGCTACCCAAGGCAGTTCTCCTTCGATCGTTTTCGACTGCAAAAAAGCTCCACAATATGTGTCAAACGCTCAGAAACCTTCAGCTGAGCTACACATGTCACAATGTCATGACATGTATACTTTCTGTCTCGTCAAAGTTTTACCATCATTTTTTTAAAGACTGTTCAAAGCCAAACCTCATAAAATGTGTTGCATCAGGACCATGAACATTAGAAGAGCGAATAATGCGTTGAGAAGGCATTTGAAAACATCATCTTTCGTCTACGCAATTTTTGGATCAGGTACGTTGTTCTGGAACAACTCGGAATTCACGAAGACAACTTTTCTTCTTCGGATTATTCAGGCGACAATGATTATGCGTCCCATCCAAAAGTATGTCCTCATGGCTATCGGCACATTTGCAAATTCGAAGAGAAAATTACACCACTGTCTCTGGCTCGGATTTATGCTTCTTCATGTTACAAAGATGTTCGCCATGTTCATCAATGGCATTCGAGAGCGAAACCTCATCAGCTCTGCTTTAAACGACGTTGTAAGGATTGACAAGAATATTCAAGAATTTTCAACGAAGAGAGCTCGAAGTTCCTGGTTGTACAGCTACAAGCTCTACTTTGTAGACATAATTGGCCTCGCTTTTCTATGTGGTTACCATATAATCAAGAGCATGAAAGGTGATGTCTCAATATTTATAGACATCACGTTTTTCATGAGAGTCCTCTGCGTACTGATGCACTCATCCTTCTGTAAATTCGTCTATGTGACGTTCCACCTTTTTAGGAATACGAACGAGCAATGTCTCTTCTTAAAAGAATCAGGTCTGTCGCAAAGTCGCACAATTCACTCGATCAGAATTCTTACTGTACAACACCGCTCGATTGTTAGAGTGTGGAGGAAGTTAGTACAGTTCTATGAGCCGTATTTACTCTTCGAAGTATTGAGTGTCTTCCTCGACATGTTGTACATCACAAATAAGGTTTATTCGTACTGCTTGGATAAGCCCAGAAGCGTATCAGATTTGCAAGTATGGCACGTACCCATTGGAGCATTGTGGTCCTTGTACGAGATGATATCGATTTGCACGCTTTGCACCAAGGTGGCTGTTGAGGTGAGACAAGTTTCTTCTCATTGATTGCTTTTCTATTTTATAGTAATATTTTTGTCGCAGTGCTAGGAATTTTCTGTGTATATTAAATGTACCAGTATCTATTACGTAAATTGTATATGAGGGTGACCCAAAAAAGTTATACATGTTTTCTTTGGCTGTCTCATCCCCCTATTTTCTTTCATTTGGTGTAAAAATAATTTTACAATTTTTTTTAAATTAGAAAAAATTTTTAACCCGTAGAATTTTTTGGTATGTAAAAATAACAAATGACTTACGCAAAAAGAATTAATATAACAACAAAGTGTTGGTAGGTATTACTAAAAACAATATTAGCCGAATTTCATTCACAATAATATCCCTAAATGTGACAAAACTTCCCTCTACAGGGGGCTGAAAATTTATTGTGTGATTTTTTCATACTACTCATATTGACAAAAAATTTCTTTAAACTTCTTTAAACTAATCCCTAGAACGATATTTTTCTTGTTTCACAGGTCTTCACATGATTTCTCTTAAGAATAATTCCTAGAATTGATTAAAAAAAAAACTTTAATTGTAAAATACGGTATTTTTGCGGAAGGTTGTTATGTTTGGCAAGAATGTCATAAACTGAGCCTGGGACTTATTATAAGGTAATATCACATCATAAACAATTTAAAAAAATAATTTTTTTGATAACTCAGTTTTTTAAATAAATCAGCAACACAAATTAGAAGAGGAAACCCTTATATTTAACAGAATCTCCTCGAAAAATTAAAACAGAAACAAAATATGTGTTACTTATGTGTAAAACTTAGATCAACAAAATGTAAATAAAATATTTTTTGAATTGTGGTATAGTTATTATCAGGTGATATTACTTTTTAATGTGTCCCGCAGACTTATTTTCTGACATCTTTGTAAAACACTTACTCACATTACGCAAAAAGACGGTATTTTACGATTTTTTTTATTAAGGGTGGTTTGAAGGCTCAAAACTGGACAACATGCTGTCTTTAAATGATTGAAGAAACTATTACATATCTATGCGATATTTCTGAAGTCATTCTAGAACTTATATTACGAGAAATTATGTAAAGAACTGTGAAAGAATTAAAATATCGTTGTAAGGGGTATGTTTAAAAAATTGAAGGGTAGTTTTTCGAAGCAGATTTTCAATAATTCAAGGCTGAAAATATTTAAGGTATATGAAAAAAGTACATTATAAATGTTTAACTCCTAGAGAGATTGTTTTTACACTTTTAGGGCTAGTATACTCAATAAAATTACCGTAATATAATTTTTAGTGATGCCTACCATAATTTTATTGTCATATTTTTAATTTACATAAGTGATTTGTCATTTTTACAAAAAAAAAAAAAAAAACAATAAAAAACACTTTTTTAGGATTAAATGACCTTTGGACCACGAATTAAACTTTTTTTTTATTCATAATAAATTGCACAAATATTTCTACATCAAGTGAAATAAAATAAATGGGGTGAGACAGCAAAAAAAACGTAATTTCTTCGGCCCACCATATTGTATACCCAGCCAAATGAAAATAATGAAAATTTATTTATTAAATCAAATAAGTCTCTCACATTAGAGCTTCTCTTAGTTATTATTGATAGCAATTTAAAAAAATATTCTGTTAAAATGAATCTGTATTTTTTCAAAGCTACATAAGAGTGAAAAATCTCAATACTTTTAGGTTTTATTTTCCCTAGGATGTATGTAAAATGCTCTGTGACTACGAATAGCAAGAAATAAAATAAAGAGAAAGGTTAGGCTCTTCAAAAAAGCAGCTTTTCATTTTTTTAAAGAAATTGATCATTTTTTTAATTTCTAAATTTTTTTAAGGTTCTTGTCAGGTTTTAGAGAGCGTCAGTATCTCTTACAGCAATCAATAAATACATTTGAAATATACTGATTTTGTTCCTAGAGATGACGTTAAAAAAATCTATAATTGTTGGAAGCTTCTTCAAACAATTCAAAGATTCAGAATTTCGTGAAAAAAATTATTTGACTATATCCAAAAAATGATTTTTTCTTAAATAAATTTCCCAATGTTTTAAAATAAGTGTTATTATAAAATTGATTGCTGAAAATACTTTGGATATTCCTATTTGAGCATGAAATGTTTAGAAGTCAAAATATTAAAAACTCAATTTTAGTTCGAACCCCCTTGAAAGCGCAACTTTTCATGCATATCAAGCAGGCGCAATGTGGTCCATTTAAGACTGATGACAACTGCGCTTTTCGCGAGAAGGCTGAAATAGAATTATACGCTCGCTTCACCAGGCGTAAACTGAATTTCTTGGATAAACAAGATTGAAGTGGATGACAGCCATTTTGGCTCGTACCAAGATTGCTAGGAATAGTAAAAAAGTCTATTTGTAAAAAAAAGGATACGAAGTTTGAAAAACATTGATTTATTTTAACAGTAAAGACGTCTGTTCAATAATGTTTTACAGGCAAAAATATATGCGCCTTGTTTAGATATGATCACCTTTTACAAATTTTACAATATTTTTTATCCTATTTCAAAAACAAACAACATTTTCCTTGTAAGAATTGTAGATGTGGGCGTCAGTATAAAAAGTGCCCTTATGTTTGATTCCAGTTTAGGAGAGATTCGCATTACTCTAAGTCATGGTCAAAATGATTGTTGTCGGGTTTGAGTAAAAGATGATACTAGGAACTATACTGAATTAATGGGCATATTCATCTCCCGAAAGTAACCGAAAGTGGGATTATTTAATGAGCAAAGAGAAGTATAATACGTGCGTTTATGGTATTCGCCAACTATACACGTAGGTGCGTTTTTCTTGAAAAGCGCTTTTTCGAAGTACTATGCCGACTATGCCACCCTGTACGTAACTTCATACCTATTATAAGGGCCCTTTTCATGCGCACATCCACATATTTCTTATATTTTGTTGTAATTGTTGTTCTTTTGTAATTGTCAAATATAATTCCACATGAGTTTATTCCATATGTTAGTAACATGATACTACTTTTAATATATCTGTACTATTCACATAATACCATAAAATTAATGTCAACATTCAAAATATTATTTGAATATTGTATTCCACTTGTATAGCAACAAGTACGTACATTAAAATTTAATGGCCAAGTCCTCGTGAAGTTCAGTGCTTAAGAGCAGTAGTATAAATTTTGCAGTAGTTATAAGCGATTTTGGTCAGCCATAGGTGGCAGAAATCAAGGCACAAATATATCACTTTTAAAGTAATATATTGTATCTTCTGTTTCAATCTAGGGCAACAAAACAGGCATTATAATGCATGACCTCACGGCTGACAAGTCCTTCTCGTATCTGAACACGGAGATATCCTACGTCTTCGAATATATGGAACACGAGAGTCTTTCATGCAGACCTTATGGAATCTTCACAATCAACAACAGTCTCTTTTTGGCTTTCCTCTTTGACACATTTTTAGCGGCTCTATTTGCTTGCTTTATTTCGCTACATGGTTTAGTATTATAGTTTAATATTTTATTGAGTTACCAGATTTGTTCATTGACACAAAATTTGTTTAAAAAAATTCAGATATTTTATTTGATATTTGAGTTTATTTTCTTTAATCCAACAGCATACATCAATTATAGGATTGTTATTGTATATCAGCTTCTATGTTATGTTATAAATAGATTAAGTCTTAAGTGGTTTCATTATACAATATAAGCTCTATCTTCGTTCCATCATCTGATATGATATTTTTGAATCGATATTAACAAAGTTTCTAGAGGTGTAGTATAAATGTCTAGAGTCTCGTCATGATTTTCACATATTTTGTGGAAATTCCTGTATAGTTTTATCATAGGAAAGTAATAGAGAGCTGGATTAGATACCGTTTTTAAGTACAGTCGCTCGTTAGTTACTGTGTGATCTTGAAAGGGGGTTCCAAGCCAGAGGTTCTGGGCATTTAGTGGTTCCCCTAATTATCTGAATCGCGATCCCAAATGATAAGAATAAATTTCTTTCTTCAACCGTTAAAAAATCAAATTTTTGGCAGAGGTCGATGTCGTTGCATCCTCTAGGAGGATAGCGTCCATATTTTCTATAAGCAATTAACTATAAAAATATGTTTTGGGTTCTTTGCAGCTGATTCTTAGCGTTCTCCCTTTCAGGACCCCACACAACTGCAGTGTATTCAAGTTTGAAGCGTACGATGGCGTTAAACAATGCCATGAGAGAGTCTGGATTTTCAAATTTTCCGGTGGATCTAATTATATATCCTGACGTTTGACTGGCCGCGTTTACAGTCTAGTCCATGTGCTCTATATACATATAGTGCAATGTATCGTCTAACATTATGCGAAAATCTAAAGATAGATCTGACTCTTGTTATCGGGCTGCCCTCGTTTTCGCAATCAAAGTAAATTGTATCCATCCTCTTTGTCAATGAAATAACTTGATATTCATTAATATTTACCGATAGATTCATATTTTCAATACAATCAGGAAAATCAAGAAAATCCTTTTATGTAATCTCAATGTACAGTTTCGTATCATCTGCGAAAATAATATTTTGCTTCATTTAAGTATTTATTATCATTGAAAAAACGATAAACATCACGGGTTCCAAATTCGAGCCTAGTGGCACTCCCGAATCAGACATACATACTTCTGAGCTATGCCCAGCATACTCAACGTTATGTTTTCTGTGGAGCAAAAAGGTCTGAAGCAACGCTACTAGGTTATCAGGTAAATTAATCTTCTGGAGTTTCTCGATTATAATTTTATTGGTAAGTTTATCGAAGCATTTCTCCCCCGTGCGGAAATCGCCTGTTTCTAGCTTGTATTTATTAGTGGCTCGAGCTCGAGCCCGGCTCGAGAGCAGTGCTCACAATTTTGGTATCCTTTCACACTACGCTTGAGTCACGTCCACAACAGGATTGGTTATCGTTAGCGCACTTATTTAAAATTAATGAATATTCAAATCAATTATTCACAACAACTGATATCTTTAAAGTGCATACAAATATTAGGAATTATTTTTAATTCATATTTGTAATAAAAAAGTTATTCTTTCTTTAAATTTAAAATCGATAAATTGTTGTTAGTTCAGTTTCAGGTCAGCCCTGAAGAAGTGAACTGCAATGTTCAAGAAACGTCAATACGATTCGTAGTTTTGCACACGATTGAAAACCAAAAAAAACTTCAAATTTTCAATTTATTATAATGAATCATCGTGAAAGCATTAAATATATTTTTAAGGAGTATAATCAAATAATTATTTTAACTTTCACTTTGTGAGTGTATTTTGTGATCAAAGAATTATTTTTTAATAACTTCATAATTATTATTTGTTGTAAACGATTGATTTACACATTTAATCATTTTAAATAAGCGCACTAACGGAAACCAATCCGGTTAACGACGCGACGCGGACCGAATACATCCGAACTGACCCGAGCGTCGAGACCATTTTCGAAACGACAAGCGCGTGTCATGTTTTTGGTGGTTTTAATTAAAACACGATTTTATGATTAGTTTAAGCTGCTTGTCGATATTTTGAGCACGCGTGGAGAGTGACGTGAATGAAAAGAACATAGTGGATAGTGGTTTAAGTTTTCCTTTTAGATTTTCCACGTCAAGATGCTTCCGTACTTGTTACTCGGCGATCAGTATATTTTCAAGGTGACGTTCTTGATGAAATCTTGCTTAAAATTTCGTCATATTTTTATGGAAACAAGAGTAACAAGATGTGTTATATACATAATATGGTTTCCGATTTGATGTATTTTTTATAAAACAAAAAAAAAACTTTCTAAATATAAAATGGCACGGAATCGATAATAAACTAGGGTCGAGCCTGGGTCAGGCTCGTCGATTTAGTCTGGCCACCAAGACAGGCCCTGCGAAATTTAGCGTTTTATTCTAGCTGGACCGAGGCTTGATCACCAGACCATGGCCTAGTTTTGCTAGGCTTAAGCCTGGTAAGGCTTACGACGAAAATTTCCACACAGGCTATATCTAAATGGATTACATCTAACTGTTTTCTTTTGACAAGAGTGTTTGTTATAAATTATATGAAAGTTGTTAGTATCGTTACAGTTGATCTACCTATGTAACAAAACCGTGTTGAATTTCCATGACATGTGTTTTCATAGCAGTTGAAATAAACTTTGCCATATATGTACAAAGACCGTCGAGAAATTATTTAAGATGAAATAGGACTGCAGTTTGAGATAATTGCTTTGTTTGGTTTTTCAAAAATAGGACCAATTCCGGCTTCCTTTCAAATTGCGAGGTGAACGCTTTTTAGTCTAGGCATTTTTCATTTTTATTCATTACTTTATTGAATTTCTATAGTATTACTGAATGAAATTAATAACGAGGATTTTCTTTCCAACACCATTCCATCCGACACAAAAATAAAATTTCGTACATTAAAGTCTTCGGTGATTAGAAAGTGGGAATCTTTTTTGTAAGAGGACATTCCAGCGCCTCTAGAAGTAATATAAATTCATGCAAGGTAACATTAGGTAGGGTCACCAGCCGTCCTGTTTTTGCGGAACATGTCCTGATTTCGCCCTGCCTGTCCTGGTGTCCTGGGGTTTTTCAGTAATGTCCTGTAAAATCCAACGTTAGAAATTACTATGCAAGACAAAAATAAAGTTAAAATACTTCAAATGCGAAAAGTAATTGATTTAAACCTGCAATATCCCCAATATCCTTTTTTTTCTTTCTTCCCTAAAAAAGAAAGGTCACTAAACAAATGCTGCCCTGTTTTTTCGTATCCCAAATCTGGTCACCCTAAATTAGGAGAGATGTGTAAGTTTAGGAAAACAATTGAAAATGTAGGTGTAATAATTTTCACAGCCACGAAGTTAATGAATTCAAAATTATTTTATATTCGATTCATAAGAATTCCATTTTTTCTTGACAGCTGTTAATATTCCACCACCTATAAAAGTGGTTCGGTCACTTCTATAGCAAGAGAAAATCGATTTATCAAATAGTTCAGTTGATTTATTATTTTGTCTAAGCCATGTTTCAGTGATTAAATAAATATAGAAATTTACTATGGCTGAGAATGTTTTTACCTGCTGTATTTCAGTATTCAGGCCGCGTGTATTTTGGTAGTTAATGTTGAACTCTTCCAAGGTAAAAGGAATAGAAGGGTCGATCTACTTGATTGTTGTTATCTATAATTGTTTGTTGTTTGTTATCGTAGATCTTCGTTTGCTGGTAGTAACCCTTGGTTTCCGTGAAGCCACGTTATCTGAAGATTCTTTAATCCTCTGCCCATTTGTGTACGTTGATCTTTCACCGCATATTTGAGTTCTTGTTGTTGTTGTTATTTCGTGTGGTCTACCCGTATATGAACTTCCATTAAATTTGGTGGGAGTGTATCCTTATATTATTAGCTTGAAGTTTTACCTCTATATAGTTTTTAAACTCCTCTAATTCATTAACGGATGTCTCCATTTTATCTAAGCTATTTTCTGCCCTTTGTAGACCTTGCTGTGGATTATCTTTTCTTACATCAACTTTTTGTATTTATTTTACGAGCTCTTTTTTTATATTTTTCACTGCTTTACTGAGCTGAATTGCAATTTTTTCTTTTATGTCCGTCTCAAGGTTTTGGTGGCATATTGCAAACGTTGCAAAGCAGCTTTCCATATCTTCAATTTTTAGCGATGTTGGTGATTTGGATCGTGCTTCACAACGAGATCCTATTTAATCACTGCGTTGCATGCCCTACAGTTTTTCTCACGGATTTTAATTTTCGTAGTGTATACAGATACGGCATTTTTTGCCGTATTTTAATATTTTAGTCCGGCATTTTTTGCCTGATTTAAATTTTCTAGTACGGAAAATTTCGACACCAACGAAATTTCTTTTCGCATTTCAACTTTTTTGGCAGTAAACATTGCTTTAAAAAATATTGAAAACTTTATGGGTTAACATCTCATGATCTATCATACCTCGGAGCCTTTTTCAGCTCTCCCTTCAAAAAACACTTATTAGTATCTGGTCACAGAAAGGTAATTGGTAACATCTCGAAACCTTTTTCAGCTCTTCCCTCAAAAAAATACGCGTGTTAGTGACTGGTCACAGAAGAGTGTTCTGTCACATCTCGAAACCCCTTTCCAAGTCTCCCTTTCAAAAATACGCGTGTTAGTGACTGGTCACAGAAGAGTGATCTGTCACATCTCGAACCTCTTTTTGGATAATTTGAAGCAAAAATCAAGTTTCTAATTAAAAACTTAAAACTTATTGTATCATTTTTAATTGTATAGATCACGAGACGTTAACCAATAAAGTTTTCAATATTTTTTAAAGCAATTCTTACTGGCAAAAAAGTTGAAATACGAAAAGAAATTTCGTTGTTGTCAAAATATTCCCTACTAGAAAATTCAAGTCTGGCAACATTTTCCGTACTAGGAAATTTAAATCCGGCAATAAATGCCGGACTAAAAAATGAAAATACGGCAAAAAATACCGGACTACAAAATTAAAATACGGCAAAAATGTGATGAGCAATGCAGTGTGCTTGTAGTGTGTAATGTTCTTGATAATATGTCACTTTGTGTGTATTTATAACTTAATATCCCTCATTTTATGATAAAATAGTAAAATATTGTACTATTTTTCCAAAGTAGCAAAAAATATTATCGGAACTCAACTCAAAGCAAAATTTACCGGAGCTCAATACTCGACCTTAAATTTATAGCTTATAATAATGGAGAAGGCTGAAAATTGCAAGAATTAGGTATTGCCTAACAAAAACTCACTTTTTATTTCCATTTTAAATCTTGTCTCGACTTTCCGTGGATGTGGCAGTTGGAGGGTGAAACGCATAGCGGAAAAGGCCCGAGGCCACCCTTTGTGCGTGCCACCATGCTTAATAGGCGTGGGTATCGGGTTGCATCACACCATATAATGCCGTCTGTAAATAATTCTTGGTCTACCGACGATTTATCATCGTTTTCCTTAGCTTTGTGACAATAAATTATCATTCCGCTTATCGAGAAAGTCGTCCAGGGTCGTTGACATGATTTTATTCTCTGCAGTCTACACAATGTCCGCGCTTTGGAGTAATGAGAGTTCGCGTGTCACATTTGGGCGATCACAGGTTTATTAATTAAAAGCATTTCACTCGATTACGCGATGTTTTGTAATTTCTGCTTTTGCATGCCGACATTATTAAGAAGCCAGAGCCAAATCCAGTATTTAAATTCAAAAATATTTTTTTTATCTACACATTAACATACTAGAATAATTAAATTATGAAATATCTATTTATTCAAATATTAAAATTGCAAATTAATGTGGGATAATCAAAATTAGGTCTTAAGGGCGAGTCTTTGAACTCACAGTTGATTCAATTTTTCTGCTTACGCCCAGGCTACGGTTACATACTCAAACAAGAGTTTGGTTTATATCCTTTGGGATATACCGAATAATTTTTATTTGATTTCCCGACTTTTCTGGTTCTTTGCCGATAGCTTGATCAAATTTTTTTTTTTTTTTTTTTTGAAGAGTTATATAGACTTCTTGATCTACAGTTACCCTTAGTTTTGATGCGTTTTATTTTATTGATCTTATGAAATCTAGAGCTGCTGAGGTTCAGAGGCGCACCTTGCATTTGCCTTTTCAAAAATCAGTTTTTTGACCGAGCGATCCGAACGAAAATAAGGGGAATTTTTGATGATTTGTCTATTATTTCTACAAATTTCCGCGTGATAAAATCTTCTAGCGCTGGCTCGGCCCGGAAAAGACTTTCTGGTTTCCAGTCTTGACGCTGGCCAGATGATCTGGCCTGGGCCTGGCCAAAAATGTAACGTTTTTTTTTGGCTAACCCCCAGCCAGACTGTATATGGTCAGCTACTAGTTACTGTCTGGTCAGCCACTAGTTAATAGCTGATTAGCCACCAGTTGGAGGCTGGTCAGCCGCTGGCTGTACTCCCTTTATTTTTGTAATGACTTGAAAAAAAAAACATCCATCACTATAAGTTTATTTAGCTGATCTGGACCAGACCAAACTGTCAAGGCGTTAAGAAAAAAGTATTGGTTTGATAGTGTGCATTTCTTATTTCCTATCATTTTAGACCCCTGTAACTTTTTTTAAATATGTCCAAAAAAATGTGCTGATCGAACTTAAAACTTTTTTGGACCTTGGATAGGATCAGCGCCAGTCATGGGCTAGACCCGACCTTCAAGACCGAACTTGAGCTTTTATTGTTCTTGGATTGCAGAGCAGCGCTACGAAGACATAATGTCAGAATTATGTGATAATTATGTTTTATATAGAAAAGAACGAAAAGAAACGCAACGAAACTTGCGCTACATTCCTTTTCGTTTCTTTCGACATATAACTTTGACGAAGCACAATTTTGACATTGTGCCTCTGTAACCGCTTTATTTTTAGTACTTTTTCATACTCAGTATAGTATTTAGGTTAATTATCTTGAATGTATAGAAATAATTGATAATTATCAGCGAATTCCCCTTAATTTCGTTGGGATTCCAGGTTTTTTATTTTTTTTTTATTAGTTGCATGTTTATAGTCGCATCGACTGCCAGGGTCATTAGCGACTGTACTGTAGGGTTAATTATAAACTGTAGGGTATCTGTTAAATGTTTAATGTAACGTTTATAAAAAAATAATTAATTGCGAATATCTCGAGAACGGCACATTTGCCAGAGTTCTGATACACCGCTTTGGAATCAGGAGATCATTTTACATATGAATAAAAGAAATCGAATGGACCTCGTCGATCCGACGGAAATGGGGTTGACGTCTGGTATGTTTTCGAATTGTGTTAGGTAAAATATTCTGCAGTGTTCTTGAAGAATGTGGAATCTTGTCAGAATTCTACTGAACATTCTTTATTTCGAAAATTCTGTCAAGTTCTTAATTTTTCTCAAATATTCTTAGAATTTTCTATTATTTCTTAATATTATGGAAACTTCTGGAATGTTTTTTACTTTTCTAAAATATTCTTAAGTGTTCTGGAATTCTGGGATTATTTAGATCCAGAATATTCTTGAGTATTCTATACAATATTCACGAATTGTTTAGAATATTCTAGAATGTTGTGAAATATTCTGGAATTTTGTACAATATTTTTGAATATCTGAATGTAGTAAAACGTCCTGGAATGAATTAATATTCTACATTTTGGGAATCCGTTGGAAATCCGAATGCTTCATGAATTTATGAGTTTATTATCTGAAGAACCATTCCATTAATTTATATAGTATAAGTAGCAATTCTTAGACAAGAAAAAAGATTCTTTTTTACACATTTTTACATTGAAAAGGAAATAATAATTCAGACTGCCATCACCTCTAATATAGAGTTAATTCAGTCGTTAGCAAATCGCTGCGAAAATGAGGTCGCTAACAGATTTGCCTTTGCAGAGCCCAAGCGCAAACAAACGTCAAGGAGTCGATTCACCGTGGTGAGGAACGGCGGAGGGTCACAATGGCAATCAAGTCCCTGTATAATAATCGGGTCCATATTTTTATGGACTGCCCCCTCATATAGTAGATTTCTTTTTTCCACTGTCGTTTTATACTTATAACTTTTATTTTTATATTTTTTACCTGGAGGTGCTAGGAACTCGCCAGGGCTGCCGCCCGAGGGTGCTGGGGGCCCCTGACCTGGGGGCCCCGTGAGAAATTCAGGAGGTCCGCCTCCCGCACCAGGTGGAGGATACTCCCCTGCCACTGCCGCTGCCGCTGCCATTCCTGCTATACTCGCCGGGTCCAAACCTGTCATAAACAAATTCGCAACTTTTCAGAGAACGTCGAACCTTTGGCCATCTCCGAATAGGCTGGGTCTGTCGTGGCGGAATTTACCAGTTTTTAACCTGATTTTCAATTCAATCTATATGATTATCCGAATGATTTTATAGAACTAATTACTTATTTAAGCGAATGATCAGGGCTGTGCTACAAACTGTGGTTATTGTTTTAATTTTGTTGCACACCATTGTAAAATCATGTAAGAAATAAACATCTATAGGAAACCAATTTTTGAATTATTAATGAGCAGCTGTTGTGCCGGTTTATTAAAGAAAGGAGTGTCTGCAGTACACCATCCAAAATCGTGAAAACACTTACAAAACTAATTATATCTTTTCTTTTATATTAATAAATCTTATGTATTATCGTATATGTACCTGTCCTGAAGGACAGGTACCTATACGAAAGACAGGTGTAATATTTTCGATTTCACCGTTTTGGAATTATTATCCCGAATGTAGGAATGTTATTTCTGTAGATTTTGATCTGGCTTCCAGAATTCTGAAGACAAGCAGTTACAAATACAATCAGATAAAGTCGAAATCTGTTTTTTACTGTAAAATCTGATATTGGGATCAGATTTAGCAGTTTGAATCTGGTATTAGAGTCACAATTTGATCTTGAAGTCGGAGTCTGATATTTGAGTCAGAATTTGGTTTTGGAACCAGCAGTTAGGTTTTGGAAATAGAATCTATTTTTATAATAAGTTCAAAAATGTAATACAATCCCAATCTGATTATAATTGCGGAATCTGATTTTAGTACTTAAATCTGATAGTTAATTCACAATGTAATGTTGGATCTGCAATCAAATTCTAAAGCCTAAATTTGATATTGGATTCACAATCTGATTCTGGTTCTAAAATCTGTTTTGGAACCCGCTCTTAGATTCTGGTGTCAGAATTTAATATTTCAGTTACAATTTGAGTGATACTGGAGTCAAAATCTGTTTCCGGAGTTGGATTCTGATGTGAAATCCAAAATATAATTCTGGGATCTGCTATTGAATTCAAAATCTTATTTTGGTTCCAAAATCTGATTCTACAATCTGAATGTGATCTTGCATATTGGATTCAAAATCTGATTTTGAATCAAAAATATGATTCTGAAGACAGAAGCTGATATTAGAAATACAATTTCATATTATAATTCAGAATCGGATTCCGAACCCACATTTAAATTATATTATGATGGGTTGTGGCTCCTGATATTTGAGTCTAAATTCGGTATTGGATTCACAATAGTAATTTGATTCTGATATTAGAATCGAAATCTGATCTGTATACGCAATGAGAATTAGCAAGTACCATCAGAATCCTCTATTCCCGTTACAATCTGATATTGCAGTCAAAATTTGCTTTTAAGACTCTGAAATCTTATGTTGGCTCCCGAATTCTGGATTCGGATGTGGATTTTAAATTTAGAATTGTTCTTCTATAATGAGTTACAATCTGATGCAGTCTCTGATTTCGGTTCTCTAAAATCTGATGATAGGATCTGAATCAAATTTTTCGTCTACATTCACATTCTGGAGTCTGACTTTGATATTTAATTTAGATTCTAATCTGATTTTTCGATTTAACTAATAAAACAAAACCTTCATTAATAAAACAGCGAAGCTGATGTGCAAGTCCTTCAGGAAAGAAAATGAAAAGAAATTGTTATGTTATCCGTATTTTTTCAAGGCACGAAAATAAGGGATGGATAGAAAACATGTATTATTTATTCAAATATCTTATTACATATGTGGGTAATTAGCGTGAGACTCACCAGGATTTCCAGGTCCACTAAAAGGTGGTCCGTGAGGGTGGGGTGGTGGGTGTCCGCCGAAGAACTCGTGATGAAACGCTACGGGGCCACCGTATCCAAACTCGAATTTGTCGGCAGCGAAGTATGGGAATCCTGGGGGCGGGCCATCCTCACCGCCCAGGGCACCGTGATTCAAATTTAATGGGAATCCCCTCATCTTCCTGGTCCCACCGAAGAACGGACTCCTGCCCATCGAAGTCAGCTGCTTCAACCTCCGCTCCTTACTTCTCTTGTTTTGAAACCAAACCTACGTTGAGGGCAAAGAATAAAAAAAAACCTAAATGATGAAACCCTTGCTAGGGGGTGGAGTTACCAAACAATGGTTCAGGTCAATAAGAATAATCAAGATCTTTGAATTTAATTAAAATTGAGGTCTATAGGCTTTGTTAAGGAAGTCTTATTTATTCTCTTTGAAAAGTCTATACTCGTATGGAATCTTTTATTCATAAACTGATTGAAAGTTTACCTGTATCACCCTCATAGGAAGCCCTGTTTCTTTAGCCAGGCTTTCCCTAATGTGCCTAGTGGGTTTCGGAGTTTGCGAAAAAGCAGTCTTGAGGATCTCCAACTGTTTCGCCTTTATAGTTGTCCTCGGCCCCCGTCTTTTGGATCCCGCACCCCCATCACCACTTCCGCCACCAGCACCACCGTCAGGACTCTTGTTCTCTGTCTGACTATCTCTAGTTTCCGGGTCACCGTCCAAGGAACCTTTAACAGATCAAAGCCAATTCCTTAAATCTCCTTTCTAAAAAAAATTCTTTGAACATCCTGCAGACATCCTCTCGTATCTTAAAGGATGTCTCCAACTTTCAGATAGATTAATCAGTTGTGAATATTTGCAAAAGAAGCTCCTTAAATTCTACCGGACCAAATCCTAAAGCCGATTTCTTCAACAGAAGGACGGAGGAACCTTGTTTTTTAAGATGGTACAGATAAACAGATGACTTCTCAAGTGAGTTCTTCACAATTTGAATCAACAGAAAACAGATAACATATCAACAATTGGTTAACATTTTTTTGAAACAGATTATATCAGACGTGACTCAAATATATCTACCAAGAACTTTTTGTAGGCAAATGTCCCAAATCTTGTGACTACTCAGCACAAAACTTGAAACTCATTTTGACCTTGACGTTTTTACCTGCAGTAGGGAGTTTCGCATTGTTATTTTGATCGCGCTACATTGAAACTCTGCGAATAGGGATCGCGATGACTTCTTCAGTGGACAAACAGACGTCAGCAGGTAGACAAGGATAAAGTTTTTCTTGTATCTTCATCGAGCCAACAACGACGCTCCCCGGAAGCATAAAAACCCCATCGGATTATTATGGCTCCCCGTTGAAACGTATAGGGTTTACGATAATCTATACCAGGGAGGTCTTAACCACGGGACAAAGAAAATGTTTGGACAGTGTCACACCACACAACGGGGCACCCCTTAAAGACACCCTTGTATGGTGGAAGCTGTACGAGTTGCGAGTACCCACCAATCCATTGTCATGCCGATAAAAGAGCAGGGAGGGAATAATGTGGGGCGTAAGAGACCAGCACTTTATAATCGTTTTTCCACGCCAGGTTACCGCGATCACCTTTTTCCAATCTCGTTTCTGTCTCGCACAGAAGTGCCTCTATGGTATTCTGTGTGTGTGTTTTTTTGTTGACAGGAGTCTCTCGTCATACGTATGTCATCGCTTTCTGCTTTTTATCGGGGAGGTTTTTAAAACCCGGCGAAAATAACAACCTCTGATGACTGATTTTTAAATATTTAATTATTCATTTGGATAATCTAGAGCTAATTTCGTTGTCCTTGTTAGATATTTTTATGTAGTTTCTGATATTAGAAATATATAATTTTTTCTAGCATTTTCTGAATTGTTTTATCTATAGGAGAAAACAGATGTATCAACATTTTATTCTATTAAAGAGTGGACACTGGATCGGGAAACCAGGAAAACTCGGAAATCACTGCGAGTTATTTGAGACCCTGAGAAAAACAGGAAATTACAGTGAATTTATTTTCTTACCGCTCAAGTTTGTACAACTTCAAGATGTAAGACCTAATATTTGAACAACCTTCAGTGTTTCTTTTTGAAGTTTTCGAATTCCGATTGCCCAAAATGTAAATTTGTTCAATTTCGAATGTTTTTTAATCTTAAACAAACTCGGTTTGAAAATATTCAATTTTGAGTGTTTTAATTTTTTAATAGACAATGTTGATAGCTTCTACTGTAGTACTTTGGAATTGTGTTTTGGAAGCGTTAGAACCCCGTTAAAAAACTCAGGGAATTTTTTTAAATCTTGAGCGGCCATCCCGTGTTATGTTGTAGACAACAAACAAACCAGACATTGTATAATACCATACGGCTGTTGTTTCAAATTCTTCCTTAAATTGTTTCTGGTTCTAAACTCGTTGTTCCAAATTTCAAACAACATTCTTCCACTAATAGATCATCTGTTATCTATTATCTGTCATGATATAACCAATCCAAATATCTATAATCATGTATATTTTTTTAATGATATCATTTGCCCCTTGTCGTTATGAAGATAGTAATCGTAATGGTATGGCGGCTCTGGCGCTAAACTCACCTTGATCCTCGGAATCCTCTTGCTTGCAAGTGTCACTTCCGAGAGGTAAATCGCCAGCGTGACCAACGCCCTGGCTACCCGGACCACCAGATCCCAAGTTGTGTGGTCCCAGGTGGGGTCCACCGACACCTCCATGGTGTTGGTGTCCAACACCACTACCATCATCCTCTTCATCTTCTGATCCTGAACCCATCAAAGAGTCTCCTCCTGCAAAAAAAAAACAATATTTTTCATTATATTAGAATTTAGATCAAATAATTAAAGGAATGAGAGACATGAACAATTCGTATATTGTCTGTTGTCAATTCTCCACGAAATCACTTTTCCGGTTGGTATCAAGGTTTGTAGCAGGTTATGCTAATGGCTATTAGAAACTCGTAAAAGTTCCAAGGACAGATACCATAATTGTTAGGTGATGATAACCCTACACTCCTACAGCAAAGATAAAAAGGTTTCTTTTGATAGAACATAATAACTTCATCGTAAACCACATTTGCAAAGAGAGGCAACAAGTGCGTATAAAACGCTGATGCTAAAACGTCAGTTATTCGTTGATTATGGAAGCTGTGACTGCAATTCAAGAGCAAACTATGAGTGAAATATTATTATCAATAAAATTACATAATAGAGGTCTGGGTGAGATGATATTTTATTGAATGAGTGATATAGATCATTAACGTTGAGCAAGATATCGTTTGATATAAATCAGATGTATATTTGGAAAGCCTAATTAAATTATAATCCAAGTCCCTTATTTCGACATATTTCATACTGAATTGTCATAAACTGATTGGAAGAATTAATTCTTCCAACCTAAAATACACATAGCAAACTAAAGAAAAATATTTTTATGTCTTGAACAAACAATTTTTTCAGTGTATGGGTAGTACCTAACTTTTTTCGTTTCTGAAAATAATTTTATATATAATTTCCCCGAGAACCCTGAAGATCATTTTTAGCCGAAAGTGTTTTTAAACGCTACCAACAATTCACTTATAACCCCCTTTAAACTGTAAGCATCCGTAATCAGAGACTTCTATATCTTAATTGAAAATCATCCAAACCGTTATACTCTAAGTGTAAATCCAGTCCAAATCTGCTTGAAATTGCCTATACCTCATCTTTAAAGACGTCCAAAAATCAATTCAAAATTACCTTTCTTTTAAATTAAAAATATTCAAGCTTTTATTTCCTCAGATTTTTTCATTCTTGCCGTTATACTTTGAAATTATACAATATTTTAACTATAACGTAAGCTTTAGTTGGAAATATTTAATAATTAATATAAGCCTTTAAATTGAACAAAAAATTTGAACAAAGAATCTTTTCAATATTTATGCAATATATTTGAAGTTATTCTGAGGACTTTTCTTACGAGCAATTATGTGAAGAACAATGAAAGAAGAAAACTATTATTGTAAGTTGTAAGGAATACTTTAAAAAAGTGTAAGGGTAGTTTTCTATAACTGGCACACATTTGACCATCTACAGGGTCATTTATAATCATTCAATGCTGAAAATGTATAAGGTATATGAAAAAGCACATTCTAAAATTTCAACTCCCTGCAGAGGGTCGTTTTGTTTACTTTCAAGGGTATAGTATTCTGAATGAATCAGTGATGCGACTGCGACCATCATTTATTTGCATTTAAAAGTTTTGGATCACGGGCTAAACTTTTTTTCCACTTGTAAAAAGTCGCACAATTATTTTGACACCAAATGAAAAAAGAGGGGGTTAAACAACAAAAACAACAATAGCATTTTTTTGGATCGCCCGAATGGGCAGGAAATTCTGCTTTTATCACTTGAGTAATTCAATACTTTGAATATTAAAATAGGAAATATTACATAAAGCCATTGGAAGCAATTAAGAATGAACAATTTTATATGCTCTTAACTCATGTATATACCGCTCGTTGCACACGATGCTTTCTGATATTTTCCCCAATCACCGCACCGGTACGAGCGAACACGTTGATTCAAAAGAATCTAAGTTGCGATGCGCAGTTTCAGGGAGAAGGGGTAGCTTGGGGGTGCGCATGACATTACTTAGTCTTCTAGAGGGCTAAATGCCACAATACTTCGCTTTGACGTCACCAATCGAGTAAAGCCCAACTTAGATTCTTCTGAACGAACGTGTAAGTCGCAAGTTCCAGCGCGGGTATTGGAGCGCGCCATTAGTCACCTCAATTGTTTGTTTATTCTACGCACTGTCGTAGCAAGCAGACCGATACCTGTACTATATTATCGAGTGCGGCTTTTTCTTTACGAAATGCGAGTAGGTAGCGAGTAGAGCGAAAGGACCCATTTGGCTTGAAACTTTCAACTCAGAATCGGTGTCGATTGACTTCTCACTTTACGTTTTCTCGAAAGGGTGCGCCGGCACCCGTAAATCTCTCGTTCGACGGAATGTGAGAAAAGTCGACTTTTCGAGTCCCGAAGTCCTTTTTCCTTCTTTATTCTCGAGAAGGGGGCGGGCTGCTCGAAAGGATCAGGGGTCGAGGAGGAGAGGAAGCGGGTCACAGTTCAACGCGCTCGACGCGAGAAATTTTACGGACAGGCGCGGGTCATGCCGTCCAGTATCAACCACATTTTTCATTTAAAATTCATGTCACAATTTTAAAATAAAACTTTCTCGTCAAATTTTTCGATTCTGGAAATTTGATATTTAGGATTTAATAAATGTCTACTATTACGGATATTTCTGTACGACTAAATCATTTTCAGCTCGTCCATTTACAATTTTTAGGACATTAATACATTTTAACTTCAAAATTGTATATCATTTCATCGAAAATTTCAAACCAAGGCTGGCTCAGAACAGAAACTTGTCATTGGAAAATGTGTTGAATCCGTCTCCGTTGGATGTAGCTGTGTTCAAAATGGAATAATTTGAAACTAGAAGCGTTTTTAATTGATAAGTTTGTTTTGAATTAAAAGTGTTCCCAATTTAACAATTTTAAATTGAAATTGCTTAAAATTAAAGAATTTTTAATTGTAAAAGCGTCCCAAATTGAATATTGTATAATATATAGTTGAAAAAAATTATTTTTTTATCAAACAAAGGTTATTTTATTCGAGAAAATTTGGCATGATTTAAAAAAATCCTCTTCTTGGCAGCATATAAAACAAGTATTTCATTAAAAGGAATCTATTTCTGCGTGTTAATAATGCACAAAGGATTATTACATTCAGCAATAATAATGGGAGCAATCCTCGGATAAAAATTAGCCTTCTCTAAGAGAAAGAAAATCTATTTTCTAGAAAAACCATTCCTCAAATCAAACCCACACCTACATTCTTACTTCTTACGATCAAACCGGTTTCTGCGAATGCTGAGTCGAATTTTCAAGCGAAAAAAGCAGAGCGCGTAAAATGGGTAATTAATCACAAGAAAGAAACGTGTCAAATATGAGGTTCTGTGTCGAATCACGAGAGCCACAAAGATCGCCGACCTTCTGAGTTCGGACTCGGGCCCTTTTTTTCTCGGGCTGTTTTTACAGGGTTCCGATCGGTGTCTTATCGATCGTGGGAGCGAGCGAGGAGCAAGAATAAAAATCTAGCGTGGTCCAGAGCAGACTAAATACATATGACGTGATAATGGCGCCCATGGAAGCCTTTACGTTTACGAGGTCGTATGATAAGTTGCAAGACAAGACAAGCCAAGACAGAATCCTCGAAGAGAGGAGCTCAGAACAGAATGGGGGAACGAGTTGGGCAGTTGCGGTTGGTGTCGGCATATGACAAAAGGGGGCCCGCTGCGTAACGTAACGACCTTCGGTTTTCGTTTCATGGTTACAAAACCCCATGAAACCGAGCCGCTCTCTTTCTTGGACCCCGTGCCTAGATCCGGTACGCAGTGTTTTCACAGCTTGTCGCCCTGTCGGTGCCCCTTCAACACCGCTGTGTCATTCCAACACTTTCCAACCACTTTTTTTACCCTATATCATTTTTCATTTGTCTTTCCGACTCATATTGTCTTATAAACTAGAAATCAAGTCTAATAATGTATTTCAACACTTCGGATTACTTCTCAAATATTTTGTGGATCCCATGTCAAAAGTAACTACTAGCTAGCTCTAAAAATCAAAATAGACAAGAGAGGTGGAAAAACATCCCTGGAAAACGGTATTAATATTAAAAATTAAAGAAATTCTCTTTTGAAATTAAAATCAGTAAAAATGGACTGAGAAATCAGTTTGAGTAATCACTGAAATTTCTCTCAGGCTTCACTGAGTTTTCAGTAAAAAAGTACTAGAATTTTTATTGGCGATACTGGCGATTATTGAAACTTCAGTAACTGCTAATTTTAATGAAATTAAAATGGTTATTCACTAATATGTACGGAGAAAAAGTTAATGAAGTTTTAGTGAACATTTCTGAAAATTCAAGTCCTCTTTTCAGTGGTGATATAGTTATAGTCTCCGCTTTTCTCAGTGAATTTTCACTAGGAATCAGGATATTTCAACCAGTCAATATTAATTGTAATATCAGTATGAGTATTTACTGAAATTCCTGTCAGTTTTCATAAAGCAGTAAACAAAATTACTAGAGTTTCTGGAGACTCTTACTTATACCTAAAAGTAATAACTTTTTATGATTGCATTGTCACTGTTTTCGCAGTGAATTTTCACATTCACTATTTCGAATTTACAAAGGAAGTACCATGTTCCTTGCACGGAAAAAATGTACAGTTCAAACACAAAAATACTGCAAATCATAAATCAAGAGAACTAAAATATATTTGAATGAAGAAATTTTTATTTTTGAAACAGCCAGTAGAAAAAGTTATAGTTTTAGTGAATTGCACTGAAAATTCCAGTCCACTTTTTGCAAGGAATTCAGTGAAAAGTAACTGAAATTTCACTGAACAATCTCGTATTTTTCAATGTCTTTTCGTACTGGGAATCAGGATATCTCAATCAGTGAAAATTGACCGATAAGCGAGCCGATAAGTCAGATGCTGCTCACTGAAATTGCAGTTGAACTTTCTGAAAGTTCAGTGACATTTGCTACAGGGAAAGCAGTGAAAAACAAGTTCATTTTTACTGGCTCAGGTTGTCTAAAGTACGTCACTGATTACAACAGAAAAATTTCACGGATTCAAATTAAAAGAGAAACCAATTGTTTTTTGAGCCATATTAAAATTATTCGACTGAAAGTGATTAAAAACAATAGCAACACTTCTTGAAACTTCACTTATTGGTAGCCAAAAGTACCTCAATGATTCCTATAGTGAAATTTTAATGATTCTCTATGTAATGTCACTGATTGAAATTTAGAGAGATAAGTAATATTTTGAAATAATTTGTAAGCCGAACTTTTTTTAATTTAACCTTAAAACGAATATGAGTTTCGGTTTGCAAATCTGTAATTTCAACTCTAAATTTTAATCAGTGGAATTGCAGTGAGAATCGGTCACTCACTTTTCAAGATTTCAGTCACTGAAAATATACTGGGAATCAGTACAAATTAATTGAAATATATGACATGTTTTCATTGATTATTTAATGGAATGTAGAAGATGATTTTCAACCGATTGAAATCTAGTCTGAAATATATAAATAATTGATGAAAATTAAATAAACTAAAAAAATTGAAAAGTATTATGAAATCTTATAAAACTCATATAGGCTAAAATTACGAACAAATTATTATATTAAAAAGAGATGAAGACAAAGTGCCGTAAAGAAAATATTATTAATTTCTCTTACTTTTTAATTCAATCATGATTTGACTAACTGAATAAAACACTATATACAATAAAAGAAAACGCACTGAGGCAATTACACTTTTTCTCAGTGCAAATGAATGTAAATGAAATATTATAGAATTTTTTACTTAAAAAATACAGTTTCTAATATTGATGGAAATGATAAACCTTAAAGCTACATTCTGAATTTCTAAAATCTAAATTATTTATTGTGTTAACTACCTTTTCTCTCCCCTTTATCCAGGCAGCGAAAAAGTCAGAAAGACGTCTTTAACCGATTACTTGGCAAACCTATATGAACATAAACAGAATATTTTTGGGTGACTATTTTTTTGGATTATCTACACTGACTATAATAATAAAATTTAATCTCTACTTTAACCTCAATTTTTATATCTCAAATCAAAGTCTATCTTTTCTTTCAATTGTTACTTTGGAAGTATAGTTTGCCAAACAATTTTCAAAAATTCTAGTATTTTATTGAAAATCCATTTAAATTAGGCACTGTTAGCACGCAAATAACTCATATTTAACAAATATATTTATATTAAAAATCTTTTGAACTTTGGAAAGTCATGATTACTGAACTCTCATTTATGAGGCGATTAAAAGACGCTTTTCTGACTTTCACCCTGGATAATATCCTTCCGTTTTAGATCACTAATTAAATCTTTTGTTCTTGACTAATAATTATCAATTGTCAATTACCAGGTATGAACTATTTATTGGAATTTCTAATTACCGTGGTGTCCATGGACGTGGTGCGTGACTGGTAAGGGTTTCCCCGATAGATAGTCCTCTTTGCAGACGAACTTATTGTCGTCCAGGACGTAAAGCTCTTCTCCAGTGCTCATCTGCTTCCGACAAACTAGACAGGTGAAACAATTCAGGTGGAAAACCTTGTCTCTCGCCTTCCGCACAAGGTCCGACGGATTAATTCCTTCGAGGCAGCCGCCGCATTTCGTGCCGTAACGCCTGCAAAGACACAAGAAAAAAAATTAGATTAAACATCGAACTCGGATATTAAAACTATGCGGAAACTGCGAGTCATGTTTTGCGTTAAAAAGTTTACAAACTGAGCACTGAGATTCACGCGTGTCGTGTTTGAATTTATTCCGTTTCACGCCTCCCGTATAAAATTCCTGATGGACCGAATAGATGCAGATTTATCAAAATCAGGTGGCGCCAAAGGATTGTAAATTATAAAGTGGAATTTTATTTTATTTTCACCAATCGTATTTTTATTGAGGATATGTTTGCCTTTCTATTCTTATAACTAACTGATATTTAAAATAAATACTTCGTTTATCAATTTCAAATTATACCATTTTAAGTAGCAGCTCGAGTTAAAAAGTACAGAACTAATTCTGCGTGACTTCTATAAAAGAACGGCGGATTTTTCAAAAAGATAATTTTTCTGGGAATAAATCCCACTTCCTTACATTTGTTTTTATTTATTTATTTATTTTTCATTTTACACAAACTCGTCCTTCCTGTCGAAAAATGAATACTGATATTTTAAAATATAAAAACTGAATTGTTCAAAAATTCAGTACAATTTCAAGATGAAAAAAAAATCAACGGTTTTAGACAGAATCTTCAATAACAATTTTCAATATAGACATTAAAAATTCAGAAATTCCACACTGAAATTGTTCGTTACTTGATTTTAAACAATTGCTCTAAATTTCATTTAAGGGTACTGAAAATTACAGTCGTTTTTACTCTCTAAAAAGAGTCTGCGAAAAACTGACAATGAATGTTCAATTAAAAATCTTTAAAATAAACAATTGGATATTCGAGATACATACCAAGTATTCTATAACATAAGTATATGGTCGATAGGGGTAATTGTGTTACGAAATTACAAAGTTATACTTTGATTAATGATATTTCAAATATTTCAGAATATTCTTGTTTAAAATTTTGCCAAAATTATCTTCAGACTTTCTACTTTTAATCGTATCCTTCTTTAATTAACCAAAACTTTTCTGAAGAAATAATTTTAATTTTCTCTGGTAGTGTGTCCACGATTTCAGAGTTTCCGTCATTACGGGTAGCTATGATACGTAAAAATAAACACTCTCTTAATTTTACAATATTGTACTTCCGTAACTATAAATTAAACATCCAGTGATACCTATAATGTATGTTTGCTTTTAATTCGTTGTCACTGATTGTCAGTGAAATCTTTATGATTCAAATAGCTAGAATGCGGTCACTGACAACCAGTGCAAAGTTACTTATTCATTCAGTGAAAGTAACACTTTTGAGAGTTGGCAGTACTGCACCACGTCAATTTAGCAGTCATAATAAAATAAGATTTTAGTAGATTCAATCAAATAATCATAGTAAAAACTTAAAACTTAAAACCCAAAAATGTCACCAAATATTAAAAAAGGTGAAAAGTAAGTACTTTTTATACGAGTTAGATTATATTTTTCCCGCAGTAAATTCAGCACACTTACTTTCTAAATATGTATCAGTGAAAAATTCTGATTGAAATAGTAGTTAGACTTTTCACTGATTAATCAGTGATTCCGGACTTTCCACTAATCAATTCAGTAAAACCAGATAAATCATGCGAGACATAACCTCTATGTTTTAAAGTAAAGCGTTGTTGTTATTCTTTTACTTGAGTAGCAAAAATAATTTTTTAAAGAAATAAATTCGTAAATTTTTGGACTATAAGAGTGCTGAATTTACTGCGGGAAAAATATACTCTAACTGGTATAAAAAGTACTTACTTGACGGGTGTGTACATGACAGTCGAATCTTGAAAGTAAGGAAATATGTGAGGTTTGTTGTCATTTAGAAACATCAAACCTTTTCACATTTTTAAATATTTGATCACATTTATGGGTTTTATGTTTTTACTATGATTATTTCATTGAGTCTACTAAAATCTTATTTTAATATGACTGCTAAACTGACGTGGTGCAGTGCTGCCAAATTTCAAAAGTGAAACTTTCACTGAATGAATAAGTAACTTTTCACTGGTTGTCAGTGACCGGATTCTAGCTATTTGAATCGGCTAGCCAAACTAGCAGCAAGAAGAAATTTTACTGGACCCGAGCCAGTTGTAGGTATTTCCAGTAGGTCAGTCACTCAAGAAATTAAGAGTTGGCTGACTGAGGAACATCAGAATGAGTGGGTTTTGGTCTCTGGTTGCAGACAGGCCAAAACACTCTTGGGCTCAAAGCTTAACTCTAACCGTGTAAGGGAAATGCTCATGCTCGGGAGAAACAAAATCAAGGTTCTAACAGAAATATTTATAGGACATGGGAACCTCGAATATCACAGACATAAGATAGGGCTTGCGGAAAGTCCCCTCTGTCGTCTGTGCGGAATGGCTGATGAGACAGCTACTTACATCCTTTGTCACTGCCCTGCGATTACGGGGAAACGTCTAATACTCACAGGCAGTTACTGCATCAGTGAGTCAGAGATATCAGCCAACAGCCTGACTGCGGTCCTCTCCTTATGGAGAGGGCTTTGGGGTCACGCTTAGGCTCACAAGGGGATGCAACGGGATTACCCAAGCGTCAGGGGCTGTTACGGTCTCAACCCAACTAATAATAATAATGATGATAATTGAATCAAATCGGTTAATATTAGGACGTGTGCCGCAAACGCCCGGAAAATACCATCAAATTAACATGGGAACATTTTGGTTTTCAGGAAAATAAAGTACACATGTTTAGGTTTAAACTTAGCTTACAGGAGATTATTAGAATTTGTTGCGCAGTCCCCAGCGAATGATTTTCGCTAATTTTCTTTAAATTTTGGCGTCCCCCCTCCCTTTTGGAGTCCCGAAACTGCCCCAGAAAATGGAAATTGACCATTTTGCGCAAAATTAATACATATGAGTTCAATCGGAAAATAATGTCAGCTATAAGGAAACTGTTTTTTCTTTTAAGAATTTACCAATTGTTCAAACAATGAATTATTGTTTCATTGTAAATTTTCCCTAAAGAGAGGTAAAAAACTCTATTTTTTTAAATTTAGCAAAATTTTTCGCTTATTATTAAATATCAACGTCAATCCGATATTACTGCCTCATTATGTAACAAATTTGTATTTTTCTATCGTTGTTTATTCGCTCAAATAATTTTCATCTGAAATAAATATTTGAAATTTTGTGTTCCGTAGGTAATGTAATAATTTTCACGGTACATTTTTGTGGAAATGAGATGAAAAGAATCTGATTTTTTTGTTAAAATTTGGTTAAATTTGTAGCTTATTGTCAAATGCTTGAATGTTTTACCAATTCCTAAAATAATATGTATTTCATTTAGATAATTATCAGCATATTTAGCAGGAAAAATTTGAAAAAAATTATTATTATCATATTAGTCACAAAAACGATCAATTTTAAACATTTAGTTCAGAAAAAAATTGAATAAACCAAACAAAGATTTATGTAAATATGAATTTGTCCAAGGATGGGGTAGCTCTACACTTCTGATCACGAGTTATTTAGAGGAGAGTTGAGTGGGATGACATTAAGGTCAAGTTCATTAGCATATCATTGAATCTTCTGATCGGGGTTGATTTTTAAATTGAATTTACATACCTCTGATCTTTTTACGAAATGCATATACTTTTTTTTTTATCTCTCTTAATTCAATGTGCATGTTTTCGCACGAAAATGTTTTTTTTTTCATTTGAGAAGTTACCTCTTTCAGGCTTGTCAGATCACTCGCATATTGTACTTTGACATACTTTCCCTGCTCCTATTTTATCCAGTGGTATTAGTATAGACAGAATCGTAGTTTAAAGGAAAAAATAATGGAAAAAAGGAATGATAAAGTCTCATAACAGGGACAAAGGAGACAAGCGCTCCAAGCATCACGTGTCGATGGCAGATTGGGAGGAAATAAATAAACAAATCTTTTTTCGTTAAGAGAGATCCGAAAATGTAGAATAAAGCAGATTTTTATTTAGCAGGGATAAAAAATCAATTCCATAATAATAGACAGTGCTAATATTATATATATGATATAGTATGAATTTCGAACACTGATCGCTTATACAGCTATTATAAAGTAGATTGGTCATAAAAAGAGGTAGTGTGCATTGAAATGCAAAAAAGATAGTAAGAAAACGTACATGTAGTGATAACTCAAGTGGCCATAAAAAAGTGGTAAGTATCAAGTGGTGTTGGATCATTGTTTAGAAAAATTGCGGCTAAGTTAAGGATATGCAGGATATACATTCTAATTATAAAATAATGAATTTATCTAACAAACAAGAACCGTGATACATTCATTTGAGAGATCGAAATTTACGCTTTTCTTCATTTATTTTATTAGCCACTTAAGGTTTTTGCATACTTCTAGCTTAAAATCGTTTAACCTCAATTATTCTAAATCATTTCAAGACCGTCATAGTATTAGAAAATTATTTCAAGCGGGCTTTTTTTAATCGACTTTTTATTGATATTTAAAATGTGAAGAAAGTATTATTTCAGGGCAAGTCATCCTATTCAGAAACAGGACACTTCCAGTCTAAAATAATACATGGGAAAAATTACACCGTAAAGAAAAGTACTCTACTTTGTTTCAGTGATTACTTCATTCTCGTTTCACATAAATTAGCTCCCTAATTAATATTTTAATTATGAAACCTATTAAAGTTTATCATCTATAAAGGGAGATATTTCGTAAGTTAAATATTAATTCCTTTATTATGGGAACGCCAGGTCAGCCTATATAGACTTTATCACTAAACAATCAAACGGTTAGGAATAACAAGGGAAGCATATGAAATTGTTAAAGGGCGAAGGTGCTTAAATTTTCTCTTGCTCTTTTTTAGTTTGGAAGATACATTTTCCCTCTTTTAGGCTAGTATGAAGCCACGATCCATGCAAGCGATAGGATATTTGTTTAGGGAACCTGATGAGGGGTCTTTATTTGTGGTGGTGACCACCTCCGTGAGTCTTCTATAGATTTTCAACGATGTTTGCCCTCAAAGTCTAACATTGTTCAAAAAGTATCAAACTTAAACTCAGACTCGAAAGAATTTTTTTCTATTCGTGGACACGGATGAACACATATTTTATGTTTGCTCGAAAGGGCAAACATAGTTAGCTCCCAAAATTGGAATAAGGCTTTAGAATCCAGGATTTCTCTCCTTGAAGTGTTCTTTTTATACATGTTTACTTAATTTAAAATATATAAAATTGTTTGTAAATGTGAAAATCCGAAAAAATTCGGAACCTTCTGGAGAAGAAAGAAAGATGATCAAAGAATAATCTTTTTTAAATAATCTAAAATCTCATTTGAATGCTTTACAAACACTTTCATTTCCAATTTAGGCTTCAGTTGCTTTCTAATTTATTAATCAAGTACAAAATGTATAATCCTGAATTTTGACAAATTCAAAATATGTACACTAGGGGGGTTCATAATCGACGTTCCCGGTGCTTGTAGAGAATACGAAAATGTTTTTTTTTATGACACATGCATGATTTCTGCCCTTTTCGACGCCTATAAAGCGGGGCTGAAGCTCTAATTTTTGCACCCTAGGGACTGAAAAGTGACGTCAAAGGTAAATAATGAAAATTAAACATCTATTAGCTCGCATTTTACGACTATCAGCCCACTCACCGTAAAAACTGTGAGGAAATTTTGGTTGTAGATAATAGACTTTTGCGGTTATTTATGGAAAGTTATTATATATAACTGATAGAATTACCGTAAATCACCGTAAATTTTCATGAATTTCCTGAAATTATTAAAAATTAATTTTGGGTAATTTATGGTAACTTACCATATTTACCTGTTAAATTACCGTATATCACCGAAAATTTTCATAAATTTCTGGAAATTTATGGAAATTGAAAAGAAATTAATTTTGGGTAATTTATGCTAAGTTACGATATTTACCTGTAAAATTACCATGAATGATTGAAAATTTCCATACATTTCCAGAAATATATGGAAATTAAAAAAAATGAATTTTGGGTAATTTATGGTAAGTTACCATATTAACCGGTAAAATTACCATAAATGCCCGAAAATGCATGGAAATTAAGAAAAATAAATTTTGGGTAATTTATGGTAAATTAATATATATACCTGTAAAATTACCATAAATGACCGAAAACTTCCATTAATTTCCGCACACTTATAGACATTTTTAAATTGAATTTTGTGAAATTTATGGTAAGTTACCATAAACCACCTCTATAATTACTGTAAATTACCAAAAATTTCTAGCAATTTTTTTATTCAATTTTTGATCATTTGAATAAGTTAAGATAAATTTCATGTTTTTTTATTCAAAATCTGATATGGACTTAAATCATGATTGTATTTCGAGAAATGTCTGAAGTCATCCATTTGTTATAAAAATTATCGTATGTGCCAAGGGGGAGAGGCACTTTTTCTCCCCTTAGGTGTATAATATACTATTATCGACTACTTTCTATAGAACAACATTAGATGAAAGTGTGTTTTCATGATTCGAAATTTCATGGTTCAAAATTTGGGCGTTTGTATCAAAAAAATTAATTTTGTTGTACTTAACTCTCGGATTCGTGAAGTGAAAGTAAACATACTGGCCGAAGTGAAACGTTCTTGTATAGTCAAACGCTAATTTGGAAAGGCTAATCTAGCTCTAGTCTGGATGAGCTAATCTAGCGCTAGTTAGTCGGTCTTGTGAAAATCTATTTAAGGTGGTTGACGTTGAAAATTATTTGATACTGTCTAGATGATCAGAAGTAAATTCTTTGTTTTTAATATATATTTATTATTTTCATACTTTTAAAAAACCCTGAATATTTCTGGAAATGTGGAAAAAAGTATTGAGATTCGAGAGTTAACCACATTCTTGATCTTGACAAGCTAGTAAGCACTCGATTAGGGCCCGAAAAAACTGACTAGATTATAAGGAAAATAGAGTTCATTGTTCATTTCTGATACTTCTAAACACCTTGGCTATTTTTGGAAATGTGAAAAAAGATATTGGGATTTGATACTTATAATTTCTTCTTGGTTTTAACTGGCTAGCCAGCTCCCGATTAGGGCCCGAAAAGACCGTCTAGATTAGACGGTCTAGAGAATGCTCTAATTGGACGCAAGTCTGACACGATAATTTTTTACACGGATGTAAAAACGCTGTACGATATTTTTAAACAAAAAAAGTCTTTCAAATTAATCAAGATAAGAGTTTTAGGTCTCTGAATTTGCTTCAGTTTCCACTGCAATTTCATATGATTTATAATCCACTATAATCTTAACATATAGCCAATAATATAGAAAATACAAAGCAAAACAAAAATTAATTTACTCTATTAATACAGTCGTCTTCCTCTTGTAAACCTGCACAATCTAAAATTGGTTTAATTGTGGTTTATAAATCATCTGGAATTTAGAAGAAAGCAAGACGAATGCAGAAACTTATATTTAAAATTACTGGTCCTTATTAATTTGAGAGATGCTCTTTATTAAAATTCCGTTTGGGGAACACCAAGTATACTCCGATTTGCCTCAAATCAATAAAGTAATTTTTTTCATGATTTAGAAAAGAAAATGGCAAGATGCACTGTGTTTTTTGTTTAATTTGATGTTTTTGGAACCACTTAAATGTACGTTGCTGAAATTGTAAAAAGCAATTAAGATAGAATTGAAACGCTATTATGACAATTCGATTTTTCCTTTCCTCCTGCATTCTCAAAGACAAGATTAATGAAATCAGGCTTCGAGTTATCAGTCATTCCTGATACAAAATATATCAACATTTTCGAATTTATGGGAATTCGTAAAAAACGTAACGACCTTTCTTCTCTCATGGGAAAGATACGCACTCACGAGGAACCATCTACCAGTATTATAATATGAATACCTATACGTTTTCTTCTTTTTATAACCTCCGCGTGCCCCATGGGTCCTCATTCGCGTCAGAAATTGCCTCAGGAACTATTACGATGAATTGAGCCACTCCAAGGTCAACATATAAAAAAATAATTGAAAAAGAATCTCGAATACGGTAGTACCGAAAAGTCACTTTGATGTACACAGAAAATAATATTTTTTTACAATATTAGTTTAGTATATTCCACGTTATTCTATATTATTAGTATGGTAGTGAAATATAATAATAAAATTGATAACTCTTTATATTTCAGAATAAAATAGGTGGCGAGTTGAACCACTTTCCATTTTTCGATTTTTTGTATTTTTTGCGACAAAATTTTTCAAAAGATATTATTGTTACCTTGTTTTGTACACCTTAGGCTTTTATAACTACAAGTATCAACAGTTTAATTTCAGAACTGAGTTCATTAAAAGCGAAATTAGATGATGCGGAAAATGGTTAAACTCGCCCCAGGCCCGGGGTAAGCTAAACACACATGCGGGGCGAGTTGTACCACTTTAGCGGAGTCAATAATTTTGAAATCGTGAATCAAATTTTCAATCATTTATTACAATATAGACATATATGAAAAGTAGAAGTCCGATAAGTTTCTCATTTCGGGGCTTTAGGGGCGGAAAATTCCAGGAATTACGGACTTATCGGATGCACACGTAATCGGAGAACCCCAATCAGTTTGCGTTGCGTGCGTGTGGTGACGCTTTAGGGGAGTGTACACTTATCGGACGGAAACTTATCGGACTCTTACTGTATACTAAATCTAGCAGGTCGATTATTTGAAATTAATATGGTTTACAGAGAGCTTGGGATTGAAAAATTGAAACTTGGTAAAATTAACTTACGAACCACGAAAATAAGTTTTTTAAGATAACTTTGGACGATGCAACAGGTCAACAAAATAACTACAGGGAAAATTCAACTTCGAGTTAATTTGATGAGGCCACATGAAGAATACTTGAGAAGATAAATGTACTGGTTCAACTCGCCCCTATGTTCAACTCGTCCCGGTCTACCCTATTTAATAAATATAAAATAAAATTAATCAACGCATTCGACAGTATTATGTTTATATAACACAGTGATCTTGTTTTCTACATTTGAGTGACTATTTGATGCTTAGCGTATTTCACATTTTTTGAATATTTTTTTTATTTCATCCTGGAGATGCGGTATGTTTATAAATTCACTTCTCAAATAAAAAACAAATGACTTCTGGAGAAGGGGCCAGTCTGTGTTCCCACTTAGCCCTATCTTCAATTTATCTATAATTCAATAAATCCAAGATAATATTATATTATATGTGTGCGTCCACATGAAAAGAGCCCTTATAGCCGGCTCTAGTTTAAGAGGTATTTACATTTTTTTAATTTGAGGTCAAAATTATTACTTTCGGGTTTGAGTGGGGGATGATATTGGAACCCATAGTGCATATATTGAAACTATACTCATATCCAAGAAAGAAACGTCAGTAGATATATTTCGTGTTCGAAGAAAAAATATCACACGTGTGCTTATGATACTAGCCACAGACAAAACTGACTGACAAGTAAATCTGCCAAATTAAAACCATTTTTCAAAATTTCAAAATTTGAGTCCGAACCCGGACCCTTTAATTTCCCAAGGGTCCGGGTCCGTAACCCGACCTTTTAAATGCTCAAGGGTTCAGGTCCGCACCCGGTTGACACTTTATTTGTTCAATCAATTTTTCATTTCTTTGGATCATAACATTATGAAATTCAAATGCGCATTTCTAAAACTTTACCCTGTAGTGAAGTTACGATTGCTGTGAAATTACGAGACACACCAAACGGAATAGTTGAAAATATTCACGAAGAAAAGTTGAAGAAGAATGTTATTATTCTATGTATATAAGTATTGAAATAAGAATCATCTGCAGTTGGCCTATAAAAATTATATTTTTCAGAGTTCACCATGGGGAGGTTGCAATACGATTTTCAACTCCCTATTGGGGTGCTTTTTTAGTGTGAGTCGTCTCACCTTTCACAAAATATGGTGCTTTTCGAGCGTGTGTCCCCTAGCCTCTCACAAAACGGGGTGCTTTTTTAGTATGTATACCTCGCACAAAATCGAATACTTTTTATGCAATTATTTATTTTAATCTTCATCACTGTCACTTTCAATTACTGGAATGTAATTATTATTCTTCAATACAGCCGAATCTATATTAAGCGCCGGTTTTGGGGCTGACCTTGACGTTAAATCCAGAGACTCGAAACTATTTTGTCTCTTTCCTGTTTTATTTCTCTCCTGTTTCTCTCTCTGTTTTGTCACGCTTGAGTGCACACCGCATATCCCCCAGGAGACGCCTCTCACGTATCCCCACGGCACGGCGTCAATTCTCGGAAGGGCACAATTCAGGGGAGCTAAATCCGGGCTTCACTGTACATTACTTATTATTTCCGCTGGTTTTAAAACTTTGGACAAGTATCTAGCATGAGTTAAGTAATACACTATTGCAGCAATATGAGAGCAACAACCAACAGTCCGTTTTCCATTAGCACATTCCCATGTGTGATGCGACATACCAGAAACACCAACGCTATTAGGCTGACATCTCCTCGAGGTGAACTCTGGAAACTATCATTTTTATAGGCCAACTGCCGACGATTTTTATTTAAATACTTTATATACATAGAATACTAACATTCTCTCCAACTTTTTTTCGTGAATATATGTTTCAACTATTTCGTTTCGTGTGTCACGTAATTTCACAGCAATCGTAATTTAACTGCAGGGTAAAGTTTTGAAAATGCGAATTCGTTTTTCATAATGCTATGTACAAAAGAAATACAAAATAGGTGATTCCTTAAAATGAAAGTGCACCATTATTCCCGGCGACCGCAGAATTAAAATAATAAAGTGTACCGAACAGTGGAGTTTGATGTGCCCGGCACCACAACAAAAAATCTGACAAAAATGTATGTTCAAGCAGACACTTCAAGGTTTGTTTTGAAAAAAATTGGAGGTGTACCTCTAAAACATGACCTCAAAAAAATATTTTCAAAATTTTAAAGCATCTTTTTACCCCTATTTTTCATCCAAAAAAATCCAAGCATTTTTCTAAAAGTAGTCTTTTTGGTTACCACAACATATATTTTGCTCGTCAAAATCGGTCTAGCCGCTTTCGCTAAAAACCCATTTTTTAATTTTATTACCCCCTTCCATATCTCCCAAAAAAATGAAATTTCAAGGTTGAAATTGTCAGGATATTATATTCACATAGATGTCAATATATGGTGTCAATATAGGCTTGATAGGTAGGGGGGGGGGGGGGCATTTTTACATGCTTATCCCCCTAGGCCCTTTAAGATTCTTCAACCGTTTTTCGGAAGTATAGCCATTCTGAAAAGCAAACCTGGTAGTCTTGCTGTTCAAAATACATCTTCCCCTAGGAAGTTGTATCGAGAACTGAAGTAGAAGGCATCCTGGCCATTTTTCCGAGGTCTTGACCTTCTAAGAAGTAAACCTGGTAGTCCAGGTATTTAGAATACATATTCTTTGAGGAAGGTGCCTTCAGAACTGAAATTTTATTCACCCTAACCGTTTCTCCAAGGTCTCGTTGTTCTAGGAAGTAAACCCGGTAGTCCAGGTATTCAAAATATATCGTTTCCTTGGAAGTTGTATGCAGAACAGAAGTAGAAGACACCTTAGAAGAGGCAGGGTCAAGGAAAATGTATTCTTAACACCTATACTACCAGGTTTACTTCTTAGAATGATGAGACCTTCGAAAACCCATGAGGTTGTCTGAAATTTTAGTTATGAAGACAACTTCCTCGAAGAAGATGTAGTATGAGCTCCTGGACTACCAGGTTTACTTCTTAGAATGACGAGACCTTCGAAAAACGATGAGCGTGTTCTAAGTTTAAGTTACGAACACAACTTCCCCGAGGAATATGTATTTTGAACACTCAGACTACCGAATTCACTTCTGAGAATGACGAGACCTTGGAAACCGATTAAGATGTCTTAAATTTTAGTTATGAACACAATTTTTTTGAGGAAGATCTATTTTGAACAACTGGGCCACCAAGTTTCCTTCTTAGAATGACGAGAGCTTTGATCTACGATCAGGGTATTCTAAATTTCAGTTACAAACACAACTTCCCCGCGAACGATGTATTTTAAACACCTGGACTACCGTGTTTACTTCTTAAAATCATTAGTTTTCCGGAAACCCACGAGTTCTGAAATTTTAGTTATGAACAGAACTTCCTCAAAGAAGGTGTATTTTAAACACTGGGACTACCGGGCTTGCTTCTTAGCATGACGAGAACCTCGAAATATGATCAGGATGTCTCAAATTTCAGTTAAAAATACAACTACCTCGAAAAATATGTATTTTGAACACCTGGTCTACCAGGCTTACTTCTTAGAATGATGAGACTTTCGAAAAGCGATCAGCCTGTTTTACATTTTAGTTACGAACACAACTTTCTCGAGGAAGATGTTTTTTAAACACCTGGATTACCGGGTTTACTTCTTAAAATGACGCGACCTTCGAAAACCCATGAGGGTGTCTTACATTTCAGTTATGAACACAACTTCCTCCAGAAAGAGATATCTTCTCCAATATTCTCAAACACCTGGACTATTATTACCGCCTTTAATCACTTTTTCATTATTTTAATAATTATTTCTCAACTCTTAATAAAACTCTGTAATCAGAATAATATTTACAGAAACAGCATCCTTTCGCTGTTTACTTTCGGAAACCCACTCTTGTCGTTTTGTTTTGCATACTGATTCTAGCACGCCCTGAAGTTGTACTCCTTAATTTTTATTGATCCCCTAAAGCGAATCATATTCAGTTGATATCCTGGATCGAAATAGCTGCAACAATTTGATACTTCAAGATTTAGTGTGCAACTTTAGATACATTTTTCTCGAAAAACTAGTTTTTGATGTTCCAACTTCAAAACTACTGCGGTGACTCGTTTTCCAACTTGTAGGGTTCTTTTTTAACCTAAAATGCCGGAAATTTATCCGGCTATATGTCCCTATGCGTAACTCCATACCAGCCATAAGGGCCCTTTTCATGCGGACGCCCACATATATCTTCAAACAATTATGATTGAAACTATAAAAAGAATCAACTCTAATGGAATCTTAAAATTGGTTGAATGTGGATAGATGAAATAATTTACAAATATTTAAAAAAAGATGTCAAAAGATTTTAATAATTTTACATATTCTAAAGATTTTAAATATTTCACGAGGGCAAGCACACCAAATTTCAAGAGTTGTAGAGAAATGATTTGTAATGAAGACATATCTTTCTACTATTAACAGTGAGAATTTCCAATTTGATCATTTGTAGTCTAAAGAATTATTATTTTGTTTCTTTGCTATTCTTATCTAAAAATGATTTTAACCTATACTTTGTTTTTGAGATAAATTGAGTGGGAGTGAACAAACGAAGTTCCTTTTCATTAAAAAGAGAATTTTCAATAATTTATATTGGAAGTTTTCGAAATAAAAACATGGGTAAAATCCTGAAAATATTTCAATTTCGAATCAAAAATATTATAATTAGAATTTTTTCTGCGTTTCTGAAAGAGAAACTGAATAAATTAGTACAACGTTTTTAAATAATAAATTAACGTGACGAAGGTTTTGTTCTAACGAAAAATAATGTAGTAATTGTCTACTCTTAGGAAATAACTACTACTCGATTTATAGTCATTATATTTCGTCAAGCACAGTACTTGAACTGAGGTGTAAATAAGTAAGAACCTCCATTTCTAGATAAGCCCTTTATATATGTCCTAATAAAGTCGCGGATAGTTTGAGTTAATAACGAACATTATCAGCAGCCTGTCACGTATCTTTACAACTTTCAATGGCTTTTGTCATACGCGGTTGCATATCCTTATCGAGACTCCGCTTTGTGTCTCAAACTAGTAGCTTTAGAGGGCTGGCATAATTTATTGCACGTAATGGCCGCGTTTGTATCGTGGTTATACAGATTCTTTTACATATATTCTTTTTATAGTCATACCAATTTCGCATTAGTCGTCTTTTATTAGCATATCATGTTCCTTTATTGTTTCCAGCCAACCTCGACTTCTATACGTATAATAGGCAACGGATATGACAATAGTTTCGCCACTTCCAAACTTATAAATGACATAATCAGAAAATATTCTACGAAATATCTACAACCTTTCCACTCTGATCATAGGTGATAAAACCAGTAGCTTACGCAGAATAAGTAAAAAATCAAAACATTTTGTAAAATAAACTTTTCCGACACTTAAATAAATTTTGTTCAAACTGCAGGACATGTATCATATAGCTATCGCCCTCTAGCCTTATAGCCGGTCCTACCAGTCGTGAAAAAATTGTTTGCATCACCCCCGTATATCTTACCAAATTTGGTCTACTTTTTGAATTTATTAGACATTCAGACATGTCTTATTAAATATAATTTAGGTACATACTACCCGAGGCACCTAAAATACTAAAATATTTGAAGTCACCTATAGTCGGTGCGGTACAATTGTACGCTGTTTGTCCGAGAATCATAAATTTCATGAAGATCTACCTTATATTCAATTGTGGCTTGGATACTTAACGAAAAAAAAATGAATAAAAGAGAAACGTACTTATTCATAAGATAAAATAATAGGATGAACTTTAACTACGGACACTCAATTACTAAAAATACCACTTGAAAGAGAGAATAATGATATTTCGATAAGACAATAATTTAAATTAAATAATTAAAATATTATAATCGATAAATAAAATTATGAAGTTTAATTTTGATATGATATAACAAACCTGAAACGTGCTCCTCGCAATTCATAACACTGGCATACAGTGATAAAATACTTTTTCTGTGGCATAGTAGAAATTTTAGGTCTAGTGAAAATAAAAAAAGTGTCATATACGTAGAAAAACACACTTTTTAAAGCATACATTGTTTATTTTATCACGGTGGGAAATCACGAAGCTACGATCGAATATATTTTGTAGGTTCTCACTTTTCCCCGATTTTTCCGACTTTAACAGCAGCTAAGTTCTCAATTGCAGCGAAAGCTGATACGAAATTTTTGCTTCTTGTTCGCTGAAGCAATACTCAGTTCTAACAGTGAAAAATATGAAACTAAATAAAAAATGCTTCAAATAGTGTTCGATAACTTAGTGAAATTTTAACAATTGGAGTAAAAAAAAAAACGTTTGAACGTGAAATTTCACGTACTCTTAATATATTATCAGCAAAAAATTATGAATTCAAACGAGAAAAAAAATTGTAAATTGAATAAAAAATGGCGGATTTATGAATTATTATATATGTGCACCTACCAAAAACGGGCTTTTGACCATATCATTAGATTTTGGGGGTTTACGAGAAATTTCGCATATGACACTTTTTTTTAGTTCCACTAAAGTTAAGCTTTTTTAACACAGTGCTATCGACTATTGGTTCATAAAAGAAAATGTCGATGACACCATTTCTCGAGGCAAGTCCTCGAGACAAAGAGCTTCGACAGAAAGTATCCCCGGTTATCTGATGTTTTATTTAAATAAATACCAAATAATTTTTTTTTCTCCAAAAATTGACTTATTTTGAAAAAACTCTTGATTCATTCCAATCATTGTAGTATTATTTAAATATAAAGATCAAATCAACAAGTATCTGAACTTGTGCTCTAAAATTTTCGATCTAATTATCGTAATTTGATAAGAAAATAGGGACTTCATGAGCTACTTCATTAACGAGTATGAATTTGGAATCAATTTCTCTTCTGAAAGGGTGAATTTTTTTGAAGTTTATACAATGAGCAAGAAAATCTTGAATCAAAGAAGATTTATTTCATTCAAAGAGATGTTCGTACTGAATATATTATATAAAGCATTCATTCAATACAAGGAAATGGTTTTATCTAAACAAAAGTATGAAATTATCACGAAAAATTGGTGTTTATTCCAGTGAGAGAAATATTAGCTGAGTGAAGGAACTTTGTTATTGGTTGAAAAAATAAGAGATTTGTGTTTAAAAACTAGTTAGTTTGTATAATAAAATAAATGTATAACTGAAACAAATATGCCAAAACACTGGTTTTGTAAAAAGAACTCTTATTGCTCTATGCACTCTTTGAATCTGAATGACTGAAACACTACCAATTGAAATAGTGCGAAGTTGTTTACCAGTTCCGTAGCAAGGATAAAATTTAAACTATAAATATAATTAGTAGTTTTATACTAATTCATAGTGAAAATTATTTTGAAAACTTTTCACTCTTTTTACATTGAAATTAATTTTCAAAGTAAAAAAAAGGCGAGAAATTTTTTTTTTATGAAAATATCTGAGATGAAGCATTGGATCCTCTTTATATATATATATATGTACACTCTAGGAAAAAGTCCATTAACAGTAAAATTACGTTCCTTTCAGAATGCGTCCTTTGAAATTAAGACGATTTCTTTTGTCCATCAATAGAATCGTGTGTTCAAACAAGTTATTGGCCTGTAATTCTCTGGGTTGGACAAGTTGCCTTTTTTCGGTAGGAGTATAGTGCGTGCTAACACCAGCCACTGCGGAATGGGCGTCTCTGACTTTAAATATGAGGTGAATATGCGGACCAAATGTTGGACTGATAATTAGATGTTTATATAAATTGTTTAAACAATTATACTATGCGAGAAGTTGTAGGCTCCGGAAGCTACGATCGTGGTTCCTCAAAGCAGCCAATCTCGAAGCAACTGGAACGCGTACGTTATCCACTCCTGCTCCTTCCATCTCAGAAGGTAAGCAAGAGCGGGAAATTTGCGCAGGAGACTTCGTACAACACTGTTCCTTGGAATCCGGTCCCTAGTCGCGGATGAACTTACGCAGCAGACGGCACAGTTGAAGATGAAAGTGTCACCTCTAGATACTCTTTTAAAGCTACCAATCTTTGCAAAATGTTATGAGAAACAGTGTTGACTGACCAGATGAAGTAATCCCAGAGGAACAGCCTTTTGCATCCGGCTCGCGATGGACTGAGCCTGACTCTGGCAAGCCGGGATTTTGTTGAGTTGACTAAGAAATGAAGCTTTCATACCTCCAAGGCAGCCGATTATAAGAACTACAAGATAGACTTTGTAGCCCTGGTACAGTCTACTCAGCTCAAAGAGAAGTGCTTGATAATTCGGCCGTTTTTCTTCCTCCTTTGCCGTGATATTACTATCGGCTGGTGTCGAGAAATCAATCACGTAACTGATCTTCGTCTTCAGCTCTTGGAGTACAATATCAGGCTTTGTAGCACTGATACGTTGAGTGGTGGAGAATGAGAAATTACCCCTGAGCGTGTGGCAAGACTGGCAATAGATCAACACCATAGAAGTGCCTAAGATGGTAATATAACAATTTTAGAGCCGCATTGTGTCTGTCTATGTACCCGTATCGTGCATACTTTGAGCATCCACTGAAAACATGTCCAAGTATTTCTAGCTCTTGCTTGCGCGCTCGGCAGTTGGTATCGCCTACAGGTACATTCATTATGCGCTTGTGGTAAACTGAGGTGTCTGCAAAGCCGTCTTGAGAGGCAAAAATAAATCCCTCAGTCTCCCATCTCAATGCAGCAGACTTGAGAAACATGTTGGACAGACCCATCGATAGTTCTTCTCTACGTATAATGCCGTAGAATTTACCATGAAGAGGCTTTTCAGCATTTTCTCTTAGTAGAAGTGAATGTTGTGCTTCCTGTACACGAATTTTCAGCAACAAAGGTGTTAGTAATGCTAGGCCATATGCAGTGTCGCTGGAATCAAATGGGAGACCAAGCTCTTCTGCGGCCCTATCTGCATAACGGTATTGAAACGCCGCGGCATTGACGACTTCATGTTGATTTACGAGTCGCATAAGATAATCTGTGCTTTTTAGAACTAAGCAGACTGTAGCCAGAACCGTTCTTCGATGAAGACACTTTAAGCTTAGCAAGCCTCTACCGCCTTTATCTCGAGGGAGGTATATTCGAGGTACGGAAGATCTAGAATGATGACTTCGATGGATTGTCATAATCTTGCGTGTGCCTCGGTCAAGTTGCTTCAACTCATAGACGTTCCATTTTACTGCACAAAATTTCTAGAGCAGTATAGGAACGGCCAGCACATTGGTCGTCTCGATTTCATTCTTCCCAGATAATTTCAGAAGCCCACATTTTTCTGAGAATTTGGCGATACCTTTTTTCAAGGGCTGTGTTTAAAACACGCACATTTTGAGTTTCCGCTTGCGGTATTCCAAAATATGCATATGTTTCTCCATCACCAAGCTGTTGAATGGTATTTCCGCCTATGAGTTGAACATTCTGATCGTCACGAGATGGTATAGTTTCTAGTCTTCCTTGGTGAAGGTGGACGCAGGCACACTTCTCCAGTCCGAAGCTCATGCCAATCGCTTCAGAGTACCTATTCACCGTCCCCACAAGGATGCTAAGGTCCTCTTTAGAAGAATCAAAGAGTTTAACTTCGCCCATGTAAAAGGTGGTTGACCTTATATTCTCTTCTGTTCGGCAGGCCACATAGGTATCTAAAGCTTTTGCCTCGGAGAACAATAGATAGAGGCAAAAGGGAGATGCAAAAAAGTATCGGACTTAGAAAGTCTGCTTGAAAGACTCCCCTCTTATATGTGATATAGCTGGCAGTCACTTGTCTTTTATCAGATGTTATAACAAATCTTGTCCGCCACAAGAGCATACGCTCTTTTATGCATCTCAATATTTTTCAAAGCACCTCCAGGCACTCAAGGAGCTTGATAAGTAGCTCATGGTTCATGTTATCGAATGCCTTACGGTAGTCAATCCAAGCCATGGACAGATTGCGTCGATACCTGATCGTGTGCTGGGTAATACACCCGTTTATTGACAGGTTCTCCCTGCAACCTGCCAGCCTTAATACCCTCTCCTTGAGGATGCCAGTGAATAGCTTGTAGCTAGTGTTTAAACAAGCTATGGGCCTGTAGTTCTTTGGACTTGACAAATCTCCTGTCTTAGGGATCAGTGGATGGGTTGTACTACGTTTAAGAAAGTAGCAAATATACGAGCTAGATGTTTGTGCGTAAAAATGATCTTCTTCTACCAAAAGTTGATTTTATCTGGCCCTGTTGCTGAAAAGTTCTTAGTTTTAGCGATAAATTTGTTCACTTCTTCAGTAGTAATTAGTGGACACTCTTCCTCTGCACCTTGTAACTTTTTCCTTTGGCAACAATTACAAAAGAGATATAAAGATATAAAGATATAAAGAGATATATCTGAAGCGTCTTCATTTAGTTGATAAGTGTCTCCATATACTTGCTTCTAGAAGACTTGAATCTCTTCTTGACTAGGTGGATTTTTAATGGCGCGTGACGTTTTATTGAACAGACTGGAAGGATGAGTAGAAAAGGTGGAATTTTCCTGAATCCACTTTACTCGTCATTCAAGGCGCTGTTTCGCTCTTGAAAGAGATCTTCTTTTTTGCATCCAGTGCATGCCGTCTCGCCGTTTCAATTTTAAACTGGTGCTGGGCAATACGATCGCAAGTCTTACGCAGGCGTACTGAAGTATCGCTACAGTTCGGATTCCAGATATTAACATCTTCGGGGAGCAAATCGAGGAGAGCAGTATTAGCCTCAGCTAATTTGTCCATCCTGGGAAAGACTTTTTGGTGGATTTTTCATCTCCTAGTTCTCATGTTGGCATTATCGGCTATCTGCAAAGGTGGTCTTGTTGGAACGGGTGGTATGTTTGCTGGGGGATGTTACTCTTCTTTTCGCTGATAAAGAACTTCATAACCATTTTTGCGAAAAAAGGATACCTGATCTCTTAAATACTGAGGCGTTTTATGAGCATATTCCGGGTGCATATTGACCCAAAAGTCATATAACCTCTGCATGAATCCTCTTCGCGCAAGCGAGCTTCTTTGCCAACAGGTAAGGATGTCCCTCCTGAGTCATCGCCTCGGTTCGGTCCTATTGCCACTCGCAACTGTACCATGGTCTCCATCCGAGAGAAGCCTATTGTGAGTGGCACTGCGCGATACTGGTGACGTAACCACATAATTCGTTGCATTGGGGAGTTAGCTCAATGCAACGTGGCTGATTGCAAGAGCCAGAGTTCTCGGGCGATGGGGTCGCCACAATATTATTCATTTTTATTATTGTATTATATTGCATTGTTATATTATATATTACTATAAGCGACGAAGACGCAGTTATTGCAGATTTTATTCGACTTGAAACTAGATCGGGTGACAGCAGTCCGGCACACAGCGTTGGCTGGCGCGTTGCATTTTACACCCGCAAAAAAAACTCCATTTACAATTACAAAAAAAAAACAAGAAATTTTTCGAAAAAGTCGCTTTGCTCCCGCGAATAAAATTGCCTTTAGATTATGTGGTTTGAATATTTCATCCTCGTAGACGTATTATGTATGTGGCGGAAGCCCGAGTTGCTTTAATCCCCTTAATTCTCCGATTGTTTTTTTACTGTAAACATTAGGGTAGTTCTTATTTATACATGGAGGAATTTTTATTAACATTTTTCTGCTCTAACCCCCCCAGGTTTGTTCAAATGTCCAAACAAAAATCACCGAATTGGAATGAAATCGGTTAATATTTAGGGATCACGCAGAGACCATGAGGTTTCATATTGATTTAACATGGGAAAAATTCAGCTTTTTGTAAATCTAATATTTAAACGCGATAATATATTACAAATAATTCCGCATTTCAGTATATTGTTCATAATTCGTCAAAGAATAAAAATCAATCATAAATTTTGCAGGTAAATGACTTTAAGTCAGTCTTATGGGTCCCCAAAGAAAACCCCTTAAGTGTCTTTAGAATGTCACGCAGTGATGCCAATGTGGGTGCCTTGAGCTACTGTGCTAGCGTAGGGTCACGTGTTTATTGGCCGCGGTTGGCGTGAAAGTCAAAATGGGTATTAAAAGCAATTATTTTCATTAAAATAAGTAGTTATTATAAAATGAGCGAGAATACATATAAATTGCAAAGCTTTTGATTTCAGTCAAGAAAAAAATTTATAACACATTAATTTTTTCAGTAACAGTTTATTTGTATTGAATTCTAAATTCTAACTTATATTTCACAAAAAAAGTTAATATGTATCATTTATGTACATTCTTGTGCATTTCATGAAAATTATTTATTTTAATCACAAAAATTGTTTTTAATACCTATTTTGAATTCCGCGCCAACTGCGGCCAACTAGCGGGCGACCCTAACGCAAACGCAGTAGCTCAAGGCGCATTGTACACAACTTTACTCCTGTACATGCAGCGATGATGAAGAGGAGTGCTGCCCATTATTTATATATTTAACACTAATAGTGCACTGCATGTTCAGGAGTCGAGTTACATGATAACTGTTATAGTGTTTATTTAACCTATATTTTACCGATTTTTGAACTCCACTTCTTGCACACAAATTTTTATAATGGCTATGTAACCGAGATTTTAATTATGTTTCTAACTCCAATCCTTAATTACAATAACTTCACATAATACCTCACTACATGTAAGTGACTTACCATCTCTATACAATAACAATATCTTTTATTGTTATATTTTAAGCTTATTTTATCATTTATAAAATCTTTTCTATTAGGTAGCAGTTGTTTGCTTCTTTAAAATGCATACCTGAAGAGGCTTGGCGTCGCTGAGCGAAACCTTGTAATAATACAAATTATTACCTATTTACGACTAGTATTTCAAAAACAGTCATTCCACCGATAATCATAAATTGACCGATTTCGCTCAAATTTGGAGATTTGTTTGGGGACAACCAAAAAAAACTGTGAGATGAGAGCAAAGAAATTCAAAAAGTGAACAATAAGGAACACCCTAGTAAACATACGACTTAAATTAGAGTGCTGACTAAAATTCAGAAATTTTGTTTCTTTGGAACACCCTAATTGACAATGGACGTGTATCATTAAAATACTTGTGGCACTTTTATGACGTGAATGCTTTAGACTTGGACATATGTAAGTCATCATAAATGAATTAAATTAAAAAATACCGACTCATCAACGATGAACAATCATCAAATCGATCCTATTCGAAACAAATTAAACATTCAGTCTCTGTATCAAATGCTTGATAGACTTGATAGATATTTTGATCTACGTCTTTATTTTTTGGATAAATTTTCTTTCTTATTTAATCAAATAAGATGGGGGGGGGGGGCAGTAAAACCTACGGTTGGCATTAGGTCGGACTAAATTAATAGAACCCAATACAAAAATCTAACTCTTTTTGGCTCAAGGTTAATTTTTTGTGGTTGAAAAGTCTACTATTATATTTTTGTTTGGAATTTGTCTCGTTTGTTATAAAAAATGAGGTTTTCACGTTTATTTCAAAAACGGCAAAAGCCACAACTTTTTGTTTTAAGTCTCCAGGGGTCAACATCATTCAGCGAGAAAAACGTGTTGATGGTTATAGAATCCAGCCCCGCATTTCGTATTTTTTGGTAAAAAATTAATCTTTTTGGTTAAAAAATCATCTTTTTGATGAAGATAATTCAACATTTTAGTTGAAAATTCATATTTTTTATTGAGAATTGAACTACTTGTTTTTCAATTGTCGTACTTTATTAAAAATGCATTTTTGTGGGGGGGGGGGGCGTTAAAAATAGTCGAAAATTGGTAATGTAGTTTACGGACAATCACTAAAGAAATTTTTTTTGTTACTAAAATAATATTATTTCTAAATTAGAACGTATTCAGCGGCATTACGATCAATCACAATGCCCACATTCAGCGTCAGCCAGTGTATACGTAAACAACAATTTATTTTACAATACAAATAAAAGTATTTGTACTTATGATCCACGTAAGAGCAAATACTCTGGAATGGCTGATGCTGCTAATCCTCTAGTCGTCCATAATCAACTGATTGGCGTGTTACCTGTGTACGAGCAGAATGGAAAACCAGACATTTTTGTGAATTCAGATCATCCTCAACATAGAGGCTGGATTGTTTCAGCACTTCTGCAAATTTCATAGATTGAACTTAAATATTTTTCAGTGTACGAAATAAAATGATAATCTTTATGAAATAAAGATTTGAATCTTCAAGAAGTTTTTTTTTCATTTGTGTTATTTGTATTACTCAGAACTTTATTTTTTTTTTAAGAAGTAAATTTTATTAGTAGAGTTTTCCTTATTTCCGAGCATTTGAAATATTAAAATGCAAACTTTTAGTACAATTGGATTATTCTCATCCCAGGTGGGATGTACTGGCTGGGTATACTGGCTCGCAATTCTTGGTGGTATTGCGACTACCAGTATTGTCAGACTACTGGTTTGCCAAATCGCCGAAGCACCTCGGAACCCGGAAAGTCTACCAAAGAGTCCTCCTACGTGTTTTTATTACAAATATAGTCATATTTAATCTGCTTTAAGGATCTTTGTTTCTCAACACGAACTCTGTTTAGAAATCTTTTTTCATCCTTGCAAAAAATTTTTGAACCTCCAACTTCTCCTCAAGATCAACTAATTTGATCTCACTCACAAACACTGTCTCATATACCCCTTCCAGACAAGAATCTAGAAGCAGCACTCCAGATCTATTCCACACAAATGTACAGGCCAACTCACACTCTAATCAAGCAAACTCACAGTCCATTTCATCGTTCTCCATGTTCTCTCCAAATTGTGTTCAGGCGTTAACCCAACTATTCTCTATGTTAAATCAATTTATTTCACAATTTGACCCATGCTGTCTATGCTGGGTGCCTTTTAACAAATTTCCCAACTCTCATCTCCACTGCCAATGTCGCGATCACAAACTGACAACAAGTAGTTCAAAGATACTGTTTTTCTAATATTTATTTTCTCACTTTCCATTTCTCACGATGGTCAAGCTAAATACATTACAAATTGTGCAGTGGAACTGCAGGAGTATATTTAGCAAAAAAGGATCTTTAGAAAGAATTATGCATGAATATGATATAATTTAAATTTGTGAAACCTGGCTGAAATCTAAATTTAAGTTTTCCACTGAAAAACTTTAATGTAGTCCGAAAAGACCTCGATAACCGACAAGGGGGTGGTTTACTAATCGCAATTAAAAATGACATACCCTTTAAAATTATTAATATTTATAATGTGGACGATAAACTGGACATTCTATCCATAAGTATAACTACGGATCTCGGTCGATTATTAGTTGCAAGCATCTATAGGAATCCTCGAGCTGGAGCTCAGGACATTGATTGGGTTGACTTTCTTGACTCCACTATTGATTTTCAAAACATATTTATAGGAGGTGACTTTAACTGTCATCACACGGCAGGGGGCTGTGATCGCATATGCCCAAGAGATAACAATCTCAATACTATTATAAGTTTCTTAACACAGAGAGCGCTAACTTTCGTACAGGGCCAAACCAAACAAAATCGGCGATTGATATTAGCATTGTTTCTAATAATTTAAATAATAAATGCTCCTGGAAGACCTTAACAGACAAAATGAGTAGTGATCATTATTTAATAATAGTTGAAATGGAGATTCCATGTCCTTATTACCAATTTTTCTCCCATAAGTATAACTTGAAGAAAGTTAGATGGAGTGAATTTAGAAAGGAAAGTAGTTTGAATGCCTACTATAACATCTTTAAAGAAATAGATGATGCCCTCTACAACGCGGGACCTAGTATCGAAAAAAAGCCGCCCAGAAATAGGAACTTTCCATTTTCTTCTTCATGGTGGAATAAAAAATGTGATAGAATCACACGTTTAAGATTAGCCAAACTCAAAAAATATTTGCACACTTCCAATTATGATAATTCATAGAACACAAAAGGCATGATGCCTATGCAACAAAAGCTTTTAAATGTGCGAAAATTAATGGATTTCAATCTCTCTGTGAGTCCTTATCTTTTGACAATCCTTTGACTAACGTATGGTCTACAATCAAGGGTTTTAAACACAGGAAACTGTATCCCCCTTCTCCTACTACGAGTCCTGTGAATTCAGAGGTCATGGCCCAAATGGAAACTTATATTAAAGAACTCATTGATAACGCTAAGGAAATTAATATCAATCTACCAGATCTTCCAAATTTTATTCATAACTTTAACAATATTGAAGAAACTTCAACGTTTAACCCTGAAATAGGAAATAAACTAGATAACTCAATTTGTGACAGTCGATTTGAGATTGAGGAACTAATCTGAGCCAGAATCCACACTAGAACGCCTATTACTAATTTATAACCACATCTTAGACGAGGGTCTTTTTCCGACCCACTGGAAAGAGTTCCTTATAATCTTGTTGCCAAAATCGGGTGGAAAATTCAGACATGTATCTTTGGCAATAGACATCTATTCAGTCTATCTTTTCCTGGATATTCAAGGCGATTTTATTTATGTCATTTCAGAAATTTTTGTTTCAGACATGATTAATTTGGGTATTTCCAAAAAAATGTGCAAATTCACCTATAACCTCACATCTAACAGACAAGTATTCTCTAGAATAAATGGAGATAATAAAGGACCCTTTACCTTTAAAAATTGTACAATTCTGGAATTTGCAGATGATATAGCTCTATATGTTATCAGAAACTCTATCAAAATGTATCGAAATTCTCCAATACAGTATAAATCGTTTAAACATCTATCTTAAAAAAAAGGGTCTTTCAATCTCACCCACGAAATCCAAATTTGTCATTTTTTCGTTCTCCAAGGCTATCCCAGACAATATTTTTCCAAAATCTTGATAACTTCGAGATTTTACCTAGCGCAGAGGCTCCATTTTTGGAAATCAGTTTCAGTATCATCCTTTCATGGGAAACGCAATACACAAGACTCATTGATAGAGGCAACAAAGTTTTAAGCATCCTTAAATGTTTGAGGGACACATGGTGGGGCTGTAACCCTAAAACCTTACATATCCTTTTCACTTAACTAACATGCATCTCCATGGACTATGGCTGTTATGCATTATCTATCTATGATGACGGTTGGTATAACAAACTAAATATTTTACACAACAAGTTTTTGAGAATTATCTTACGCTACCGTAACTCTACCCCGATCAACGTTATGCATTCCGATTGATAACGGATAGATTCCTTCTAAGATCATTTGCTGTCTCTGACAACCCTGTTCACGATCTTCTGGAAAACCTTTACTCTTATGCTTCACAAAATTTCTTTCCCTTTAAAATTAAAAAAGGTTTTCGTCTGCTTTAGTCGTTCATTAATTATAAATACAACTCAGACGGGAAAGATTATCAATCTTTAATCTATCGATCAGTAACGCCCTTGAACTTCTTGTTTGATTATAACAAAATTTTCACACCCCTCAATAGACTTACAATTAGGCAGAATGCGACAAAACAGTCGTTATCCTAACGATGACTTTCAACGAATTTGTACCCAAAAAATTAAGAATAGAATCTCCTTCTTTACGGACAGCTCTAAATTTGAGATTTTGACAGACTCACGCAGTGTGTTGGTGGCTTGTCGGGTATTCAGTGCTCTGGGTACCACCTCGTCCTTAGTGCTTAAAATATATAATCTCTTACGTATAGCTAAACATGAAAAATTGGAGATAGAACTAGTGTGGATTTCCGGTCACAAAGGTATTTCCGGAAAAGAGACAGCAGATGGCCTAGCCAAAGAGGCAATCGAGAAAGAAATACAACTTAATTATCTAATTCCCTACACTGACCTTTATCAATTAGCTCACATCAAAGCATACAAACTGTAGCATTATTTGTCTTTTGGATCACTTAAAAGCTTGAATGATTCTTGATTTCAAATTTACTTAATTGATTCCCAGTGGGCACAAAAACATTCACGCCTTCAGAACGTTCTTAGGACGCTAATCTTTTTTGGCCCACTGTGTTCATTCTAAATTCAACTGTATCGCTAAACCTTAGTTATAGAAACATTTCTACAATCGTTGATTTTTCGACGGATTTAATTTTATCCGTTCAGGAAATTGGTCCCGAATATATACATCGGCACCAATCCTGAGAGAGTATTAAATCTGAAATAAAAGATTTTATTAGCGACACTAATTACAATTGAAACTATGAGTGTTTTCTCATTACAAACAGAAGATGTGGGATCACAAAAGCAAAAGGAGAGTTTTGATTTTTCTCTGCTAAAACAAATGCCGCCTATTTTTAGTTCTTTTATTTTTCCAGTTTGTGATTACCTAATCAATTAGTGCTTTATTATTTGCTAACCCTCAATTGATTTCGACATCAAAACTGTGAATTCGAAGTATTCTCTTTCCTTTTCCTTCCCTGAATGTCCAGGATTACTTTTAGTTTTACTTATTTTCAATTAATTTTATTGTAAGCATACATTTTCCAAGTAAGCTTTACTAACTCATAGGATGAGCTCCCGTATGGAAACGGGTTGAAAATCTTATGAAGTTTCTACATTTGTAAAACACATTTATGATTAGAAAAATTTGATTGATAACATCAATGGTTACTTTTCTATCGTTCATTCAGAGCTTGCGGAAGTAGATTATTAAGCTCCCAAATGAAAATGGGTTGAAGAACAATCCAGCTTGTATTAATGCTGTGGATAGAATTTTACTTAAGATTTTATTTTTTTGTAAATTTATCATTAGGTGAGAACTTACATATGCTAATTGTTTTTGGGAATTGATATCCTCCTGAACCTTCCCTAAAAAGTTCATTAATGAATTGCTCGTACCTAATTTCTGACCTGTCACGAATTCGGAGCTGGTTCAACGTAAGCAAGAGCCCGTCCTGGATCGAATGCCGAGCGCAGAGTGATCTCTATGGTCCTGTCCTCGTTATTCGGTACAAAGAGCTCGTTTAGAGAAATCTCTCATTAAGAAGAAGAAATTTCCACCTTATAATATAGAATCACTACTATATGTGTGAATGTTCGTATGAGGACGTATGTACGTGGGTATATATATATATATATACATATATATATATTGAATATCTATAAATATACAAATCTATAAACGAACTTGAAAAATTTAATCAGACATCTTTCTCATTAAACTGAGAAATTCAAATTTATATTCCGCGCCATATCACATGCACATGCGTACTTGTGGAGGTCGTTAGTGGCCGACTTAAATCATAAATGCTAATCAAGCGATTACGTCACATGGCCAGATAGGTCGAAGCTGTTATAGCAAGGGAGTTCCACTCACCAGACCTAAGGCCAATAAAACTCTCCAAAGAAAGTCAAAGAAGAAGAAGAAGAAGGCCAGTATAATAAAAGAAAGTTGACTGTACCATTCACAGTTCACATTTATCACGGGTGTTTACCGTGTTTACAGATACGGTATATTGAAAAAAATGAAAAGAAACGATCCATAATTTGTAATGTCGAGTGGTAATGACACACTTCGCATTAACAATTATTTTGCAGCTTAACTGCTGTCGCTTTATTAGAAGATGTCTTCAGCACAGCTTACCAAAGACTGAAGAAGTGAACAACTTTATGCTTTAATTCGAAAACCATAACTGAAACATAATTACTGGTACGCAATGAACCCCTTGTTGTCAACCTTCGGGAACCTGGAAATATTTTCTTGGATTTTAAATCTATAACCGCAATCCAGTTACAGGTACTGAATGGGGCCCCTCTTGCAAACCTTATGGACCCTAAAAATGTTGTCTAGAGAAACGGAACTTTTGTTTTGGATTTTGTTTTAATAATTTAAAAAACCCGGAAATTCATACACAGATTCTTTTCCGGTACGATATCAAATAAATTAGTTAAATACAATGCTTTAGTGTATAAGCATCAGAAATACAAATCGTACGTAAAAAGGAGCAAATGGGAAATGTATATATGTTCGATCCTGTATCAGCAAAGATGGAACGTGGAGGGAATAAAAATAATAATTCATCAATTATTGGCTAGTGCTAGTGCAGGGGTGTTCCGTAATGATATAACCATCTGTTGGTACATGGTATGTGTATATTTTCGGTCTTGATACATTAAAAACGTGGACAAATGTTTATAGGATCGTAACTGTTTAAATAATTTGCTTCTCGCAATAATTGAAAAAACACTTTACGATAATTTAGTAAAACATGCTATATTTCCTCCGATTATTAGTTTCATTCTTGAAAAATAATTTTTTTGCATTAAGGAAAAAAAAACAACTGGAGATAGTTCTGATAAAAATCTATTGATATATTTGGTATTGGCATAGTACAATTACTTTATTTCAAATTAATTACAAAAGTTTCAAATCTATATCTACAGGTACACAGCAAATGTATACTTATTAACAAATTCGATGATCGTTTAAAAATTGGTTTAAAAAAACCGCACCGAGATATTTTCAAGATGAATGCAATGGTGTTGTTGGTTTTTCGATGGGACGCTTAGTTTTTTAATAACAATTGCTGAAACATAAAAAATAATGTAATTGTTTAACAAACTATTTGAACAAAAAAACAAAAAATGCGCACCTAGACATTTCGGAGACGAATATAAAGGTGTTTCTAGTTTTACACTATGACTCTTAATTTGTTTATAAATAAGTACAAAAGTTCCAAATCCATGTCCATCGTCAGAGTTCATTACACAAAGCTTGAACCTCCCATTTTGACGTAAAAAATACGATCCCGCGCCCTTTTGACGTCAAAAATTTTTCTTCGATTTCATTTGATAGACAGCTAAAATTAAACGCAAGACGTACAAACATTAGTAGATTGCGGAACTAGCGGGATACAGCGTCGATTACACAGCCACACAAAAAAAGAAAAGTATGTTGATGTAAGGACAAAAAAATATATATTCCTATGTATTTGGACGCGCTGAGTCTGAATTCGCCATCAGAACTGGCCCAACGGGTCTTGGTTTGACCCTAACCTAAAAAAACATCTAAAAAGAAAAGTATCTTCTTCTGGAGACGAAGCATACATTCCTATGTATTTTGACGCGTAGAATCTGAATCCGCCATCAGAATTGGCCCAACGGGTCTTGGTTTAACCCTAAACTCAAAAAACAACTTAAAATCGCTGAAATTGCCCGTTTTGCATGGACAAAATCGAACCAGACACATATTGATGCGTTTTTGGGGTCTTTGCTTCATAACCACAAAACCGTCGTTCAAAGAATACCTCAAATCCATGGAAATTAAATTATTTTGTGCCCTGAAACTAGAACCTCACCACATTCTTATACGCTCTCGGGGTATCTGAGACCAATTTTACGGTTTCGTAAAACCTGCCAGGTTCCAATATATTCCTTACCTCAAGACCATTGAATCTTATTTTAAAGAATACCTCTAATCCCTCAAAGCAGCTAATTCAGCTAATCTAACGTAAATAAGCTGCTTTGAGAGATTAGAGGTATTTTTACAAATAAGATCCAATGATCTTGAGGTTAGGAATACGTTGTAACCTATTAGGTTGCACGAAACCGTAAAATTGGACTCGGATATCCCGAGAACGTATAGCAATGTGGTGAAGTTCCAGTGTCAACGCACAAAAAATGTCATTTCCATAGATTTGAACACGAAGTAGTATAAGGAGATCCAATTCTATGGGTCATTTCGGAAAATTGTACACTCATCATTCCGTACTTACATCCTATAGCACTTTAGATAACGTATTCTAGCGCCCCTTACGGAAAACTATTATAACATAGGTTTTGGAGTTGGTTTACAACAGTTTCAAAATTTTCTCATGAGAGGCGCTACAATATTTTTTCTGGTATGCTGTGGGTATTATTATTATTATTATTATTATTATATCATTAAGCCGTTTCCCTTTCGGGGTAGGTGTGAATTGCTCGGTTGTAAAGTAGTGATGTGTTTTTGACCTCGAATTCGTATTCAGCGACCCAAATAACCTCTTATTACCAATTTTCAATGAAATCCATCCAGTAGAACATCCCACACATTTTGGGCCACTTTGCGATTTTCGGTCTGCACAGTGAAGGGGTTAATATTAAAAATTGGTAGTATGAAAGAGGTTTTCTAAACGGAAAATGGTGTTCTTTTTTGCCAAAAACATGATGAAGTTAAAAAAAAGTCAGTTTTTCCGTGTATAAGGGCATTAAGAACATTATTTTTGGATAATTTTGGAATATTATTAAAGTAAATTATATTTATAAAGATTTTAAAAATGCAAAATGAAAATAAAATAGGTAAAAAAAGTGCAGGCAACAAGAATCGAACACGTGACCTTCCGGCTATGAAGCCGAATCACTATTGCCTGAGCTACCGGTCGTTTGAAAGTGTTTTTCGCCAAGTTCTATATCGCCTGAGGAAAATACTTCAAAGACTATTTTCTCGAAAACGTCGAAAAAACGTATATTACTACTTCGGCAAATTAATACTCAGGTAATGAGCTTTCATTAAAAAGATTATGAACCGAAACTAAAATTCGCAATTGGCGGCCTCTCAACCGACGGCAGTAGCTAGGCGGTGATTCTCGACTCGTGAAGATCTCAAATGTCCAGCACGGACCGGCTGTGTTCGGGAGTTTTGGTTTTCTGCAGTTTTCCACTTCTCTGACCAAATGTTTGTGCGAATGCGAACGCTTCTAATAAAAATCCGGCTGCAGACGGTAGGGGATTTTAGAAATTAAAAAAAGACCAGAGGATTGAGCACGTGAGGCATAACTTGGAGGCTTATTATGAGGGTTGGGGCAATGTTAGATATGTAAAATTCCGAAAACCTCATACATGGAAACTGAAAGCTTATTGGCTGTCTCACCTTGTTAAGAGTTACTAGCGTATTCGACTTTCAAAATATATTTTTTTAATTTCTAGTGAAAAGAATCAAGTATCATAAGGTAAGCAAATACCATATCTTTTCCTGTATAGGACTTGACACTCGAGCGAAGAAAATTTAATCGTCGTGATCGTCGCTGAAAAATTGAATCCATAAAGATGTCGCGACAACGCAGTGTGGATGAGTGTGGACAAACTGACTGAAAAAAGGAAGCGATCGCGCTCATTTACAAACTTGTCAAACCTTGGCGATTCATTCTGGAATCTCGCATGCAACACTCGTAATTACGAGACATTCCGACCTCCTCTAACCTTACGAAAAATCCATTACCTCACCAATTTGATTCTTGAGCAAAGTATTGGTGTGGCTACTAAAAATGAGTACAATATACGATGCATCGTCGAAGGTGGCAGGTTTAACGGCATGGGGCAGCCGGACTGAATGGGCTACCGAGCCTCGCCTGCTTTTGCATTTTTTCCCCAACTTTACTCCCGAAATATGCGCGATTATTCGCTGAGACACGCTCGTCGAATCTGGTCGCGGAGGTGTTTTTAGCCAATAGAATTCCCACGCGATCAACTATATTTGCCAGTTTTATTTGCCTGCTCGGACATTCCCGTGCAAGTTTCCCTTCACTGGATTCATTGGCTTGTAATAAACGCAACACGTTTTGATACTTCGCCACCAATTTCAAACCTTCTCGTGATACTTGCAACAAATCGCTGAAATAATGACAATATCTTTTTTTTTTTTTTGCGAAAAAATACTTTGAGGAGATGCTGTAGCGATTTAATAAAACAGTTGTAGTTTATTCTTCATCCGAAACCAGTTTGTTTGATGAACCCGTTCTCTTAAACCAGTTGAAGATGTCGATAGTAAAGTTTATCTCACGAGACAAGCTTTTCTTCGTGCTCGAGAAAAATTCAACTGAATCATAAATTCAACCTTCGGAATAAATGAACGTCAACTTTAATAAGATGGTATTTATTTATCAGAATTTTTATGGCCCTATCGATAGAATTTTACCAAACATATATGATTCATGCAATGGGGAAAACGAGGAATAAATCCCTTTCAAATTTGAAGAATTACAAAATGTAATAATTTTAACTTTTATGAGCTCAACATTGAACCATATCAAACTTCAAGTTGGGTCTCGAAATGAATACTTAGAATTTAAAATTTGAAAAAGGTAAAGTACTGAAATTAAAACGTGACGAGTGAAACAATTCACACTCTAGGGTTCAAAATTCAAAATAGAGTCAATCTCTTTTGAATGCGTGAAAATTAACAGCAATACAGGAAAACATTTTAGTGGATAGGCCCCTTTTTGACAAACGGTATCAATTTTAAAATCTTAAAAATATAACAAATTAAGTGTTCAAAGCGGCACAATTTAAAATTCGAGTCGATTGATATTTATTCACATTCAATACAATTTTAAGATCGAGGTGATCGGAATTAAAGAAACTTTAAACGTTTGAAATTGAACAAGTGTAAGAAAGAAGTATTAAAAGTTGAACAATTTCAAAAGTCAGTGTTCAAAATTAAACAATAATTTCCGTTTGAACACTGATGCAATTGCAAATTCTCAAATAGTTTAAGTCAGTCGAGAGTTCCGGCTACTCAGAATCGTAGCAAAATCCAAAGCGATCAAATTTGAATTTGTAATACAGAAGCAAGAAAAAAGAAGCAATTACAAATCGAAAGCATTTTATAATTAAGAAAATGAAATTGAAGCTTTCAAAGCCTTTGAAAGTTTACATTTTTATGCGAATAGAGTAACATTGATTTAAGATTCTTATAGAGTTTCTTAGGATCTTTAAGACGTTTTAAAACCTTTTAATCTTCTTATTAACTTCACTTTACGAGAAACGTAGAAAACATTCTGAAAGCTTTTTATATGTCGTAAATTATTTATAAAAGTATGATTCATAATATTCCTCTTTGCTGCGCCTGCAGTCAATTTAAAGTGGAAAGAAACTTAATCTAATTAGTGAGGACATTTCCTGAGAACAGAGTATGATTCCCAGATCGTGTATTTGTCTTTTTAATTTCATCTAAAGACTAAATTTGCATTGTACTAAAATATCATTGTTAAAAAAATAAAATAATTCAGGCTTATAGCAGCTTATTTTACCTTTGGATATACAGATTAAAAAGTTTCGAAGTTCATGAAACAGTTCTAAATTGTAGGTTAATTGCAAGAATTTGTATTCCATTAGGTAGATCTTCTTCCTTAATGTCAGTTTCAAGGTTTGTAAAAAATGTTCAATTGTTTAAAAATTGTGATAAAAAATATGAAAAAATTAGTGCTTAGTAATTCAGACTTCAGAGCCTGATTCAATATTTTGAACAAATACATTGTTTACCCTAATTGGAAAATAGTCCAAACTATATCTTCGAATTATAAAAAATGTCAAACTTCAAGGGATTTTAAGGGATTTCAAAGGATTACAAAGTATTTTAAAAGATTACAAACTGATTCAAAGAATTACGAAATTTTTAAGGAATTTTACGAGATTTCCGAAGATTTTTTACAACGATTACACAGGCTTGCGAGAGGTTTTACAGATTTCAAATGATTTAAAAAGATTTCAAAAGTTTGAAGAAATTACCTAGTACAATTTCAGAGAATCTAAATTTTTCAAGGAATTTTATTAGATTTGAAGACGACTTAAAAGAGTTTAATCAGATTGCCAGAGATTTTATTGGATTTCAAATTATTTCAAGAGATTTCGACGTATAGTGAAACCCGGATTTAGCTCCCCTGGATTGTGCCCTTCAGAGAATTGACTCCGCGCCGTGGGGTTACGTGAGAGGCGTTTGCGGGGGGATTTGCGGTGTGCACTCAGTCGTGACAAAACAGAGAGAGAAACAGGAGAGAGACAAAATAGTTCCGAGTCTCTGGATTTTACGTGAAGGTCAGCCTCAAAACCGGCGCTAAATCCAGATTCGACTGCATTTTCAGGAATTAAGATCGATTTCCGCAGATTTCAAGGGACTTTAAGAGATTTTAAGAGGTTTAAAGAGATTTCGAGATATTTAAAAATAAGTCACAGGATTTTAAAGGACTTTAAAAGATTTCATGTGATACCAAAGTATTCTCACGAATTTTTAAGGATAACGGGATTTTAATGGGATTTTTAAGATTGGAAGTGATTTAAAGAGATTTCAGAATAATTGCAAGAATTTTAAAGAATTTTAACGGATTTCAAGAGATACAAAGAAGTTTCGAGGACTTCACGGGATAGCAAAGTATTTTATGAGATTTCAAAAGCCTCAAAGGTATATCCACGGATTTTAGCAGATTTCGTAAAATTCCAAAAGATTCAACGGAATTTTCAAATCTCTGAATTTTAATGAATTACAATTCTTACTAATATCAATCAGTGACTGAATTCCAGCTCTGAATCAGTTATTCTTTACTAAAAAATCTACGAAGCTGACTAATTCATCAGTAAAAATAACTGATCCAAAGCTAGAATTAAGTCACTGATTGAAATTAGTGAAAATTTTAATAGATTCAAATTGAGAGAGAAGTATTTCCGAATATTAAAAGTGATTTTAAGGAATTTCAAGGAATTTTAATGACTTTTAAAATATTTTAATGGATCTCAATATATTGTATGGGATTTCAAGCGATCCAGAAAAATTCCCACGGATTTTAAACATTTCAGTGAATTTTAAAGGGATTTCTACAGATTTTAAAGAATTATAAGGGATTTTAAAGTTTTTAAACGATTTCAAGGATTTTCATATTGTTTCTAAAGAGTTTAAGAGATTTCGAAGGAATCTCAAAATAAGTCACTTGATCTTGAAGGATTTCAAAGGATTTCATGCGATACCTAAGTGTTTTCACGAATTTTGAAATATTAGACGATTTTCAAGAAATTTCAAAAGATTTCAAAGGATTTTAACAATTTTAACGGATTGTAGGAGATATAAACGGGTTTCAATGATTTTTAAAAGTCTTTTTAAAGATTTTAATGGATTTCAATATATTGTAAGGGATTTCAAGAGATTCGAAAAGATTCCCGTGGATCTTAAAAATTTCACTAAATTTTAAAGTGATTTATAAGATTTCATGGAATCTCGTGATATTTCACGGAATTTTAAGGATTTTAAGGGAGTTCTGCGGATTTTAAAGGATTATAAGTGATTTTGATGGGCTTTATAACGATTTTTATGGATTTCAATATATTGAAAGGGATTTCAAGAGATTCCGAAAGATTCTCGCGGATCTTAAGGATTTCAGTGATTTTTAGACGGATTTCAAGGATTTCACTGGATCTCGAAAAATATAAAGGAATTTCTGCAAACTTTGAAGGATTTGAAGGGATTTTTTCGGATTCTCCAGATATCAAGCGATTTGAAGGATATTCATACTGTTTACAGAGGATTTTAAGGGATTTTAGGGGATTTCAAAATAAGTCACTGGATCTCAAGGGATTTTAAAGGATATCCTACGATACCGAAGCGTTTTTACGAATTTTGAAGAATACCAGAGGGTTTTAATGAAATTTCAAAGATTTTGAAGGGATTTAAAAAGATTTTAAAGGATTTTAACGAATTGTAAGAGATATAATCGGGTTTCAATGATTTTTAAAAGGCTTTCTAAAGATTTTAATAATTTTTAATACATTGTAAGGGATTTCAAGAGATTCCGAAAGATTCTCGCGGATCTTAAAGATTACAGTGAATTTTAGAGGGATTTCAAGGATTTCATTGGATCTCGTAAAATTGTAAGGGATTTCTGCAAACTTTAATGGATTTTAAGGGATTGTTATGGGGTTCTCAAGATTTTAAGCGACTTCAAGGATTTTCATATTGTTTATAGAGGGGTTTGAGGGTTTTTAAGGGATTTCAAAATAAGCCACTGGATCTCAAAGCATTTTAAAGAATATCATGCGATACCGAAGCATTTTCACAAATTTTGCAGGATACCAGGGGGTTTCAATGAGATTTCGAAGATTTTGAAGGGATTTAAAGAGATTTCAACAAATTTCAAAGGATTTTAAAGGAATGCACGAGACATAAACGGGTTTCAATGATTTTTAAAAGGCTTTTTAAATATTTTAATGGATTTTAATATATTATAAGGGATTTCAAGAGATTCGGAAAGATTCTCGCGAATCTTAAAGATTTGAGAGAATTTTAAAAGGACTTCAAAGATTTCATGGGGTCTCGTAAGATTTCGTAATATTTCACGGAATTTTAAGGATTTTAAAGGACTACAAGTGATTTTTATGGGATTCCGAAGATTTCAAGCGATTTCAAGGATTTTTATATTGTTCTTAAAGCGTTTTGAACGATTTCAAGAGATTTCAAAATAAGTCACTAGATTTCAAAAGATTTTAAAGGATATCATGCGATACCGCAATATTTTGACGAATTTTAAAGGATATCAGGGGATTTTTATGAAATTTTGAAGATTCGAAGGGATTTTAACGAAATTTAAGAGATTTTCGTGGAATTAATATATTGTAAGAGATTACAAAAATTTCAAAAGATCTCATAAGATTTCGAAATATTTTACAGGATTTAAACGATTTTAACTAATTTCAAAGGATTTCCACGGATTTGAAAGGATTATAAGGGATCTTTATGGAATTTTGAAGATTTTCTAGTAGCTTACACATTATTTATAATAAGGAATTTATAAAATTTTCAAAAGAATTCACAGGATTTGAGAGGATTGCAAATATTTCTAGCGATTCCACAAAATTTCAATGAAGATGTGCACTAGATTGAACGTACTCAAAATCTACTTCATTTATAAAATATTCTTTGTTGAAAAAAATGACTACTTTACAAAAAAATAAAAAGTTCTTAATATTATAATTTGAGCGATTGAAATAGTAATCTAACAAATTTCGAAGCCCATAATGACACACCTTTTTGTGGCTCAAGTTTTAAAAGATTTTTATTTTGTTTTGTACACAGTAAAAGCTATACAAAAGGAAGTTTTGAAACTTGAGTGTTTTTTTTTCATGGCCTTTTGACTTCCTTTTTTAGCCTATTCGAGAATGAATATTCTTTCATCGAAGTTCGAATGTGCGGCGTCCTTTCAGTGAGGTACACTGTCTGGGCGGAATGCTGAATAAATGCGGTAGAACCAAGGAACCCGTATTCAAGAAGGCGGTATAAATTCGTGCAGGTAATACGAGAGACAAAAAGGTGTTAATACACATGGGCGGTAAAAATATAACTTGGTAATGCTGCAAGTTATATCCTCTTGCCAAAATAGTCCTCAGGCAGAAACCTATCATAACTTAACCCTTTGCGGCATGGTGCCATACATGCACGACAACTTTTTGACCTCGGTTTTAAATATTTTTCAAATAGTTTTTAACAAATTTTAAGAACAAAAATCATGTTAAAAGTATTGTAGAACTTCATTTAGCATTAAAAAACCTTGCAAATTTTTTTTTTAACGGAATGGATTTATAAATAAACAATGTGAAAAAATACAGCCTTTTTACACAGTACGTGTAATTGTGATTATTCAACAATAGTAAATTAGCTCAAAATAACATCCAATGGGTTTTTTGGGTCGTTGATTATGAATCTGAGGTCAAATTCCAAAATTCAAATAACGGATCCAAGATGGCGAACGAAAATTTTAAAAATAAGTCCCGTGGCTTCAAAATAGGTCTTCAGGAGATTTTTGGGTCGCTGATTACAAATCTGAAGTGAAAATTCAAATGGCGAATCTAATGTGGCGGCTTAAAAATTAAAGTTTGGTATCGTGGCTCAAAAATGGGTCCTCATGGGCTTTTTGGTCCGTGATTACGAATCTGAAGTCAAATTTTCGAAACTTAAAAAATTCAACCTGCGGATCCTATATGGCGGCCAAAAAATAAAAAAATAAGTCCCGCGGCTTCAAAATGGGTTTTCGGGAGTTTTTTGGGACACTGATTACGAATCTGAAGTCATAATTCGAAAATTCTAAATGGCGGGACCAATATGGTTGCCTAAAAATAAAAAATTGGTATCGTATTTTAAAAATGGGTCCTCCGGGTGTTTCAGTCGCTGATTACGAATTTGGAGTCAAATTCTTGAAATTTTTAAAACTTTAAATGGTGTATCTTATATGAGGACAAAAAGTTTAAAAATAAGCCCCATAATTTCATGTCCGGGGTTTTTTTGGTGGCTGATTACGAATCTGAAGTCTAAATTTCGAAATTTAAAATGAAAGATCCAACATGATGGGCAAAAAATTAAGAAATTGGTACCGCAGCTTAAAAATGGGTCATCAGGGTTTGTTTGGGTGGCTTATGGCGAATCTAAAGTGAAAATATAAAAATTCAAAATGATGAATCTAATATGGAGGACAAAAAATTAAAAATAAGTACTGTATCCACCATTTCAAATTTTGGAATTATGACTACAGATTCGTAATAAGCCACCAACAAAACCCCCAAGAACCCATTTTGAAGCAACGGGACTTTTTTTTACATTTTTCCTCGGTCATATTGGATCCGTCATTTTGAATTTTGTAATTTTGACTTCAGATTGGCAATCAACGACCCCAAAAACCTCTGACGACCCATTTTGCAGCCACGAGGACATTTTTTTGGCCGCCATATGGAATCCGGCATTTTGAATGATGAGATTTTGACTTCAGATTCGTAAGCAGCGACCCACAAAACCTCCAAGAATCCATTTTGAAGCCACCGAACTTATTTTTACATTGTTTGTCCGACATATTGGATCCGCTATTTTGAATTTTAAAATTTTTAAAATCTATGCTTCAAAGCGTTAAGTACAGAAAATATACTTTCATAAAAAGTAAATTATATATTAGGGTGGCCCAAATTGATACCTGTAAAAATTCGACTTTCGATTGTTGGTGATCGATCCCCACCAATTTGTTCGGTTTTCGAAAAAATGGTAAAAAGTAGTGTTTTTTAAATCAAATTCATGCTAAAGACGATATTTTACAGAATTTTCTCAACATGAATTATTTTTAGTCGATAAGTGACGAATTTCCAAGTATTTTCTAAAACAATTCGGAATTCTTTAAAAAATTATTATTTATTTAAACATTTTTTTCCTACTGTAAGTCGTGAAAAGTTATTATCTTTCGGAATAAATGATATAAAGTTGACGAATTTGCCGAGTCGTACTTCTTTTTTAACATATTTTGTAATTCTTTAAACAATTCTAATTTGCCTAAACCTTAAACAATTCAATACATTTTTAAGGATATTTGGTAATTATTTAAACACATTTCATTTATTTGAACAAATGTTTCCCTTGTGAAGCGTGAAAAGTTATTTTCTGCAATTAATGACACAGTTAACGAATGTTAACAGCAATATTTTTTTGTTTAACATATTTAGCAATTATTAAAACAATTAATAATCATTCACTTACACCTTTTCACAGGGACGGTGAAAAAATGTCTTAGTTTTTTCGAATCACTTACACTACGTTGTTGATTATTCAGTAGTTCCTTATCTTAGAACGTACACCATGTATTTTTTAAACAATAATAATTTGTTTAAGCAATTAAATTCAATTTCTCTAAGTAAAATATAGTCCTTTTTTCTTGAAATCGCCCCTGTAGATTAATGGAATCTGTGAATTGAAAATAATTTGCTTGTAGATTTTTCCTAAAGTATATAAATGAAATAGAACACAGAAGTAATTTTAAGAAAAAAAAAGTACTATACTTTTCTTAGAGCAATTGAATGTAATTCTTTAAACAATATAGGGTATATGTTCTGAGAGCACAAGTGAGTAATTATTACTTATTTAAATGATTGCAAAAAAATCTTAAACAAAAAATATTACCCTTAAAATTCATTAAGTGTGTCATTAATTGCAAAAAAATAATTTTTCACGCTTCACAGGGGAAAAAATTGTTTAGACAAATCGAAAGTGTTTAAATAATTACCAAATATCCACACAAAATATATTACTTTGAACATTCGTTAATTGTATTATCAATTCCAGAAAATTATAACTTTTTACGATTTTAGGGATCAACAATTATTTATACAAATGAAAATTGTTTAGATAATTATCAAATATGTTAAACAAGAAGAACTACTCTTGACATTCATCAACATTATATCATTTACCCCGAAAGATAATAAGTTTTCACGAATCACAGGGAGAAAAAATTGTTTAAACAATTCGAAATTATTTAAAAATACTTGGAAACCCTTCACTTATCGATTATATGTTATTCATGCTGAAAAAATTCCTAAAAATACAGTCTTTAGCATGAATATGATAGAAAACTGCTATTTTGCATTTTTGGGGCATTTTCCGGGCACAATAATGGGGGATTCGGGGGTCAAAATTGAAATTTCTTGGGTGTTAATTGATCCTTGAACATTCCTTAAGATGTGACGATATTTTAATTCCCAAAAAGTTTATAAAAAGTACTTCTTTTTACCATTTTTTGAAAACTGAGCATTCGCCCATCTAAAACCCTACGTTAATTTCAAGAGCCCGGGGGCACGGGTTAACGTTCAAAAAAAAGGGGAAAAATTACAGATTTTCTTTTTTAGAAAAATGCACAAATTCGGGAGAATCGATCACCAAAAATCGAAAGTCGAATTTTTGGACCACCCTATTCTATACTGGGTATTTTTTTTTACTCGAGACATCGAGATATCTAAAAAAATACGCATCCTATGGAAAAATATCCGTGATTAAAATTTTTTATTTTCGAGGGAGAAAATCGGCTTTGAAGAAATTTACCCCACCCCATCCCAGGAGGCAGGGGGTGGTGGTAACTTTGTAATTTCAAAAATTTTGGAAATTGGAAATGGAACTATGTGGATAAGTAGCGTATGAGGGCCCAGCAAAACTATAATTAATTTTGATTCGATCGATAAACGCGTTAACAAAATATTTTTGAACAAATTCTTGTTTTCGTAATTTCATATTTTTGTGGATATCAATTTTCTCACATTTCTTGAGGCCTTAAACGACTCGCCAAATTTTTTAAGGTTTTTATTTGCAGCCCCCTCAGAGATTATTAATGTTTAGCAGATTTTGTTCTAGCTTATTTTTACCAGTAGAAACGTTCTAGATACATAAAGAAAATTCTCTCTGCATTTCTGTATGTTTTAAAATTATTTATTAAAAGGGGTCTGATAAGCATGAATAATCTTTGATGCAGCTGCAAACAAAAATCAGCGAAAAGTTGAAGAGTCCAGAAATGTAAAAAAAAATTTATATCCACGAAAATATCAAAATTATGAAAATAATAATTTTTTCAAACATATTTTGTTAACGCGCAAAACCGATGTGTTTATCGATATAATACAAATTAATTATACCTTTTCGGGGTGCTCATACGCTACTTTTCCATATAGTTCCATTTTCAATTTTCAAAATTTTGCTTTTTCGATCCACCCTATCGTATAATAATAATTATCTTACATAATTATGTAAAAAACTATAAGAGTTTCCAAACAACAAACCATCGCTGTCATTTCTACTGTTCACAAATGAAGAATTTTCAACTGCAAATCTATAAAATTCAAAATTTCTACTTTGAGTCTTTCAAATTGAACTATTCCAAAAAAGGCATTCAAAATTTTATGATTTTCTATTAGACACATTAAATATTGAACAGCCTTCAATTTCAAATAATCCAAATTAAAGAATTTTTCATTGCAAATCGTTAAAAGTGAAGAATTTTCAATTGGAAATTTTCAAAATAGAACTATTAAAAAAACTTGCAATTCTATATTTTCAAAATTCAAGAATTTTCAATTGTAACTCTTCAAAATTGAAAAACCTTGAATTGAAAATCTTTAAAATTGAAAAGATTTCAATTTTGAACATTTGCAATTAAAAACTGTACAAGTTTTAAGTTTTACCATTTGAAATTCTTTAAATTTTATGATTTACATTTTAAATTTCTCCTATTTGGAAGATTTAGAATGAAAAGTTTCACTTTTGATCTTCAGAATCATCATAATTTTAAAATTTGTAGTTTCGCATCTTTAAAATTGAAGGGTTTTCAATTGTAACTCTTTAAAGTGTAGAACTTTAAATTGTAAGTATTTTAAATGAATACGTTTGATGAATTTTGAAAATTTACGATTAAAAAATATCAACATTTTAAGTTTTACAATTTAAAATGTTGCAATTTTGCTGAGTAACATTCGAAATTCTACAATTTGAAAGATTTCGAATTGAAAACTTGACTTTTGTTCTTCAAAATCATCAAAATTTAAGAAATTTTATTTATACATTATTGTAAAACTGAAGAGTTTTGAACTAACTCTTCAAAATTATAAAACTTTGAATTTTAAATCCTTAAAATTGATGAGTTTTTCATTTTGACAATTAAAATGTAAAAATTATGGAAATTTTAAATTTTACCATTTATAATTCGGCCATTTTCATAATTTATATTCGAAATTTCATTCAATTTGGAAGATTTTAATCTAGAAACTGAACTTCTGATATTCGAAGTTTAAGAATTGTTATTTATGAATCTTTAAAATTGAAGAGTTTTCAATTTTGAAAATTCACAATAAAAAGTTATGAAAATAGAAAATAAAAAATGATGTTTAATTAAATTTAAAATAAAAGAAATTTGCAATTGAAAATTCTGTAATTTTGATGCTTTATATTCGAAATTTTTTCAATTTGAAAGATTTAGAAATGAAAACTTAATTTTGGATTTTCAAAATCTACATAATTTAAGAATTTTTAATCATACATCCTTGAAATTACAGTTTTTAATTTGTAGATCATTAAAAATGAACAGTTTTCAACTGTATATATTCAAAATTTACTGTTAAAAAAATTCAAAATGACATAATTATGAATTATTCATACTAAAAATTGAAATATTTTCAATTGCAAATCTTAAATATATACCTTCTTCAAAAATATGTTAAAAATTGTATGAGTTTAAACTATAAGCATTCAAAATTAAACAAGTTGACGGATTTTAAATGGTAATCATCTGCACAATAAGACCATCTTATTACGATATAATATCACCAAATTAACCTAATTATTTCTTTCTTTGCTTCTAATGTCTGTAGGAGTAAAATCTTATATTTAAATAAAAATTACAGATTCCTGAAAGCAGATTAAAGTACGAAATAAAATTTAAATTAAGACGGCACGGACATCGAGGAAGCTATATTAATATTTTCTAAATTTATGATTATTAATTATATTTTATAGTACTTTAAATTTAAGCATGTATTTTAATTTGATAATTATAGTCCATCAAAATAAGGAACATGTAATAAGCGCGCGTAGCGCGCTATTTTTGCTAGATTGTAATAACTGATGTTTACAAAAGCTATAAAACTACGAGGTCATAAATCAAGAAACTTTTATATCGAAATTTAATACCTTATTCAAAACTGTCACGATTTGAATTTAAAATTACTTTTGAAAAGAAAACGCTTTCAAATAAAATCGAATTTAGAAAGTTTCAATTTCAAATAAATCACATTTTCACGACACCAAATAATTTTTTTTTAATTTCTGAAGGCTTCAGTGTTAGAAATGTTAATCTTTATACTCTTCTATCCTAAAATTGTTCTATCTTTAAACTTTAAGCGGTATAATTGAAAAAAGTTCAACACTGTAGACTTCAATTTTTATCTAATTCAATCCAAAACCTACTTCAAACATTTGCTGAATTTTGAATATTTTATATATTAAAATTTTGAGGCCTATAATGAGTATATTATATTGACAGGCCTCACAGACCCTATTGTACAAAAATATGGTACAAAGGGTACTTATTTACGCTCATCGGGTACTTGTTTAGCGCTTGAAGGGTACCTTTTTTTTTTTGAAGAAAAAAAATGGGATTTTAATTTAATTGCCGTTGATAATGGCTTGATATTCATGCGTAAAGCAGGCGAGAAAACTGATGAAAAAATCCAATCTATGTAGATAGGTTTTGCAGCCGCTTTCTCGGCACCACGGAAGGCCGCTTTAAGTTGAAAAATATTGTTATAAATTTTTAATTTATTTTTCAGCGTGCTGGTCAATTCCGCCTCAGCTACCTGCGTACATTTCTCCTAGAAATTTACGAAAGAAATTTCTCCTACATTTCCCCTAACTCAGCCGAACTACTGCCGCCGATCCTGGTCAGCGGGATGAGGACTTATGAGGACTAAAATGCGAAATATAATTTTTTTTTAAATTTAGCAGTTGGCAATCAACAAAAATAATATTTAGAATCTGCGAATTATAGCGATTACAACGATATGTTATTCGACCACAAAATCTAAACCCTTGCAACACGAACCAGACTAGGTGGGTCTTATATTTTCGTGGTCGCTGAATTCGAATCCGTTGTCCGTTTCACAGTAATACAAGAATCTGAATTTTAATAATAACTGAATTTCATTTTTAACTTAAATTAAGTAAATCAATTAATTAAAGGGGAAAATAGGGGAAAGATTAAACATTTATTTTTTATATGTTTAACATCGTTCTCATAAATATTTCTTTCCAAAATTCGTCATTTCTTCCTTAATTTAATTAATACTTAATCGAATCGTTTGAGCTGAGGGATAATAATTTGTAATCCGATATCGGAAACAAGTAGAGAAAAAAAATTTGGAATTAGTTAATATCTTATGTTCTCATTTTTAAATTTACAATATTTAAAGTTTTAAAAATTGAAAAAATTTTGCCTTATTTAACATTTTTTGAAAATGTAAAAAAACATGTTTTTTGGATTGATTCGAACCTGAAGTTTCTTCAGCTTGAACCAAAGAAACATGTTATTATTTTTTATTCATGGGAAACATTTTTTTTCGTGGTGTATATATCGTCCCAAAACCGCAAAAAAAATGAAACCCCAAAAATCCTATAAATCGCTACCAAAGTTTTTTTCCCGAAAAAGCAAAATGATAAACTTTTTCTTTGATTTAAGCTGAATAAGTTTCAGGTTCAACATATTCAACTTTTTTTTTTTAATGTGTGCATATGACTCAATGAAAAAAATATGTTTTTGCATAATTTCAAAAAAAATTATTACTACGCAAAAACTTTATTTTTAAATTTCGTAATTTTTTATTATTGTTCCATTGAACCAATGGAAATATTTTTAATTTGAAATTGTTAAATTTTACTGATTAAAATTTGTTTTCACTTTTGTCGAATGCCAACCCACAAGTTTTTTTCCCCCTCAACTCCAACGATTTGATTTGTTTTAGCATTTTCACTCCGCCCTACTCTTCCGTGCTCTTAAATTCATATTAAAAATTGCTCAAGTTAGAACATTTAACATTGCAGTTCATTAATTTGGAATATTCCATTTTTTAATTAGGTTCAACTTCTAATACTTACATAAAAAGTACTACATATTTTGTAATGTTTTATGGTACCTTATTTATTCATAAGTAATTTATTTAAGTACTATAATTACTTTAATTATTATTCAATAATAACTTACTAATTTCAGAGAATTTTCCGCGTAATTCAAATATTTTATTTTCAAATATCATACATTTAAAGACAAAAGGGGAAAAGGGGAAACTAAGAAAAAAAGGGGAAGACTGTGCACCCTGTAAACGTTATCTAAGTTCGTAACGTTACTTCTACTGGAGCTCTGCCCCCCCCCCTAAACCTGTTACCAACGCTATTTTTTTGTGTGACTCCCTCCCCCCTGAAATTGGTAACGTAGTTTATGGAAGATCCCTAAGTCAAATTCAATGAAAATTATATATTAGTCTTACCGCCAGTTGTTTTCTGTGATGTTCGCCCCGTTTCGTGTGCAATTGAATGAGGTACTCGAGTATCGTCGTGTCCCAAATGCAGTGATAATACGCATCCATGGCATCCGCAGGGGCGCAACTTTTTTGGTCACTAGCTGCCATTTTAAAAGCAAGGGCATAATCCACTTCTTCCAAAAACTGGCAAAGTACAGCTGCTTGTGTATAGCACTGCAAATGTGCACAGCACTTTATCATTCTTCTGTAGACAAAATCCTCTATTTGTGTACGAGGAACTGGCTGAGTGAACAGGTCACTCGAAACCATAATTGCTTTCAGATAAAATTTCATGGCACTGTCGTGAAATCCCAGCACTGCAAAGAAAAATCACCATTTCTATCAGCTGGTTCAATTTTCTACGAATCTATTCTTATTTTCATGATACAGAGTGGCCGTTTTAATCGAGGAAAGAAATTCCCGGTCATTTCCGGTTCAGAAAAATTTTTGACGTCACTCAAATTTAGATTCAAAACTGAACATCAAATTAAAACATTAAAAATTTGTTAATTCAAACGCTCAATAATTCACAAATATAAAATGGTAGCTTTTGACACTTTTTAATTGATCAATTTTAAAATTAAATGCCGCTAAACTACAAAATTAGGAATTTTTAACTTTTATACATCATACAGTTTAAAGATTTAAAAAAATATAAATCCACGCTATTGTTTTTAATTCTCTAAATTGAAGAATGAATCAACAAATTAATAAATTTAAAAAATTATATCATGTTACGCACATTTAAGCTAGAAACATTTAAAATTGAAAGATTACAAATGTTTTTGAAATTAAACACTTTTTCAATTAGAAGTTAAATTATTTTAATTTTGAGTCGCAACAAAGTAATAAGGTTCTATTGTTATTTATACATTAAAATTTGTTTTGAAATATTTTTAAATATTCTCGTGAAAATAAAAAAAATAAAAAGTCACTTTAAATTTTCCCAGGAATCTTTAGAAATTTTTTGATTATCTAGAATCCTTTCAAAATCCTTAAATAGCGTCAAAATTTAATTTCAAAATCTTAAAAACTTCTAAATATCTTTTCAAATGATTGGAATTTTTCCTAAAACTTTTAATTAATCCTGCAAAATTAAAAAATTTGCTTTAAAAATTTCCAGATTTTTTTTTAGCAATTTTGAGAATCCTTTGAAATCCTTTTAAATATTCTGTTAAAACTAATTTTTCAAAATAAAAACTCATTTTAATTTTCCTAGAAATCTTAGTAAATTTTTTTTATTCTTTTGAATTTTCTTAAAATGTTTAAAAAACTTATAAATTTTTTATTCGAAATCTTCAAAAATATATATTTTATTTTACATTTTTTTAAATATTTTCAAGTTTTCTATTATTTTTAACCTTTTCAAAACTTCTAAATATCTCTCAAACTTACTTAAATTTTTTCTAAAGTAATAATTGTTCAATTGTTATTTATTCGTTATTTTTATTTTTTTTAATCCTTTAAAATATTTTGTTAAATTTAATTTTTCGAAATAAAAAATCATTAAAAATGTTCACGGGAATCTGCAGAAAATTTTTTTATTATATTAAAACCTTTCAAAATCCTTAAAAAGCTTGAAAATTTTCAAAAATCTATACATATTTTGTTTTAAATCTTTTGAAATCATTTCAAGTTTATAAGTAAGTTTGAATCTTTTCAAAATTTGTAAATATCTCCTTAACTTACTCGAATTTTTTCTTAATCAATAATTGTTTAGCTATTATATACATCAAAATTAAACAATTTCATTAAAAAATGAAACGTTTTTTAAAATAGAAAAATTATAGTTAACATTGGAAAGTTCAAAGTTTAAGTTTCGCTCTCTGAAATTTTCACGATTCAAGGCTTTCTGTTTCAAACAATTCGTTTTAAAATCGTTTAGTGTTATATATTTAATTTATAATTGCTCATTTTACATAAACAGTCAAACATTGCTAACTATTGAAAAATTGCTCTTTTTCTTCATTACAAATTTTCTAATTGAATGGGTTCAAAATGGAATATTTTTGACTGAAAGAACGTTTGTATAGGATTTGAAATTTAATAAAAGCGTGGAATCTATTAATTTTAAATTATTTTAAAATTGAAGATATTTTGAAAAGTTTCAATCGGACGTTTAAATTTGTTTAATTACTAAGACTTTCGAATTTAAAAAGTTAAAATTTTAAAGTTAAAATCTGTAAATTGTTTAATTTTGAACTACACTTAAATGTTTAAAAGCATTAATTAATTCATATTTACAGTTGATCAACTTCAAAGGATTTTGGTCAAAACATTGCAATTTCAAATGATATTCATATTTTATTATTTAAGTCTTCAAAAATGCATTTCAAAATTATTTTAATTGAAAATGTACCCTTAAAAATAAAGACCTAAAAGGGAAAATTTGGATGGTAACAGATTTTAGAATTACACATTGTGAACTGAATGATTTCATAATTGAAAAAAGTTAACAATTGAACGTGTTAAAAAAAGGTTAAAATCAAACTTATTTTAAATTGCATTATATACCATCTGATATGAAGTTTGTGATATTTCAAGTGATTGGATAGATTTTTCTTCTAAAAATTTGTAAAATTCCCAGTCAAAAAATAAATTCACTGTCATTTCCCGGTTTTTTCCAGTCTCAAAAAATTCCAGGTCATTTCCCGGTTTCTCGGTCCAGTGGCCACTCTGTTGACAGTAAATAAAAGATTCAAATCCGCTCCCAGCTTACCGAAGTTGAGGTCCCCCATTAATTTCAGCCATGGGACGTTGCTCGGATAATATTTGAGTGCCTGGGTCAACAATTGGAAAAGAAGTTCTCCTATGTTTCTGATATTGTAGGAGTTCGAACTGAAATACAAATTACAGATTTTACAGCCTAAAATTATCTCAAAACAGGGAGAATGGGGTGACTTTTCACGAAAATAGGGGAAAAATAGGGAAATTAATTATTTTGAATAACATTAAAGTAAGTACCATTTTAAATTCAATATGAAACGCTTTAAAACTCTAAGACTTAAAGTTGAAATATATTGAATTTTCAACAAAAAAGTTGAATTTTCAATGAAAAAAGATTTTTTACGAAACAAGATGAATTTTCACAAAAAAAAAGTTGAATTTTCAACCTACAAAGAAGAATTTTCAACCAGATAGTCAAATTTTCAAAAAAAGAAGATTAAACTTTAACCAAAAATAAATTAATTGAATTTTCGAGCCAAAAAGGCGATTTTTTTAGAAGAAAGCTGAATTTGTAACCTAAAAAGAAGAATTTTCAATCAAATGGGCGAATTTGGAAACAAAAAGATTAAACTTCAACCAAAAAAATGACTTGAATTTTCAAGCCAAAAAGGCGATTTTTCAGAAGACACTTGAATTTTCAACAAAAAAGTTCATTTTCAACAAAGATAGATGACTCAACGAAACAAAAATCAATTTTTAACAAAGCAGTTCAACTTTCAACCACGTGGTTTAATTTTCAGCAAAAAAAGATGAATTCTCAACGAAAAATATAATATTTCAACCAAAACCGATTTTAATTTTAAATCAAAACCAATTTAATTCAACCAAAAAACGTAGAATCCTCAACCAAAACAGATTAATTTTTAGTCAAATAGTTGCATTTTTAACAAAAGAAATTCAATCTCTACCAAAGCAGATGAATTATCATTAAAAAAAAAAAGAATTTTCAACGAAATAGTTAAATTTTAAAGCAAAGAGATTTTAGTTTTAAATAAAACATAGTTAAATTCAACCAATTAATACGAATTTTCAGCAATTCAAACAGTAAAATTAATTTTCAGCAAAAAAAAACCAACAAATTATTTAAATTTTTTAACCAAAGAGATTAATCTTCAACCGAAAAAATGTTTAAAAAAAATTAGTTTAACGCTCAACAAAATATTACAATTCTCAATCTAAAGAGACGTTTTTTTTTAAAATAGATGAAATTTTAACCAAATAGGCGAATTAAAAAAACATAACTTTTCTACCAAAAAATATTAATTTTCAATACAAAAAGACTAATTTTTTATCCAAGAAAGACGAATTTTCAACAAAATAATTAGATTTTCAACAAAATACTTTAATTTTCAAATAAACAAGATGAATTTTCAACCAAAAATGCTAGAGGTAAATTTTCAACAAAAAAATGGAACAGGTAAACTTTCAGTAAAAAATTAAGCTGCACTGCATAAAAAAAATCAACAAAATAGTTTAATTTTTAACCAAAGAGATGAATTTTCAACTAAAATAATGAAACTTCAACCAGAATTTTTTTTTACAAAGGAGTTCAACTTTCAACCTAGTGTCGAATTTTCAAGAAAAAATTATTAATTCTTAACGAAAAATATAATATTTGATATTTCAACCAAAAAAGGATTTTAATTTTCAGTCAAATAGTTGCATTTTCAACCAAAACAAATTAAATTTCTAGAAAAAAAAGATGAATTTTCATCCAAAAATTTCCACGAAATAATTAAATTGTATATCAAAGAGATTTTAGTTTTAAATAAAAAACAGTTATATCCAAGCAAAGAATACGATTTTTCAACAATTCAAACAGTTGAATTTTCGTTCAAAAATTAATTTTCAACAAATTAGTTACATATTTTAACCAAAAGGACGAATACTACAAAAAAATGAATTTTTATAAAAAAAGTGCGTCAACTTTCAACCAAGAAGTTGTACTTTCAACAAAAAAAGATTTTAATTTTAAAACAATTATAATTAAATTCAACCAAAAACGACGAATTGCCAATAAAATAGTTGCATTTTTAACCAAATTAATTTAATTTTCAACCTACAAAGAAGAATTTTCAACCAGATAGTCTTTTCAAACAAAAGAGATTAAACTTCAACCAAAAACAAATTACTTGAACTTGAAAACCAAAAAGGCGATTTTTTTAGATGACAATTGAATTTGTCATATTTTTGGTTAATGATTCATAATTTTAATTGAAAATTCGTTTTTTTGTTGTTAAAAATTTAATTTTGTAACTAAAAATGTAACTATGTTGTTGAAAGTTCAAGTGATTTGTTGAAAATTAACTTTTTGGTTGAAAATTCATATTCTGCAGTTTAGAATTCAACTGTTTTGTAGATAATTCGTCTGTTTGGCTTAAAAATTCAACAATTTGGTAGAAAATGCAACTACTTAGTACAAAATTAAATTAATTTGTAGAATATTCGTATTTTTTTTGTATTCGAAATTAATTCTCTTGAATTGAAATTTAACTACTCCATTTTCGGTTAAAAATTGATCTTTTTTAGTTTCAAAATAGAAATATTTAGTTACAACCTTTTAGAAAAAAAATATATAAATTAAAAATTAATCAAATGAAATTTTGACTAACATTGCATCCATTGTTCAAACTACTTAGTTCAAACTTTATGCAACTTGTTGAGAGTTCGTCTCTTTTTTTAGAAAATTAATCTTCTGTGTGGAAAATTGATCTTTTTTGTTGAAAATGTATCTATCTAGTTGAAAATTCAACTCTTTATTTGACAATTCGTTTCTTTGTATGTCAAAAATTTGATTTTGTAACTTAAAATTTAAGTATTTTGTTGAAAGTTCAAGTGATTGGTTGAAAATGAACTTTTTTGTTAAAAATTCATATTCTGCAATTGAAAATTCAACTGTTTTGTAGCAAATTCATCCTTTTGTCTTGAAAAATCAACAATTTGGTAGAAAATTCAACTACTGGGTACAAATTAAACTGTTTGGTAGAATATTCATTTTCTTGTATTTAAAATTAATTCTCTTAAATGGAAGTTCAACTATTCTATTTTCTGTTAAGAACTTATCTCTTTTTTAGTTTCAAAACTGAATTATTTACTTAAAAAATTGTAGAAACGAAAAAATATAAACTAAAAATTAATCTAATACTAACATTGCATCAATTTTTCAAACTACGGAGTTGAAAATATATGTAATTTCTTGAATGTTCGTTTTTTTTGGTAAAAATTATTCTTCTTGGTTGGAAATTCAACCCTTTGGTTCCAAATTTATATATTTCCTTAAGAATTCAACTTTTTTAGTAGAAAATTAATCTTGTGTGTTGAAAATGTATCTTTTGGGTTGAAAATTGAACTGTTTTGTAAAACACTCATATTTTTGTTAAAAGTGCAACTGCTTGGTTGAAAACTAATTTGTTTTTGTTGTGGATTCAAATATTTTGTTGGTTAAAACATCAATTATTCCATTTTCTTGTTGAGAATTCGTATTTTTTCTTTGAAAATTCAACTACTAGGTTGACTTTCAAAAATATTTTTCAGGGAAAAGTAAAAAAATAGTGGCATTAGCGAGAAATTGTGAGAAAATAGTGTCTTTAGTATCATTTTTTCGAAGTAGTAGTAAAATAGTGTCAAATAGTGTCAATAGTGTGGTGAATCTTGAACTTACTTTGGAATACTCGCAGGCCAAAGTGCAAGGTACTGGGTGTTAAGTTCCAAACTCGATTCGTCACGTAAAACATTGTGGAGTCGAGCAAGGAGCGAAATCATCGCGGAAAGTGCTGTCGGTTCTCGAAGTCTGCTCAAGGTTCCTGTTATTCCAGCCATGGAGTCCCTGGAAGAACTTGCACTTCCAGAACTGCTGCCTCCGCTCCTTTTCTGTGGAGGATCTCTATTTGGTGCGAAGGCTATTAAAACTGAGCAAAAGGAGAATTTTAGTCAGGATTTTAAACGGATTCAAAGAAGATTCAAAGATTTATTCCATTGTTTCTAGAATTTAGAAATAACTTACTCATATCCCAAGCTTCTCTGGGAAGCTTTCGTCCGCCTTTGTATTTTGTCACATCCTGACAAACGGTACTAATAGCTGCTGCGAATTCGGAATAACTCCATCTCTTTTCGAGAGTCGTCAGGTAATCCCACTCAGCCATGTTCAAAAGAAAAACTGTACAGAATTCGATTATTTCCTGTCGAGGAATGACTTGATCCGTGGACTGCAAAGCAGCCAGACAGAGTTTTGTACGTTCCACCAACGATTGCACATTACCTGAATAAAGATTCAGTTGTAAAAACTTCCAGATAGGTATGAAAACTTGGAATTAGGATCTCTCTTGAAGAGAAAGTTATTCTACAAGATTCAGGGTGGCCAAAAAACTACATTTTCAAAACTTCCTAACTTTTCCTTGATCACTTTTTCATTTTCCCTGACCATCAATATTTAAACAGGGTTTCTACTCAAGTCCTGGAAAAATATTCCCTGACAATTCCAGCTTTTTTCCAGGTATCGCAAGATTTTTACAGGTTTAATGTTTCATAGTACGGAGCCATTAAAATATTACGAATTTTTTTCAGCCCTTGTAAATATCTAAATTTGTCAAGATAATACTATTCATATATAAAATTAAATAACGGTTTTTTTCATTTGTGAAAGTAACTTTATCAAAGGATGAGTAATTTATGAATGATACAAGTTTATATGGAGTTGCTTAATATGTTTATTTTGGAGAGCTTTGAGAAATTATATTACAAGATACTCTTGAATATATTATCACCATCGCATAATTAAATAAATAAATAATATTGAAAATATTATTAGTCATTCCTTAAATCTGCTCCTAAAGTCCATAAACTTTATTAATAATATTTTTAAAATTTTATTCTATCTTCATATACTCAAAATTCAGTGTATGTTTAACATATTAATATTTTGAATAAAAATTATAAAGAGATTTTTCACGAAAATAGGGAAATATATACTTTTAAGTTCAAAACGCTTCAAACTCCTAACATTTCAAGTGAAATAAATACATTTTGCACAAGATAAATGAATTTTTAACCAAATAGTTGTATTTTTAATTTAAAAAAGATACATTTTCAAACAAAAATTAAATAGTTAATTTTTCAGTTAAAAAAATTAATTTTCAACAAGAAAAAACGAATTTTCAACAAAATAGTTACATTTTCAACCAAAGAGATGAATTTTCAATTATAATGACGAATCTTCCACAAAAAAAAATGAATTTTGAACAAAAAAAGTTTGACTTTTAAAACAGTAGTTAAATTTTAAACTAAAATGAATAAATATTCAACTAGATTAGTTCAATTTTCAGTTAAAAAATTAATTTTTCACAAAAAAAAATGAATTTTCAACAAAATAGTTACATTTTCAACAAAAGAGATGGATTTTCATTTAAGATTATGAACCTTCAACCAAACCAATGAATTTTTAACGAAGGAATTTAACTTTTAAACACGTAGTGGAATTTTCCACCAAAAAGATACATATTTAATCAAGAAAATTAATTTTCTACCAAAAAGGACGAATTTTTAACCAAATAAATGTATTTTCAACTAGAAAATATAAATTTTCAACCAAAAAAAAAACAACGAATTTTCAACAAAATTGGTACATTTTCAACCAAAGAGATAAATTTTCAATTATAATGATGCACCTTCAACAAAAAAATGAATTTTTAGCAAAAAAGTTTAACTTTTAAACCAGTAGTTGAATTTTCAACTAAAATGATTGAATATTTAACTTGATTAGTTCAATTTTCAGTTAAAAAAATTATTTTCCATAAATAAACGAATTTTCAACAAAATAGTTACATTTTCAACAAAAGAGATGGATTTTCATTTAAGATTATGAATCTTCAACCAAACAAATGAATTTTTAATGGAGGAATTTAACTTTTAAACAAGTAGTGGAATTTTCCTCCAAAAAGACGAATTTTTAACCAAGAAGATTAATTTTCTACCAAAAAAGACGGATTTTTAACAAAATAAATAAATTTTGTACTAAAAAGGATAAATTTTAAACCAAAAAATGAAAAGTTAAATTTTCAGTTAAAAAATTATTTTCAACCGAAAAGAGATACATTTTCTACCAAGAAAGGTGAATTCTCAACGGAAAATGTAATATTTAATTAATAGAAGATCAATTTTTTACCAAAAAACGGATTTTCCACAAAATACATGAATTTTCAACCAAACAGCTGAATTTTCAGTTTAAAAAATTTATATTACAAATTTGTTTTAAATTAAGCAAGTTTTCGAAAAATTTCCTTGACTTTAAAAAAAATTCCCTGACATTTCCAGGTTTCTCCAGGTGAGTAAAAATTCCCTGATAATTCCGGGTTTTCCGGGTGAGCAGACATCCTGTTAAATACCAACATTTTAATCTTGTAACATTTTTAATATGGAATCTTTTATAAATGGAATTGAAAAAATTGTAATTTCAATATATAAATTTTATTTATTTTTGTCAGAACTACCCTGCGCTAAATTACTTGAAAAGAGTGAAAAGGTAACCTGTTTAAGCCGAAAAAGTGACCAAAAGTGACTAATTTCTCTTTCAAAAAGTGACTAAAAGTGACTAATGTGCGTTAATAATGTGACTAATGTTCTTTTGAATTTAAAAATAATTCGATTCATAAGACTTCAAAGGAATTCAAGTAAAATTCAAAAGAATTCAAAAAATCGAAAAAAGATTAATTTAAGGAAAAAGAGGAAAATCTGATGAAATTCATAAAAAATTTCAGAAATATCAAAAAATTCATTGCATTCAGTAAGTTTGAAATGAGTTTAGAATAATTTTAAGGAATTCGAAAGAATTTGATGAAATGACTGAGAATTCAAGGTGAGTCTAAAAAACGTCAGGATGAATTGAAGAAAATTTTTGACAAATTCAAAACATCCATTGAATTGAATAGAATTAAATGAATTTAGAAGAAGTGAAGTAAATTACACTAATTCAAAAGAATTTAAATGAATTTGAAGAATTTAAATTTAAATTTAAACAAATATTTAAAAATCTTTTTAAATCATTCAAACTATACGGAATCCCTCACTTCTTGTGAATAAATTCTTTGAAATCCATTTATATATTCTAAAATCCCGTGAAATTCTATGAAATCTGATAATATTTCCCGAAATCCTTGAAAATTTATTAAAATGCCTTGAGAGATTTTTAAATCCCTTAAAATAATTGAAATCCTCGAAAATATTATAAAATCCCTTGGAATCTTTTCAAATATTCAAAAGCCTTATAGGTCCAACAAAATCGTTCCATATCTCCCGAAATTTTAGGAAACCACAGTGGAATTAAAAGAAAGAATATAAAAAATTTTAACTCACAGATATTGGTGCCAGGCCAATTGTGCAAGCAATGCCAGATTTCGATTAGCAGAATCTCCCAGCTGATTAATCTGCAAAGCTTGAAAGTCAGATTTCCATTGTGATGTGAAACTTCTGCTTCTAATACAGTTAGAAGTTCTTTCGCTCTATCAAAATCTTTGCCTAAAGCTAATTCTCGACTTTTTGCCAGCAGGATGTATGAATAATCTTGAAGAAATCCTCGAGCGAGAGATATCACCACACTTTGAAGAGGAATCGGCAACTCCCAGCAACCGTTTACCTTCCAAAGAGACCTTGATGAATTCATTCTATCCAGATGAATCAGAGTCTCTCTAATTTCGAGCGGACAGTAAGATAAAATGAGACGCTGCTCCAACTCGAAAATTTCAAATCTTAGGCTTTCTGTAAAGTATTTTAATATTTTATAGTTTAATATATACGTAGGAGCGGTAATCAAAGACGGATCCACAGAATAGTTGAACTTTCAATTTTCACAAGGTAATTGCAAATTTTCAACCAAGAGAAGATGAATTCACAACAAAAAACGTAATAGTTGATATTTAAACAAGTTGATATTTTCAGCCAATAAAGAAAACAGATTGCATCCAAAATGTAGAAATTTCAAGTAAAAAAGACAAGTTTACTACAAAACAGCGGAATTTTCAAAAAAAGAATTAAATTTTCAACCAAAAAGATCAATTTTCAATCAAGAAGATTGAATTTTCTACTAAACAAGACGAATTCTCAACAAAATACATAAATTATTAATCAAATAGTGGAATTTTCAACCAAGAAGATTATTTTCTTTAAATAAAAGGCAAATTTTTAACAAAATACATACATTTATAACTAAAGAGTTGAATTTTCAACCAAGAAGATTAATTTTCTACAAAAAAGACGAATTATCAACCAAAAAGTTGAATTTTTAAACTAAAGTGATCAATTTTTAACCAAAAATGGAATATTTAATGTTCATTTAAAAAAAAATATATGTTTTACAAAGTAGTTGAATTTTCTACCTAACTGTTGAATTTTCATGACGAATTTTCTATACAAAACAATTGAATTTTCAAACCTAAAATATAAAGTTTAAAAAAAAAGAGTTCATTTTCAATAAAATATTTCAATTTTAAGTTAAAAAAACTATCTTTTAACCCAAAAAGAAATTTTCAACAAACTGCATTAATGTTGAACCAAATAGTTGAACTTTTTAACTATAAAAAAAAAACATTTTTGCACAAAAATGGACTAATTAAGTTTTCATTAAAAATAATTAATTTTCAATAACTAAATTCGAATCTTTTACGAAGCAGTTGAATTTCCAAGACAAAAAACACGAATTTTCTATACAAAATAGTTGAATTTTCAACCCGAAAATATTAAATTTCAACAAAAAAGTTAATTTTAAACCAAATAATTAAATTTTCAGTTGAAAACAAATTTTTACCCCAAAAAGGGGAAGTTTCAATGAAGTAGTTAAATTTTCAACCAAAGAGATGAATTTTCTATAGAAATTATGATTCATCGACCAAAAAAAAAATAATTTTTAAGAAAATAGTTCAACTTTTAACCAAGGAGTTAAATTTTCAACATAAAAAATAAATTATCAACAAAAAGATTTAATTTTCAATAGAAACAATTAAATTTAACGAAAAGAGACAAATTTTAAACCAAACAGTTCCATTTTTAACAACAAAAAATTGATTTTTTATCAGAAAAGTCGGATTTTCAACAAAATGCATAAGTATTTAACTAAATAGTCGAATTTTCAACTAAGAAAATTAATTTTCTATCAAAAAGAGAAATTTTCAACCAAATAGTTGAATTTTTATTATAAAATACCACTTTTTAATCAAAAATGGAATAGTTAAATTTACGTTTACAAAATATTTTCAATTTAAAAAAGCGAATTTTCCCGAAAACAATTGAATTTTCTACCAAATAGTCGAATTTTCTACCAACTTGTCGAATTTTCCACAAAACAGTGAAATTTTCAACCTGAAAATATGAATTTTCAACAACGAAAATTGCATTTTCTACCAAATAAGTGAATTTTCAACAAAAAAGTTGATTTTCAACCCAATAGTTAAATTTACAGTTGAAAAAATAAATTTTACTCCACATTAGGAAAGTTTTAATGAAGTAGTTAAATTTTCAACCAAAAGATGAATTTTCTATCAAAATTATGATTCTTCAACCAAAAAATTTTCAACCTAAAAAGATGAATTTTCTAAAAAAATTAAATTGTTAATAGAAACAATTGAATTTAACAACAAAAACAATAACAAAATTTCAACAAAGTACTTGAATCCTCAACTAAAATAGATCAATTTTTAACCAAACAGTTCCATTTTTGACCAACCAAAAAAGACGAATTTTAAACAAAATACATAAATATTTAACTAAATAGTTGAATGTTCAACTGAGAAAATTAATTTTCTACCAAAAAAAGGAATTTTTATCCAAATAGTTGAATTTGTATTATAAAAGATCACTTTTTAACAAAGAATAGAATAGTTAAATTTGCGTTAAAAAAAATTAGAATTTAGAAAAGAGAATTTTCTACAAAACAGTTGAATTTTCTACCAACTTGTTGAATTTTCAAACCAAAGGATGAATTTTCCACAAAACAGTTACATTTTCAACAAGAAAATATACATTTTCAACTAAAAAAATGGATCTTTCTACCAAATTGTTAAATTTTTAAGTCAAAAAGACGAACTTTCTACCAAATAGTTTAATTTTCTACCTGAAAATATGAATTTTCAACTAAAATGATGATGAATTTTTAATAAAGTAGTTCAACTTTCAACCAAGGAGTTGAATTTTAAACCTAAAAAGATGAATTTTTAACAAAAAATGTACCCCATTTAAGACAGCATAGGAAAATCCCCCCCCCCCCCCCACAAAACTGTTAAATTTTGAACCCGAAAATATGATTTTCAAACAAAAAAGTTATTTACTGCCAAACAGTTGAATTTTCAACTAAAATGTTGAATCTTTACTCAACAAAAAATGTATTTTTTTACAGAATATTAAATGAATTCTCAACGAAACATGAAATAATTGATATTTTGACCAAGAAAGATTGTAAATTGTAAATCGCAGTTAAATTCAACGAAAGAAGACGAATTTTCAACAAGCAAAAAAAAAAGTTGAATCCTCAACCAAAACGATATCATTTTCAACCGAAAAGATCTAACAAATAGTAAAATTTCAAGTAAATAGTTTCATTTGTAACCAAATAGTTTAAGTTGTAGCCAAATATTTAAATTTTTTAATAAAGTCGTTAAATTTTTAACCAAAAATATGATTTTTCAACAAAAAAGTTCATTTTTAACCAAATAGTTTAATTTTCTACCAAATTGTTTTAAGCCAAGAAGAAGAATTTTCTGCATAACAGTTGAACTTTTAAACGAAAAATATTATTTTCAAACAAAAAAATTATTTACAACTAAACAGTTGATTCATCAACTAAAGAAAATAATTTTTACCTGAACAGTTGTATTTTTAACCAAAACGGATGAATTTTTAACCAAGAAGATTAAATTTCTACCAAAAAAGCCGAATTTTCAATTAATATGTTGAATCTTCAAAAAAAAATTAATTTTCAACAAAATATTTCAACATCCAACCAAATAGTTGAATTTTCAATCAAGAAGATAATTTTTAAGCAAGAGGATTATTTTTCATCCAAAAAAGATGAATTCTCAACTAAAATGTTGAATCTTCCAAAAAATCTATTTTCAGCAAAAGATTTCAAGATTCAAATAAATAGTTGCATTTTCAACCAAAAATATGATTTTTTAACCAAGAAGATTAATTTTTCACGGAAAAGGAAAAATTATCAACAAAATACAAAAATTTTCATTCAAGTAGTTGAATATTAAATTTAAAAATATAAATTTTGAACTAAATAGTTGAGTGGTTGAATAATTGAATTTAGAACTAAATAGTTTCATTTGTAACCAAATATTTGAATTTTTTAATAAAGTCGTTAAATTTCCAACCAAAAATATGAATTTTCAAAAAAAAAAGAAAAATTTTAACCAAATAGTTTAATTTTCTACCGAATTGTTTTAAGCCAAAAAGACGAATTTTCTACAAAACAGTCAAATTTTCAACCCGAAAATATTATTTTCAAACAAAAAAGTTATTTTCAAACAAAAAGGTTATTTACAACCAAAAAGTTCAATTTTTAACCAAAAAGATGATTTTTCAACCAAGAAGATTAATTTTTTACTGAAAAGGAAAACTTATCAACAAAATACATAAATTTTAAATGAAGTAGTTGAATATTCAATTTAAAAAAATACATTTTAAATCAAATAGTTGGTTTTTGAACTAAAAAAGATTACTTTTCAACCCAAAAAAAACCATAAAGTAGATGAATTTTCCACCAAGATGATTAATTTTCTACCAAAAATGAGGAATTTTCAACAAATTTTTTGAATTTCAAATCCGAAAAGACGAGTTAGCTACAAAACAGTTGAGGTTTTATGGCGAAATGATATTTTTTAAAAAGTTCCGTTTCTAACAAATAGTTAAATTTTTTAATAAATAGTTTCATTTGTAACCAAATAGTTTAATTTGAAGCCAAATATTTGAATTGCTCAACAAGATCGTTAAATTTTAAACCAAAGATATGAATTTTTAACTTTCAATCAATTAGTTTAATTTTTGACCAAGAAAGATGACTTTTTAACAAAATAGTTGTATTTTCAATCAAATAATAGGTTTTCAAACTTATTAAGTTAGATTGTAACCAAATAGTTCAATTTGGAACCAAATATTTGAATTTTTAAATAAATTCGTTAAATTTTTGACCAAAAATATAAATTTTCAACGAAAAAATAACCATATTAAATAAGAAATAACCCATATTAAATTTTGATGTTATGTTGTCGACTGGTGTTGTGAAATAGTTTTTTGTCAAGAGATAGGTGGTTTTTTGATGCTCTAGTCCAAACCAAAATCTTTATTATCTTAGACTATAAAAAATATCATAAAACTTTACCTTTGCAGGACCACTTTTCACAAAATTCGCAAACTTTGATAAAAAGCATCAGGAACCATACTAAAAGTTACCTGAGTTCGTAAGATTATTTCCACTGACCCCCCTCATCCTCCTTTTATCAATCTTATTTTTTTGCACGACTCCCCCCCCCCCTCCCCAGAAATTGGTAATGTAGTTTATGAACAGCCCCTAAGATCTTATTTCGCATTCATTGGTTTTATTAGTTCCCTATGGATCCAAATGTTTCTCAGAAACATGTTCTGATGTCCTTCTATTATACATTCATTGTCAGTCTATCCCCAACTCTTGTGTAACTTTACTCGTTATTCCATTGTATGTGCATTTCGTCCGCGTAGACGTATGTTCACTTTGAAGTTTGTGTTTGCATAGTCATCGTAAACTATATGGTCTTGAACACGTTTACAAACTTTTGAGTATATTTGTGTCTCCTCTACTCCATCGATTCAGCAGCTGAGTCCTGTTTATCCTCACCTAATAACAAGTTTGAACTATGAACTTCAGTTTCGATATTGTCTCATGACATCCAACAGTCTCAATATTCAATTCAATTCAAACTTAATAGTCTCAATAAACGTCTTCTAATAAAGCTATTAGTAGATTTCTCTTACTTGATCCTTTTGCTTTTGTTTCAGACGGAATACAAGTACTGTTACGATCTGGTTTTACACTACGTGCTGCACTATCTGAACAAGGAAATGAACGAGAAAAAGTGAGAAAGCGAGTTGAGGGACGAGCTGTGGTTTATCGATTTTGGCCGTGGGGCAGCCTTGCCCCTGACACCAGAGGAAGCCCCTGCCGATGGGGAGGCGGTGATCCCCTGCGCTCAAGGTCGCATCGTTGTTGAATCAGCAAGACCGGCACAGCCGCATTTTGCAACGTGTTCAACATACCGCAGACACATGATACATTCGAATGGAATAGCACCTGCCGGAGGAATACCCTTGCCTGGAGATCAGGGAAGGGGTGCCATCTCCAAGAAGGCGGTACCGCAGAGTCCAGCATCAAGGCCTGAAGACCTAGGCGTTACGCCTTGGTACTTTGATGACTATTCAATGGACGTTCCGCCAGGACCCGGCGATCAGAGCTCGTACCCCTCGCATTATAACAACGGGAGAGAAATCATCAGGCCGGAACTCGCTTCGACCAGAAACAGCAGTATGGAGAACGATCAATCTAGACCGTCATCGACCTTGCCCAGGAAAGCTTGTATGGACATCAGGGACGCCATCGCTCTCCTGGACGAGACTTGCCCCAACCCAGAAGCCAGTCCTTCCCTCACACCTCGAACTCCCAGAACACCCTTGACACCTTACCCTAGAAATAAACGTGCCCGATCAAAGAGCAGCGATAACTCATCAAACTACAGCAACGAACGCCTTAGTGAGAAGTCTGTCGATAACACTAAATCTCACGAGAAGGAGAAAAAGAGACCCTTCCTTAGAAAGATCGGAATTTCCAAAACGGAGGATCGACCTTTCCTGAGTAAATTTGCACCCAAGATCATCGGCAAGCCCTACTTGGAAAAAATCGGTCCTAGCAGAGCAGTGGAAAAACCCTTTTTGGATCAGGTCGGTTCGTCGAAGACCTTGGACAAGTTTATCTTTGATACACCGAAGATAGAGCGCAAGAAGGAAGAAGTGGTTCCGATATTCTCAACATGTTTGGAGAAACAAAAAGAGCTTGCAATGTCACGAGGAGGGACCAAGAGCTTCCCTGAAAGAAGGCGGTCTGGCAAAGCTTACTTGTCCAAGATGTACTCTTTCGAAACCGAAGATCTCGATGAATCCAATCCTTTAAAGAATCATCGCGAACCTGTTCGTGTAGCATCCTTAAACGATGTTCTAGATTCAGGACCTAGCAGTATGCCTCACATCGAAATTCCTTGTAGTCAAAACAACTCGAAGCTGAAACCCATATCTACCAGCGCAGTGGAACTCGTCAAGTGCAGAGTGACAACAAGCGAGGAGATTGTTTCATCCACCACGTGCCTAAGTTCTCCTGCAGAAGCCTCTGGCTGGGAGTACTCACCCAGACGAAAGCACTGGGCCAAGATGATCGCATCGACACCGAAGATGTCGATTCGAAGGAGGCAAGATGGACCGGATTTCAAAGATGGCATTCGAAGCGATGATAGTACACCCAACTCCCCGACCAAGAGGACTATTTCCTCAGTTTCTCCTGAACTCCGAACCTATAAACAGGCCGAAGTTGCATTTATTAAAAACCTTGAGTTCTCGCCCTCGAAGACGAGACGCCAAGGATCAGAGGACATACTAGACAAAAAGAATAATACACATGCCCAGATTGAGAGGTGGGGTATATCTTCAGACAACCTCAGCATTTCCAGAGAAACTGTCGCGACATATGCACCTTCTTCCTCTTCTCTAGGACCTCAAAGTGAAACCAACTCTCTCGAATCTTCTAAGCTAGCCGAGAGTTTAGGTAAAGAGACCTTCAAGCAGCTGCAAGAGAAATTCATGTTGCAAGGTGCACCAGCGGAGACCTATGCTGCTTTTAAACAGCGCACTAAAGGTCAATTCCCAACGTCGGTCGGACTTCGTAGAGTTATCGCCAGGGAGAAGATGATTTCGCCTACTTACGATATCAGCAATTCTCTAAAATCTGAGAAAATCAGAATTGAATCTCCGAAAAAAACTTTGGTTTCTGAAAGGTGTAAGTTGTCTGAAGCTTCTGGGGTATCTGACGAACAGGCTGAGCCCCCTCCTGAAGATAACTCAAGGCTCCATGTTCGGAGAGGTACGGTGAGATCGGTATTAAGGAAACAGGATGGAGTGGATCATCTGAGTGATCAGGAATCCGATACCAATGCTTCATTAAAACGCACAAAGGGAAAGATCTGCCATGAACCTTCTCAGGAGACTATGGACCTTCTGACTGAGTTGCGCAAGGTCAAAAGTCTTTTGAAGACTCCATCCATGGAAAAGGATTTCGATTTGGAGAAACTGAAAGACGTAACGAAGCTGCCAAAGAAGGTTTTACTAACTGACAAGGAATTCTGCCTCTCCTTTGAGAGAGAAAACAGTATTCGTAGACCTTCGAGAGTGAATACAGTTGCAGTTCCTGCTAATCTAGAAGAAAAACCCGAAATCCATGATACTAAGGAAGAGAGTCAAAAGCCATTGGCTGCTCTTTTTGAGAAAAGGTGTATGTCTCTCGACTTTGTTGATGATGAGCGACCTCAAAAGCCGGAACCCAGGACGATTTCTCTAGCTTCAGGTAGAATTCTTCTTTCAGAAACGGAAGAGGTGTTCGATTCTTCTGAACTGGCATTGAATGGCGATTCGAAAAGTATCTATTCTGATGTCTTTAACACTCCTGATGAGCTAGAGGATAAGGTGAACAACATCAGCGTTTTGGAACCGAAGCCCAATCATTGTCTCGAGGTGGATGCTGGAAATACTGTTGACCAAAAGGGAAGTCCGAAGAAGAAGTTGTCGCCTCAGGGGCGAACGAGCGATGCCTATGAAATTATATCTCCCAGGACAACACCCTTTAGAATGAAAAAACGTTTGGGGCGGATTTCAGTAGAAGATACGATGAAGCAGGAGAGTTTTACTTTGAACAAACCGGACTGCAAGTCGGTCATCATACAGAGGAAAACCAAGTGCTTCCCCTTATAACGCAACGCACAAGGCGAAGGTTAAGTTACAGCTTTCAAATCGTTTGTTCCGAATTATTGACTCGATCTATTGACTGATTGTCTTACAAACTTTGAGAAGACCAACTGATCCGGTCATTTCCCGGGACAAGCTTTCGGACCACTTTTCTATTTAACTAGAGTAAAGGAAGTCGTGAGATTTCGGCATATGTTTCTAAAATAATCGATGAGTCGAGTTTCATCCTTACGAAGTTTTAGGTACTCTTGCCCTGGTGGTAGTTTCATTTAAATTTGTAGCTAGATACCCGGATTTGAATTTAAGAGAAGATAGGAATATATTGAAGAAATGGGTTACTGTAATTATGGTTTAATTCGTGATAAAATGTCAAATTGACCAATATCATCATAATGACCGAAATATGTTGCTGCACAATTGGCGAAACAAGTTTATAACTTTACATTCTTTGCCGAATGCAATCGACACCTGTCCATCTAGAATTAAATCGTCTTTCCCGGTCTGCGTTGCTGAATCTTGAATCTCTCTATGAGTTATTTAAATGATATTTAAAGAGCATGAATCAGGTCATCGAAACAATTGATTTCTTCCAGGAATAATGGTTGAGTTTGAATATCAATGATTGTGATTTAATTTCATTTAGAAGAATTGAGAGATCAGACACAGCAATGTCATTTGTTCTGTCGTGCAGTGCCTTGTTCATGGATAAATAATTAAATATATTAATTTAAAAATGTCTTTCGTAGATGGCCTCAAACTTAGATTGTGAGCAGAATATAATGAAAAGGGTCCATGGAGTTGCGTTTTCTATGATGTAAGCCCACTCTTGATAAAATCAATAAGGCCTCCTTCGTAATTCGGGGGAGCGAAAGAACTTTCTTCAATCTCTCACAGATGAGAAAATTCTAAGAAATACATCGACTTCTTTTTACTAATTTTGCTATTTTAATATTGCCGATTGACCCGAAATCACTTTTTTACACTTTTATCAAAATTATTGAAGTTTTCGAAAACGCACCTTTCACACACAGTCTGAACAGTCTCAGAAAAATGAATATGAAGATTTCTCCAACTTTTAGAAGCATTTTAATATTGATTGTTTCAATTTATTAACTAGGTAGTGAACAAATATGTATCATAATAATTTGAGATTAAACTAAAGTGTACATTACTAAATAACTAATTCTAGTTGGAAGCTTTTCATGTTCGTTTTTCGACTAAGAAACTGGACCAAAGAATTACTCTCTATTTTTAGCCATCCATGTTTTTCCTCTAGGGTTTCAGAAACTGATTTTGAAAATCGTAATTTTTGGCCCAGTGTTGTTTACTGATTATAGATAATTTTCTCATGTAATTTTTTAGAGCCTAGGCAGAACCGTCAACGCACTCGACACTAACATAAGTGGAAAGTAATCCAAAAAATGTATATGTAGGCGTTAATACCGTTACACGATGGAACCTTAAAATTTGTACTTATCCGATAAACTAATTGTGTATATAATAAATATTGAGAGTGTGGGTGCACTTGCACTTTCACGAAGAGGGTGCGGTGAGAGAGAAAAAAAGTGCACTGGCACGACCTTATTCGAAAGAGATGTGCCAAAGAAAGCTACGACTTATTGTACGTTACGATGTTACTTTTATATACATATATATACTATATTATATATAATATATTATACATAAAAATATAAATAAATATATATATAACTAAATTTGTGGATACACGTGCAACGAGTCGTCCGTAAATGTAACGTACGAAATACGTGTATAAAAATTGTAAATGTGTAAACGTATGTAAACTGCACATACATGTATAGAAGTCACGTGGTCTCCACGATATTAGCAAACCATGCGCTAAAATTACACATTCATTGGTCTCGTAAATTTCGTTCTGGACCACCATTATTTATTCCGAATTTTTTTGGGTAATTTTTTACTTTGACGACTTTTCCGAAAATCTTTTTTCTAGTCTCAAAGTAAAATATGATTTGAAACTCAAGAAAGATTTGTATTTTTGTTAAAAAATACAAAAATAATCAAAACATTTTTTGACAGTAACTAATGTTTTTGAACGTTCTTGGGTTTTCCACGATATTAGAATCAGTTGATGCTCACTTTTATATATATTTTACAAGAACATTTGTATTTTTCTGAAGAAAAAAAATATCGCAATGTTTTGTTCTCAATGTTGAATATTGATAGATTTGAATTATTTTGATGAACTTTACTAATTGTTGATTATTGTAAAATATTAGAATAGTAAAAATTAAAAACTGCTATAGTGAACATTATAATTATAGTATGTTGAATAAATTTTCTTTTATTAATAATAAATTATAAATCTTCACAAACAAATTTATTATTCAAAATGGTGATTTTTCGAGCTGGTAAAGGGGTGAGGTTTGACAGGAATTCCCTTATCCCTTTTCCAGCTCGGAAAATAAAAACATAATTATTAAATATAAATTATGAGTGTTTATAAAGAAATTTTTTTTAAATTGTAATTTTTTAGTTGGAAAATGGGTAGAGTTTAGCAGAAATACCCTTTTCCAGCTCAAAAAATGACAAAATTATAAATTATAAATTTTCATAAAAAATGTTGATTTAAAATGGTATTTTTTCGAGCTGGAAAAGGGGTAAGGTTTGACAGAAATTCCCTTATCCCTTTTCCAGCTCGCAAAATAACAAAATAATTATTAAATGTAAATTATGAGTGTTCATGAAGAAATTTTTTTTTTTAATTGTAATTTTTTGAGCTGGAAAGGGGATGGAGTGTGACAGAAATCCCCCTTTCCAACTTGAAAAATGACAAAATTATAAATAAATATAAATTATAAATTTTCAATGAAAATGTTGATTTAAAATTGTCATTTTCTCAGCTGTAAAAGGGGTAAGGTTTGACAAAAATTTCCTTATCCCTTTTCCAACTCGAAAAATAACAAAGTAATTAATAAAATTAAATTATGAGAGTTCATAAGGATTATTTTGTTTTAATTGTAATATTTTGAGCTGGAAAAGGGGTAGAGTGTGACAGAAATCGCCTTTTCCAACTCGAAAAATGACAAAATTATAAATAAATATAAATTATAAATTTTTATTAAAAAAGTTTATTTAAAATCGTCATTTTTTGAGCTGGAAAAGGGATAATGTTTGACAGAAATTCCCTCATCCCTTTCCCAGCTCGAAAAATAACAAAATAATTATTAAATATAAATTATGAGTGTTCATGAAGAACATTTCTTTTAAATTGTAATTTTTCGAGCTGAAAAAGGGGTAGAGTTTGACAGAAATCCCCTTTTCCAACTCGAAAAATGACAAAATTATAAATAAATATAAATTATAAATTTTTATAAAAAATGTTGATTCAAAATTGTCATTTTTTGAGCTGGAAAAGGGATAATGTTTGACAGAAATTCCCTTATCACTTTTGCAGCTCGAAAAATAACAAAATAATTATTAAATATAAATTATGAGTGTTCATAAAGAACATTTTTTTTAATTGTAATTTTTGAGCTGGAAAAGGGGTAGAGTTTGACAGAAATCCCCTTTTCTAACTCGATAAATGACAAAATTATAAATAAATATAAATTATACATTTTTATTTAAAATGTTGATTCAAAGTGATAATTTTTCGAGCTGGAGAAGGGGTAAGGTTTGACAGAAATTCCCTTTTCCAGCTAAAAAAATACCAAAATAATTATTAAATATAAATTATGAGTGTTTATAAAGAAATTTTTATTGAAAATGGTAATTTTACGAGCTGGAAAAGGGGTAGGATATGACAGAAACCCACATGTCCCTTTTCCAGCTCGAAAAATGACAAAATAATAAATGAATATGAATTACAAATTTTTATAACAAAATTTTGATTTCAAATGATAATTTTTCGAGCTGGAAAATGGGCAGGCTGTAACAAAACTTCGTACTTTTCTTTTTCAGCTCGAAAAAGACCATTTTACATTTTTTTAAATTTATAAACATTTACAATTTATTAATGAAACCAAATTTATGCCAAATTCGTTAAAATAATTTGAATCTATTAATGTTTAAAATTAATTAAATCTTTGATCGATTCACATTTCTTTAATATAATAGATTTCTCATCGTTTTGAAATGTTATTTTGAAAAAATGTATTATTTTTACTTTTTATTAGAAAAATACAAATTTCAGAAGAACAAAAAACAATATGAGAAGAAATGTATTATATTGAAAAGAGGTGAATCCAAACATTTTATTAATGTTAAATATTAATAGATTTGAATTATTTTCATGAATTTGTTAAATTGTTGATGAATTGAGAATATTAGAATAGTAGAAATTAAAAACTGCTATGACATTAAAATTATAATATGTTAAATAATTTCCTTTTATTTGATAAATTATAAATGTTTATGACAAAATTTTTTTTTTCAAGTTTAATTTTGCGAACAAAATTTTTGTATACATTTACAAATTAATAAAAAAGTAAAATTTATTCAGTATTTTATAATTTTAATATTAATTATATGCATTTTTTTAAGAAAAATACAAATATTTTCTTTCTAAAAAACAATTCTTTTCGGAAAAATACAAATGTTTTTGTACAAAATTTATAAAAGTGAGTATAAAGTGATTAAAATTTCGTGTAAGACCCGAAACGTTGAAAATTATTATTTATTGAAAAAACAATTTAGTAATATTATTATTTTTTTTTTTTTTTGACAAAAATACAAATGTTTTTTGGTGGAAAGAAGGTTTTGCGAAAGTTTTTAAACAATTTGCTCTAAAATTCAGAGAACAAAGTAAATAATTACATTTTTTCTGGAAATGTACACGTATAGTTAGAAAAGGTTTGATTGAATTATTCAACGATTTCGACTCTGTACTCCAATTGTTTTACCTCCATTCATACATATGTACTTCAGAATAATGAAAGTACTTCTTTAATATTCTTAATGTTTTCTTTTTTTTAATTTGAGATAATTTCAAAAGTTTATTTTTAATTATTTTTTTAATATTTATTTATACCTATTTGTCGTAAACGGGGGATAAGCGGCGCGTATGTGGGCTAAAGCGGTGCATATATAGGGTAAAGCGGTGCACCATAAATTCTGTATTTAAAACTTGCTATTGCTTCTTCTAAGTTTTTAAATTGAAGTTTCACGATTGACAGTTGCAAATCTATATTCTTTTTCCTAAAAGAAGCAAATATCACATTCAGAAATGCAGAATCAAAGGTGCGCCGCTTTACCCCACATGCGCCGCTTAGCCCCAGTTTACGCTACCTTGTCGCAAAAAAAATTTTTCTCATCTGAAATAAATAGTACAAAACTAAAAATACACTCGTTTGAAATAAAACTTTCGAATCTTTTCTCTGGACGTGAAAATAATGGCAAGACGGGTTGAAGACCCTTCTTGAAAAAAATGTATGCTTCATCTCGAGACAGATATCCGTCCACCACTTCGACTGTCCATGTCCAATCTCATTATCCGACCTTTTTATATTTGAACAGACTCATATCTAAAAATTTAATAAATTTTCTCATACATTTTTACAAAATTCAATATAGATTTATAAACATTTTTCCATTGTAGGATCAGTTTTTGTACAATAAATTAATAATCTCGTCAAATCGGAATCATCTTTTTCAATTCTAATTTTACTAAGAATAGAAAATCTTCAAGTAGTTGAGAATTTTATAATAAAATTATAAAATACAGGATAAATTATTTAAGTATGAAAACTTTTTGATCAAATCTTGTTGAATTAGATATGAGTCTGTTCAGATTATCAGAACATGAAATCAAGCGAAATATTGTAACGCCGGGGCAAAAAGGGTTTTTCTGGGCAAATTTTTCCTACAATATTGATCCGATTTCGGTGTTACATAAATCTCTTTGAAATTTAGGTAACTTTTTTTTTGAACTCTAAAATAGCTCTAGATTAATTTTTCGGGAAAATCTTTTTTTGCCCCAATATGCGCCGTACGACTAATTAACTAGATAATGAAACTATATAATATTTGTACTTGAAGCTTTGGCAATTTTTGTTCTCGCAGGCGAGAATTTTTCGTCTATGTCGATAAATGTTGACATTTGAATTTTTTATCCAACTACAGATGAAATAAAAGGAGACTTTGTTATCCACGCTCTGGAAGACATGAGGGTAAAAATAGTTGAGCGAGGAATGAAAACATAAATTACGAAAGAGGAAAGTTTTATCAAATGAAGTTCCTTTCTAGCAAAATAGGAAAAATAATTTTTCTCTATTTGAAAAAGACTTTTGTTCTTTAAACATATTTATTTTGTAGAATTATGTCTCTGTATTGTCTGTATCCATTTAATGGAATTTGAATCGCCCATTGATTGAAAGAATATGGAAAAATATGCGATCCACGACTGGTGCTCATACCAGTCCTGACGGCGTGCGCAAGGCCACGAGCGTTCCACAAGGACTAGACCTTGCGCACGCACCGTCGTGACGGCGTGCGCAAGGCCACGAGGACCAGACGTTGCGTACGTTCTTGTCCTGAAGGACGAGTCGTGGACTACCCGAAAAAATCTTCGAACCGACAATAAAATCATTTTTAATTATTAATTCATATTTATATCACACAGAGAAAAATTTCTAAACTTTTTTCAAAGATATTGCAGACCATTCAATGGGCTTTCAAGGACATTTGTCTCATATTTGTCATTTATATTTGTCATTTATATTTGTCCAGTTGGTATTGCATACCGCTGTTTTTTGTCTGCGCGTACCGAATACGTGCTAGGGCATTTTGTGCTTAGGTAAAACGTTTATTGTAAAATTACGGGTGCGAGATTCAATGATTCGTAAATAGAAAGAGATTTTATTTTAGTCTCGTGAAAAATATTATTTTTCCAAGATTGGAAGCAATTATTCCTTTCGAATAGAGCTGCAAAGATAGGACTTTCAGAAGCTTGAGATTAAAGTATTATTTCAGTATTATAAAAAATTGACACTTTTACATATTCTTAACATTCTTAATAGAACTGCAAAGAAAATGCTAACAACTAAAAGTAAAAGTTAAAAAATAAATAATTGTCAATTTTTTTAAATGTGTCATTGTTATAATAATCGAGGCCCTTATTCCAGAAAAAGGCCACCAAAATTGTTTACATTTCTTCGCAGAATCGATCTCAATATTTGACGATCCGTACTACCGTAATTAGAACGTGGTATAGTGAAAAAAAAAAAATTTCGCATCACGTTGAACGTGTTGCGCTGGTATATTGTATAAGTATAATAATATAAATAATATATATTCGTACACATGTGTAAGTATGAGAATGTGTGCTGAGTATGTATTTTTGTGTAATATCCAAAAGCATCATCAAAAATGTCATGTAGATTAATTGAGAATTCATTTATCTTTTTTTTTTGTGAATTATTGAAATCGAGTTGGACGAAAAGTCTCGTTCGGTTAATGTAAATATTTCACATCTCTCATTCGAAATTCGCTTTTTAGAGGGAATCGAGTATTTTTCACGAGGTCGAGTTGTTACATGTTCGTTAACGTAAAAACTAAATAATACACGTAATACTATAAATAATTATATTTTTTTGATTGCCATTTTTTTGTTCGAAATATATCATACAAAAATAATAATTTTTTTTTCAAAGGTGTTAGGATTAATATCTTGTTGAAATGTAATTTAAAAAGTTAGGCAAATATTATGGATTAAAAATGAAAAGAATTTTAAGTGTGTTGATTTCAATTAAAGTATATCTATATGTGAGTTAGAAGAAATAAAAAAAGTATGGTTAATTGTGAAAGATATTGAGGATGTGAACCTGATCGACCTATATTGAACTAAGTTACATTTTGAATAAAAACAGTGTGATAAACTATCGAAGAAAAATTGGTGCGTTGTTGTAAATAATAAATAGGTTGTACGTTGTACCTGTTACCTTTATTTCATCAATTTTTTTATCCTATTTTCTATTAATAGATTTTTAGTATAGATATAAACAATTTAAAACCCCTTATTCAACTAATTTTTTAATATTGAGATTTAAAATTTTTTGAAACAATGATTAATAATTTATCATTTTGAATTGAAACGTTCCAAATTAAACAATTTTAGATTATATCAAAAATTTATTATATAAAAAAGGTATCGTTTCTAAATAAAAGCGTTTAAAATTGAATGCTTTGAAGTTGAAAGTGTTTCAAATTGAAAATTTTTTAATCAAAAGCTCTCAAAGTTAAAAAATTCGAGAATAAATTGTTGAAAACTGGAAAATTTAATTATAAAGGAGATAAAGTTGTATCATTTATAATTCAAAGCATTCAAAAGCGAACAATTTTATTTTGAATCGAAAAAACTCGAAATTGAATAATTTCGGATTAAAATTTAGAGAAACGGACAATTTCAAAACATTGATAATTGTATATTTTCCGATTCGATTTTGGAAAATGAGTTCATTGAAAATTTAAAGCGTTCAAAATTGAATAATTTGAAATTAAACATTTTTGATTTTGAATGATTTTCAAGTCTATTTATACATATATATATAAAGTAAATTGAATTGAATAATCATTATAGTTGAAAATTCGCCTTTTCGTTAAAAATTGGACTACTTTGTTCCAAATTCGTTTTTTTTTTTATTCAAAAATCATTTTTTTTTTGCTGAAAATCAAAATTTCATATTTATGGTTTGCTGAAAATTCGCCTGTTTTGGTAGAAAACTAATCTTATCGGTTTCAAATTTCTCCTTTCATTGTTAAAAATGCAACTGATGGGTTGAAAATTTATTTTGTATTAAATTTAATTTTTATTAAATTTATTCTATTTTATTTTTGGGTCGAAAATTTGACTATTTGGTTGAAAATTGTTTATTTTTGATATTGAAAAATAATTTCTTTACTGAAAATTTAACTTTTTCATTTGTGTTTGAAAATTTATCTTTTATGGTTGAAACTTCATCTTGTTGGCACAAAAGAAAAGTTGTATTTTTAAACAATAATATAATTTATTAACCCAGGAGAATAATTTTCTACTAAAAAAGACATATTCTCAACAAAATAATTAAATTTTGAATTAAATAGAATGCACTTTAATAAAAAAAAGTTGGATTTTCTTTTTGGGTTCTATTAATTAATTCAGTTTAAATTTAGGCAGAAAAAGGGAAAAGATGAACTGTTTTGTAAAAACTTAATTTTTTTGGTTGAAGATTCATCTCTTCGGTTAAGAATTTAACTATTCCATTTTTAGAAAATTGATCTTCTTGGAAAATTTGTTTATTTGGTTGGAAATTAATTTTTCTTTACTAATTAAACTAAACTACATAATTTATCAACTATTTCTTTTTTGGTTGAACTGCTAAAAATTAAACTATTTTAATGAAAATTTAAGTATTTTGTAGAAAATTAACATTTTCATTAAAAAATATTCAATAACAAATTAATTTTCTTGGTCATAAATACATTTATTTGCTTGAAAATTGATGTATTATATTTTGTTAAAAACTCAACTATTTGGTAGTAAGTTCATGTATTTCGTTGAAAATTCATATTTTTTAGAAAAATAAATCTTGTTTGTTGAAAATGCATCTTTTGGTTTCGGGATTCAACTGTTTGGTTAAAAAGTCGTCTTTTTTGGGTGAATTCAACTAGTTGAAAATTAGTTTTTCGTTGTTGAAAATCAATTTGTTAAACTAAAAATTTGACGATACCATTTTTGGTTTTAAAAAGTTTTTTTAGTTGGAAATTCAACTATTTTGTTTAAGATTTATCTCTATTGTTTGAAAATTCATCGGTTTCGTTAAGGATTCAACTATTTTGTTAAAAAATAGTTTTTTCGTTTAAATCGACTACTCGAAAATGTACTTTTTTGTTGAAAATTCAACTTTCTTCCAAAAATTCGTCTTTTTGGGTGGAAAATTCATCTCGTTTGGTGGAAAATCTTTTTTGGTTGAAAATTCAACTATTTCGTTGAAAATTCAATATATTTTGACTTGAAATCTTAGGGATCTAAAGTTTTTCAAATTGAATTCTATCTGGTATAAATTTTATTTGAAAGAATTTTTTTACCTATTATTTTCCTATTATTCCCCTATTTTCGTAAAAAATCATTTTTACATTATGTTACTTTACAGGCGTTGCAACGCCTGAACAAATATTCTATTTTCTTGTACTTGCCATTTTCATTTTGCAATCCAATTGGGAACAATTCCAATTTGGACTGCAGTTGGCAGTCATATTTCACTATTTTTTTTACCTTCCCATTTTACGACTTTTTTTCTTTTTCCGATTATTCGGATCGTAGCCGAGGCAAATCATTTTGGACATATTTCCTGAAATTAAGGAGGTGCATCTGACATTCAATTAAATGCACATTAAAAAATAAAAATAAAATGAATTCTAAAATATTGTAGGTAAATTGAAATTTTATCCTTCTTTAAACTGGGTTGAGTTAAAATATCAAACAATTTTTTTTAATTTTATAAAAGCGATCAATTTCTCTCTTGAATGGGGCTTGCAAGGCAGGCGGAGAATATTGAGCTTTTTTTTTTTTTCGCCCCAAAGCGCACTATTTAACTTTTTTCGGGCCTAGGAAGCAAAGGGCGATCATTTTGACTGAAAATTAATATTTTCTATTAGAAATCCGTTTTTTTTTAGTTAATTTTTTTAATTGAAAATTGACGATTCCAGTTGAAGTTTCATCATTTTATGATAGTTGAAAATCATCTCTTTGGTTGACAGTTTAACTATATTGTTGAAAATTGATCTTTAATTGAAAATTCAACTAATTCGGCAAAAATTGAACTGCTTTGAAATTTATATTTTTTAGATGGTAATACGCCTTTTTTGTGAAAAACTAATCTTCTTTGATTAAAATTTCCCCTTTTTTAGTAAAAAATGCAACACTTTGGTCGAAAACTTTTTTTCTGAAAATTTAACTGTTTTACAGGAAATTCGTATTTTAGCTTTAAAGTTTAAGAATTTGGATGAACTTAACTTCCTTTCTTCACTGAAAAATCTTCAATTGTTGAAAATTCCTCTTTCTGCATAAAAAATTCATCATTATAGTTAAAAATTCATCTTTTTGGGTGAAAATTTGTCTTTTTTTGGTAGAAAATTATTCCTTTCAGTTTTAAATTTCCCCATTTTTTGGTTAAAAATTAAACTTTTGGTTGAAAATTCCTATTTTTATATTCAAAATTCAACTTTTTTACAAAAAATTCGCATTTTAGCTTGAAAATTAACTTTGAATGATCTTGTCTTTCTTTCTTGACTAAGAAATCTGTATTTGTTGTAAATTCGTCTTTTTTTGGTTTATAAATTCATCATTGTGGTTGAACATTCATCTTTTTGGTGGAAAATTGGACAATTTTGTAAAAATTTGTTGTTTTTTTTTAATTGAGAAATAATTTTTTTCACTGAAAATTAAACTCTTACATTTTTAATTGTAAATGTATCTTTTATAATTAAAATTAAACTAATTTTTTGAAAATTCATATATTTCGTTGAAAATTTGTCATTGTTGGTCTTGGTAGCTTGAAAGTTCAACCATTTTGTTGAAAATTTAACTATATTGTTAAAAATTCGTCCTTTTGGATGACAAATTCATTTGTTTTCTAAAAAATTCAATTATATAGTTAAAAATTTCTCTTTGTTAGTTTGCAAATGCAACAATATTTTTTTAAATTCAACTATTTGGTGGAAAATTCAATTATTTTCCTAAAAATTGAAATATTTTGTTCAAAATTTGTCCTTTTTAATTGAAACTTCAACTCTTTGTTTGAAAACTCATGTACTTTTTTGAAAATTCGTCTGTTTTGGTAGAAAAATAATTTTCTTGGATGAAAAATCGTCGTTTTGTTTGGAAAATTCATTATTTTAGTTGAAAATTCATCTTTTTCTTTTTGTTAAAAATGCAAACTATTGCATTTTTAGTTGAGAATTTATCCTGGTATACCTTAAAAATTAAAGTATTTTGTAAGAAAATTAATTATTTTCTTAGAAATTGAACTATTTTGTTAAAAATTCGTCCTTTTGGATTGAAAATTCAACTATTTGTTTCAAAATTCAATTATATTTTTTTGAAAATTGGTCCGTTTTGGTAGAAAATTAATCATCTTGGTTGAAATTTCTTTTGTTTAAAAAATTCATAATTTTAGTTGAAAATTAATTTTTTGTTGTTCTTATAAATGCAAAATATTACATTTTTGGTTAAAAAATTAATCTTGGTAGCTTAAAAATTCAACTATTTTGTTAAAAATTCAATTGTTTTGTTGAAAATTCAACTACTTTGTTAAAAATTTGTTCTTTCGGATTGGAAATTCAACTATTTGTTTAAGAATTGATGTATTTTGTTGAAAATTCGTTTGTTTCAGTAGAAAATTATTCTTCTTGGTTGAAATTTTTGTTGTCCGAAAAATTCTTCATTTTCGTAGAAAATTCATCTTTTTTTTTGTTAAAAATGTAAACTATTACATTTTTGGTTGTGAATTAATCTTGGTAGTTCAAAGATTTAACTATTTTGTTGAAAATTTAATTGCTTTGTAGAAAATTGAGTTATTTTGTTAAATATTCGTCCTCTTGGATTGAAAATTTAACTATTTATTTCAAAATTCACATTTTGTTGGAAATTGATCTGTTTTGGTTTTGGTAGAAAATTAATCATCTTGGTTGAAATTTCTGTTGTTTAAAAAATTCATAATTTTAGTTAAAAATGCATTTTTTGTTGTTGTTAAAAATGCAAAATATTAGACTTTTAGTTGAGAATTCATCTTGGTAGCTTAAAAATTCAACTATTTTGTTAAAAAATTAATTATTTTCTTGAAAATTGAACCATTTTGTTACAAATTTGTCCTTTTGGGTTGAAAATTCAACTATTTGTTTAATTATTGATGTATTTTGTTGAAAATTCATTTGTTTTGATAGAAAATTAATCTTTTTGGTTGACATTTTTTTTTGTTGGAAAAATTCATCATTTTAGTTGAAAATTCATCTTTTTTTGTTAAAAATGCAAAGTATTACATTTTTGGTTGTGAATTCATCTTGGTAGCTTAAAGATTAAACTATTTTGTTGAAAATTTAATTGTTTTGTAGAAAATTGAGCTATTTTGTTAAATATTCGTCCTTTTGGATTGAAAATTCAACTATTTGTTTCAAAATTCATGTATTTTATTGAAAATTCGTCTGTTTTGGTAGAAAATTAGTCATTTTTGTTGAAAATTCCTATTTTTGGTTGGAAAATTCCTAATTTCATTCGAAAATTCATCTTTTTTTGTTAAAAATGCAAAATATTACATTTTTGGTTGTAGATTTATCTTGTTAGCTTGACATTTTTAATATTTTGTTGAAAATTTAGTCATTTTGTTACAAATTAAATTATTTTGTTGAAAATCAATTTATTTCTTTGAAAATTCAACTAATTTATTAAAAACTCATCTTTTGTGGTAGAAGTATAATTTTTTCTTGGTTAAAATAAATAAATTTGAAAACTTTTAGTTCAAATCTGAAATTCTTTTATTACGTTTATAAAAAATTCTCACCTTAAAAATGTTATCGGATTAAAATGCTGTTCTTTTATGAATTGTGAGGGGTAATGAAAAATTGGTAAAGGAAAAATCAAGAAATTTTGAGAATGAAATTTCTCGGCTACCCTGAAATATGTTATTAATTTTTCTTTATTTGACAATTATTATTATTATTTTTTTAAAGTTAATATCATGTGATCAGAAATTTTTTCAACCCTATTCTTCTGGTTCCCTTTGTTCTTTTTTGGTTATCTAATGGAATTTACTCTATTTGAGCAGTGACCGAATGCACATCGATAATCTGGAAGAGGGAGCATTGCACTTGACAGATAAATTAAGGCTGGCAAGATTTAATACAAGGAGGAACCTGATCGAAGCAATCCGGAAACGATACTCATTTCAGCTACCTTCTTACTAGCCTTTTTTTATATCCCTGAAAAGGCAGAGATATAAAAAAATTTAAAAATCAGGGAATTTCTGTAAGAAGCCCTTAAGGGGATTGAAATGACTTGGGTTTTCGCCACATTCAAAATACGCCTACGAGGATGCATTACTTAATGTAATATTCGAACTACTCAATCTGAAGGCAATTTTACTCGCGGGTCCAAATCGATTTTTTCGGAAAATATTTCTCTTTCTTTTTTTTTGTTGTCATTGAAAATTGGGCGTCTTTTTGCGCCTGTAAACTGCAAAGCGTCAGCCAACACTGTATGCCGGGCTGCGGTCACCCGGTTAGTTGCAAGTTTCATAAAATCTTGAAGTACTGATTTTTCGTCGCTTAGAATAATATATAATATAATAATATAGTATAATACAGTGATGAAAATAATTAATAATAACATATAATGATAATTTTGCGCTGTTTTATATTCTCCCACGCTCCTTTCTTTGTCCTCACGTTACGTCATATTTTCACAAGCCGTTTCCTTTTTTCTCACGCTTTTTTATATTTTCCCACGGGTTTTTTCATATTTTTGCATGCTTCTTGCTATTTTCCCCCGCTATTTCATATTGTTGCAAGCCCCTTCCTTTCTTCCCACGCTTCTTCATATTTTCCCACGCCCCTTCCTTTTTACCATGCTATTTATATGTACATTTATAAAATCCTGCTTTTTGCCGGTAAGAAAGTTTTTTGATGGATTCCCCATCTACTTGCTTCTCTCATTACTTTTCTCACTTCCTCTAAAACCCTCGCTTCCCCTACTTCCCCCACCCTCATTTCCCGTGATTCCTCCTACTTCCTCTGTCCTAATTTCACCTCACTTCCCACTTCCCCTTCCTTCATTCCCCCTTCATTTCACTACCCTTATTTTCCTCACTTACCACTCTTTAGTTCCCCTAACTTCCCCTACTTCCCCTCCCCTTGTGAGTTAGGAATTAGGAATGTTACAAGATTAAAATTTTCGTCTCCAAATATTAATGGTCAGGGAAAAGAAAAATTAATCAGTGAAAAATCAGGGAAAATTCAGGGAATTTTAAAAATGAAGTTTTGCATCCCAGCTAACGTTTTACCTCCTTCATTTGTAAAAGAAAGTCCGATTAAAAGTTGAATCTAGAGTTCATTGAGCTTGGATGTAAAATGCAAATTCGATAACTATTTTTAATATCCTATAACTATAACAAACTGTGAAACTCCTAAAAGCACTTGTTCAGACTCTACTTGGATTCGTTCCACAGAGTTGGGCGAAGTCCTCCACCTAGATAGGAGAAATTCAAGGCACCTCATTACCACTAACAACGATTTTCCTTCCACTAATTGTTTTTGTAACAAGACAAGAGAATTTAGTTTTATTGATTCTCCGTTAATTCTTCCAATGTGAATTCGTTGTTTTTTCATCAACATTTAATGAGTTTTATAATGTATATCGAAGTTTGGAGATTTTTAGCATTCAGCCTCACCACGCTAAAGTGTGTACCCAAAAAATTATGGGTTTGGGGATAAAATCTGAAATAATATGAAAAAGTGTGGGAAAAAAGGAAAGGGTCTGTGAGAATATGAAATATCGTGGGAAAATATGAAAAAAGCGTGGGAAAAAAGGAAGGGGCTTGGAAAAATATGACATAGCGTGGGGACAAAGGAAGATGCGTGGGAAAATTTGTAAAAACGCCGGAAAAAAGGATGGGGCGTGGCAAAAAAAATGGGGCGTGAGAAAATAGGAAGAGGCGTGGGAAAAGAGGAAGGAGCTTGGAAAAACATCAAATGGCGTGCAAAATAGGAAGGGGCTCTGAAAAATATGAAATAGCGTGGGGGAAAAAACAACGGACGTGAAAAATATGAAATAGCGTGGCAAAAAGGAAGGGTCGTGGGAAAAGATGAAAAAGCGTGGGAAACAAGGAAGGGGCTTGCAACAATATAAATAGCCTGGGAAAATAGGAAGGGGTATGGCAAAATATGAAAAAATCGTGGGAAAAAAAGAAAGGGCTTGGGAAAATATGGCATAGCGTGGGGACAAATTAAGGTTCGTGGGAAAATATGCAAAAGCACTGGAAAAAAGGATGGGGCGTGCCAAAAAATATGGGGCGTGGGAAAATATGAAGCAAGCGTGGGAAAATATCAAAAGCGTGGAAAAAAGCAAGGGGCTTGGGAAAATATGGCATAGCATAGGGTAAAAGGAGGAGGCGTGGGAAAATATGAAAAAGCTTTGGAAAAGAGTAACGGGGTTTAAAAAACATCAAATAGTGTGGAAAATAGGAAGGGGCGCGGAAAAATATGAAATAGCGTATTGAAAAAACAACGTGAGGCAAAGATTTGAAATAGCATGGTATAAAGGAAGGGTGTGGGAAAATATGAAATAGCTAGGTAAAAAGCAAGGGACGTAGGAAAAAAAGGAAAAAGCGTGGGAAAAAAGGATGGGGAGTGGGAAAATATGAAACAAGCGTGGGAAAATATCAAAAGCATGGAAAAAAGAAAGGGGCTTGGATAAATATGACATAGCATATGTACAAAGGAAGGGGCGTGGGAAAACATGAAAAAGTATGGAAAAAGACGAAAGGGCTTGGAAAAACATCAAATAGCGTGGAAAATAGGAAGGGGCGCGGGGAAATATGAAATAGCATGGTAAAAAGGAAGGGGCGTAGGAGAATATGAAAAAGCTTGGGGAAAATGAACGGGTTCGGAACATTATGAAATAGTAGGGGGAAATAGCAAGTCGTACGGAAAAATATGAAAAAAGCATGGGAAAATATGAAAAAGCGTGAGAAAAAAGGAAACGGCTTGTGAAAATATGACATAGCATGGGGACAAATGAAGGTGAGCGGGAAAATATGCAAAAGCGCCGGAAAAAAGAATAGGGCGTGGCAAAAAAGATGAGGCAGGGAAAATAGGAAGGGGCGTGGAAAAATATGAAAAAAGCGTGGGAAAATATCAAAAGCGTGGGAAAATAGGAAGGGGCGTGGAAAAACATCAAATAGCGTGGAAAATAGGAAGGGGCGCGGGGAAATATGAAATAGCATGTGCAAAAAACAACGGACGTGAAATTATGAAATAGCATGGTAAAAAAGAAGGGTTGTGGGAAAATATGAAACAGTATGGTAATAAGAAAGGGGCGTAGGAAAATATGAAAAAGCGTGGGGAAAAGGGAGCGGGTTTGGAACCATATGAAACAGTGGGGGAAAATAGCAAGTCGCATGGGAAAATATGAAAAAAGCGTGGGAAAATAAGAAAAAGCGTGAGAAAAAAGGAAACGGCTTGTGAAAATATGACATAGCATGGGGACAAATGAAGGTGCGTGGGAAAATATGCAGAAGCGCCGGAAAAAATAATAGGGCGTGGCAAAAAAGATGGGGCATGGGAAAATAGGAAGGGGCGTAGGAAAATATGCAAAAAGCGTGGGAAAACATCAAAAGCGTGGGGAAATAGGAAGGGCGTGGAAAAACATGAAAATAGCGTGGAAAATAGGAAGGGGCGCGGGAAAATATGAAATAGCATGTGCAAAAAACAACGGACGTGAACATTATGAAATAGCATGGTAAAAAAGAGGCGGTGTGGGAAAATGTGAAACAGCATGTTAAAAAGAAAGGGGCTTAGGAAAATATGAAAAAGCGTGGCAAAAGAGGAAAGGGGCTTGGAAAAACATGAAATAGCGGGAAAAATAGCAAGTCGCACGGAAAAACATGAAATAGCGGGAAAAATAGCAAGTCGCACGGAAAAATATGAAATAAGCGTGAGAAAAAAGGAAGGTGCGTGGGAAAATATGCAAAAGCGCGGGAAAAAAGGATGGGAGTGGGAAAATATGAAACAAGCGTGGGAAAATATCAAAAGCATGGAAAAAAGAAAGGGGTTTGGAAAAATATGACATAGCATATGGACAAAGGAAGGGGCGTGGGAAAACATGAAAAAGTATGGGAAAAGAGTAAAGGGCTTGGAAAAACATCAAATAGCGTGGAAAATAGGAAGGGCCGCGGGAAAATATGAAATAGCGGGGGAAATAGCAAGTCGCATGGAAAAATATGAAAAAAGCGTGGGAAAATATAAAAAAGCGTGACAAAAAAGGAAGGGGCTTGGGAAAATATGGCGTAGCGTTGGAATAAAGGAAGGTGCGTCGGAAATTATGCAAAAGCGCGGGAAAAAAGGATGGGGCGTGGCAAAAAAGATGGGGCGTGGCAAACAATATGGGGCGTGGGAAAATAGGAAGGGGCTTGGGAAAATATGAAACAAGTGTGGGAAAATATCAAAAGCGCGGAAAAAAAGAAGGGGCTTGGGAAAATATGACATGGCATAGGGACAAAGGAAGGGGCGTGGGAAAAGAGGAAGGGGCTTGGAAAAACATCAAATAGCGTGCAAAATAGGAAGGGGCGCTGGAAAATATGAAGTAGCGTGGGAAAAAACAACGGGCGTGAAAAATATGAAATATCATGGTAAAAAGGAAGGGGTGTGGGAAAATATGAAATAGCATGGTAAATAGAAAGGTGCGTAGGAAAATATGAAGAAGCATGAGGAAAAGGGAACAAGTTTGGAACAATATGAAATAGTGGAGAAAAATAGCAAGTCGCATGGAAAAATATGAAACAAGCGTGCGAAAATATGAAAAAGTGCGAGAAAAAAAGAAACGGCTTGTGAAAATATGATATAGCATGGGGACAAATGAAGGTGCGTGGGAAAATATGCAAAAGCGCCGGAAAAAACAATAGGGCGTGGCAAAAAAGATAGGTCATGCGAAAATAGGAATGGGCGTGGGAAAATATGAAAAAAGTTTGGGAAAATATGAAAAAGCGTGAGAAAAAAGGAAACGGCTTGTGAAAATACGACATAGCATGGGGACAAATGAAGGTGCGTGGGAAAATATGCAAAAGCGCCGAAAAAAAGAATAGGGCGTGGCAAAAATGATGGGGCATGGGAAAATAGGAAGGGGCGTGGGAAAATATGAAAAAAGCGTGGGAAAATATCAAAAGCGTGGGGAAATAGGAAGGGCGTGGAAAAACATCAAATAGCGTGGAAAATAGGAAAGGGCGCGGGAAATATGAAATAGCATGTGCAAAAAACAACGGACGTGAAAATTATGAAATAGCATGGTAAAAAAGAAGGGGTGTGGGACAATATCAATCAGCATGGTAAAAAGAAAGGGGCGTAGGAAAATATGAAAAAGCGTGCGAAAAGAGGAAAGGGGCTTGGAAAAACATGAAATAGCGGGGAAAAATAGCAAGTCGCACGGAAAAATATGAAATAAGCGTGAGAAAAAATGAAGCAGCTCAGGAAAATTTAACGTAGCGTGGGGAAAAGGAAGTTGCGTGGGAAAATATGCAAAAGCGCGGGAAAAAAGGATGGGGAGTGGGAAAATATGAAACAAGCGTGGGAAAATATCAAAAGCATGGAAAAAAGAAAGGGGCTTGAAAAAATATGACATAGCATATGGACAAAGGAAGGGGCGTGGGAAAACATGAAAAAGTATGGGAAAAGAGGAAAGGGCTTGGTAAAACATCAAATAGCGTGGAAAATAGGAAGGGGCGCGGGGAAATATGAAATAGCGGGGGGAAATAGCAAGTCGCATGGAAAAATATGAAACAAGCGTGCGAAAATATGAAAAAGCGTGAGAAAAAAGGAAGTGGCTTGGGAAAATTTGACTTAGCGTGGGGACAAAGGAAGGGGCGTGGGAAAATATGAAGCAGCGTTTGAAAATAATACGGAGCGTGAGAAAATATGAAAAAGCGTGGGAAAATAGGAAGGGACGTGGAAAAGAATTAAGGGGCTTGGGAAAATTAGACATTGTGTGGAGACAAAGGAAGTGGCGTGGAAAAATAAGAAATATCGTGGGAAAATATGGAAAAGCGTGGGAAAAGGGAAAGGTTTTGGAAAAATATGAAATGGCTTGGGAAAATAGGAAGGGGGTGGGTAAATATGAAAAAAAAGTGAGAAAATATGAAAAAGCGTGGGGGAAAAGAAAGGAGCTTGGAACAATATAAATGACGTGGGAAAATAGGAAATGATATCGAAAAATATGAAAAAGCGTGGGAAAAAAGGAAGGGACTTGGGAAAATATGACTTAGCGTGGGGACAAAGGAAGGGGCGTGGGAAAATATCAAACAGCGTGGGAAAATATGAAACAGCATGTGAAAATATGACACAGTATGGGAAAATATGAAAAAGCGTGGGAACATAGGAAGGGGCGTAGAAAAAAATTAAGGCGCTTGGAAAAATATGACATTGCGTAGGGTCAAAGGAAATATCGTGGAAAAATATGAAATAGCTTGGGAAGATAGGAAGGGGCGTGGGGAAATATGAAAAAAGCGTGGGAAGAAAGAAAGGGGCTTGCGAAAATATGACATAGCAGAGGGACAAAGAAAGGGGCGTAGGAAAATATGAAACGGTGTGGAAAAAAGGGGCTTGGAAAAATATGAAATAGCTTGGGAAAATAGGAAGGGGCGTGGGTAAATATGAAAAAAGCGTGAGAAAAGATGAAAAAGCGTGGGAAAATATAAAAAAGCGTGAGGAAAAAGGGAGGGGATTGAAAAAATATGAAATAACGTGGGAAAACGGGAAGGAGTATGAGAAAATAAGAAAAAAATGTGGGAAAATTTGAAAAAGCACAGAAAAAAGGAAGTGGCTTGGAAAAATATGACATAGCATGGGAACAAAGGAAGAGGCGTGGGAAAATATGAAACAGCGTGAAAAAAAAGGATGAGGCGTGGGAAAAAAGGGGCATGGCAAAATATGAAATAGCCTATGATAGCTAAAGAATTTTTCTTTCTTAACATTTTAAAAAGGTTCTAACTTTTGTAAACATTTTATTTTTTAATTTCTAATTTTATGTTATTATTCGCTACCAAAAACTGTACCAGAAATTCGATACAGTAGGGCCTGGAAGAGGGGATATTTGTACCTCATTGATTAACAGAATTAAAATAAAATTCTTTTATGCGATCTAAATTAATTAAAATACAAGAATATTTCGCAAACTATGATAATGTAATCAATTAGTTTGACATACTTTTATCCGGGATTTCGGATTTTTTTAAGGCAATATTTAATGATTCATTTATATAAAAATGTATTACTGTGGATAATTCTGCAAAAGATGATTGTTAAAATTACATGAGGTAGTGCACTTTAAGGAGAATTACAGAACCTTCTCTCGCTGAAGTGACTCTCATACAATGCTTCTTATTGGTTGTTTGACTGGTGAAGATATTCATTAAAATGAATCTAAAATTTTTAATAGCAAGAAAAAAGAATTTTTCTTTTCACCCCTATTTGTAAGATTTCCCCCTTTTTCCCCTTAAATGCGAACTGAATTAATAGAACCCAATTTGAAAATTTAATTTTTTAAATGAAAATTTAACTATTCCAGTTGAAGATTTATAATTTTGTGCTGGTTTCAAATTCATCTTGTTTGGTTCAAAATTCTACTATTTAATTGAAAATTTAATTATTTTGTTGAAAATAATCTTTTTTGGTAAAAAAATTAATCTTCTGTCTTAAAAAATCATCTTTTGGGATAAACTCTTGTTTTGAAAAGTCAATTGTTTAAAAGATTAATGATTTAAGTTGAAAATTCATCTCTTATGTTGAAAATGTAACTATTTTGTAGAAAATTCGTTTTTTAAAAATAATTATTGCCTTTAACTAACAATGTAACTTTTCCGTTCTTGGTTGAAAGTTAATATTTTTATTGAAAATTGATCTTCTTTGGTTAAAAATTAATGTATTTTGTTAAAAAATTCATATTTTTTGGTCCAAAATTAATTTTCTTGGTTGAAAATTCTTCCTTTTGGATTAAAAATCCAACTGTTTGGGTCTAAACTAATCTGTATTGTTTAAGGATTTAACAATTTGACAGGAAATTAAACTATCCGGTTGAAAATTAACTTTCTTTTTTAAAAATTCAACTATTTCGCTAAAAATTTAAATATTTCGTTAAAAAATTGTTCTTTTTTGGGTGAGAATTAACTTTTGTATCAGAAAATTTAACTATTTCATTTTTGGATAGAAACTAATTTTTTAAATATAAAATTGATCTTTTCTAGTGTAAAATTCAACTTTTTGGTTGGAAATTTATCTCTTTCTGGTAGTAAATTAATCTTCTTGGTTAAAAATTAATCCTTTTTGATTAAAAATTCAGCAATTTGATGGAAAATTAAATTATTTGCTTGCAAATATTTTCGGGTTGAACATTTAACTGTTTTGTAGATAATTCATCTTTTAGCTTCAAAATCCAACAAATGGATTGAAAATGCATGTACATCGTTGAAACTGTGTTTTTTTTCAATTAAAAATTAATTTTTTATCTGCAAATTTAACCATTCCATTTTTGGTTGAAAACTGTTTCTTTCTAATTTGAAAATCCAATTATTCTGTAGAAAATTCAAGTCTTTTGTTGAAAATTCGTCGTTTCTGGTTTAATTCAATTTCTCGGAAATTCGTTTTTTTTTTTTTTTTAAATAAATTTTCAAAGTGAAAATCTAACGTTTCCACTTTTGGTTGAAAAATTGTGTTTTTTATTTGAAAACTTAATTTTTTTTTAAATTTGTCTTTTTGAGTAGAAAATTAATTTTCTTTGTGAAAAATTCTTTACTTGATTGAGGATTTAACTATTTTGCTAAAAATTCGGCTTTTTTCGTTGCAGTCGGCTGGAAGAAAATTCTTTTATTTGTTGTTAAAAATTAATTTTTATAACTGAAAATATAACAAATTGATTTCTGGGTTAAAACTTATTTTTATAGTTAAAAATTAAACTATTTGGTTGAAAATTCGTCTTTTGGTAGAAAAGTTATCTTTGTAGCTTAAAAATTCAACTATTTTGCTGAAAGCTTAATTATTTGGTTGAAAATTAAAATATTTTGTTAAATTCATATTTTATGGTCGAAAATTCAACTGTTTTGTTGAAAATTTGTCCTTCTAGATTGAAAATGCAGACGGCTATGTTCCTGGGCAAGTCAGTAAGTGTATTCGGTGTATTAAAGAATGAGGTTATGTTTATTTTCTATATAAGCGCAGTCACCATCTTAAAAACGTAAATTACATGTAAAAAACAAGGGACGTAAATTACGTAGGTAATTTACATGTAAAAAACTAGGTAAATTACCTAAGGTATATTACGTGCGGAACCCTGCTGTGAATACATTTGACTTCTGCTAAGCGCATAAACCTTTTAATTAAAGACTGGAAGCGTAGGTGCCGCCATAATACTTAGCGGACATTTAAACGTTCCGAACATATTTTCGTTAAAATGTACACTATTTTACCAAATTTTAATGTAAAATTAAATAAAGAAAGATGAGACAGGTTCTGAATTACTGCATAAAAAGGTGGAAACCCCCACCATTTGCCAGTTGAAAATGTGGTTGAAGTGCAGAAAACAACGTACCAAAGGGAAAAAGCAACAACCTGTTGACCGATATGTAGAATGCAGGTTATGTTTGAATCGTGTATAGTGTCATAGTTAGAATAGTAGAAAAATAGTGCTTTACATAAAAATGAAATTATCTGTAATGATAAACAAATATATAAAAAAAAGGTCGATGGAACATTTTCAAAGAAATACAATTGAAAATGAATTAATAGCTGCCATTATGAGTGGATTGTCAATTTTGACATTCATGTAGTTCAGAAAATACCTAAGTAAATGAAAATGATTTTTGTAGTTTTAAGATTTTTCTATCTAAACATTCGCACAAAGAAAAAGATATTAGTTTAAAATGGTGAAAAAGTTGTTTGTAATAAATACGTGAAAATAAAGAAAAAGAACAATATTTTTGTCATTTATGTTTTTATATAGTACTCATAAAATCAGGGCGGCCGCTTGACCGGGAAAGCAGTTATTTTTGTAAAAACCGGGAAATGACAGTAAATTTATTTTTTGACCAGGAATTTGACAAATTTTGAGAAGAAAAATCTACCCAATCATTTAAAATATTACGAATTTCATATCACACGATAATTTAAAATAATTTAGATTGTAATTTTTTATAAATGTGAAGATTGATTGTTAAATTTTTTATTTATGAAATCATTCCATTTACAGTGCGTAATAGATTCATAATTAAACGCTTTTATTTAACTTCAAATCCTATTAAAATGTTATATCGGTTTAAAATATTCCATTTTTAACCCACTCAATTTGTAATTAAAGTGAATAATCGTTCGGAAAATTTAGCAATATTTGACTGTCGATATTAAATAAATAAGTATAAATCAAATATTCAAAGCCAAAAAATTCCAAAGAATTGAAGTATTATTAATTTTTGGTGACTTAAATTTATTATTTGCTAAAAAAAATTAATGTCGCAGGCTTAAGATGGTTACAGCCCAATATGTCAAAGGCATTTTTGGTTAGAGTTGGATTTCTTTTTAGTAGTATGCACGGGGTTGTCCCGGTTGTCAGTTACGGACGCATTATTATAATGCAGTCAAGTGATCTGATAAGAGCGTGGTCCTTGACATATTGGACAATGCCTGGTTTTTACCCCATCATTCACGAACTGGGTTGCAGTCAAGTGCATGATGGGGGGACCTACAGCTTAAGGTGGGATCCGAACCACCAGTCCCAGGGATTGAACCCCGGACCTCTAAGGTGATATAAAATATAAAATTGATTAAAATTACTTCAATTTTGAAAATTGAAAACGAGAGCATGGATTTGTATGTTGTAACCAGAAATCTTTGAACTGCGTTTAATTTATAGAAGTTTAAAAGTTTTCGGTTTAACGGAATTAATTTTTAAATTATTTAATTGGAGAGTTGTAAAAGCTTCCATTTTAAACGTGTAATAACTTATTGAGCGTCTGAATTAAAACATTTTTAAGCTTTAATTTGAAAAGCCTAAAATTTAAGAGTATCACATTGAGTGCTTTAACTTTCAGTTAAGTTTTGAGCACTTCAAGTGAAGAAATTGTTCGCTTACTTGTCCCTGCGCGCACATAACCTCACCCACGTGTCACTTTTTCTGCATTCCGCGCGATTTTTAATATGCATTTTGTGTGAATCATATGGAATGTAACCCTTTCGAAATATAATATTAATAAGATTTAATATTCCCACATACATTTCAGGGAAAAATGGCTCGAAACTCTCATAGAGTATTTCCATTGAACCATAAAATTTCAAAATGGCCAAATGGCTCAGGGATACCATTGCATTGTATGCATTGCGTCGCGTGTATTATCTTAGTTGAAGAATGGCCCTTATCAACAGATTAAAAATGACTAGTGAATACTTTTCGAGTTTATCTGTTGAAATAAACGTCCGTTATTGTGATAAACTAAGTAAAATTGACCATTTAGATCCCTACGTGTTCTGAAAAGTGAGAAATTTTCCATAAGCATTACTGATGTACCCGTAGATGATCGTAGATCGTAGATCGTAGATCGAGCTTTTACTACACTTACAAGCAATTAAAAGCTTATAAAATCTTGGAGGATTTTAAATTTTACCTAACTGGATTTGTTGAAAAAGTGGAGTGCAAGAAGGTGGATAACAACTTTCTAGTGCTTAGTGAGGTTAGTATTGCCACGTTCATTTCTTATTACCTTCATAGATTCTTATATCAAAACATTTATATCAAAGTGCATTATGAGTAGTAATGTGTCGTTAAATTTTGAATTTATTTAATGATAGAACATCGTTTAAAAGTAGTATACCATTTTGAACATATTGACAGATATATTGAGATGTTGAACATTTTCAAAGAGTGAATGAAAAACAATTCAAAGCGTAGATTGTCTTAGATCCAATTTGGATCTAAGAAAATGTACGCTTAAAAATTTGTTTCATTCATTCTTTGTGAATCTTTGACCTGCGACAGTGCATATCTTTTTAATTTTGCAAATATTGTCTACATTTATTAGAAAAAGTCCAGGAGATTTTTTTATTATAATGAAGATTTCCTAACCTCAAATTTAAAGCCTCTGGCAATATGTTCAAAATTGTATGCTATTTTGCAGTAAGCGTTATTATTAAATAAATACAAAATTTAGTGACAGATTACTAAGAAAATATACTTCTATATAAATATTGTGATATAAGAATCCATGAAGTTAATAAAAAATGAACGTGGCAATACTAACCTCACTACGCACTAGAAAGTTGTCATCCACCTTCTTGCACTTCACTTTTTCAACAAATCCGGCTTGATAAAATTTAAAAGCCTCAGAGATTTAATAAGCTTTTAATTGTTTGTAAGTGTCATAACTATGGGTTATCGTAAAATATGATAAAAGATTGATCTAAATCACTACGGCTACATCAGTAATGCTTGTGGAAAGTTTGTCACTTTTCATAGCGTAGGGATCTAAATGGTCAATTGCACTTAGTTTATCACAATAACGGACCTTTACTTTACCAGATAAACTCGAAAAGTATTCACTAGACATTTTAAATGGGCCGATAAGCCCAATTCTTTAACAAGATAATACACGCAAAACACGCGACGCAATGTATACAATGCATTGGTATCCCTGAGCTATTCGGACATTTTGAAATTACGTCACCAGGAAAGATACTCTATATATTTTTCGCGCTTGCGCAGTATCGTTTTCTCAAATGAAAAGGTCTATTGTGCAAGCATGCCTCTTTATGTGGGAGCATCTGCAGTGGTGTATTCCGGGCGCCCAGATGATCGAATCTTGGATAATGAGGCGCCCACATCGGTGAATTTGCGGCAGTGCTCCCAAAGAAGGCCCGGTGCAGCATTTCGCATGCGTGAAGAGGAGTATCTCATTGGTAGAGAGAAAAGAACAATTAGCTATCCTCTTGAATCTCTCTTCCTCGCAAGTGAAAACCAATGCTGCCCACCTGAAAATTCCTGCACAGGATCCTCGGAGGATTCTGCACATGTTCATGTACACGAAACTGCACTCGAACCTGTACAGGTAAACTTGACGGTTCCTGTGCAGGAATTTGGCCAAGCAAACTGTACATGATCCTGTGAAGGAACCTGTATACAAGTTAGCCTTTGTATGATCCTGTACAGGTTCGTTCACAGATTCAATTGAGGTGTGGGTTCATGTACAGGAACATGTCGAGGATCCTATACATCAACCTGCGTAGAAACTAATCCGCGAGGGTTCGCCAGTGGCTTGGCTCTCACGATGGTGAGTTGGACCTTGAAGGAAATAAAAGGAAGGCAAATTTATAGCAGTAAGCGACATGACTTTTCGGGATGGCTTCCTCTAAAGGACCCTGTACGTGTTTCTGTACGGGATCCTTCCAAAGGTTCCTTCGATGGCTTTCTGTAAGGGATCCTCTATAAGTTCTTCTACAGGAACCTGCGCCTCAATTTTCTTTGCAAAGGAACATGTACAGGAACCCGTACAGGATCATTCAAAGGTTCCTTTGTCGGTGTAAGTTCCTTTGCAGGATCATGTACAGTTTCCTGCGCCATATTCCTGCACAGGAACAGTCAAGATTACCTGTACAGGTTCGTGTACAGGAAAATGTGCAGGATCCTACGAGGTTCCTGTACAGGAATTTTTAGCTGGGTGCACATGACGCACTACTCGGCAGCGCAGTAGTGCACCGGGCCATCATTGGGAGCACAGAAAAATTGGTCTGCCCTGACTTTTAAATATGTGTGAATACAGTAAACTCCCATTTATTTTAAAGATCGCTAATTTCAAAGTTCACTTAGTTTAACCCCCCTACATGCACTTATTTTAAGTTGCGCAGTGTCGTCATCTCCCACCACGGTCCATGTACACTATCCTCCGCGTCAGTGGCTGCCTAATCAAAAAAAAGAGGCCCGAAGAGCACCCTCGTTGGTTTCAATTGAGCATATTTTCACGACGTCATGGGAATACGTCTCACGACGTTTTCGAGAAAATATGCTAAGTGTAAAAGTAAATCACATTGATTTGATCAGAACCGGGTACTCTCACCTCAAATTTCGTATAGTTGATTGTATTTCGCAAAACACCTAAGAAATATTACTATCGAGACCTTTATAACGTACCTTGACATTTCGGAGATTTTCTCCAAAAAGTCATATGCAGTTGCAGTACCATGTACTAACTTTCCTGACGGCTGACATTTTCACCGTGAAATATTTGCGTCGATTTTTGATTAACGAAAACACTTGAAAGACACTTGAAAAACACTGATGCATGCATGCGTGCAGACTAATGGACTGCTACTTTTTCAACTGCTTAAATAAGCCGGATATCCACTCGCCTGAACCGTTTCCATAATATTGCTCAATATACTCGCCTGATTACTCGCACACGGCAACCCTTCTGAGGCGAGAGTCGCAACCGTCTCTCACCCCTTGAGTTGAAAAACTGTGTGGGCCAGCAGTTCTAGGAATGTCGGGTGTAATTATTTGTATTATTGATAGTATTTATTGATTTCAAATATACCCGCGCTTTTCGGTTGAAAAAGTTGCGTACAGGCGGCGCCTCGATACAAGAACGGGGCAACCAATGAACGTCATCGATAAAAATAAACTGCTGAATCGCGGTAGAGGTGGGGGCCCCTCCAGCCTTGAAATAATTGGTCGGGTACGTTTCCAGGACCTTAAAATAAAAGGAAGTTTACTGTATTTGGAAATAATTTCGAATACTTTGGAATATATAGGAATATTTAAGAAGCATACGAGGAATATCGGAGTGGTCCACCCGTCGTATCAATATATAAATTGAACTTCAATTTATTAATATTATCAAAAATGCTTCAACAAAACCACATTCTATAACTTGAGCTATCTACGAATTATTTTAATAAATACGAATTTCACATTACAAATATTTTGTGGGGTGTTTTCAACTTTTAAAATTTAGAGAAAAATTAATCAAGGTCATGAATCGAACTTGAAATTGCGACAATTCTTCTAAAAGTCAAAAAGATTGTGAAACATTGAACAATTTTTAGTGAAATAATATTGATTAAAAAAGAATGTAAGATTAAAATTTAAAAAAAGGCTGAAAGTTCTTTTTTGTGTGATATACGTAGGACTGTGCCTCTAGATTATACATTTTTAATTTACCTCTTAAAGAAAATCATTAAAAATCTAAAATGTCTCTACTAGTTGTTTTGATATTATTACTATATTCTTATATTTAAAAAAAACTGTAATAATTAATGCAAATTTGGGAAACAATTAGAAGTTAAAATGATAGAAATCGTTACATTAAAATACCACCTAAAGCTGATATTCTTATAGTTTTGAATGGTCTATAATACAGCGACGTAATATTAATAATACTAATTGATCTTTCAGTAACGTCAGAAGGACTGGCGAACCTGGCTGTGGTGCTGGACTAGGAGGCGGCGGAGGCGGTGCCATCCGCTCAGCTGGTGGTTCCTTTGGTAAAATGGAAGCTGCTCATGAGGATCAGTACTTCTATAATCAGGTTGGTAACAATTAAGTAATAAAAAATACACACCTACAATTTGTTAACACTTAAAAAATTTAGAGCACATGCGAAATTAATTTACAATTGTTATTTAAAGTGTGATACAAAAGCGAAAAATAATATCAAAAGAAAAAAAGCATTCAATAAAAAATGTTTTTTTTTTAATGAAAAGTTAATATTAAAATTGAAGGCAATACATTTTCTCAATTATTTTGCTTCAGCAAAAACTACAGTTGGAAAAATTACGCGATGGAATGCATCACGAGATCACTTTTCACGAGGAACAAATCAAGCGCCACCAGGAGGCAATCACTCGCCACAAGAACAGAATCCACGACATGGAGAAGCACGAATAAGCAGTCAAATTTACAGAATCTAAATTCTATTTAGTTTCAGAACAGAGAAAACTGCTTGTTCGTGTAGGATACATATAAACTTGTATTAGCGTGTTTGTGTGAGTGCTTTCACTTATTGTATGATACGCATTCAATCATTTTGTTTCCATCTTTAGTTGAAAATAAAAACAAAGGTAAATATAAAATTATTTTCTAGAAAAAGTTAATTGCGGAAGTTGGCCTTTGACGGTGGCGTCACTTTTATTGGCTGAAATGTCTAGTGATTTGACGTTTTGCGTTTTACGCGAAGATTGACGCTGAGACGGGACGCATTGGAAGGTTTTTCAGAAATATTTGTTTGTAGCGATTGCAAAGGATTACTTTTTACCGGTATATGAGTTTTTCATCAAGTAAATGTTCATGCGCTTTTTTAATTACATCCAGTTCTTTTTAGACAAACCGTAAGATTTCCCTTGTCTGCATTGGTGAAAAGAATGTCGGAATCGTTCTCAAGGAAAGTTTTCGTATTTTTTAACTTTATGGAAAATGTTCCATCCTCAGCTGAAATATGTTTCTTTCTTTTGAGAATCACTGCTAATACTGCTGGTTATTTTTCCCCTGATTTCATTTTTGGCGGCATCTCCCACATCTTGTTGTTGAAGCCCAATTTAAATATTCTTAATTTTTAGCATGTGATAGATTTTCGATTTTTTTATATGTATCTGTTTACATATAAAAAAATCTAAATTCAACATTTTTACGCTTAAATGGTTGCTTACAATCGTACACCCTTCTTGAATCTCCATGCTCAACGAAGGTAGTGATGAACTTCAAAGTCTCGTTAATTGTTGACTTCACTACTATGTAATTCATACACTGCTCATTGTCAACGGCAGCGGTTGTCAGAATCATGGCCATAGAATCAAAGGGAAAGGAATTCTTCAGAAGAAGACAGAGCAACCCTCAATACGAAGACTTTGCTTAAAGTTGCTACCATTATGTAGAAATAGCTTGAGTTTTCTTATTTTGTTTTCTGACGCAAGCTGGTTTTTATTATAGCGAATTTCCGGGCAAGCACTGAAGTATAGCGTCGGCTTTCTTTGTTTCAAATTCGCACGGTTTTCATCGTTGCTCTTTTTTCTTTCTTTTTTTTTCGATTCAGATGAATCAGTCAACACTTGCGTTAATGAAGGATCTTCCTTTTTTCCTTTATCACGCCAATTGTCCATTTTATGATAATGTGCTGATTCAAATTTTTCTTCGTCGCAAATTTTTGATGAAGCGCATTCCCTGCTCATAATCTCAAAGCCATTGTCGTTGCTATCATGCTCATCTGCGCATCAAATGAGCAAGTTACAATGAGGCTCCTCATCAGCAAATTCGCAATTTTTGAAGTCTCCATCGATATTATTCATATCGCTATCATTTTTTTGTTTGTTTTTTTTTTGTTGTACTTTCTTGTTTTTTGCAACTCCATAAGAACTTATACTAGTTTCCTAAAAGCTATTGCAGAATCATATTTTCCAGCTCATTGAAGTGCCATTCGGAGGGAGCACTGTTTGCTCTGATTACTGGATTACTGATCTAAAAATTACATCACTATCGAGGAAATTAAGGTCAAAATGAAGATTTGCTGCAACCCAGCTATTTTTTATGACCCGCCATTGTACAACAGCTTCCAAGTGCACCAGGTCTACACAATACAATCTTTATTTAGAACTCAACTTCCTCGAGAAGGACATATTTTTCACACCTGGTATAGTCGAAAGTTATAATACTATGGCGGGCCCTGAAAAAATGTGGTGTGCGACCAATCTTCATTTAGAGCTGAACTTTCTCGAGGAAAAGGTATTTTTTACACCTTCTATCCACGGAAGATTTTTAAAAATATCGGGTCGTGAAAAAAATATGTGTGGTGCGACAAATTTTTATTTGGAACTTAACTTCCTCGAGGAAAATTTGTTATTTATACCTCGTGCATTGGCCAGTTTTTGTACAATGACAGGTCTTCCCAGTAAGCTTGGAGGAAAAAAAAATCCCTATTTGAAAGTCAACTTTGTCGATGATGATGTAGGAGCATATTGTACACCGAGTGCAAACGGAATGTATTGGGATACAGTCGAGACCTCAGGGAATCGACCAGGGGTAGATGTAATGATAGTACAGCTCTTTCTTGGAACTTCCTCGGATCATTTCATTCTGGACTTTGCAGACGATTCCGTAGAATTTCCGTAGAGTACTTTCCGAAGTATCTTTTCACGTGGGTCGTGCTGGTCGCACCGAAAATTTCCGACAGTAGTCTAAATACGAATTTTTCAACAATTTGCCAAAACACAATTATCAAATCTATGTATATTGGACTCTCATGCTCTCAAGCTAATTGACAGGGATACAAATTTCATATATTTTCCTATAAATTAATATGATTTAATGAAAAAATTTAGTTTCTCTTCTTTACCAGATTGAGCAGTCTTTTCCAAATTAGACATCCATTGGTTGATGCCTTCACTTAAATTTCTCTCTTGATTCAAGATGGATTTGAAATTTCTCTCTGTGAATGACATTTTCAAAAGGTTTTTTTGTTTTCAATTCCTCGCCTTCTTCGTCTGCAACAACTTTCATTGCTGCGTGCTGTTCGGTTGCAATAAAATCTATTAACTTTAATCTTGCTAACTTTGCGGTCATTGGCGTGATGTTATCAAGCATTTCAACGTCATATTTGTGCCAGGTGACCATTAAAATCAGAATCAAAATTTCCTCGAATCGATGGAATTCATCACAAGAAACCAGCAAGGCTATGGAGCTAACGAGAAAATCCTTTTCCGCGGTGTTATTTTTTGTGAAGCAGTTCGAGCGGCATACACTTGCCATAAAGTGAGCGACTTCAACTCTTATAAAAGTCGGCGCAGGACCATTTTGCTTGTTTTCAGTTTGGATGGCAGCAAAACAATGTTCCACGTACTCTTTAACTGGGCAGCTGTTAAACACTTGTGACGTTGCACCTAGACGAGCTTTTGAATAATCAGAGGCAGCTCGCTTTGGTTTTGTTGCACCTGCCTTCAGCCATTTTATAAAAAATGTGCAGTACATCGGAGTATCTTGTGACACCGATAACAAAAATCCTGTCGAGACTAACGATCTATTAATATTAATTATTATCTCTGTTGCAAGAATATGTCCTGATTTTCTATCTTCTGCGATTATTAGTTAGTCCGCTGGGCCTCCAGTACTGTCCATCAAAATTTCTGAAACCAGGTCATAAATGCGGCAATACTCTTTCATCACTTGGATCGTTTCGGTTGTGAACACATGCAACGGGAAATCGTCTAGTCCAATGTCGTGGATGAACCAACAAGAGGGGGAGTATATCTTAACTTTTGTAATGTCAAAATTGGATTCTGACCATCTCCTGCTCTTACTCCTAATTTTTGGTCTCGAGTTTCTTGTCTTTAACTTACGCAATACGGGTAAGCATGGTAAAATAGGTGGTCTAAAGTCTCCAGGGAGCATTTCTTCGCTGGCAATTCTTCTTTGATAATTGGCTGCTCCTTCCGTAACAATTTGGTATCCTATGAGTTGGCGTATGTATCCTTATACAGGTCGGGCCAATTCTTCATGCCATTTTTTACTTGTATCGTCCATTTTCACTTGTATTTTCAAGTCCTGGCCAGCATACGGTTCCCTCTTAGTAATGCTGGAAAATTCGTTTTCTCATAGCTTACTTTTACAACAGCCTATTATTTTTAAGAAAATACCGTCTGGATTATCAGAAATCTGAGCCTTCTTGAATTTAAAAGAGCATGGTATTCGAAACTGCGGCCAGAACTCTTGGCTGATGATGTGGGTCCATACTTCTGGTTGCAAAACACGTCTTTCTCTGTTTTTATATTGTTTGCTAATAGGTTCTATTAGCTCATGAATGTCAGGTTTCAAAATAAGGTCGAAGATTACCTCGTTTTCGGAAAAAGATTAGTTTCGAGTGATGTCAGCATCGTCGAGATCTGAATGAATATCAAAGGGATCCCCGTCCAATGAGTCATCGGCACACTTGCTAACATCGTATTTGGTATTATTTTTTACATTTGCAGTAAGTTCCGGTTCTGATTTTCCCAACTTTTTCAAAACGGCAGTTCTAATGCCGCTTCTGTTATGATGAAAACGGCGGTACACATCTTGTGCATTACAGTTATTATGCACTATTCTGCTTTTATTTCCTTATAAACTTCTGAAGAATATGCCGGTATCTTCCCATTAAAGTGCTCCACTGTATGTTCGTGATTTACAATAGCCTCTATAACTGCTTCATCAGATACTTTTGGTCGTGGAGGCATCTAAAACAATAAATTACAATTTATAAATCGTGTATTCAATTTGAAGTAGTCTCTTAATTCGGATCGATGGAATTTCACTGAGAATATGTCACAATTTACTAAAAATCAGTAACCAGTCAGAGACCTTAACATCAGACTCAAAAATCCATCGTTTCATTCTCGAAATGTACGTAAACTGTGGTCGACGTAGTTGAAGCTAATTTTGGTGACAACTGGACAAGAATAAATGAAAAGCAATAGCGTTCCAAAAGGACATATCCAACATTTTGACGATTTTTCAGGAGAGACAAAAAAAGTTCTCAAAAACATAATTTTCACTTAAGGAAAAAAATAGAAACAAAATTTCGAGATACATCGGTGCAAAACTAATGCATGGGAAATGGTATTGGGAAATGTCATTGTGTTCCAAGAAAATAAAGGGAAAGAGCAAGTTTTCTCATCTTTGGGCGGTAATTAAAAATTCAATTTTCAATTTTAGAAAGGAACAAAAATTCTGACTAGTTTTTCAAGTAATAATAGCGGTAGGGGGAAGCCTGGCGTGTCTGAAGCCTCCCCCTTCCCACGTAATACGTACTATAACTCTTAGGGTTTTTGACGCAAATTTTTCTATTGGTGGCGCATATGAGCGCATTTGCGGCGCAATTCAGGGAGCTAAAAAAACTCTAAAATTATCAATGGGGGTGGGGTGTTACTTCATCTGACCTACTTCCGACGAATCTGCTATGTGAGCATACCAATTTGTCGTTTTCTCTTTTTCGCATTGAAACCTTGATTTTCAGAGGGAACATTTGAAAGAGGTTCGAGAGTGGCCAGTTGGTTCAAATTTGGAAACTGAATTTAAAATATATTATAAAACATATGAAATAGGTTTTCTGTGGAAATTTCAATAACGCAAATATTCCCTTAAAATTAATTTTCCCAAATAAAAAATCATTTTAAATTTTCCCAGCAAACTTGAGTTTGGTTTGTTTTTTTTCGAAATCTTTTCCAGTTTTAAATTAAGTTTGGATCTTTTCGAAATTTGTAAATATCTTTTAAACTAACTCAAATTTTTCTCAAATTGATAGTTTTTCCATTGCTATTTATGCATCAAAATTAAATAATTTCACTTACGTATTAAAAATTTGTTCAATAGAACAATTAAAATTGTAACGTTGAAAGTTCCAATTTAACACTCTGAGATGTTAACGATTCAAGGCTTTCTATTTCAAATATTCTTGTTTAAAATTGTTTAGTTTTTAATATGGGATTTATAATTGCTCATTTTAAATTAAAAGTAATATATTGCTAAAAATCCAAAAAAAATGTCATCCTTAATTAAAAAATACCAAATTAAATTTTCTAAAAATGGAATATTTTAGATTGCGGTTCTAAAAGTGAAGCTTCTGAAAAGGGAAGCATCGAAGGGGCGCAGCTGACATGCTGATAATTAGGGGGGAAATACCGGCAATCCGAAGGGCTCAGAGGCTTTCTTAATTTAACGCTGGTTTTCCTGCAGGACGGGCGCAAAGTAAGTCTCGGGTCTCCGGTGACCCATGGTGTGCTCAATAAGTTGAAAAGTGAATAAAAAATGTTAAGTGAATTTTTCAATCGAATATTGTTTATTTGGTTTATTTGAAAGTTTTATAGTGAAGAAGAAAAATATTGATTGGAAAATAAGAGTCCAGGCTACTTTGGAGCAGGTACGAACACAGTGTCTCTATTACTGTTAGCTAAAACGTGACTACAGACAGTTGGTTTACTTCTGTCTCCATAGTTGACAAAATGTTAAAAGAGTACTCGTTAACGATGATAGGTACAATACGAAGAAATAAGCGTGAAATTCCTGAATATTTCAAAACTTCACGCGCCCCGAGCACAGCTGATTTTGTGTATGACAACAAGAAAATGCTAGTTTCGTATGTGCCAAAAAAAAAAAATAGTCTTGGTATTGTCATCCCTCAATCAATCTCCTACGATTTATGAGGAAACTGGTAAACCTATAGTCGTGCTTGATTACAATAGGACGAAGGGTGGCACGGATATTTTTTACCAGTTTTGTCATCGATACTCGACTACGAGAAAGACGTACCGATGGCCTCTGCGAATATTTTACGGAATGCTTGACCAGTCTGACGTAAATAGTTATGCTCTGTACAATTTTAAATTTGTAAACACAAAACTCCCCCGCCGTCAGTTCCTAATTCAATTAAATGTAGGCTTAATAGAACCTCACCTTCGTCAGCGACTGACGAATCTTACTCTACAAAAAAGCTTGAGGTCTTGCATTATTTTAATGCTAGACATTCAAGGTCCTCCATCTCAGAACAGCGGTGAGCAATTGTCAAAACGAGTACGCTATCACTTTTGTGAATCCAATTTATACAGAAAAACATCCACGGCGTGCGTCGTTTGCCAGGTCCCAATATGCCCGGAACACCTTCGCCCAGTGTGCGTGCGTTGTGCAGATGAGTAATTAGGATAAACAGTTTGTATTTTCCAGTATTAATTTTTTTACAATTTAGTTCATAAGATGTATACTCTTAATTTTACTCCGTTTTATATCAATAAATGCAGAAGACTCTCAAATAAGCATTTATCACGTTTTTTACCTTATTTGTTTATACTTTTTGGAAAAAAAGTTAAACCACTTGAGCAGGTTTATAGAGCAAAGTCTATAGATTATGAAGCCCACCGATTTTTTTCAATTACGTAAAAAAAAAGAAATAACATTAAAAATCCGAAAGAAGTCATTTTTGCCATTTTTTCGCATTTTTGTTTGCATTTGTTTGCACAAAATTTAAATAAATAGAAATATCGTTTTCGTACTTTTCTAATCTTTTTCTAGACACTCTGCCTTTAAATTCAATTATTGTTCAATTTTCAATTATCGAACTACAGTTCAATGTCATTTATTATAGTAGCAAAAGTTCTTGGTAAAAGTGTAATATTTTTGTTCAATTGTAGTTTTTTGTAGAAACTTATGTGATATTACATATCCTGAAAAAATTGACAGTAAAGTACAAGTCGAAACTTTGATGCGGATTCTAAAAGTATTATTTGTAAAAATTTATATTTTTTTGTTTAAATTTGTACATTTCTACAATAAATTAACAGTATATACAGAGGCGCATGAATATACCTCCCTAATAGCACGGAGCGTTCCAGGAACGTTCCTGGAACGTTCCGCGGGCACCTTCGGAACGTTCCAGAAAAGTTCCCGGGAGGTGTAAAATGTCCGCCGGTTGGGAACGTCATAGTTAAAAGCTATTTCAATCACGTTCTTATGCATGAAGTACTTTTCACTCCCAATTAGGGGTAGTTTTTCAATTGTACAATATTAAAAGGTGTTGTAAGGGTAACCTAATGACAAACCCGGTTACAGTATGCATGGACGATTATTTTGAGCTTTGTTGCGTCAATTTATGTTCTTTCCTTCAAAAACTGCGTTGGGCGCAAAAAAAGGGGCGGAATTTGGGGTCCCTCTTTCACATTTATTGCGGTTTGGTAAAAAGAGGAGGAAGTCGAGGAAGAGGGTTTAATTTAGTATTTTTCTACTCAAATGTGAATTAAAAATTTGTTTAAATGAGAGATGCCACAATTTGACTATCTGCAAATGTGATTCGCCGCAATGCGTCTTGTTAATTGTCCTTAATCTTTCGTCGAATTTTTTTCAAAATAGTAGCAAAATAGTCCAAGGCTATTTCCTAAATTTTACATTTGTCGCGGGCTGGTAAAAAGAGGAGGAAGTATAGGAGGAGGGTTGGATTCAGTATTTTTCTACCCAAATGTGGATTAAAAATTTGTTTATATGAGAGATGCCACAATTTGACTATCCGCAAATGTGATTCGCAGCAATTTGTCTTGTTAATTTTCCTCCAACCATTGCCGAATTTTTTTCAAAATAGTAGCAAAATAGTCCAAGGCTATTTCCTAAACTTTAGATTTGTCGCAGGCTGGTAAAAAGAGGAGAAAGTGTAGGAGGAGGGTTGAATTCAGTATTTTTCTACCCAAATGTGGATTAAAATTTTTTTAAATGGAAGATGCCACAATTTGGCTCTCCGCAAATGTGATTCGCAGCAATGTGTCTTGTTAATTTTCCTTCATCTTTCGTTGCATTTTTTCCAAAATAGTAGCAAAATAATCCAAGGCCATTTCCCAAATTTTACATTTGTCTCGGATTGGTAAAAAAAGGAGGAGGAGGAAGTGGAGGAGGTGAAGGAGGGTTGAATTAAAAATTTGTTCTACTCAAATATGGATTAAAAATTTGTTAAAATGAGAGATGCCACAATTTTACTCTCCGCAAATGTGATTCGCCGCAATGTGTCTTGTTAATTTTCCTTCATCTTTCGTCGATTTTTTTCCAAAATAGTAGCAAAATAATCCAAGGCCATTTCCCAAATTTAACATTTGTCGCGGATTGGTAAAAAAAGGTGGAGGAGGAACGAGTGGAGGAGGTGGAAGAGGGTTGAATTCAGTATGTTTCTACCCAAATGTGGATTAACATTTTTTTAAATGAGAGGTGCCACAATTTGACTCTCCACCGATGTGATTCGCCGCAATGTTTCTTGTTAATTTTACTTCATCTTTCGTCGAATTTTTTTCAAAATAGTAGGAAAATAGTCCAAGGCTATTTCCCAAATTTTACATTTGTCGCGGGTTGTTAAAAGAAAGGAGGAGGAAGTGAAGGAGGTGGAGGAGGGTTGAATTCAGTATTTTTCTACCCAAATGTGAATTGAAAATTTGTTCAAATGAGATATGCCACAATTTGATTTACCGCAAATGAGTTTCGTCGCAATGTGACTCGTCAGTTTGCCTTCATCTTTCATCGCATTTTTTTCGAAATAGTATCAAATTAGTTCAAGGCCTGAAAAGGGTCGAATTACATTTCTCAAATTTCACATTTGTCGCGGGTTGGTAGAAAGAGAAAGATGAGGAGGAGGAAGTGGGGAGGAAGGTTTAAATTCAGTATTTTTCTACCCAAATGTGGATTAAAATTTTTTTGAATGAGAGATGCCACAATTTGACTCTCCGCACATGTGATTCGCCGCAATGTGTCTTGTTAATTTTCCTTCATCTTTCGTCGAACTTTTTCCAAAATAGTAGCAAAATAATCCAAGGCCATTTCCCAAATTTAACATTTGTCGCGGATTGGTAAAAAAAGGAGGAGGAGGAAGAAGTGGAGGAGGCTTGAATTCAGTTTTTTTTTTTACTTAAATGAGGATTAAAATTTCTTTAAATGTGAGATGCCACAATTTGACTCTCCGCAGATGCGATTCGCCGCAATGTGTCTTGTTAATTTTCTTCATCTTTCGTCGAATTTTTTCCAAAATAGTACCAAAATAATCCAAGGCCATTTCCAAAATTTAACATTTGTCTCGGGTTTGTAAAAAGAAGAGGAGGAGGAGGAAGTGGTGGAGGTGGAGGAGGGTTGAATTCAGTATTTTTCTACTCAAATGTGAATTAAAAATTTGTTTAAAAGAGATATGCCACAATTGGAATCACCGCAAATGAGTTTCGTCGCAATGTGACTTTTCAGTTTGCCTTCATCTTGCATCGCAGTTTTTTCGAAATAGTATCAAATTAGTTCAAGGCCTGAAAAGGGTCGAATTACATTTCCCAAATTTCAAATTTGTCGCGAGTTTGTAGAAAGAGAAAGATGAGGTGGAGGAAGTGGAGAGGAAGGTTTGAATTCAGTATTTTTCTACCCAAATGTTGATTAAAATTTATTTAAACGAGAGATGCCACAATTTGACTCTCCGAAAATGTGATTCGCCACTATGTGTCTTGTTAATTTTCCTTCATCTTTCGTCGAATTTTTTCAAAAATAGTAGCAAAATAATCCAAGGCCATTTCCCAAATTTTACATTTATCGCGAATTGGTAAAAAAAGGAGGAGGAGGAAGAAGTGGAGGAGGCTTGAATTCTGTTTCTTTTATACTTAAATGAGGATTAAAATTTTTTTAAATGAGAGATACCACAATTTGACTCTCCGCAAATGTGATTCGCCGCAATGTGTCTTGTTAATTTTCTTCCATCTTTCGTCGATTTTTTTTTAAATAGTAGCAAAATAGTCCAAAGCCATTTCCCAAATTTTACATTTGTCGCGGATTGGTAAAAAAAGGAGGAGGAGGAGGAAGAAATGGAGGAGGTGGAAGAAGGTTGAATTCAGTATTTTTTCTACTCAAATGTGGATTAAAAATTTTTTTAAATGAGAGATGCCACAATTTGACTCTCCGCAAATGTGATTTGCCACAATGTGATTCGCTGCAATGTGACTTGTCAGTTTGCCTTCATCTTTGGTCCACTTAAGTTTCCTAAGTGTTAAAGCTTTTTAAAGACCATATTCTCTCTCTTGAACGTCAGTTAAATTCTTTCTCAACATTGCATCCAGAATACCCCATTTTTTCTCACCAGGATCATAAATCGGTGGTTGCGCTTGCGCCACTTGTCGGCAGGCGTCTTGCGACGCGCTGTCGTTCAGTAGCGCGGCGTGCGCCGAAACACACGCACGTTCTCCGGGTGCAAGAAAGGGTGTCTCGAAATAATGTAGAAATGCGCGATGTGGCCCCTACGAATCGGATAACCTCATGGGACACGAGGTCTTCGGTTCCGGAAGTGAAGGTCCCCGGATTCCTCCTTATTAACCTACTATACAAAAAAATAAAACCCAACTAAAGAATTAAAAAATTAATTACACCCTTCCGATTAATAATTAATAAAAAAACTAGATATGGGAAATTATCTCATAAACATTTTGTAAACTAATCTCTAAAAAAGTGTGAGGAAGACTGCAAGGAAATCAATGATGAACCCAGAAGTGATGTTGAATGATTTCAGGAAACGCAGTTTTATTAAAGTTTGTAATATTTACGAGGATGATGTCGCGGAGCCGGTGGGGTTGATCTTGATAAATTAGGTGCGTGTTGCAATCGCGTATAGCGTGAGTGAAGCACGTGTTACACGCTCGGTCTTTTCTTTCCTTCTTATTACAATTATTATGATAATTATTATTTTTATCGGTTTTAAAGACGGTTTTTATGAATTTTTCAAGTGCCACTGATGACTATTATCGCTATTACTGTTGCGAATTTCATTCACGTTTATTGAAATAAAAAAAAGGTTACGACTTTGTTACGCGCTTCGGTGGTGATTTGTTGAGCTGGACCCAGATTGAGGGTCATTATCTTTGGAAGGGAATTTTTATGTTTGTCGTTTGCCGAGTTTGTTGTTGAACCGATTTTACTCGTTAAAGCTTCCGTGATTTTATTGTTTACCGCTTGCGCTTCCGACTGGAGAAAATATTGACTCCATTAGATTTCCACGATTTTTTATTGTGTGAGAGTGAAGAACTTTAGAGATTTTACATCGAGGATTGGAGAACGATTGACAACATGGCTATGAATCCGGACAAGGACTCTCCAAGGTATTCCAAATTTTCGAAAAAACAACAAATTTATTACAACTCTTTGGTGATTTTTATTGCTAGTTTTCATTTCTCCACATTGATTCGGTTAATTTTTTAATTGATGAGGCGGGAATGTTTCATTGAAATAGTTGATTTTTAAAAAGTATTTCTACAATTTGAGAGTTAAAATTTTAATTTTAAATGGTCTAGTCGTAATTCTTCAATTTTGGTTTCTATTAAAAAATTTCAAATATTAATGAATTTGAAATTTTTCATATTGGCACAATTATTGTTGAAACATTATTCAGATCGGTTTGGAACATTTAAATAAAAAGTAAGTAAATAATTTTAAAGTTTTAAAATCGCTATGATACAATTGAAATTTTAACAATTTTGAAAAATTTGAAACAGTAACATCTTCTAAGTTTTATTTGAAAATTGTGAATGTTTAACAATTTTAAACCAAGTTTTTTCAAGTTCGGATAGTTTCCGCTTTAAAGGAATGACATAATTTTGCGGAATTGTTAAGGTCTGAAATGTGGAATAATTCTGAAAAATAATTACCGTAACAGAAATTGTCCGAAAAATGAACATTCCGAAAAGAAAAGAAAACTACCGAAAATGTTTATTCCCTAAATTTTTCAAACCCGACCCTTCAAATTAAAAAAATTATGAAATTCCCGAAAATAGTAAATTCGCAAAATTTCATATTCCCGCAATTAGTATATCTCTGAACGTTTAGATTCCCAAAAATAGTAAATTGCCGAATACTCAAATTCCGGAAAATAGTAAATTGCCTAACTTTCAAATTCCCGCAAAAAAATTAAATATTTTTTTTATTTTGGAATATTGTTTTATTTTATATGAGGTATTTACTATTTATTCTCAAGTGTAATGTTAAGTATGTGTATATTTCCTACTATTAAATCTTTTTTTACCGGAATTCGCAAATTCGGCAATTTACTATTTTTGAAAATTTTAAACTTCGGGAATATGAAATTTGGGGAATTTGATATTTCGGGAATTTTAAAAGTCCTCTTTAAAAATTTCGCGAATAAACATTTTCGGTAATTCTATTTTCTTTCCAGAATTTTCGTTTTTCGGAAAATTTCAGTTTTGGTGAATACCCCATGTGAAATTCCGGAATTTGAATATTAGGGAATTTGCTATTTTTGGAAACTTCAAAATTAGAAAATTTGGTATCTTCGGGAATTTGAAAATTTGGGTTTTAACAGTTTTGAAATTTAATATTTAAATTCAAGTTTAATATTCAGAAATTTATTAATTTCGGGAATTTGAAATTTTGGGAATTCGATCATTTTGGAAATTTGAAAAATCAGATTTTAAATTAAGAGATTAAACATTTTCCGTAGTTTTCTTTTCTTTTGGGAATTTTCATTTTGCGGGATATTTTAGTTTCGGTAAATACCCCAGTATGAAATAAAAGATTATTCTAACAGAAAATACAAATTTAAACTTTTTTGCATGGAAATTTAAAATTTCGGCAATAGAATATTTCCCGGAATTTGAAAATTAGGATATTTGCTACTTTCGGGAATTTCTAAATTGTGAAATTTGCTATTTTCGAGAATTTAAAAATTCGGGTTCTAACAATTCGGAAATTTAATATTCGGAAATTTATTAATTTCGGGAATTTGTTATTTTGGGATTTAAATATTTTAGGGAATTTGATAATTTTGGGAATTTGAAAAGTCGGATTTTAAAATTTCGAGAATAAACATTCTCTGTAGTTTTATTTTCTTTCGGAAATTTTAATTTTTTGGAAAATTTCTGTTTGGGTGAATAGTAAACACACAATATAAAATAAAGGACTATTCTAAGAGAAAAAAATATAGAATATTTTTTTAGGGTGCTTTATATTTTGGCATTTACTTTTTACGGGAATTTGAAAATTATGAAATTTTCTATTTTCGGGAATTTCAAAATAAGGCGATTTGATATTTTCGAGAATTTGAAAATTCGGGTTTTTTAACATTTCGTAAATATAATGTTGAAATTTAATATTCGGAAATGACTCATTTTGGGAATGAACTATTTTCGTGAATTTGATAATTTTGGGAATTTGAGAAGACGGATTTTTAAATTTCGGGATTAAACATTTTCGCGAGTTTTATTTTATTTCAGGAAGTTTAATTTTTTTGGAAATGTCTGTTTTGGTAATTATTTTTTCGATATTTTTCCACATTCGTTATTCAGAAAATTAAAAAAAAATAGTAAAAATAATTAAAGTGCGATAAAAAAAAAATGTTTTCAATTAAAATTATTCCAAATGAATCGATCTTCCTAATAAATTTGTAAGAGGATATTGCAAAAATATTGAAAATTTAAATATTCCTTTAAAAGAGGAATTTCTCAAATAACTGAATAATTAATAAAAGAATAATAAGAATATTTAAGCTTTTTTATTCAAGCTTGGACGATATCTTCTGTACTTTAGGTAATAATTTAAAAAAATTATCAAAATTAAATATCAACAGAGCGATATTTTGTTTATATCGAATTTTCTCACAAATAAAAATATCTAAAAGCAGGAAAAAATTTCAAACTTTCTATCTTTTTTCAATAGTTTGAAAAAATTATAAATGTGTCAATTTTAAAGATGTATGTTCATACTTAAATTTTTAATTTATATATGTATTTTTTTTAATTCAAAATTTATTAAGGTCAAAACTAGAATATCTTGCGGTCAAATTCTAAAACGCTTTTCTGCAATAATGACTCAGTTTATCGAGGAAGGGTTGTTATACGGTGAATCATTTTTCGGTGCTTTGCAATATTTAATCCGAAAATTCGGCCTCAATAATAATCGCGGCACGTATTCGACGCACATTCTGCAAATCTGGATTCAGTGCGTATGCAAGAGTGCACGTCGAAGCCCCGAAAAACACGGATTCCAATACGTGAACGCCAAATTGCAAACAAAATTTCAATTTGCTCGATTTATTCAATCATTGAACGCTCACTCCGTGCATATAATAACTAATTAGAAGACAAAAAAATTAACTCTGAACTCAAAAGGTTTATACTAACCGGGAAAACCGGAAATACAAATTCGAGCCGGGAATCACAACTATAGTTTTGGAAAATTCGAATTTTGAAAGATTTCGAGAGAATAAACAAAATTTTCAAAAGATTTCTGGGAAAATTCAAAATGATTTTTTAGTTTGAAAAATTAATTTTAAGAGAATATTTCAAAACACTTTAAAAGATTTCCAAATTTATTAAAAAAGTATTTGGAAGATATTCAGAAAGTTTATAGATTTATGCGAAATAAAAAAAAAAACGAAAATTGGAATCATTTTAAAAGAAGTTTTGAAAAGAATAAGAAGTCATCTGGAATTTAAAAATATTTCAAAAATTTTAAAACAAAGTGTAAGCTAATGTAAAAAAACGTAAAAAATCTTGAAGATTTTAAGCTACTTTTTTTGAGAGATTTTTCGAAATTTTAGAAATAATTCGAGTCTTTTTAAACATGTTTAAAAATTCTTCTTTTGCTATAGAAATTTCACCTTTTCGGTTAAAAATGCAAGTGTTTGGTTGAAAATTAATTTGGTTATTGGTTGAGCTTTAAACTATTTTGTTGAAAATTCGATTTTTTGTTTGTTTTAAAATTAATGTTTTTAACTGAAAATTTAACTATTCCATTTTTGGTTGAAAATGGATCTTTTTCAGTTGAAAATTCAACTATTTTGTTTTCAAGTTAGTCAACTCAAGTGTTTGGTGAAAAGTTAAACTACTTTGTTAAATTTGTTTGATTCTAGTTATTTCGTTAAAGAATCGTTTTTTTGGTAGAAAATTCATCTACTTGGTTGAAAATTCAACTATTTGGTTTAAAATATACTTTTTTTTGAAAAATT
>JAABKJ010007545.1:196514915-196530510 GCA_011634705.1 Andricus grossulariae
TTTTTGGGTTGAAGAGTCAACTTTTTCTGAAAATTGATCTCGTTTAAAAATGATTTGAAAATATTTTTTTAAATTTACAAGAAAATGTGAATTTTTGAAAATCTCGAAACAAAATTTAGAATCGTTTTAAGAATCTTGAAAGGCTTCAAGAGAATAAAAAAGTTTTCATAAAATTTCATATGTTCTATTTTGAAAAATGAATTCTAAGAGAAAATTGAAGAAGATTTCAAAAGATTTCAAATGATTTTCTAATATGTCGAAAAAGATTTTAAAGTTATGATTTTAAAATTTCAGAAAAAATTCGAGTAAGTAAAAGAGATATTTAGAAGTTTTAAAGATTTGAAAATAACTTGAAACTTGTAAAGATTTCAAAAAATGTAAAGCAAAATGTAGATTTATTAAGATTTCGAGGAACAGCTGTAAAATCCCGAAAAATAAAATTTCCGGTACTGTAAAATTCCCGAAAAAGAAAATTGCAATTAGCAAATAATAAAATTCCCGATAGAAAATTCCTGAATTATAAAATATGTAAAATTCCTGAAACTAGAAAATTCACAAATTTACACAATAATTTTTTCAAATAAACATTATTTATTCATTAACAATGCAATAATTAAATATTTAAAAATTTCTAGTGTCGGTAATTTGACAGCGACGGATATTTTATGATTTGGCAATTTTCTATCGCGAAATTTTAAATTCGGTAATATTATGAACTGTTCGGGAATTTTCCAATTCGGAATTGTTATACTTCAGTAATTTTATAAATTCGGCAATTCATCATCATTATTATTTATTATAAGATAATTCATGCTTCTAATAAGAGAAGATTTGATATTTATAATCGGGAAAAAACGGGAATTAACCCGGAATTTGGTGAGCGAAAATTAGTAGACACCCTCTTTTTGTTAAAGAAATTCGATTAATTTTAAGAATGTTTAAATTCTGAGTATGTTAAGCCCGGATTTAATTCTGCAAAACATTTGTTCAGAATCTACTTCGGCTTTGAACTTTTGTGCAAAAACTGAGATTGAAATACGCGAACTTATTAGATTAAAAATACCGGAGAAATGTACAATGCTTTCGGTATTAAAAGAGAAGAGATTTTAAAGGATTAAAGAGACTTTCTGTTGGAATAAAAGTTTATCTGTTAATGTGCAGGGAAATAAAAGTGTTAAAACTGGATATTTCTACTCTCTATTATTTTTTTTACTTTCAAACACGAATTACCTTTTTATAGTCATTATCTTTTTTTATCTCGTTTAAAATCCGCTATAGAAGAACAAGATTACTCTGAAGAATTTTTTTTATCTTACTTTATAAATGATTGTTTTTACTTTTAACTAAAAATGACAGTAATGGAAAAATAATTTTTTTTATGAATGTTCTTTTTCCTCCGGACTTGGGCAGCCGACGATTATTTTTCCAGATATTAGAAAACTTTCTCTCTTAACGACGATTGTGCGGTATATGTCGAGTGAGAAAAATCTGATACCCTCAGGGTTTTATCATTTTCGTTGCAAGCTTGAAGCTTTTTTATGCTTTTTCGAGTCTAACAGCCCTTGGGTTTTTTTAAATGGGAGGGGGTACTTCGTAAAATTTTATATTTGGTTTATTAGCAAGCTTTTCAGAATTATGTAATCAAATTTTACACTGAAGAAAGCTTCTTAGTTTTATCAGCCAAAAACAGTTAAATTTTCAACCAAATAGATGAATTTTCAAACTAGAAAGACGTATTTTTGAGAAGGCAGATTAATTTTCATTTCAAAAAGTATACGTTTTCTATTCAAAGAGAGGAATTCTCAACAAATCATTTCAATTTTCAACAAATGAATTAAATTTTCATGAAAATAGCTACACTTTCAACAATAAAATTAAATTTTCTAGAAAATAATGGTATCTTGAAGAAAATAGTTCAATTTTTAGTCACCCAGTTTAATTTTCGACATAAAATATGAAGTTTTTATCCAAAAAGACACATTTTCAATAAACCAGTTAAATTTTTAACAAAATATGAATTTTCAATCAGAAAAGATTAATTTTCAACGAAAAAAATAATAGTTGATATCACAACTAACGAAATATTTTAATTCTCAAGCAAAAAAGGATTAAGTTTCACCAAAACTGTTGCATTTTTGTTTTTTAACAAACAAACAAAAAATTCTAGCAAAGGAGATAAATTATCAACAAAACAGTTCAATTTATAATCCAAAAAGAAGAATTTTCTATAAAACAGTTGAATTTTCTACCCGAAAATATAAATTTTGATTATAATTTATCTTTAGATTGCAGTTTTCATGGGAGGGTCTACCTAATATGCCTGTAAAATGACCATGATCCCTGTCTCTGGTGTCACAAACTTCGAAGACTTTTTCACAAATGCGAAATTGTATCGAACGATCCCATTTTTTAAGCTTCTCCAAATACTCGAAATTGAAATTATAAAAGATGTTTAAAACTTTTTTGCCAAAATATGGTTATTTTAGCTAACTGTGAATAGGACTATGTTTTTTAACGGCCCCTTTTATTTCAGAGTATAAAATGCAAGAAATGAATTGACAAGAGAAATACAAGAGAAACTTTTCAGCTTGAACTACTCATTACTCTTAAATATTTGCTAGAAAACATCAATTTCGACGAGATTTTTAATCGGATTTGAGAAAAGGAAAATACGGAAGGGAAGGAACATGGAAAACAATTCTTATTATGCTTGGTTTTTTCCTAGTTTTCCCAGCCGAGACTTCGAAGGGGTTTACTAGCTCCTTGCTTTTAAATCTTCGAGTCTGATAAGACTTTTCCCTTTTACTCAAGCACTTCGTTCCCTGTCAGATTATTTCATATTGCCTCTCCCTCAAAGTAGAAAAATCCAGGAAGGTACGATGCTGAGATGTTTTTTAAAAGCTTCAAAAAAATGTAAGATGATTACACGGCTTGTTAACTAAGAATACTAACAAGAAATATTTCATTCTTTCTTAGCGTTTCTAAATTATAAACTTCTGAAAGTCACATCCTGGATTTTTATTTCATAATATCAGATTCTTTATTTTGGATATTTTTCTTCAGATGGAGAGGAGGAATTTTTTATTTTCAAGTTAGAATCTTGAAACTAAGCCGTTAAAAGCATTGGAGGTTGAAATGCATCAGTGATACTATACCATTCTGCAAGAAGAAGTATTTTTTTCATCTCTAATTTTTTCACCAGAACCGTTGACCAAATTTTTAGCAAATGGAGGGAGAGCAGGAGTAGGGGAGGCAGTAGTGAATACTGCTATGATATTCAATATATGGGGAAAGTAGGAAATAAATACCCACTCCATAAATACCTTATACTACACCTCCTAGACCCTACTCACCTCATCTTCCAATCCTGTCTTTTCTTTTTCCCTACTTCCCCTACCGTAACTTCCTCTAACACCCTTCCATTCACCTCCAATCACTTCTCTTACTTTCCTTCTCTCACCACCTCAACTTTCCTTTCTCACCTCCACCGACTCCCAAAATCACTCTCCCGCTCTACTTGTCGTACCTCCCTAACTTACCCTAACTTTCCCTACCCTCCATCCACATTCACTCACTCCCCTTTAGCACTCCCCATCTATCCTCTCTTCTCACACTTTACTACGCCTCCTCTAATTCCCCTAATTTAACGTAACCTACTTCCCCTTCGTTCCGCTACATCCCTTCCCTATCCTACTATCCCTCCCCTTACTTACCCTTTCACATTACCTTCAATGAAAAACGTTAAAAGCGAGCTAAATCCTCTTTTTTGTATGAAAACCAGTCCTATCAAAACTAATGTATAATTTTTTTAGAAGGAATACTCTATTCAGGTTGAATTAGGATAAATTATGTTTGTAAACAAAAATTTGAAAAGCTTTTCAAGCATTGCTGAAGGGGTAAAAACTGCTTTAAAAAAATTCAACATTTTGCCATCTTCTTTCACTATTTTCCACCTTTTTCTGGAATATATGACGAAAGTTTTGGTGACCTAGCATTCGAATGAATGGTGGCAGCTGCAGTTAATATTGTTTCTCTACTTTTTTCTCCTCTCTTTCGCGACCATCCCAGGAGAGAAAAATAGAAGGAGAAAGATAGGAAGGGTTGTGATGGTGGGTTGGTAAAAAAAAAGAAAAAAAGGGGTTGGTCATGCAGACGTTCTGAATGAGGTCTGACGAACGTCAGCAGTAGTGCAAACATAGAATCCGAGAGAAAAGCTTGCAGGACCACTCGGAGACGGGGATAGCCAAATAGAGGCGGAAGTACAAAGCACCCGTGTAACTGCCCACGTTCGTGGCACGTAACAACCCCTTCGCGTCAATGCAATCCATTCGTTTTTGTTCAAGTGACAGAGATGTCCTCTACTCTTTGGCACGTGCTCTTTTTAAATCTCTCATTGTTTATGCTTCACTTTATAGTCAAAAAATTAGTTATAATAGGTACTGCGCGCCTACAAAAAAGGAGTTTGTAGTCTATTAAGACGTTAATTAAGTCGTAGAGACCTCCCTCTTCCATGCTTTTCCTCTCCTACTCTCCCTCTTTTCTCCTACTCTCCTTCTTTTCTCCTACTTCCCTTCCGTCATTCTCCTCCTACTTTCCCTTCCATCACTTTCCCTTCTCTCCCTTCACCGCCTCTCACTTCTCCATCCTTACTTCTTCTACTTGCCGTCTCCTTCCATAACTCCCTATTCCATGTTATCCAACTTTCTATCCCCTCACTTCCTTTTCCCGACTTTCCCTGCATACCCTTCCTTACTCACCCTTATTTTACTGTTACGCCTCCGTTCCCGTTCTTTCCTCCCTCACTCCACCGCCATATTTCTCCCACTCCCCAAACATCTCCTCCCTTCCTCTCTCATCACTTACCTCCCTCCTTATTTCCTCTCCCACTAATTCCCCTCTCATCACTTCCACTACTCTCTCTGCATCTCCTCTCACATCCCCTCCCCTATCTTCTGCTACTTTTCCTCTTCTCCCATAATTCCCCACCTCTCACTTACCCTATCCCTTCCCATACTATCCATCCTCTTACTTCCACTTTCACTTCCCCTACTTCCCATCACCTCACTTCCTTTTCCCTACTTTCCCTTCTCTCCCCCCACTTCCCCTACTCCCCCGTAACTTTCCCCCTACTTCGCACCCCCTCCCTGCACATCCAATCACTCCACTTACTCCCCCTCACCCCCTCCCTCGCCAACCTTTATCTCCTCTCACGTTTCCCTACTTCTCATACTTGCCTTCGTCTCCCATAATTCCCCTCCTCTTACCTAGTAGCCCCTTCCTTCACCTTCAGTCACTCCCCCAACTACTTCCCCTACTTCCCTTGCCCACCTCCGTCGACTTCCGTCACTGCCCCTTCTCTCTTTTATCCCCTCTCACCTTTCCAACTTCTCCCTACTTCCCCTCTCGTGAACAAAATACTAAACCATTTCAAATTTTACGATCACTTATATTTTTAATCAATTTTTTTTCTGAATAATTCTACATTCTCTTTATTTGTAATTGTTGAATTTTTGTGTTCATTTTTTTTATTCTACAATTTAAAATTGCCTCGGACTCACTACACTATTAACACTATTTTACACATTTTGTGAACGACTACACTATTTCACTACTATTTCGAACAAAATTACACTAAAGACACTATTTTCTCACAATTGTCTGTTAATTCCATTATTTCTATACTTTTTCTTAAAAAATATTTCCCAACTGATTTTCTAATTGGCTACAAATTGTCTGAATGGCTGATTAGGGCTGTCCCAAATGATGAATTTTCAAGTCCAAAATACGAGCTTTTAACATAACAGCTGAATTTGAAACCAGATAGTTAAATTTTCAACCGACAAGATAAATTCTCAAGAAATTATATAAAGTTTCCATAAGACAATTGAATTTTCATCAAAAAATGTAATAGTTGATATTTAAACCGAAAAAGATCAAAAAAATTTAATTAAAAACAGTTGAATACAACCAAAAAATTAATTTTCTTTCAAAAAATACTAATTGTTAACAAAATACATATAGTTGATTTTTAAATCAAGAGGATTAATTGTCTACTAAAAACATGAATTTTCGACAAAATACATGGATTTTGAAACAAATAGTTGAATTTTCTACGAAAACAAATAAATTTGCAACCTAAAAATACGAATTTGCAACAAAATACATAAATTTTTAATCAGATAGTTCAATTCTCAACCAAAAAATACCAATTTTCAACAAATTACATAAATTTTCAACTAAATATTTTGAACAGTGGATGTGATGTTAGTCCAAGTCAAGCTACATAAATTTCTCCCTAAGTAGTTGAGTTTTCAACTAAATAGTTTAATATTCAACCAAAAAGATGAATTTTCAACTAAAATTAAGAAAGAAAAAAAAATTTTAATTAATTTTCTAGCGTAAAAACCAAATTATCAACAAAATACTGAAATTTTTAACCAAATAGTTGAATTTTTACCCAAAAAATCAATTTTCTACAAAAAAAATACAAATTTTTAACAAACTACATCATTTGTTTACCAAATAGTTGATTTTACAATCAAAACAATTAATTTTCTACCAAAGAAGCCGAATTTTCAAGAAATTACTGAAATTTTTTAACCAAATAGTTGAATTTTCAACACAGAAGATTAATTTTCTACAAAAAAATACAAATTTTTAACAAACTACATAAATTTATACCCAAGTATTTGAATTTGCAACAAAATAGTTGAATTTTATACCGAAGAGATGAATTTTTCACTAAAATTGAAAAAAATAATTAAAAATTTTAAAAATTAATTTTTGACCGAAAAAGCTGAATTTTCAACAAAATGAATTAATTTTTAACCAAAAAGTTGAATTTTGCACTAAATAGTTGAGTTTTCTACCAATGAGATGAATTTTCTACCACAATTATGAAAACTTCAATAAAAAAAATTAACTTTCCACTTAAAGGACGAATTATGAAGAAAATACATACATTTTTAACCAACTAATATACATTTTCAACAACAAAAATTAATTTTTCACCAAAAAGCAAAATTGTCTAAAAACTACTGAAATTTTGAACCAAATAGTTGCATTTTTTAATCACAAAGATTAATTTTCTACCAAAAAAGACGAATTTTCAACAAGTTACATAAATTTTCAACGAAATAATGAATTTTTATACCAAAAAAGATGAAATTGAAACCAAAAATGAAATAGTTAAATTTCAATTAATAAATTAATGTTACATGAAGAAAATGAACTGTATGTTTCAAGTTTTTTAAAGGCATTTTAATCCAAGTATAATAACCATAGCTTTTTTTTAAATGTGGCTTACCATGAAATACATTTTCCACTGCAATTGTCTGGTTGCGCATAAGGGGCCTTGTATAAATGACTTGTATGAATTCTTAACAAAATGCATACATTTTTAAGCAAATAGATTAATTTTAAACTCTGGAGATTACTTTGCAACAAAAAAAATACAAATTTCTAACAAAATACATCAATTTTTCACGAAATATTTGAATTTTCAACCAAATAGTTTAGTTTTCTACCAAATAGAGGAATTTTAAACTAAAATTATGCATATTCAACGAAGAAAATTAATTTTTAGCTAAAAAAGACCAATTCTTAACAAAATGCATAATTCTTTAACCAAATCTTTCAATTTATAACAAAAAAAAAACATTTTCTACAAAAACAGACAAGTTTATGAAATTATGAAACATCAAAAAGGAAAATTAATTTTCTGAACAAAAGACGAATTCTCAACAAAATACAAAAATTTTTAACCCAATAGTTGAATTTTCAACCCCGAGAAGATCAATTTTTTACCAAGAACTACGAATTTACAAAAAAATACATAAATTTTCAACAAGTTACATAAATTTTCAAAAAAATACTGAAATTTTTAACGAAATAGTTGAATTTTCAACCAAGAAGATTAATTTTCTACCAAGAACTACCAATTTTCAACAAAATACATAAAAATTTTAACCAGATAGTTAAATTTTTACCTGAAAATTAATGTAATTTGTTTAAAATTCCTCTATTTTGGTAGGAAATTAATTATTGTTTCTGATTGAAAATTCAACTATCTGGTTAATTTATTTTTTTGCTCAAAATTCGTATTTTTGGTGTAAAATTATTCTTCTTGGTTGAGGTTATATAATTTTAGTTGAAAATTAATCTAATTGGTGCAAATCGAAATTCTTTGCCAAAAATTAGTTTTTCTGGTTGAACATATAATTTTTGTTGACTAATATTTTAAATGAGCAATAGAATTTATGACCAAATAGAGGAATTTTATACTAAAATTATGCATCTTCAATGAAGAAAATTAATTTTCTGCTGAGAAGGGCCAATTCTCAACAAGATACGTAAGTTTTTAAACAAAGATTTGAATATTTAACTGAAAAATCATTCTTTTTACAGAAATAGACGAAGTTTCTACAAAATAGTTGAATTTTTAACACGAAATTGTGAATTTTTAACAAAAGAGTTAACTTTCAACCAAACATTTGAATTTTCCAGGAAATAGTTAATTTTTCAGTTAAAGGAATTAATTTTTAATCATAAAAACTGATTTTTAACAAAGTAGTTCAATTTTTAACCAACTAGGTGAATTTTTAACTAAAATTATGATCATCAACAAGGACAATTAATTTTCTAATAAAAAAGACGAATTCTCAACAAAATACAAGAATTTTTAACCAAATAGTTGAATTTTCAACTAAGAATATAATTTTCAAAAAAACTACGAATTTTTCACCAAATAGTTGAATTTTCAACCAAGGAAATAAATTTTCTACTAAAAAATACGAATTTTTAACAAAATACATTATTTGTAACCAAAATAGTTTTAACTAAATAGTTCTATGCTCAACTCAAGAGATCATTTTTCAACTAAAATTATGAAAATTCAAAGAAGAAAATTAATTTTCTACTAAAAAAGACGGATTCTCCACAAAATAGATAAATTTTTAACCAGATAGTTGAATTTTCAACCCAGAAGATAATTTTTTTACCAAAATAGACATTTTTGCAACAAATTAAATAATTTTCAACAAAATAATGAATTTTTAAACAAAAAAAGATCAAATTTCAACCAAAAATGAAATAGTTTCATTAATAAATTGATTTTGCATAATCAAAACGAATTATGAGTTTCAAGTCTTTTAAAGACATTTGAATCTAAATATAATAACCATACCTTTTTTTTAATGTGGCTTACCATGATATACATTTTCCACTGTAATTTTCTGGTTTCGCAAATTTGAGTAAGGGGCCGTGTATAAATAACTTAAGGTTTTTTCCCTGCAATTTTTACCCACTTTCCTCCCATTGTTATGATGAATTCTCAACAAAATACATACAATTTTCAAGCAAATAGTCTAATTTTCAACCCAGGAGATTCATTTTCTGCAAAAAAAAATATAAATTTTTAACAAGCCACATAAATTCTTCACCAAATAGTTGAATTTTCAACCAGAAAGTTCAGTTTTCTACCAAATAGAGGAATTTTAAACTGAAATTATGCATATTCAACGAATAAAATTAATTCTCAGCTAAGAAGGAAAAATTGTCAACAAAATACATAATCTTTCAACCAAATAGTTGAATTTATAACTAAAAAAATCAATTTTTTACAAAAACAGACGAATTGTCTACAAGACAGTTGAACTTTCAACACAAAATTTGGAATTTTCAACAAAAGAGTACATTTTCAACCAAACAGTTGAATTTTTAAGCAAATAGTTAAACTTGTAGTTAATAGAATTAATTTTTAATCATAAAAACTAATGTTTAACAAAGTAGTTCAATTTTCAACGAAGAAGATTAATTTTTAACCAAGACTTACGAATTTTTAACAAAATACATAATAATTTTTAACCAAATATTTAAATTTGTAGTAAAAAAATTAATGTTCAACCAGAAATACTAATTTTTTAACTAAAAATTTAACTATTTGTTAAAAAATTCATCTGTTTTGTAGAAAATTTGTTTTATTTATTAAAAATTAATTTTCTCAAATGAAAATTTAAATATTCCATTTTCGGTTCAATATAAAAAAAGATAGTTTTTCTGGGTAAAAATGAATATTTTAACTAAAAAATGAACTATTTAGTTAAAATTTTCATGTATTTTGTTAAAAACTCATAGTTCTTGGTAAAAAATTAATCTTCTTGGTTGAAAATTCTTTGGTTGAAAAATGGGTCTTTCGTTGAAAATTCACAATTTTGTGTTAAAAGTTCAACTGTCTTGTAGAAAATTCGTTTTTTTTTTTTAGTTAAAAATTTTTTAATTTAAATTTGAATTTTAAATTAAAAAGTTTAAATTTTTAGTTATAAATTCAACTATTTGGTTTAAAAAATTATGTAATTTCTTAAAAATTTGTATTTTTGTGGAAAATTAATCTTTTGGGTTGAAAATTAAACTATTTGGTTAAAAACTTCAGTATTACAGTGAAAAATGTACATCATGGTAAGCCACATTTAAAAAAAAAAGCTACGGTTATTATAGTTGGACTAAGCCTTTAAAAAACTTGAAACTCATCATTCGTTTTGTTTATGAAAAATTATTTTAATAATGAAACTATTGTATTTTTGGTTGAAATTTGATCTTTTTTTGTTTTGCACATTCATTATTTTGTTGAAAATTTATGTTACTTGTTGAAAATTCGTCTTTTTTGGTAGAAAATTAATCTTTTTGATTAAAAATTCAACTACTTGGTTAAAAGTGTCAGTAGTTTATAAAAAATTAGGCTTTTTTGGTAGAAAATTAATTTTTTTGGTTGAAAATTGATATTATTTGGATACAAATTTATGTATTTTCTTGATAATTCGTCTTTTTGAGCAAAAAGTTAATTTTTTTGATTGAAGTTTTCATAATTGTAGTTAAAATTCATTTCATTGGTAGAAAACTCAACTATTTAGTTGAAAATTCAACTATTTGGTTAAAAATTAAATTATCTTGTTGACAATTCCGCTTTTTCGGTAGAAAATTAATTTTTTTTAATTTTTAATTACTTTTTTCTAATTTTAGTTGAAAATTCATCTCTTTGTTAGAAAATTCAACTATTTTGTTGCAAATTTAACTACTTGTTAAAAAATTTATGTAGTTTGTTACACATGTGTACTTTTTGTAAAAAATTAATCTTCTGGGTTGAAAATTCAACTATTTGGTTAAAAATTTCAATTTTTTTTTAATATTCGACTTTTTTGGTATAAAATTAATTCTTACAGTTGTAAATTCAACTATTTGGTAAAAAATTTATGTAGTTTGTTAAAAATTTGTAATTTTTATAGAAAATGAATCTTATGGCTTGAAAATTTAACTATTTGTTTAAAAATGTCAATATTTTTTTTTAAATTCGGCTTTTTTGGTAGAGAATGGATTTTTAAGGTTATAAATTCAACTATTTTATTAAAAATTTCAATTTTGTTTTCCAATATTCGGCTTTTTTGGTTAAAAATTAATTTTTGCTGTATTAAATTCAACTATCTGGTAAAAAATTTATGTAGTTTGTTAAAAATTTGTATTTTTTTGTAGAAAATTAATCTTCTGGGTTGAAAATTCAACTATTTGGTTAAAAATTCTTAGTTTTTGCTAAAATATTAATCTTCTTGGTTGAAAATTCAACTATTGGATTAATTTTTGACCAAAAACTACTATTTTGGGTTATTATCTTAATAATAACTCAAAATAAAAAAATGAAAAATAAAAGAAAGATAAGACGGAATTTTTTGAGAAAATTGCATGATTATAGTTTATATAACATCATAATGGAATTTTTGAATAAAAAAAGATCAAACTTCAAGACAAAATGGAAAAGTTAAATTTTAATTTGACAAAATTAATTTTCGATGAAGAAAAAAATTTTTCTACAAAAAAAATGAATTTTCAACTCGACAATATAAATTTTCAACAAAAAGAGTTTAGTTGCATAAACATTTAACTTTTCAAATTAATTTTCTACTAAAAAGAACAAATTCTCAACAAAAGATAAATTTGTTCAACCCAGTAGTTGAATTTTCTACCAAGAAGATTAATTTTCTAACAAAAAATATGAATTTTCAACACAATTTAGTTAATTAGTAAGTTAGTTGAATTTTCAGTTGAAAAAATTAATTTTTAACCAACAAACAAATTTTTAATTGACCAATTCAATTTTCAACTAAAATTAAGAAACTTCAACCAAAAAAATTAATTATTTACTCAAAAGCCGAATTTTCGACCAATTAGTTTAATTTTCAACCAAGAAGATTAATTTTCTACCAAAAAATACGAATTTTAAACAAAATCCATAAATTTATAACACAGGTTAGTTAATTAGTAAATTAGTTACATTTTCAGTTAAAAAAAAATAATTTTTAACCAAAAAGGATAAATTTTGAACAAAATACATGAATTTTCAACTGAAAATTGAATGGTTAAATTTTCAGTTATGAAGATCAATTCTCAACAAAAAAAGACGAATTTCAACCAAAGAAATAAATATTCAAACCAAAAATAAAAAGGTTAAATTTCCAAAGAAAAAGTTAATTTTTTACAAAACAAAACAAGATTTCAACGAAATTGTTATTCAACCAATCGAAGAAAAGAATTTTTATTCAAAATTAAAATAGTTAAATTTTCAGTAAAAAAGTTAACTGTTAACAAAATAAAATAAATTTTCAACGAAATAGTTAAATTTTCAAACAGATGAATTTTTAACCCAAAAGGTTAATTTTCTACTAAAAAAGACAAATTTTTAACAAAATAAATGAATTTTCAACTAAACAAGATAAATTTTCAACCAAAAATTGAATAGTTAAAATAATTGAAATGTTGAATCTTCAACCTAAAAATATTAATTTTCTACTACAAAAATTTAACTTTCAACCCGAAAAATACGAGTTTTAAAGAAAAAAAATTAATTTTCAACTAAAAAGAAATAATTTTACAAAAAAAATCGAGTTTTCAAGAAGATAGTTAATTTTTCAACAAAAATTTTGTTTCTACTAAAATGATGTATCTTCAACAACAAAAAATTAATTTTTAACTAAATAGTTGAATTTTCAACCCAAAAGATGAATTTTCTACCAAAAAGGATAAATTTTGATTAAATACATACATTTTCAACTGAAAATTGAATGGTTAAATTTTCAGTTGAAAAAATAAATTTTTGACAAAGAAACGAATTTTCAACCAAAGAAATGAATATTTAAAACAAAAATAAAAAATTCAATTTCCAATGAAAAAAGTAATTTTTAACAAAATTAAATAAATTTTCAACGAAATAGTTGAATTTTCAACCAAAAAGATCAATTTTCAACTAAAATTAAGAAGTTTCAACCAAAAAAATTAATTATTTACTAAAATTAGTATTTTTAGGTTGAAGATTCAAAATTTTAACTATTCAATTTTTGGTTGAAAATTTATCTTTTTTATAGTTGGAAATTCATTTATTTTGTTCAAAATTTGTCTTTTTTTGTAGAAAATTAACTTTCTCGGTTGAAAATTCACTAGTTTGACAATTTAACTATTTCGTTGCAACTTTATTTTATTTGGTTAAAAATTAACTTTTTTACTGAAAATTTAGCTATTTTAATTTTGAATAAAAATTTATTTCTTTGAAAATTCGCTTTTTTTGTTGAAAATTTTGTTTTTCTTACTGAAAATGTTACTATTAAATTTTTTAATAAAAGATAATTGTTGAAAAATGGTATTTCTCGTTAAAAAATGAATCTCTTGGCTTGAAATTCATCATTTTAGTTAAAAATTCATTTCGTTCACTTTCTACCGAGAAATACAAATTTCTGACAAAATACATGAATTTTCAATACAAAAATGTAAATTTTTAACTGAAAATTTAATAGTTAAATTTTCAGTTAGAAAAATAAATTTTAAACCAAAAAAAAGCGAATTTTCAACGAATGAAATTAATTTTTATTCAAAATTAAAATAATTAAATTTGCAGCAGGAAAAGTTCATTTCAAACCAAGTAAAATAAAATTTCAATGAATTAATTAAATTTCCAATCAGATGAATTTTTAACCCAAAGGTTAATTTTCTACCAAAAAAGACAAATTTTGAACAAAATAAATAATTTTCGATTAAAAAAGATAAGATTTCATTCAGAAACGTCAATTTTCAACAAAATAGTTAAATTTTTAACCAAACAGATGAATTTCCAACCTGGAAGATTAAATTTCTATTTAAAAAAAATTCACAAAAAATGGAATAACTAAATTTTCAATTAAAGAAATGAATTTTTAACTTAAATGATGAACTTCCAACCCAAAAGATTAATTTTTAACAACATACATGCATTTTCAACTAAAAATTGAATTGAAAGACCGAAGAAACGAATATTTAAATCAAAAATAAAATAGTTCAATTTTCAATGAATAAATTAATTTTTGACAAAATGAAATAAATTTTTAACGAAATAGTTAAAATTTTAACCAAGGAGATGAATTTTAAAAGAGAAAGATTAAATTTCTTTAAAAAAAGGTCAATTTTCCACAAAAACATGGAATAATTAAATTTTCAATTGACGAAATGAATTGTTAACTGAAATGATAAATTTTCAGCCCCCAAAAAATTGAATATTCTACCAAAAAATACCAATTTTTAACAAAATGCATGAATTTTCTTCAAAAAAAATATAAATTTTTAACCCGAAATTAAATAGTTAAATTTTCCGGTTGAAGAAAATTTATCTTCTACTAAATAAAATTAATTATCAACAAAACAGTTCAATTTTCAATCGAACAGATAAATTTTTAACAAAAATGGTTAATTTTCTACCAAAAATACAAATTTTTAACAAAAAACATGAATTTTCAGCTGAAAAATATAAATTTTTAATTAACAATTAAGTAGTTAAATTTTAAGTTCAAAAAATATATTCATAACAAAAAAAAAACAATTTTCAAGCTAAAAGATATAGTTTCAACTAACGAGATTACGTTTCTACGAAAAAAGACTACCTAAAATAGATAAATTTTCAGCAAAAAAAAAAACAAAATTATACCAAATAAAGTAAATTTTAAATGAAATAATGCAATTTTTAGTTGAAAAATTAATTTAAAGAAAAGCAACTAATTTTCGGGCAAAGAAATGAATTTTCAAGAAAACATTGGATTTTTCAAAGGAATGTTCAACCTGATAGTTAAATTTTCAACCGAAAATTGAATATTTAAAATAGTTAAAATGTTGGATCTTGAATCCAAAAATATTAATTTTCTACCAAAATAATTTAACTTTCAACCAAAAAAAAGGAAAGTTTTGAACAAAATAAATGAATTTTCAACTAAATAGTTGAATTTTCTGCCAAAAAGGATAAATTAAAAAAAAATGAATTCTCAACCAATAAGATTAAATTTCTTTAAAAAATATCAATTTTTCACACAAAAATTAAATAGTTTAATTTTCAATTAACGAAATGAATTTTTAACCAAAATGATAAATTTCAACCCAAAAGATTCATTTTACACCGAGAAATATAAATATTCAACCAAAGAAATGAATATTTGAACAAAAAATAAAAAAGTTGAATTTTCAATAAAAATATTAATGTTATAAAAAATAAAATAAATTTTCAACGAAATAGTTCAATTTTTGACCAAAAAGATTA